>OY747709.1:10469899-11669899 GCA_963556495.2 Valencia hispanica | reverse complement strand
GCACACCAATAATTGGAACTGCCAAAACTGCATGCAACAAGAATTATCAGGAAAAGGCATATTGAAGCAGATAAGGAGGGAGCTAACGTTAGCCTTCTGATTCTATAACTCGTCCCTCAGCAAAGCTCCTCATCAGAACCAAGATGCGTGTTTTATAAAGACTTCTTGTACCTGTACTCCATTACATCATAAGTGAAACTGTTGTTTCAGCAGATTTCTTAAACCAAGTTAACTCCAAGGTAGACAGTAAAGGTTGTCCAGGGATTGTGGGTGGCTGGTTAGGTAAAAGTTGGTCTTTATCAGTCAAAATTACTATGAAACCTTTAGGTGTAATAGTAAGTTTATTTTATAAATAGTGGATTTCAGAAAAAAAATAATAAAAAAAAATGAAATAAAAAAGACAAGTCAGGATCAATGCTTTCTAATGCAAACAGCAAATATGGCAAGTTTAAGGGAAGGGAGAGGCATGCGTTTTAAGTCTGGCACAAACAAATGTGACATGAGAACATGACACTGTTTAGTTAGTGGATCACCTTGTTGAGCTACGAGACTTCAGGGAGAGTTAGGAACTAACACTTTAATGTTTAGGTTTTTTCATTTAAAGCAGTTAAGGAGGAAACAAATAGGCAAGCTCAGTTCTTTTCTTGTAAAGATGACAAATAGTTACTGTGATAGCAAGTCTTTGAAGCAAGCTAAGAAAAAATGAAGGGGTGAAAAAGAACGAAGACCTAAGAAATCACTTTATTGAGCTATCCAAGCATGTTCCTCATTCAAATTGACACCCAATACATCTAGAAATTTCTGACTGGACCAAGCAAAATAAGCTGAGGGGAAATGTCATCTTTAATTATTCTTCCAGTTAGTGAATAACTGATGTGGTCTGTCAAATCTACTGTTAACATTTTACAGTTTGATGAATATATATTTTAGTGAACTGAATCAATAGATGTAGCTAGTTCTAGATTAGTGTGGCAAATTCATTGTCAGATCTATCTACACCCACGTAGTCCCTGTAGGGTCATAGGGGACTGATGCCTTTCTCTGCATCATTGTGCAGCCCTGTTATCAACACAATGTAAGTGACTCAAAGGGAAACCAATAATGAATGCACGCCCATAACTTAAGGTGACAGAACCCAAGACCATCTCACTGCTAGGGAATACTGCAAAGAACCTCACCACAGTGCAGCCCCTATTGTCAGAGCAAGGTTTCACCGGATGACACCTGATAATAAAACACTTGGTCATCCAGTCATAATCAAGACTGTAAAAAAACATAGGTGGGCTCTCCTTGATGTTTTAGATAACTTCAATGGAGGGAAAATAATTTGGCATGGGCATTTCTGGCAATCTGTCTGTAAGGATTCGGGTATGCGATCAACCAGGCATGTAGTTGTTTTACCCCCAAGATTGTTTAGCGAGTTCCTCCTTGAATGTGAGGTTACATCTGGGTCCAGTGCCATCAAAGAAATATTAATCACACTAGAGAGCTAAACCATCGAGGAACCTTATAATGGACAGACATAAAATTATTTCAGTACACAAGAAGAAGGGTTAAAGAAGTAGTGGTATGCTGGCAGAAAAGTAGAAAAAGTATTCTCACATTGTTGTGAAGATCCAGAGCCTGACTGACCCAGTTGTTTGTTTAGAAAAAACTTCTACGAAACTGTACAAAAAAAAGCAGTTCATCTGAACCAATTGAGAACATGTTTGCAACTTTTATCATGATGCTTAAAGAGCCAAATTTGTTGTAACAACCCAAATGACAACTTTCTTAAACACAAGCTTTTTGACCCCCTTTTTAAGATCCACCTTTCATTGTTATTTTTCTTTCTTTCTTTTTTTTACAGCTGGAGCAGTACTAGAAGCTAGGCCAGACACCATTGAGCTGTTACAGAGTAGGGTAGAGCTGTATAACCACATCCACTGTTATACCTTTTAATTATCAGCAATGGTAGTGATTAGGTGTGTGTGCGCGTGTGTGTGTGACTGTAGACCAGTCATAATGCAGCGGATCATCTGTTTTGGAGTTTAGGGATAAAACTAGGGCTAAAGTCTGAATTATATTTAGGTTGAGGTTATGGACAAATGGAATAGCCAAATTAATTTGAAGCCTATGCAATGTCCTGATGTGGCTAGAAATGCAAACTGTGTGTGTGTGCGTGTGTGTGTGATAGTGTTTGTAGTAGGTGGAAGTGAGGGCCAATAATCAATAAACCTTTGTAACCTGAATTAAATGCAGTATGATGAACGTGAGGCTCTCTACCCAGTGTTGCATAACAATATCAGGGCTGTAAAACCACTTTTACACACTTTGGCTAAACCTTGAACTGTACTGCAGTAATTCCTGTGCATCTCTTACCTTGTCAATGAAGGAGGCAAAGCGGTTGTTGAGGCCCTTAATCTGTTCTTTCTCTTGAGTGCGAACAACATGGATTGTGGGGTCAATCTCGAGGTTCAGGGGGGCTAGCAGACTCTTGTTCACGGTGACTGCAGTGGTGGGGCCGTGACCAGTCTGTGTGAATCCATAGTCAACCCTTGGGTAAGCTACGGAGATGCCAGCTGCTCTTGTGTGACTGAGGCCAGCACCTTGATAGGATCTGATGTTAAAAGACCTGCGGGGGTTGAAACTTCCTGCCGATCCAGCGTAAGAGTTGCTGCTGAAGTTCCTTGCGGGACTAGAGCTGCTGTAGGAGGTGGTGGTAGCCCTGAAAGACATTCTGAACGCTTAAAAAAAATCAAATGGAACTGGGATGTCAGAGTAATCTGATGAAGGTAGACAGACACAGGCAGGCCAGTGAAGGGCAGAGACCAAAGTGGAATAGACAGAGAGAAATCTAAAGAGTAGTTTTAAAACCTGCCTCTGCTGAGGGAGGGGACTTAACTGCACCTTTGGACTATGACTATTCAGTCATAAAAATTGCCTCCTCTTTTTACAGGTTTCTCTAAGCGGGTACAGAAATAAGTATGGTGCTCTTTTCTCATGTGTTATGCTAGTTTTACATCAGATGAAACAGGCCCAAAAAAGGGCCACTTTTTCCTCATCAGTCTACAGAATGTTTTTTTAAAAGTCTAGGAGATCAACAGGCCTGAAGTATTCCATCTTGATATTCCAAAATACTTAAATTAGATCCATCACTGCAATGAATGTTCCATAGATTAAAACCAATTATCCAAAAGGTTATTGATTTCTATTTGAGCAAATTCTATAATGAAACATTGCTTTCTCAAAATAATGTTTTTATGGTAATGTCTTGCTTTGCATTGTGAACTGGTTGTTTGAACACATACCAAATTGTCTAAATTTAGCTTTACCTAATCTCAATTAGTTTTTTTATATGTGTTGTAACTATTAATAATAAAAAGTTGTTGTCTGGTTTTCTGAGCATCAATAATTATAATCAATAATTTAATATTAATATAATTGATGACGTTCGAGTTTAACCTGTGTATTAAAGATATATGGGCACCAATCTCATAAATGAGATAATTTTGATTAAACCAGTCAGTCAGTCTCTCTCTGAAAAGGCGTAGAGTTCGTCCGCGGGGTTAAAACAAACTTCACAGCACACACTGAAATAGCACAGAAAACTTCTCGTTACTTAAGGGAATTTATTAATGAAATAGGTAAACCTTACAGATTACATTTCATTCATAATTTTCATCTATTCTAAAGCATGCAAAAATATAGAACAAAGTTAACGTCGAGGGAAGGGGGTGTGTGTGTGTGTGCGGCTGAGTGTGTGTGTGTGTGGGAGACAGCGAGCGAATAAGGGGGGGGGGGGGGGTCAGCTTAACCCTCAATGCGATCTGTAACTCAAGCCTTATCAATTGGCGCGATCGGTTCCCAAAGGAAGACCGCGTGGCAATTCAACAAAGGCTAGTGTCATTAGCAATGGTGGCTTGGACAAAGGAAACGGTGGCGACGGAGAAAGGGGATCAACGGAGGCCACACGACCTGTTTAAACAGACATGCACCGACCGCAGCACACAAATACAACTAGCCGGGAAATAATACAATATAATATACTGCTTCTGGTTGCAACCAAAGTCACATAATAAAACACAAAAAGCATGCACATTCAGGGTCGGTGTACAGCGACAGACGACCAAGAATAACAGTGGTTAACAAGTTGACAGACTTATTTTAACCAACAGAAAACGGATATTAACCGTTGGACCTAATTCTCCTCTACCCAGACCAAAAGAAATAAACCAGGTTTTCCTAATGGGTGATGACTCTCTCTACGGTCCATGACGAAGAACATAGAAAGTGTCCAGTTTAAAGGGAGCGGTTTGCGCAAAACCGAGGTCGGAAAAGCGGACGTCCGACTTTAGGCGCTGAGTGACTCAGGCCAGTTTAAACAGAGCTCAGATGGCCAGCGGACTACCTGGTTACCCGTAGGCTACAGGAAAGTCTGTTTGCTCGGCCGATTCACTTCGAAGTTTAAAAGGGAAGTTCTTCCTGGTCCAGCAGGTTTGAACGAAAAAGGGAAAAATGCTAGCAGTGGATTAAAGCGTCTCCTTGCGGCACCGCTGGGGAACCAAAAGACGAAGATTTCAATATTCATGCTGCCTTTTATCAACTCTAACCTCATCACTGGCCACAGACCAATGAGAATGGGTTGAGGGCAGCGCAAGGATGCTGGGAGATGCAGTTCGTTCAGTGAAAGGATGCTGGGAGATGCAGTTCATTCAGTAAAAGGCCATAGCCTCAACATATGAGTGTGTAGTAACTTGCTGTTCGAAAAACGCCAGTGCTGAACTTATTTCTTGATCTATTGCTGTTTTAATATATAAGCCTTATCAGGCAGATACTCATTAACAATAAGAGAGCCTTAAAATTATTTGGGTATCACTGTATGTTCCAGAATATCAGCTGGTGTGCCCCAACTTGGAAATGTTGATCTAAATTTCTAATTTGTAAATTATTTTCCGCTGCAATTATTTATTCATAGCCAAAACAAGACCTTTTGTTGCACAACAGTATGGTTGTTTGTACAATGTGTATCTGTAATGAACTGGCGAACTGTCCAAGGTGTACACTGTCTCTTGGCCAATTACAGTTGAAGATAAGCCCACCCCCCATGACCCTGGAATGATAAGCTGGTATAGATGATGGATGGATGGATGGATGGATGGATGGATGGAAGGAAGGAAGGAAGGAAGGAAGGAAGGAAGGAAGGAAGGAAGGAAGGAAGGAAGGAAGGAAGAAAGGAAGGAAGGAAGGAAGGAAGGAAGGAAGGAAGGAAGGAAGGAAGGAAGGAAGGAAGGAAGGAAGGAAGGATCTGGCATATGTACAGTATGTATTTGACAAAAACTGTGTGACGTCTAACATCTTTTTCCCTTTTTGTTAGAACTAAAATAATTTAGCAGTGAGGTGAGAAAGAATCACATAAGTAAGGCCCAATGTTTCTACTTGAGATAATCAGGAAGTAACATTTGCTAAGACCAATTGGACTTCAGGAGGCACCACTCCGCCAGTAGATGGCGCCATGGACCACTATGGACATAGAAGCTGTCTGAACCGATGCATGCCTGTCTGTTACAGTCAATGTTTGGATGTGAAACAGAACAACATCGACATGTATGATGGTGTTTTGACGGGTGGGAGCAGACCATGAAAATATGTGACAGGCAAGGTCAGTGAGTTCTATTTTCTGCTGTCGTTGAGGAAAATAACTACTTAAACAAAGATGAGCCTGGAGTCCTTTATACGTTTTAGATCATTTATAAGCAGATTGGCCAGATTGCGAGACAAACCGTGCACCCAGAACTGTGCCATGCTCGAACTCTACCCGCACCCTACTATTCCTAATATCATATGGTATATGGTTACCAAACATTATCTTCTTCAGGCCATTCTATATAATATTGATGTCTGGTCCGACAAAGTTAAATCACCTCACACTGTAGAGTATAAGGAACAAGGAACTGACGTCTGTTTAGGCATACTGATGATCACTACATGACACATTCCCCAAATGCATTTACTAACATGTAACTAGTCAATTAATTCTAATTAGTTCAAAATTTTCCCATCCCACTGTGGATGGCCATTAGTGAATTATTTTCACAGGAAGAATAAAGGATTTGAATACAATCTATCATTCATCATTAATCGTTAATCACAGCTATTTAAAAAAAAAAATCTGCCACTCAGATTATAGACAATTTCCTAAAAGAGTCCTATCTGTGTTGATGGCCACCACGGGATATAAGATCATCAGTAAATGAGAAACATTTCAGGACAGCACAAAGCTTAAATGACCACATTCGCATTTAAAGCAATTTGCCCAGATTTAAATAAAAATGGGGGTTTATCACTTTTACCAAACACATGGTTAGAGGCCCGACTGGATGAACTAATGCCATGCAAAACAAAAATAGTTAAGTGATGCTATAAGTGCTTTGACCTGGTCAGGACAGGAGCAAAGTCTATAGTAACAAGCTGAATACAACATTAAATAACTGCGTAGTTGTAGTCAAAATTGTAAATTGGATGTATTTTTCATGTTTGTAATTAGTTCAAAGCAAATGGAACACGTGATGGAACAGAACAGCTTGTGGGCAGTTTATAGGTTGTCACGAACCATCCTGATGTCAGAAGGTATCTTTAACATGTATGTTATCTATTGTTAATGTTCTTCTTGGTCTGGGTGGTGCTGCTAAAGCCACCCGGGCCTCTGCCTTAACCGCTGCTGGAAGCATTAATCTTTAGTTGATTAAAAATTATTTGGTTGTTGAATGCAATAGACAATATCAATTGTATATCCACTATATATTACTCTGTTAAATTTGCACAAATGGACCAAGACCCAGTTTGGCTTTAATTTGTTACATGTTACAGACCAGGATGAAGTACGTAAGTAATTTGAGAAATCTAAGTAATTTTAGAGTGAGGTGGCATGTTTGTAACAGGTTTCTGTGGACACATATGATGTCAAGACCTGCCAATAGTCAGTCAAAACACTGAGTGAAGGTTCACGGGCACAGGAGATGCCTCGTTGATATATGATGCAACATTCAGTTGATGGATCTTGACTTGGTTGTGGATAAGATTTAATTTAAATGTGGATTAAGACCACAGTTCAGAAAACTCTTTGGGATCTGTGATGTACTTTAGTGATTTCCAACCTTTTTTAAATTATAATCCACAAAAATGCCCTGGAAGAGACACATGACTCTTACTAGTAGTTGAGTGTGTTACTACATTAATAAAAACAGGGTATAATGGCATCACAAACAGAATCAACAGCGTATATTTAGTTGTTTTCTGTTTTAAAGTATTATTTTCATTATGTTTACTTAGCTTGCCTAACCTAGAGTTGAAAAAAAGAAAAAAAAAAGAAGTTAATTGCCTTAGATGTCCTCAGCAAGGGATCAGAACAACATTTGCAAATAAAAACAAGATTTACAAACTAAATGTATTCTCAAACAACACACAAATTA
Source organism: Valencia hispanica (assembly GCA_963556495.2). Lineage (NCBI taxonomy): Eukaryota > Metazoa > Chordata > Actinopteri > Cyprinodontiformes > Valenciidae > Valencia > Valencia hispanica. Next base: position 11,662,448 of record OY747709.1, on the reverse strand, counting down.
CCATTAAAGTAGGTTGTTTGTTTTCTCTGCACCAACTACAGAAACAAAAAATTATTCAATCACTAAAAATCATTACGGGCCAAAGTCCTGTCAGGGCACTCGATGCATAATGTAACCTTGTTCAACTGCTGTTATATTTTGCCTCTAATCAATAAATTCTCATTAGAAAAATGAAGTCACCTATGATAAAAAGCTCTATACCAACAAAAAATACATGTGTTTATTTTTGGCATTATGTTCTAATTGATTTTAATATTGTCATTTTTAAACTTTAAACTTTCACAAAATTGTAAATATCAGGAAAAAAACTGTTTTTTGCACTGAGTTGTTGTGATGAGCTAAATTGGGGAACTTATCACAAATCATAGAAGACCCGTATTTTTTGTTTTATACTTGATTTGATTATCATATTTATTTTTGATTATTTCTCCAGATTCCAGACAGATTTAGTGATTTCAGAATTAACATATCACTGCCCTCTGAGTTTTAATAAACTAGCATACACCAACTGGTTCAAATACTTTTTTGTTTAGTGTTTCCTGTGAGTTGCTTTTAAAGAGGAAAATCAAACATCTCTTCTTTTAGTAAACACATTTTTATTCAGTTTGGTAGCAAAATCAGCACCTCAGGACGACAGTGTGACACGGGCAGCTTCCTAAGGGGTTAAACAGTTTCAGTTACAGAACACGCACAGGGAAGACATGCTCTACCTACTGTAGCAGACAATTTTCAGACAAAAGTTGACCAACAGCACTGAACCTCTGTTTCAGTACATTCACATTCCTTTGACAAGATATCTATCCAATAAATGCAACACAATGGCCCCTTCATGTACGGATCAGCACTTGCATAGACTTCATGGGAGTGTGCTTTATTATTTATTTTTCCCTACTTACAATTTGCCCAAGTTGAAATTCACTGGTTGGTGCAAAACTACTTCTTTTATAACAAACACTCAGACATCAGACAAACTGAATGAGTTCGTTGGTCGGTTTCAGATCTTTGGTAGTGTTAGGATCATTTATTGCTTCATCAGAAACATGTTTGTGCTCTATTGGAGAGTGGCCGGAAAGCATTTTACTTCAGACAGTTTTATTACAATAGTTGAGGTGGGTGAGCTGTGAGTATAAAACTACTAGAGAGGCAGAAGAGATCATAGCAGGCAGGTAGCTGCACCTCCAATCTAGACAGCTCAATCCTCAATGACCTCGGAGGACTCGGACACCACTCTGCCATCCTTTGTCTCGATCATCTTGATGACGACGTTCTTCTTGGTCTGGGTGCTGCTGTAGCCACCAGCACTGCCACTGCTGAACCCGCCCATGCCGCCGCCCATGCCGCTGCCCATGCCGCTGCCGTAACCGCTGCCGTAACCGCTGCCGTATCCACTGCTGTATCCACTGGAGTAGCTGCTCTTCATACTGTCCATGGGGAAACCGCTGTAACTTGCTGTTGAGATCAAAGCAGACAAATGTAATAACATGTGTAAACTCAAAAAGTATGAAAGGCATCAGAGTCCATTTTAAGATGACTTACTGCTTTGTTGGGAGATGTTGATAGCCTTGATGCCGTTTACCAGTCTGTCCTCCTCTCCCTCCAGCAACTTCCTGTAGGTGGCGATCTCGATGTCCAAAGCCAGCTTGACATTCATCAGGTCCTGGTACTCTCTGATCTGACGGGCCATATCCTGCTTGGCTCTCTGCAGTGCCTCCTCCAGATCCCTGATGCGAGCCTTGGCGTCCTTCACGGCCAGCTCACCACGCTCCTCAGCCTCAGCAATCTGGGCCTCCAGGTTGCCACGCTAATAAAAGACAGTAGGAAGTTTAACTGATTATAAAATAATGATATAGAGTGGCTTTAAGTATTTTTATATTTAGAGTAAACCTTGTTCTGTACCTGTCCCTTGATGGCATCAATCTCTGATGTGAGTCGCTGGATCATGCGGTTAAGATCTGCAATTTCTGTTCTAGTAGCTCGCAGGTCATCTCCATATCTGTTGGCGGAGGTCTGCATCTCTTCATACTAAAAGAACATCAAAGTAAGAATGCTTTACAAACTGTTGCAGCTCTTGTTGAACCCATGAATTTTAAAATATCTCCAAAGAATTCTGCAATACCTTAGTCTTGTACCACGATTCTGCCTCAGAACGGGTGCGGTTGGCAATATCCTCATACTGCGCCCTGACCTCAGCCACAATGGCGTCCATATCCAGGACACGGCTGTTGTCCATTTCTACAATGACTGAGGTGTCCTTGATCTGGCTCTGAAGCTCACGCAGTTCCTGAGGAAATTTAAACAAAAGTCAAGGAGAGAACAAAAGAGAAGGATTAGTGAACCTGGGTTTTTGAGGAAGACTATTCCAGAAATAAATTTCCAGACATGGTGCAAGAGTCAGATCAAAATGCTAAACAGCTGTTGAAAGAAGATGCATCAAAGGAGATTCGTGCTCCAAAATTAAACCGCAGAAATTACAGGAATGTCATGATGGGAATAACAGATCAACAACAACGCTGACTAAGTTCAGAGCCTTGAGAAGACAAGAAATAATTAACACCAAAAAGGAAAGTCTGTGCCGTACCTCCTCGTAGATCGACCTGAGGAAGTTAATCTCATCTGTCAAACTCTCCAGCTTGGCCTCCAGCTCAACCTTATTCATGTAGGCCTCATCTACATCCTTAAAAAGACATGCTTGTTAGAGTGGCACGTGAGGAATGAGGTGATTTATTCAGTGAATAGTGGAGTGAAACAATGATTACCTTCTTGATGAGGACAAAGTCGTTCTCACACTCTGTGCGCTTGTTGATTTCATCTTCATACCTGAGAAAGGAAAAATACAGTTCATCGCATGAGTTTGAATACTCAAAAAAATCTCATCACATGTTCTCTTCGTGTTATCTTGTGGTGTGATGCAACTCTAGATGGCAGTAGCAGTCCATCAGTGCCTCCTGCACCTCTCTGGGACGTCTAACTCACAGACTGTTAACTCAGGGTGAAGTCAGGAATTTGTTATTGATACTTTTCCCTCAGGAACTTCTTAGTTAATATGCTACATTTATCTTTGGACAACTAACAAACTTAGTCTGCAGTGTCTGTTGTAGTATAAACCCTCTCTGACAGCCAACTCGGTTAAATGAGTTGTACCAAAAGTGTACTGGGCGTCTGTAACATGCTTCCTTAGTGTTGTAATTCCCTGAACTTTGCATGATGCAAGACGATGGACAGATGTAGGGAGGAGTCCACACAAGGGTTACATAGTTCTTTAATGCTTATATCTCAGTAGAACCCAACTATGTTCTCCCTAAAACAGATGAAACCTGCGTAAAAGCACTCTGTATCAACCTCATCGACACTCACTTATTCTTGAAGTCCTCCACCAGGCCCTGCATGTTGTGCAGGTCAGCCTCCAGCTTCATCTTGTCGTTGCCCAGGCCGTCCAGCTGTCTGCGGAGGTTGCCGATGTAGGCCTCGAACATTGCGTCAATGTTGGAGCGGGTGGTGGTCTGTCCCTGCAGCAGGTTCCATTTGGTCTCCAGCATTTTGTTCTGCTGCTCCAGGAAACGGACCTGATTATAAAAAAAAAAGAATAATTAACAGTAATCATTTTAGGATATCCATTCCATTCAAGAAAGAACCAATAAAGATATTATCAATGACTCACATGCTTGTTTATGGCGGTTAAGTAATTTCATGATCAGAGAATGTGAACTATTGCAAAACATTCCAGAAATATGCATTGATTCTGCATTGTATAGCTTTAAAGTTCTTGTCTGTATATACACTATACTCTACAGTCTCAGTTCCTCTCATCCATCTGTTTTCCGAGGCGAGTGGTAGCTGTTTTTCCATACTGGCCAACAGGAAGGCCTCCATGATGTACATCCTGACCGGATTAGGTGGTTAGAAAAAAAAGGCAGTGATGGAGGAATAGAGGTAGTTAACCCTTATCAATCAGGCCTTCCTGTTTTTCCACTGGGATAGCACAAAAAGAGGTGTGGCAAAGTTGCTCTTGCAGCCAGATGCAGAAAGGTAAATATTTAACTATGTAATGTAGGCTTGATGAGGGAAGACTGTGGAGTAGAAAGTGATGAAGGGCATGACTAAAAATGTGTGTGGTCGGGGGGGTATATTTGCTGTGTGGTTGTGAGTTTGCATTCTTATGAAGAGAGATAAAAAACGCAGATTAGACGACTCAGTGGACCCTGGACTCTGGTGTTGAAGATCAAATGGCCTCTGATGGTCTTGAATTGGACACTGAGTACAGACCGTAGGGAAACTCAGAATGCTACAGATGGACAAAAGCAACTTTGTCTGAAGTTTATCTGCTCATTTTTGAGTTATGCAAAACACTCCTTATCTTCATTTAATCATTGCACCGGGAGCAGGAGAGTTTAAATGGTGCCAGTCAGCTGGCAACAACCAGAACATGAAACCAGCTGGCCTTTTTAAATATTAACCTACTACTGAGATCTCAGGGGACTGATACTCTCCTGAGTATGCACAAACAGGACACATACACAACTTATTTGAAAGATTTAAAGTTGCTCTATTCATACGGCCAGAGGACACTCCCTCTGTAGTATGTTGCTGTGAAAAAAGGTATTGCGGTCAAGGTAACAATAAGCACTCTTTTAATTACTCTGTGTGTGAGTGTGTGTGGTATGAGGGAGTAGGGTGGGGGACAGGGCAGCAGAAACAGCCACACCCGAACTGAAGGAGGGACCATTCCCAAGGTAACCCATATCACAAGCCCAGAGCTCTGCCCTGACACACCCTTAAGCTTTTTTTTCTTTCTCTCTCCTTTCTCTTCAGGTCTGCTTCTCATTTTCATTTGGCACTTTGACAGCCGGAACCAAAAGATAGAGCGCTAAACCCTGTGTAGCCTGTGTTTCATTTGGGGGAGGTGAGGAAAAGCAAACAAACGAGCATAACTCAACTTTCTCCATGCAAAACAAGGGAGGAAGTCAGCATTGCAGGGCATGTGCTAAACATATGGGTCTCTATTCATAGTTGCATAACAATATCACAAGTACAAGCGACTTTTCCAATGTTTGACTGAACTTTTAACCACACCAAGGAACTTTCCATTAGTTTGAAGAGAAAAAACTATTAAATAATTATTGTTACAGTCTCTTACCTTGTCAATGAAGGAGGCAAAGCGGTTGTTGAGGCTCTTGATCTGATCTTTCTCTTGGGTACGGACGACAGAGATTGTGGGGTCAATCTCAAGGTTCAGAGGGGCCAGCAGACTCTTGTTCACGGTGACGGCAGTGATGGGGGCCTGAGAAACCATGCCGCCCCCAAAGCCCATACCCATGCCTCCAGCACCACCCATGCTTGAGCTGAGGCCGTATGCAGAGCTGCTGGTGATGCCTGCTCCTCCATAGCTCCTGCTGCCAGCACCTCCATAGGAGCTCTTGACTGTGAAAGTCTTGCGGGAGGTGATGCCACCTGGTCCAGCATAAGAGCTGCTGCTGAAGCTCCTTGGGGCACTTGAGCTCCGGTAGGAAGTAGATGAGGTCCTGAAAGACATTGTGAAGTAGTTTTTCTTTTCTTTTTTTAATGAAATAAGTTTTGGATGGTCAGAGCGATCTGTGATCTAATCAAGGCAGGCAGACAGGCAGGCCAGCAGAGGGGAGAGACCAAGGCGGATAGACAGAGGGGAATCTACCGAGGAGTTTTAAACCCTGCCTCTGCTGTGGGAGGGGACTTACACGAGCTGGAGATCTGGGCTAGAGGGAGGGCTGGGTTGTAACTCTACACCTCTATGACACACTGGCCAGCCAGTCAAAACTATTACCTCCTCTTCTACATGTTTCTCTAGGGTAATACAGAAATCTATTTGAGGAATTTCATGGGGTGATACTTCTTTTCTCTCTCTCTTTGTTTCCCCAGGGTAAAAGTATTCAACTGCAGAACAATGTGTGAGATCTGGAGATCAGATCAAATTTGAAAAAGTGGTTAGAAGAAGTAGTTCAAGATGATTCTTTTTAGGTGTGTTTATGGTTCATAGAAAAGTATATGTGTCATTATCTGAAATCTAGTTAGGGTTCCGCGTTGATTATTATGGAACCTTAAATAAATAAAAATGTGGAAGCCAAACAGTGGTGCTGCACTTGGTCATATATCTGGTTTAATTAGCCTTCCAGTTTAGCCAGTTCAAAATGATTTGCATGTTGAAATAAAAACCAGAGCAGGTTAGACTGCTAGTAGATCCAATGGCAGCGATCTATTAAATATTTGTTTTAAGCCGCTCAATTTGTCTTTGTCAAATTAGGAGACCTAAAAATGACAAAGCAAGCATGTTGGTATCAGAAGGTGAGAACAGCCATTTGTAGTGTAATATGTTTTACGTGGCTTGGTCATGATGGTGAGATAGAATAATATTGAGAAATCCAGATGAAGACAACTTATAGCTAGGGTTGAACGATTTCGAGTTTCGAATAACTGCTATATCCCCAAACGTTAGCTAAAGTAAAAAAAAAAGAAAAAAAAACATATTTGGAAGCAATCTCACTGCAGAGAGATATCAATAGCAAGTTCTCCACTATTTGTAACTGAACTCTAACCTCAAAGATGTTCATGTCTGCCTCCACAGACCAGGAGTAGAGAGGATGGAATGTTCTGCCTCTAGTCTTCATCTTGGGCACCTTGTTCATGCCAGAGTGACCAGCACAATCAGGTTTGCTGACTTGCAACAAACACTGGCTGAGTAATGGGATGAATTCCCACAGCAGTGTATGCATAAGCATAAGAAAGGGGGTGCCAAGTTGTTGTTGGTGCATGGTGCTTCCAGGCACTATTGATGGGCCTGTTTGTTTAGCAAATAAATTGTTAAAATTGCTCTCCAAACTTCAATAAACATTTAATAAATACCAGAATAAACTGGTTGGTATTGGCAGAGAAGCTTTGGCAAGTGTGTCTTGGACATAACCCATTAATACAATTTCCCTACAAATAAGGAAGCATTTGAGGGGTAATAAACAGGCTTTCCAAGAGCATACGCTTCATTGATGAGAATCACTGTTATAACAAAGGCATTATTGACCAAGTACTAATATCTTTATTCTCAAAGTATGTATTTCTTTTGTAAATTATAGTGATGGTGGTACAATTATTTAAAGATGGCATGATTAACTTTCACATTTTTATGATTTGTAATAAACATGCTAACTTCTGTTTGTGGTCGAGCTCCAGCTAAGAATTTTACAAGCAAGTTGCACAGGGCATTCAGTGACTTGTAGAAGAATTTCATTGACTCTGTACAGTCTCGCAGCTGTGTGAAGAAATTATGAGCTTACTTTAAGATGGAAACAACATGAAAAAGTACTAGATATTTTTTTAGGATGTGATGAGATATTAACATCAAAGCTTTTGAAAAACACAAATGTAACCTATAGCAAGGCAGGTTAAGGTAACATTGACATTTTTGATGTTTTGGGGTTTAAAGAATAGTCTCAGCCCCGTTCTGATTGTAACTCAAACAACATGGGCTGGCTTTCAGCTGAAAACCAGGTGAACAGCACTAACCAGCATGCTTTTGTTACAAAGCGTTGTTCTAACATGACTGTCCCAAAAGAATTTTAAAACTTTATATAATCCTTAATGACAAGTGTACTTACATAGGTGTATCAGCCTAAATCACACCCATTCGCTCAGGGAGAAACTAGAATTCATTGTTGCGCTTCAGGAACAGCTTTTGATGATTAATACTCAATCCCATTCACAACATTAGTATGTTACAAATTCTTACTTTATTTCAATAACAGAGCCGCCATTGCCCCTATCATGTCTGCTTTTATTGTAACTTCACCAAATTCCTCACCAGGTAAAGAAAGAAATGCTGCATGACTCCTCATCCACCAATACCCGCCCTGCATTCATCTCCTCCCTCATCTATTTCCTCCTCCAGTCCCTCGCTACGATGAGTCATGAGTCTTGGCATTACAGATCCAACCCCCTCCACCATACCCTCTCTCCTCCATCTTCTTTTGCCATCATTTTTCCCCGCCAATGCCTTTTGGCCTCATTGTCGTCATGGAAACTTACCGAAATCAAACAAATGATTGTCTTTCAAGAGGCAAAAATGGAGTGCCAGCTCGAGAGCGGGCAGCTGGCAATTGCACCAAGTTTAAAAGGGTCTAAGTTTGATCTTCTCTCACATAAGAAGAGTCTTTAAAGTAACAAATTGCAGCTAAAGGGAATTTCCTCTTTTGTTTTGTGAAGTTCACATGACAGCAGTGAAATCGAACAATATCAGCTGGCTTTGAATCATGCTGTCCAGTTGGGTTGTGAAAAGCTGTTTCTCAATGCTCTGAATTGAATTACTGATAATTTTGCAATGAATTGTGAGCCATGTTTTGGGTGACTGCATGACTCCGTTTACTCTGTAAGTCAATCAGTTGTCCAATTTTTGTCATTGAGTTAATAATTCTGTTTTTCAACCAGAGCTTCTCTCTGTATCGAGAGACATGGTTCTAAACAAACCATTACATATAAGTTATTTCTGCAGAAAATATGAAGCACTTTGTGAAAAATGAACAACTTCTCTCAAAGAAAACAATTTAATGCTCAAACGGGGTTCTTCTACAGATTGTGAGACTGAACTTTGACTGTCAGGTCATTCTTATGGTTGTGTTTGTTTTTTTATTTTATTTTTTTTATTTATTTATTTTTTACGTGTCCTGTTTGGCAGTGTGGAGAATTTGTGTCTGAGTACCAAGTAGAAGCCCAACAGATTTACTTTCACAAGCGGAGCAGTATAGCTTTTGCTATAGTACTCCACTTAATATATGTGTGAAAAATCTTTATTATGAATTGCTGGGGGTTTTATTTCCTGATGTTATGGACACGGAGACGGAAAATTAAGGGGAAGAAAGAAAGAAGATGAAGAAGAGAGGTAGGAAACAAAATGTCAAATGAGTGAGTTGAAAATACAAGAGAGGAAAGGGAACAAAGAAAATACAGGAAAACATTGAAGTCTGCCTCTATACCCACAGGACGGCAGAGAGAGGGGAAAAAACAAAACAAAACACGAAAAAGGAACATTGACAAAACATCGTGAACTAAGAACTACACAACCACATCACACAAGAATGGATATAAAAATACAACAACAATGTCACAGAAAAACTCATGGTCCCGATTAATCAAGCTCTAGTAATGATAACCTCAGCCCAAGAATATATCTGTAACCACCAGAGACCCCACATCTATGTCTGTGTGTGAGCATGCTTGTGCATATAAGGTTTCTCCATAAGAGTGTTCGATAGCTGGTGTGAGCAGGCATCAATCTCCCAGGAATCAATGCAGACATGAAGGAGATCGGAGCCAAGACGTCCAAAAGACCCCCGGAGCCCCAGGCGGACCCGGGCGGGGCCGACCGCATCCCCCAAGAGAGGAGCAAAGGAGAACCCCAGGGGAACATCCAGCGGCTACTATGCAGGGGCCCGGGGGGCAGCAGTGATGAGCCCACGGGCCCCGCAGGCAACCAGCCGCGCCAGGGCGGGCCGGTCCATGGACCGGGAGAGCCGGGGCTCAGGGGCGCCCCACCCCCCAGCAGAGACCCGACAAGGGACCGCCAGACGAGGGGCCCCCGGCACCGCGGCCGGCCGCCACGCGCCACCACCACCCTGGGCCAATCCCCACCGCCAAAATCCCAGCGCCCCACCCCTGCCCCACGTCGGGGCGCCCCACCGGTAGCCGCAGCGCATGGATAGCATCCCCAGGCCAAGCTCAGCCAGCATCTGGACACCAAGTTGCACCAGCTCCCGAGTCCTGATCCCGCGCAACGCAGAGCGCCGAGACCAGGCATCCAACAAAGGCCAGGGCCGGTCCAACCCGCCAATGAACCGACCACGCACGGTGCGCACAGAACAGGTGATCGAACGAGCAGAGACGCTGGATCCGTGTCCCGCCGAGCCACCGAGCAGGCAACACCCAACAATCCCAAACCTGGCACCCCTAAAAGAGGTGCCCCAACCAACCAAAGGAAGATATCGACCCAGCGCATCGGCCGACCGACACACCCGCCCCCCCAGGCCCGGCCAGGCATGCACCAGGTCCGAACCGGATTGACCACCTACGCACCAGTAGGCAGGGGCATCCGTCACCTGCGGGGAGTGACGGAGGGGAAATAGGCCCCCCATTAAATGTAAGGCCTGAGGTGCGCCAGGCGAGAGGGCAACCCAAGACCCAACCTGACAGGCAGACAAACACATACAGACAGTCATACGTTCCCTCCCTCTTAAACACATACATTCTCACTAACTCACCAAGACATCCAAGAAATGACGCTGTACCCTCACTCATACACCCCATACACACTTCATGCTCCCAGGTCCAGGTATCGATGCCCCAGTAGAGCCACCAGCCCCCGGACCCAGGAGATGGACCCCCTACCTTCTAGGACGGAGACAAGCAGACCGCCAAGGGCCCCACAGTGGCGAGGCAGCCCGACAGCCCAGGACCCAGACCAGACCACCTGTTCCTCCTCCGGACCCCAACCCCTGATGGCCGGTAGCGAACAGGGGTGTAAGAAGACCCCTAGCCTCTATCCTCCCGCTCGAGTATGGTGTTGATGCGTGTTGTAATAATGTGCATTTAAAACAGAGGGGTGGGATGTGGGGAAGGCAGCCACACATCCCCCAACCCCCACCCCGAGCCCTCAGTGTCTGTATGTGGTTTAACAGTGGGCACCGGCACCAGAGGTGAAGCTGATTGAACCGCTCCCCCTCTGGATGCCGAAAAGTGTGCCCACCCCAAGTGATGGAGCGGGTGGACAGAGGTGTTGGGGGATGGGGATAGAAGGACTGGGAGACAAAATGTCTTCCCAGGGAGCCAGCTCCCCCACTGACCCCAATAGGCACTGCTGTTCACCGGGATCCACGAGGGGAGGGAGGCCATGGGACATTCAACCCGGGGCCCACGGCCACAGCACCACCAAGCCCCACGGACCCCAAGGCAGTCCTCCCAGCCCCATCCCAGAAGGAGAACTAACCCCACCCTCACATTCGCTGTACTATCAGACCACAAAAGACACTAGACACCCAGGTTGAATTCGCCCCCCCTCCAGCACACCCCTCCCCCCCGTCCAAGTGCCCTCGAAGGGGGAGAGCGGGCGGCCGACCCACCAGGCCGACATCCACCAGGCCGACATCCACCATCCCCATTTCCTTGTGGAGCGACCACTGCTGCTCAATGGCCCGGCAGGCAACCAAACCCAGCGTCCCACCCACCTGCACTGCACACCCACTACCCGGCCAGTCCACCCGCAGGTCCGACCGAACCTGGGCAAACGCCCGAACCCAGCACCCTGCAGCGCACAAAGACCAAGACCCAGGAGCTAAGTCCAGTGCGACAAAGGACTGATCAGGCCCAGAAATGCCACCCAGCCGCCGCGACCAGCAGCCAGGCACCCCAACCAGCAAACAAGGCGAGACGCCATTAAGGGATCGGCGATGACAATCGGCCCAGAGAAAAAGAGAGAGGCGGCTGCACATGCCGGCCGGCCCCGACCCCCACAGGCAACAGAGACCCCACGCTGGCCGACCCCCGGCCAGGACCACAGCTAGGGGGCGCGGCGCCCCAGAGCCCCAAATCCCCGGGCCCTACCCAGGCGCAGCACGGCCACCAGGCCAGTAACCCATCTCCGTCAGTGCAACCCCCCTAAGGTTGTGTTTATTTTTAAATGTTTTGTGTTTTTCTCTTCTAAAACATTTTGCCCACCACTTTATCTGCCACACCTGAAGGTGTGTTGTGGCATCTGGCACTGAGGCATCTGCAGCAGATCCAGTCCATTAAGAAGCAAGGTGTGGGCTTTGTTTGTCCAACACATCCCACAGATGTTCAACTGGATTGAAATCTGTGGAATTCGGAGACCAAGTCAACATCACATACTCTTTGTAGAGCTGAAAGAACTCTCGGTCTTCAGGGAATGCTATTTTGATGAAAATGTGCACATGATACGAAGAGAAGTTTAGGTATGTTTCAAAGAAACATCAACATAGCTGGCAGAACCCAAGGTCTTACAGCAGAGCATTGCTTATGTCTGCTTAGATCCTTCCCACAATCCCTACTGGTGTAACGTGCTCCCCACGTTAGAAATTTACACACACCCATCAACTCATCAAACCATGCCCCCCCTTTCTGTTGCACTGTGGTCCAGTTCTGGACCAGCATAGAGTGTAGATTTCAACACATTTCTATCGAACCACGGTTGACTACATCAGCAATTAGAGCTCCAGTAGCTCATTTGTTAGGTCAGACCACACAGGCCATTCTTTGCTCCTCACATACATCACTAAACCTTGGCTGCCAATGACCCTTTCACCGATTCACCACAGTTCCTTCAGTAGACCACTATTGATAGGTACTGACCTCTACTGAACAGGAGCACCTCACTTAATGTTATTTCTGAATTAAAGGACTAATGTCGCAACAACCTCAAAATACTCATCCATGCATTTATCTTTTGTCGGATTGATTACTGTTACAGCGTTCTCACAGGTCTGCCTAAAAAGTCAACCAGACAGCTGCAGCTGATCCAGAACGCTGCTGCTCGCATCTTCACTAGAACTAGGAAAGTAGAGCACATCACCACAGTTCTAAAGTCCTTACACTGGCTCCCTGTAGCTCAGAGAACAGACTTCAAAATAATTGTACTAGTTTATAAATCACTGAATGGCTTAGCACCAAAGAAAGTTGAAGATCTGTTATCAGTATACCAACCCCCCAGAACACTCAGGTCCCTCTGATTTCAGTCTTCCAGACAACGGAAAAGCTGCTGAAACACTGAGTTCCTTTAAATAAAAGGTAAAAACCCAAATGTTTAGAGCTGCCTTTGATTAATTGAGTAATGATGGCTGGAATGTCATAACAGTAGTATGTTTTAATGTTCTTTAGGTCTTCAATGTTTTCTTTTTCAGTTTTTATTGTTGTTTTATTGTTGCTTGTATACCCCCCCATAATGTAAAACACCTTGAGTTGCCTTGTTGCAGAAAGTGTGCTATACAAATAAATGTGCCTTACCTTGTTGGCATTTGCATTCTATACATATATTTCATCCATCCATTATCTATACCTGTCCATCCTCTGCCGGGTTGCAGGGTTGCAGGGGCTGGTGTGCATATCTCCAGTATTCATCAGACGAGAGGGGGGTGCGTACACCCTGGACAGGTCTCCAGTCCATCGTAGATCGTTTCTTCTTTATGTTTACATGCAGCAATATGTTTAAAGGTCTATCTTATTTTGTGTTCTGCTTTCAAACATTTGCATAATCTCTTAAACACATCTGCATTTAGATAGAGTATTTTTTATAAGCATCATAATGTCTTGTCTTGATATTTTTGGACATTCATCAAATTCAAATTCAATTTTGGTGTTAAGTTAACTGTTTAAGGTCTTAAGTTAAACCTTGCATGGTTCATCTGCACTCGGCCCAATGTCCTTTTTTACTTTTGCTTTTAACTGTGTGTGTTCGTGGGAGTTGGGTTGGGGGGAGGGGGGTATAACTGTGACCATGCTTTTAAATCTGTGGGGGAGGGAAGGGTGTCACGAATGCAGCGATCAATGGAAGATCGTTGCTGGGAAGATGGATGTTCCAAGTGCAGAGTGAGGATGCAGCCGAAGGTCTTATTGGAGCGGAGGAGATGGAAGAACCCGGAACTCGTGATGCGAGGAGCTTGGAAAGGCTATTAGCCGTAGGGAATCGTTGGGTCTAGAATACTACTCAGGTTGGAGTCGTAGGAGCTATGCGTCACAACGAGGTTGATGACTGAGCGCCATAGAGGTGAGTGACGGGAGCTTTTGAGTGTTTGGGAGGAGGAGAATCTCATCAGAAGCAGCTGCTTCGAGTTGGGTTTGATGACTTCTTGACAAAGGGATGGTTTTATGTGGGGTCATTTTAATCTGTAAAGCACTTTGTGATGCAACTTCTTGTATGAAAAGCGCTTTATAAATAAAGTTTGATTTGGAATGACACGGAAAATAAGGATGTTTTCATTTCCATTCGGAGGCGCCTAATTGTGTGGTGCTGATGTTTGCCCTGGAGATAACCACACATCAGGCCAGTCGATTATCGATTAATCAATCAAGAAATAGCCTCTAATGATCCCTCTCCAGATCCATGCCCTTTGTCCTAGGAGTTACACAGGCCCAATCTGAGCTGCAATCACAGCGTCTGGGTTTCTGTGAGAATTTACACCAAGCCTTCCAAGAAGCTTCTGATAAAAGAAACATCGGACTACGCCTGCCATGGACGGTGTTCATTTCAGTCAGCTTTAATCATAGCTTCATTAGGACATGTCACATGCTTGGCGTGTTTGTCATCGCAACTCTGATGATCTGTTGGCTGTTCCCATGCAGGCGGCTGATGTGTCGTTCAACAGGGGCGAGCGTGTTGAGCAGAACACTTACAAGTATGATAAGCGATTGTAAACACAGATGGACCTTTACACCCTGGGCCCTAACTGTCACAGCAGACTAGAAACATGTCAGAGGAGCCGTTGCTGTCTGAGTACCTTTGACGGTGTGTCACAACTGTTTAATAGGGTGTGTGTTTATGGGTGTAACCCTCCCATTCCTGCGCTCCGGTTGACCAGATAGAACACACACACACACACACACGCACCCACACACACACACATGGTGGAGGAAATTATTTAGCGTGACTCAATGTTTAAAAAGGGATGAAAACAAATGAAGAAATCATTCTGTTCTAACATCAAGAATGATTTATTTTTTTCAACAGTAAGCATCAGATTTTACAGCAGAAAGGTTCATGGTGTGTTAATGCAAACTGACCCTGAGGTGGTCCAGTAGCCCTTCCTGCCAGGATATAACAGAATCTCTGTGCACTTTGAGCAACCCTTTTTGTTTCAAACCTGCCATTGTATAACAATGAGGCTTCTATACCATTAGGAGAAAAACGACTCTCCCTGTCCGGCTGGGCAAACCTGTCTGGATTTATTACCCCTCTGGAACAACGAGTTATGTTGAATATTCTTGATAATAAGGTTTGAAAAATATACATATTAAGCTTTTGGCTTGAGGCCATTAAGATAATGAATAAGCTTGGAAAAGTATGCATCTGCCCATTTTACAGTAATCAGGCTAACCAGAATATCCCAAATGATTTGGAAAAATATGGAATTTTATTCTAGTTTTTACGATCTCTCAAATAAATAGAATAAAATAAAATTGAAATTTCCAGACTTTTTTGCTACTTCTTTCTCTAAAACATCCATCCATCCATCCATCCATCCATCCATCCATCCATCCATCCATCCATGCATTGACATGTTACAAACCTAAGTAGAAATGTATTACAGCATATTCACAAAAAAGAGACTCAAAAGGACTGAGACGGGTGGAATTTAAAAATATTTGCAGAAACCCTGTAAAATACTTACCTGTACAATAATGTTAGTTTTTTTAATCATAGCTGATCCTGAGATTGCAATGTAAAAATAAACTAGAAAATTTCAGGAAATTTAAACGGGGCCTGCCACGTGGTGCGTAATCAGTCACACAGACCCAATCAGCTAGCTAAATAAATAAACTAGCTAACATGTTATCAATAGGTTTGAAGCAATGAGTAGAAAAAGTTGGGAGAAATTAAAAATGTTGCAAAAATGCTAACATGAGCTAGCATGCTAATGCTAACTAGCATGTTGTCAATAGCCTTGAAACAATGAGTAAAAAAAGTTACGCAAAATTCAAAAATTAGCAAAAATGCTAACATGAGCTAGCATGCTAATGCTAACTAGCATGCTAATGCTAGCTAGCATATTATTAATAGCCTTGAAGCAATGAGTGAAAAAAGTTAAGCAAAATTCAAAAATTAGCAAAAATGCTAACATGAGCTAGCATGCTAATGCTAACTAGCATGCGCATGCTAGCTAACATGTAATCATTAGCTGCAACGTAATAACAGTGAAAAGTTAAGAAAATTCAAAAAAATAGCTAAAATGCTAAAATGAGCTAGCACGCTAATGCTAACTAGCATGCTAATGCTAGCTAACATGTAATCATTAGCTACAACGTAATCGCTACGAAAAGTTAAGAAAATTTGAAAAATTAGCTAAAATGCTAACATGAGCTAGCATGCTAATGCTAACTAGCATGCTAATGCTAGCTAACATGTTATCATTAGCATCGGAGGAATCAGCACGAAAAGTTAGTCAAAAACCCAAATTTAGCTAAAATGCTAAAAATAGCTAGCATGCTAATGCTAACTAGCTTAATAATGCTAACTAGCATAATATTAGGTAAGGGGTGTGAATACTTTTCTATGTGTTAGAATACTCTCCTAAGTCAGATAAGCGGTCTGTTTTAAAAGCCCATGCAACAATGTGCTTAGAAATAAATGGACAATGTCATTGCTGAAGCATTATGGGAAATGGAGTTGTGGCCAGAGTAAAGAATGTGCCTATTAAGTCAACTAACTTATAGACAGAAAGAGAGAGAGAGACAGGGACACAAAGTCCTTTAAGACCGCTCAATTCGCAGCTCGACAGTCACTGACAGAGAGACAGAGACGGGCAGACAGAAACAGACAGGGAGACAGAAAAAGACAGAGAAAGACAGACAAAGAGACAGAAAGAGACAGAGAAAGACGGAAAAAGAGACAGAAAGAGAGACAGAGACAGACAGAGAGAAAGAGACAGACAAAGAGACAGAAAGAGACAGAGAAAGATAGACAAAGAGACAGAAAGAGAGACAGACAGAGAGAAAGAGACAGACAGAGAGACAGACAGATAGAGAGAGAGAGAGAGAGAGAGAGAAAGAGACAGACAGAGACAGAGAAAGACAGACAGGGAGACAGAAAGAGAGACAGACAGAGACAGAAAGAGAGACAGAGACAGAAAGAGAGACAGAGACAGACAGAGACAGAGAAAGACAGACAGGGAGACAGAAAGAGAGACAGACAGAGACAGAAAGAGACAGAAAGAGAGACAGAGACAGAAAGAGACAGAGAAAGACAGACAAAGAGACAGAGAGACAGAGACAGACAGAGAGACAGACAGAGACAGACAGAGAGAAAGAGACAAACAAAGAGACAGAGAAAGACAGACAGACAGAGAGAAAGAGACAGACAGAGTGAAAGAGACAGACAGAGAGACAGACAGACAGACAAACCCTATGAATCTTCTATAGAAAATCTGAAGGCTTTTATTTTGAAGAGCTTGTTTGAGTCTTATTTTGAAAGTCCATCATGGATGTCAGTTAAGGCTGATTGAATATCATATGTATAATGAAATTCTCTGAAGGGTAATTCATTAATCTAACAGGCCTTAACTCCATGTCTAAATAGAGTTCTAATGACCTTAAGAGACCTTTTGTTCTCCTCAGAGGCCAGCTGTGCTGTTGCTAAGTAACAGCAAAGTCACAGGTGCATGTGTGTGTGACCCAATCAGCTGATCAGACAGTGTGGGTCAAAAGTCAATTTCAAGACATGTATGAGCACTCCACACTAATCAGAATTACTGGAAATGAAGCTACAGCTACCCAAATGTCAGTTTCAAGACATGAACAAGCACTCCACACTAATCAGAAAAAAAAGAGACAGAGAAAGGCAGAAAAGTTCTTGGAGAGCGCTGCTTCCGCAGCGCAGCTTCCACTGACAGAACGTCACACAGACAGCTGATGTCTCAGTTCTTTCAGACCCTCTGCTGAGAGACAGACATGGAGTTCTTCAGAGTCAGTCGCTGACGGAGAGAACCTCTATGTGAGAGTAGTGTAATAGTAGTAATAAATATGTAATAGATCTTTAATAGTAGTGTAAAATAATAGGGTACTGTGATATTGTATAAAAAATCTTAGGGCTTTTATTTTGTAAATATTGTTTGAGTCTTTGGACTGTGAAATATGTAGAGAGTTGTGCTTTTTCATGATCGAAGATGAAACCCGGCTCTCACTGACGCTTCAAGAATTTTTTCAATACCACGCACGGTTTTCGAACAGCGGCAATTTGTTCGGAAGCCTTTTTGGGGTCAGAGATGGATTTAGAGCCTCAAAGTGGCTGACATGTCAGAGACAAATTAGTCACGCTAAATTAGTCACGGCCATTAGTTGCCAAGCAACGGCACACCTGCACTTCTCAGGAGAGCCAGAGGTCATTAGAGTTCATTCCAACTCTATTTGAACATGGATTTATGCCTTCAGGTTTACCATAGAAGCTGTAGATTACTTTCTATTCATTCTGATTAGTGTGGAGTGCTCTTACTTTTGTGGGTCAAAAGTCAGTTTCAAGACATGTAAGAGCACTCCACACTAATCAGAATGAATAGAAAGTAATCTACAGCTTCTATGGTAAACCTGAAGGCATAAATCTATGTTCCAATAGAGTTGGAATGAACTCTAATGACCTCTGGCTCTCCTGAGAAGTGCAGGTGTGCCGTTGCTTGGCAACTAATGGCCGTGACTAATTTAGCGTGACTAATTTGTCTCTGACATGTCAGCCACTTTGAGGCTCTAAATCCATCTCTGACCCCAAAAAGGCTTCCGAACAAATTGCCGCTGTTCGAAAACCGTGCGTGGTATTGAAAAAATTCTTGAAGCGTCAGTGAGAGCCGGGTTTCATCTTCGATCATGAAAAAGCACAACTCTCTACATATTTCACAGTCCGAGAACGAACGAGAGAGAAATGTCTTGTCACAAGCCCCAGCTTCAGACTTTCTCAATGTAAAAGTATACGCTGCTCTTCTGAAATCTGCTCAAAATGTGTCTGATTTTTTGCAAACTCGAGTGCGCTGAGAGAAAACGGTGAGACATAGAGAAATTTCGAAAAGATCGTGTGAATGTCATCGGGCGTGACTTTCACATGGCCAAAAATCAGATCAGTAGAACGAAATATGTGACCGTGACGGCGAGTTAAAAAATATTTTGGGTTCTCAATAATCTTGGGTCTCACACTCTGACTAAACGGCAGTTACACTGTCAAAATTTAAAATTTTTAAATTTGAGGCAAACTTTGGGTCGCTCAGAGGCTTATTGTGAAAAAACCGTAACAGATATCAACATCCCGTCTTCACTTCTGAAAAGTGCTCGGATATTCCTACAAACTGAGATTTCAATGGTGTTTCTAAGTGAACGTATGATGACACAGTAAATCCTCAAAAAAGTGGATTTTTTGGATCGCTCCGACTCCTGACTCCATTCATTTCCTATGGGGCTGTTTTGGGCGTGGTTTTTCGCTAATTACGTCGCCATGGTAACTCCAATCGCTTATAAAAGTAATAGCACCCATCGTGGGGTTGAGCCGCACGTTTTGATATATATATTGTGGGGGTACATGCTACGGTACGACCCGCATTAACGCTGGACGGAAGAAAAATAAATATTAAAGAAGCCGTTTAGAGGTGTAGAATAATAGGTGCCTTGCCATGCAATTGCATGGGAGGCCCCTAATAAGTCTCATTGTCTCATTTCCAGATGTCGGTGAAAAATCTCAAACTGTATTTTAGAGTTAAGACATGTTTGTCTTCTGAGGCCAAAACAAGAACTACTTCTGTTACATTGATCTATGTCTTCGATTATGTTAATGTGATTTATATACATGTTTCCTCTTGTATGAATGTCTGGATACTGTTCATCATTGAGTTTTGAGATTCATTCCAAATTTTAAAAGGATTTACACACTATTGTTTGCTGTATGCTAGTGTCAGATGGTCTGGTTTATCCAGTAGCAGACTAAGGCTGTAGTGTATTCCAGCCTATAGGGCTGTTTTAGGCCACTGCCCTGTTATCTTCAGGCCTACATTCATCAAAAAAATTCAGGTGGATGCAGTTTTCAGGTCCAGGTTTACCCACTATTGTCAGCTCATGGGTCATTACATTACTTGCAAAGCAACCTGAAACTTAAGGATACACTCAACCTTAAACACATGAACATATCATACTGTTTAAAACAAAGAAGTATTTACCCTCTGGATACATTTTAAAGTCAGAGTGATAAGGATTTCATTTCTTAAGGACAAAGTCCGTGCCCCTTATAACTGGCTTTTAGTCTTTTAAAACACTATGATAGAGTTTCAGCCTGAGAAAAGCAGGAAAAGCGCAGAACTAGAAAAACTTTGGAGCATATCCAGTACAAATAATAGGTTTGTTACCTGTCTTACAGGTACAGCACAGCTGATTTACTTTGGCTTGAGTCGACAAGCTAACTGTAAAGTGTAAACACCATCTGGAATCTGCTCTATAAATTGATACATTTTTAACTACGTAGTGGGAAATCTCAGCGCTGATATGTAGACAGGACCGTTCTTCTGACACAATAGGAAGTTGGAAGGACGGTGTCCTGTAGTCAATCATAATTCATTAGGTGCGTTCAGGTGCAGTCGTAGCCCCCACACTGTTTCAAGCCTGTAAATCACCCCCCAACCAAAGTCGTCCTCCACCGGGCTCTCATCGGTTATTTCAGGCATGCCTGTCATTCCGCAGCAAGCTCTGGATTGCACATTGGGTTTTACTGGTACCTGCCACATGCCAAGCACTCTGTGGTTGCCCAGGGAACCGTCTGAACAGGTAATCAGAAGCACCTGTGAGAAAGTCAGAGCGTGCTGACTCAGAAATCTGCTCTGCACTCCTAAGGTTTTCTCCCAAACTCGTCCCAGCACCAGTGCTTGATCTGTGAATCAAACGATACCAGAACGCAAATAGTGATGTGAGACCACAGTTCACTGAGGCCGATACTGATACCGATAACCCACACACAGCTATAGGCGTCACCAGACCGAGGTCTGGGTCCCGGGAAAGCCACACTCAGCAGGAATAAATCCTCAAGCAGTGTGAGAGGAGGTGATGAAACAGTCAGTGTGTTTACATGCAGTAAGAGAAAGACAAATTATTGCCTTAGTCCGGCTGGAGTCGAACTGAAAAAGATTTCTCTTAATCGGACTAATTGCACCCAGATGATGCGGTTAGAAAATCAAATTTCTCTGCATGTAACTCCAACTCCGCCTTGGCCAGGCTAGTCACAGGAAGTGACGAGACCACGGAAGCGGGAATAACAACACCGGGACACAACAACACTGCAGCAACAACCAGAGTAACACAATCAGTACAGTAGAGTACTTACAAAATGTACGGTGCTGCAGCGTTGTTGCCGTCCATTTCTTCGCTCATCCTGCGTTTTACTCCGCCCAAAGTTTGTCCACTATCTGTGTGACGCTCTAGGCCAACTGGAAGAATGCTAGCGTGAATGCTAACGTCACGGAGTAGAACGCACGTCATTAAGATAGTTTGATTTTCTGAGTGACATGTAAACTGAGATGAAGGCTCCCACTCTGGTAAAGCTGTTAGTTCCATTATTGCCAAAATTCGATTTAGATGTGCATGGAAATGTACTGAGGGACAGAACAGAGTTACCTAAAACTTATCTGCAAAGGCAGTTTGAGTAAAATACAAGCTTCAAGCGAGCGGTCATCTATTATGTAAAAAATGCTTTTTGACAAACAACGTAATTTCCATTTAACACCGGTAGTTTAAGGTATTAAAATAGTTTTCCACCACACCCACCCCCACCTCACAGGAGCCACAGACTCAGTAGCTGTGTCCTCGGCCCAGGGGTTTGACTTATTTTCCTGCTGTAAGCATTAAAAAATCTTGCAAAGAGTTGTTTAATTTGCTGTTATTCACTGCAGTGACAACATGTAACTTTTTTAACCCTCCCGCAGTCCTGGCCTGGTGTTCAGGCAGAGTGAACGGGACAGCGAAAGGGTTAAACAAATTCAATATTAAATTAAATAATTTTTTAATCAGAACAAATATATGTTCTGATTAAAAAAGGATTTAATTTGAACAGCAAGGTTAAAGTCTGTTAATTTCCAATAATATGCTGTTTAATTTGAGCAAGTTCAACAGAGTTTGAGGATTTTTGCTTTCATTTAGCTTCTAATGAATCTCATTTATATCCTACACCGGCACAGCCAGGTGCGCCTCCTCATCCTCCTCCCTGCTCCACCTAGCTTTGTGTCTCAGTAGCAGTCCTGTGTCCCTTCACCCCCCGTGACCTCACACAAGGGACCGGATGGAACTTGGTCAAAGGACATATGGCAATATTAAGGAAGAGCAGGACAGAGATGGCGGTAGGGTGTAAAGAAGCTGGGTTTGTGGTGCAAATCAGATTCATCTGGAAAAAGCAGTATTCACATTTTGCACTTGATATGAGCATGGTATTCACAGCTGTTAACAAAATTCTTTCAATTAGTCAGGAGTGTCTTTTCCCCTTGATTCCATGTACTCTCTGTGGCCACGGATCATTGCACAGGGGACAGTCTATGTTTGTTTTTTTACAAATTGGCACAGAGTTCCCTGATCCTAGCAAACAGTTAATGGAACGCATCCTTTCAAACTAACACAGTTCCTGATTTAGCAGGATCTGGCGCAAATTAAGCCCTGCCCAGCACTGTCTAACAACTGTTATTTAGTAGTTCAGGTTTGCCAGGCCCTGCGATTTTCCATATGCAGAAGTGGTTGGCATGAGGTTGTAGCTTCATCAACAAGAAAGATCTGTGCTTTAACATGCAAAATAAAATAAAAACTAACGGCAATGAGCAAAAAGTTGACTAAATAAAATGTTTTTCTCTGGAAAGTTTGTCATAAATTATAAGTGAAGTTGTTGAAAAAGATAACGCTTTTTTTTTAGCTCTGTGTTTCCCTTTGCACCTTTTTGTTAATACTTTTTGATCTGCTTTGAGAATTTTTTTGTCTATTTGTTTTAATTTATTCTTAAGGGTTGTATACCACAATTAGGGATATTTTTGTTTCCCTATTTTTTTGCTGGGTTTAGAATATTCCTCTCTTCACTCTCCTTTTCACTATACTGTATTCACTATAGAGAGTACTAAATAGGTAACAGAGTTGGCCAGGTGTATTTTTTTTGCATTTCAGCATGCCGTGGGTGTCATTTACAGTTATGTGTCCCATAAACAAACCTACGGATATTAATACACATCTACAGCTGAGTCGATTGGCAGTGAATGAAGCCTTGGAGATGTTTCAAGAAGCGTAACGTTTTAACAACATCATCCGGAACTCTGAACATCCTACAAAGCAAAATTCAATCTATCATTTGACATTGGAAAGTGTATGACACATGCAAACAACTCAAGACACGACCGTCCAACGAGAGCATGAATCACAGAAACAGCAAAAAAGAAGCCCATGTTAACTGGAGGAGATGCAAAGAGAGAATGTGTTGCTGGAATCCAGAAATCTGACCTTTACGGAAGATTAGCTCAAAGAAAAAAACTTTATTCAAAATAAAAAGCCAGAAGAAGCCTTGCCACAGCCCACACAGGGTACAGAAATCATGTGAGGAAGATGCTCTGGTCAGATGAGAACAATAATACATTTTAGCACTGCATCTTACTCTGAACACACCACCAGCCTGGTGAAATGTGGTAGTGGCAGCATTATTCAGTGGGGATGCTTCTCTTCAACAAGAACAGGGAAGCATGTTCAACATTCACCTTCCAGCAGAAAAACTGCCCTAAACATATACCCAAAGCTACAACAGAGTGGTTTAAAAGATAAAAGCATTCATTTTAACCAAAGTGCCCTGCTTAAGATGCTTCTTTACCAAAACATCCAAACACAGGGACTGGTGAGTAACCATAAATGAAATAAATCTCAAGGTAAGGTTAGACATCAGTTTTACATTAATCAAACATTAAATCTACGTTTTCCGTAGACTGTCACAACTCAGTTTCACAAAATTAAGTAAAGCTTGGATTACAAAGCTGTGGAGGTTGTTGCAAATGTGCCATGAAAAAAAAAACCTGGTCCCACTCAACTCTGTGGCCCTGAGCCCACAGCATGCCCATTCAAAAGTTGGTTCCTCTCTTGATTTGCTGTCTTCTTCTTTCCAAAACAAAGACCCTGCTTGTGTGTGAGTGTGTGCAGGAAAGCTTTTTCCTCTTATTTAAATCACAGATGCATTTCATTTGGCCCTCTCTCATTCTATCAACTCATACCGCACCGGTCTCTAACGTTTCCGCATGTGTGCGCGTGTGTGTCCTTGTGTGATCCCGCTCTTACAGTTCTCCTCTGCCGCTCTACCCGCCTCCTCCGTCACGCCCACTGTTGCCATGACTACGGGGTTCACCCCAGACCGGTAATGACTTATGCAGATACATGTGTGGCTGCAATGGAAATGGCGTGGTTGCCATGGAAACGGAAATACATAGAACCATACAATGTGTAACTGCGTATTGTGGGGCGCGCTGCTGTGCGGTGGAAACCGTGCAGCTGGAGCATGTGTTACTGGAGATCTGGAGTCGCCTCACTTCCTGGCAACCGACTGCACACAGAAGGGCTCAAGCCGTGTAGCCTTTGTGTTGAACAGATTCACGTCAGCTCAGCCAGACTCAGATCCTCGAGACTTCTGCACATTTTTGGAGATTGAGTCATACTGTAGCACAACCAGCCCCCTATGCAGACTGTAAAACAATGGAAGATAAACAAATTTTTCGTCAGGAAATGAAACTGTGAAATCGGGTGAGGGTGGGAGGGGGAAGGGTGGACTGTGTCTGATTTAGACACCAGAAAGCACAAATGAAAAAGTCCTTTTTTTTTAGATGCCTAAAAGTGCAAGTAAAGAAAACTGTGCTGAATCTGTTTCTAATTTGGTGCTCAAAATGCTCCTCCTTGTTTGAGCTTGTGTATGGTTTCAGTTATCCATCTGAAATAGGCAAATCTGCAGATCAAACATAAGGATTTTTCTATTAGGACACAATTGATGAATACTGTATTTTTGCTTTAGAAAACCAGGAAAATCAGACGTTTTCCTCAGGTCTCGCTGGGAGATAAAGTGCAGGTGTGCACATTCAGCTTTATCTGGACATGTGCTCTATCTATATAATGATTTCTCATCATATTAGTGTGATAAGAAGAGCGATTATGTCACTTGGTAATAGGCAGACCTTTCCTTTCTACGGTATGTGTACAAAGGTTCATTCTGAAGCCAGGTTGTATAGTTACAAATTTCTGCTTTGGCTTCTATATGCTTTGCCTCTTGAAAACAATGAGTTTGCTGGTTATATTGAGGCGCAGCCAATATAACGTTTGATTTATTCAGTTAAAACTAATTTCAAAGAAGATTTTCTACCAAGAGTTCTACTTCAGTTCAATTTATTTAAATTCAAAAATACTTTTTTTTATCCCAAAGGGAAATGTTAAACATTGTCGTAACTCATGTCATCCAAATAACCTCATTGAAGAGTCGTTTGCTTTTGCTACTACTCTAAATCTCTGCCTGGCCATATTGGTTAGAAGGCCCGGCTGAGAGACGTTGGAGTAGGGGATATGATCCTTGCCCTATATGGGAGAGATAGTTTGAACTTCTTTCTCCCTCTGCTCTTTGAACCTGCCTTCATCAATGAAACCTCATTTTAAACTACTCTGTGGTTTTGTGGTCATAGTGTGCAAGGTTGCATGATAATTTTGTATTAAAATACTTTGTAAATTGCAAAGGAATTAGATTTATCCCAGGATCAAGTCAGAATTAAGCAAATTCATCTGTAAACACTGCAATTAATGTGCAGCTCTTTTAATCACTTTCTATTTAGCAATCATTTTTGTCAAATATAAATACGGTAGAATTTATTTAGAAGAATTGTGCTAATGACGCAAATTGGTTCTTGCAAAAGTTCTCTGATGACTCCACAATAGTCGGCCTCACTACTGATGGGGATGAAAAGGAGTGTAGAGAACTGACTCAGAACTTTGTGGACTGGTGCAAAGCAGAACTACTTTCAGATCAACACTGGAAAAACCGAAGAGCTGGCGGTAGAGTTCCTCAGGCACTGCATCCACTGAACATCCAAGGTATGGAAATTGAGGCTGTGGAGACCTACAATTACCTTGGTGTTCATCTGAATAATAAATTGGACTGGACTCATAACAAAAAGGCAATTTACAAAAGAGGGCAGAGCAGGTTGTACCTGCTGCTGAGGCTCAGGTCTATTGTACTGCAGGGTCCACTCCTCAGGACCTTCTATGACTATAGTGACATCAGCCATTTTTTATGACGTGGTCTGCTGGGTCAGCAGCATCTCGGCTGGGGACAGAAAGAGACTGAATGCACAGATGTGGAGGGCCAGCTTCGTTCTAGGATCTTCTCTGGATCCGGTGGAGGTGGTGAGGGAAATGAAAATGGTGGCTTAGCTGTCATCCCTAATGGAGAACATCTACCACCCCATGCAGAAGACTCAATGCCTAGTAGCTCTTTCAATGGCAGGCTACTGCATCCACGATCTGTAAAGGAAAGATTTAGAGGGTCTTTCTTTCCAGCTGCTGTCAGACTTTATAACACTGCCGACGCACAATGCTAACAAACACATACAGTTTTTATTTATTGATAACAGTACTGTTTTTATCTTGTTGGTCTTAATCTTTTGCTGTTTTTATCTTGCACTGTCCACTTTATGCTGCAACGACACAAATTTCCCACATGTGGCACAACTAAAGGTTTATCTTATCTTGTTTTATTACAGATTTCTTGTGCATCTTTAATATTAATAAAATGTTTTTATGTTTTTTTCTACATGAAAGGAAATCATCTACTGCTGCTATATTAAGTTTAACAGTGAAAGGAGAAAAAAAATTATTGCTTCATAAACTCACTAATGTTTTGATTTATCAACTCTAAAACCATCTGGGAATTATTAAATGAATGAAAGAACGTTACTCTGACTGGAAGACAAATGTGCTCTCAGTCATGTTTTAGATTAGCTGCAATCACTTCTACTACTGAGCTAGCATACCTTTAGCTAAATCTATGACTGTGCAAAACTTGCATTTCTTCATAAAACATTATAGTCACAGGAAGCATAAACACATTTAAGTGTTACACAGAAACAATGTAATGTAAATGGATATAGCATGACGATAACTAAGAGCAGCAAAACCTAACTTTGTACAGGTTACCACTCCAGGAACCTGGTGGCATAAGTGATGATGGGGCCCGCTGTTTCAGCTGCTGGCAGATGGAATGTGCCCCATAAAGTGTTTTGAATTTGTTTAAAATTTTTAATAATATAAGCTTAAAATAATCTGTAACTTGAATTTTCTGTCAACATTATCCAAACTAGATTTTAAATCTGTTTGCAGCCATCAGTGGGTAAAGAGATGGTAAATTCTTAACTTAAACTGAATTTTTAAGTGCTTTTATTATCTGAGGCACAATAAACAGAGCCACAACCCTCATGGATCTCTGTTGATTAAACTGATTTAAAACCAAACTCGTTGTAACTCGTTGCAGTTACACCCTTCTATGAATTTTGGGGTAACTCTTCATAAGTTATAGCATCTCTGTGACAGAACCATCCGTTAACGTATTGTTGCTAAAAAAATCATGGCTTTTTGTTTAGCGATGATAGCCTCTCTCGCAAACTCAGCAGTTAGCGTTGGTTGATTGTTCTGCAGTGGAAGGAGTCACATGCTCGCCAATAGTGACCCTACTTTGGATTTGACAGTGAAACCCGAACAAAAAACAGCTAAGCTAATTTAAAGTTTTGGAAAAACCCCTTTCGGTTCTTATCAAAATGTATCTTTTGTCATGATTCAAGTTTCTGGACTGTTCATGCTTAGACTGTTTCTTCAACTGTTTTTTTTCCTTCTTACTGCTCTCATCACCCTTGGATGCCCAATCACTTGACCATGCTCACCTGTGCATGTCTAATTATCTCCACCTTCAGGATATAAGCATCTTCCAGCCTCAGCACTAGTACCAGATTATCAGAAGCTACGTGTGGACAATATTCAGCCTTTTCAAGACAAGCCAAAATGCTAAGAACTCTTACCTTTTTTCTTCAGTCCAGGTTTGGCCAATCCAGATATTGTGGTTTTAATGACCGCCTGAATCTAAGATAATGCCCCAAAACATAAAAGCAATGTCCCTTTATTCACTGAGTAAACATTTTGTAAATAGCTAATTCTGTTTTCAAGCACTTGGGTTCAGAGTATATTGATTGTCTGCTTATGTTTTTTCAGCTAGCAAAGACTATATGTGGTCATACTTAGAAACAGTGAAAAAGCCCTCGACTAGAAATCACTTCACTGTGAGAGATAAAATGCCAGGTCTGGCGTAGGCTTCGAACTCAGATTTATAAAATTATTTATTCCAAGGCCCAAAGCAAACAGTGTCATATAATGTTGGCATATCACCTACACCTTCACAGCACAGCATTTTTGTTGTTGTTGAATTACCCACCCATAATACATAGATGTATAGATGTTCTGTACTTTATTACTGCATATATGAATCTTTGCTACTGAGAAGTGCAATTTTCCACCAGGATCATAAAATGAAATGGGACCACCCCATGGATCCCCAGAACAATGCCCACAGTGTCTCTCAAATGCCAGCACATTTCAACCAAACGTCTGAGTGGTGCTGAGAAAGAGCATGGAAAATAAAAAGTAACAGGAAAACACTGGCACAGAGCCTGGAAAAGAGGCTGTTTTTGGGTTGCTGTGGGAAAGCTCGAAAAGCATATTAGAACCTTGTAGCGATAAGTGACACTTACCCCATCGAGGGGTATTTATCAGAATGACCAAAACGGCAATTTTAGCTCATCTTCAGTTCACAGCTTATTGACAATGTGGTCTAGATGTCTGGTGAGAACTATAAACTGAAGAGGAATTTTTTTGTACAATGCTGTGTGGTACGGAGTGTGAGACTGTGAAGAAAATATCCAAGTGCGTCTTTGTTACTCTTCTCTGCAAGTGTGCACATCTGTAGATAAGTGTTTCAGAGCCACATGCAAGGAAGTGCCCAGTGTGAAGCAATCCAGTTGACACACCTATGTGACTCTTACTACTACACAATCGCTGACAGATGTGTGTGGCAGATCCATTCATAAAAAGACACAATTATCTCTTCGTTGTGGAAGTACGATCCGACTACGCTGTGGATGAAACACGTCAGCACTTTTTGTGGAGGGAGGAGGCAGCGTTGTGATCTAGCCGTCTCCTCCACACATGTCAGAGACTCAAAGGAATGGGCGGAGGTGTGGTTTTGTGTGGGAGATAAAACGGTTCCATAGTCCTCAAGTCTCCAACTAGTACTGTAGCTGTAGTCAACTAGGTGGGATTTGATCAAAGAAATCTTTAATTCATCTGTTAAGGAAAAGAGGAAAACCAGTAGAGTACCACCAAACTCATATTTCTTTATGACTAACTAAAGTGCATCACAGGTAGGTAGCAAACAGATTCTCGGATGTAATTCAGTCGTTGGGATTGTTTACTCCTACTTAGGAGGTATTTGTCCCTAAACCCCTGCACCCCAGATGTGTTAGTGTCTTTGAACAAGACGCTAAACCCTAAACCCTGTTGGGATTGTTTACTCCTACTTAGGTGGTATTTGTCCCTAAACCCCTGCACCCTAGATGTGTAAGTGTCTTAATCCTGCTTCGCCCATGTTGAGACATGGAGAGTCAATGGATGTCTTTGAACATACTGTAAAACCCTTTGTAGAACCTGGTCAGGATTTGGCCTCGAACTATAAAAAAAAATCCATGGGTGAATTTGTAAGTTTTGATCAACAAAAAACTGTCTGAGGTTGATATCGTTTTTCAACACAGTGAAGTTTGCCAATCAGAAGAAAGGTGAAAGTTTCCCAGCTCAACTTGGAAGGACTCTGCCATTACCACAGCTGGTCTGGCTTCAATTTTAACCCCATCCTTTTTCAATACCCACCTAATCCACTTCAGGGTTATGGGTGGATCTAAAAGGACATTTTGAACAAGCAATTAACCTAACTTCCATGCATTAGTACTGTGTTTGGAAACTGGAATACCTGCATGCATGAAGAGGAGATGCAAACTCTCCAAAGCAGCAGCCGGGATCTAAACCCAAGAATTTTACTCTTAGGCTCAAGCAATAGAACTGTCAACTCCTTAGACTATTCTTTACTGTTTGTTCTACACCTTTAACAAAAAACAAAAAAAATAAAACAGAAATTACAATTTGATTTAATAAATAATGTTAAAGATGCAGTCTTGTTTACCAACAAGAGATCCATTGGTCTGAAAGACCTTTTTAAATATTAAAAATTGAACCTTCTTTCGTGCACATCTGGACAACCTTTTAGCCATTGTCCTCTGCTTATCCAATATTGGGTTGTCACTGTAAGAGGTCCGTTAGGGAAACCCAGACATTTGCTTCCTGTATGCTTTGTGTGTTTTGGCAACACATCCTGAATTTATTTTATCTGTCAACTTTAACTATCAAAGTCAGTGGGTGGAGCTAACACTGTTATAGACAACATGATAGGGTGACACATTATAACCTGCTAGGGAGCAATCAAAATTCAAAAAAATCAAAAAGCAATCAAAAATCTAACTGACAAGCCATATTGGCAATTTAAAATATTTAATGATGGACTGCAACACAGGAAATAGTAAATTAAATAAATACTGTTTATTGATACTGTCTGTTTTGCAGCTGCCCTGTTTATGCACTATTTAAAAGAAAAATCTGTAAATAGTTTTTAATACAGCCTTTCTCTTTGCACCTTATGTAGGTCAGTAGACCAATTCCGTTGTTCTGAATACCACTGTATGTTGGTAAGACGACTAAAGATGTGTCTCATATTAAAGGAAATTAAAAGATTCAGACAAATAGTTAAAGTTTTACTTCATTTTACAGATTTTGGTATATAACTTGATATTTAAGTTTTAAGATAACTTATCACACTCATTTATATTATTGTGGATTTTGGCTCTACAGAATAAAAAAAAATAGAAAAATGAGCACATGAAGCATTTCAGATACACCAAGGTTACACATGCATGACACACCCATTCTGTCTGTTTACCTATACATACCCCTACTCATATATTTTGTCTCCAAGTTATTTTTTTCAGGCCGATCCTATAGGGGAAGCCTCGTTTTTGCAAGTTAAGAGCACAGCTCATGGTGAGTAAGAGGTTCCTGTGTAGAAACCGGAAAAGTATGCGTTTCCTTCTTGTGTGATCATAAGCTGATAAAGCTTAGCTATAGACAACAGTACATGAGCTAGTATAATAGGTTGCCATGGAGACTACATCTCAAACACAAGGAGTGGCTTGGCTTCACTTTCATACTATTCGAATACTAACTTCTGCCTCGCACTGATCCACGGGGGGAACTTCTAAAAATGTTTTTCGCGTTTGAAACCCACAGTGTGCGCTAATATTACAGTGTGTGACAGTGAGTCACTCCAGCGCGTGTGATCACTCTCTCGCGCTCTGCCAGCTCTATCTCTAAGATAAAAAAAATCCTCCAAAAAAAAAAAAAAAAATCCAGCAGTGGAGTTAATTGGAACATTCAGTCTTGACAGGCACATAATGTGGTTATACTTGAAAAAGATTCGCTCCTTGAATGCTTCTTTGAGGCCTCCGTGTAACACTGTGGTCTATTCAAAAAGACTGTTGTTTAAGCATAAACAGCATGCATGGGACACTGAAAGAGATGAGTGTCAGAAGGATCCCAGTATGAGACTGGGATATGCCCATAACAGTCAAGCATTTTTTTTGTGTAACATTATCCTGCAGACAGGCCTCAGCCAGCAGACAGTAGATTAGTACTCTGCAGAGGGTAAGTGGCTTGTTTGTTCCACTGCATGTTTTCACTGTGTGACTCAATAACAGTAATGTGACCAGTGGGAGAAAAAAAAAGTATCTTAGGAGTGGTTTTTTTTACATGCATCTCTCATCTTTTAATCCCCTCTTCTCTCCTCTATTAAAAAAAACCAACCTGTGTTCCTATTGTGTCAGACTCAGTATACAGGTACATACTGTCCTGTCTGAGCTTGCGTTATCCCCGGTTTAGCCTTTAAGAAAGCAGCCGGGTGTGTCCGTGCTTAAACTCACACTAACGTGGATGATATTCAGAGCCTGATTGTACTGTTTATGCTGGGCCTACGCTACTGAGTGACACCCTTGGCGTGTCAGTGGAACGGCGGGGTATTTGGGTTCAGAGAGACAAAATGCCACCTGGTGTTGGTGCCATGTGCAACATCCAAAAGCATAACATAACAATGTGAATCATATTGTCTAATTACTGTTTTTTAAAATAGATTGTGGCACTTTGCAAACTTATTCATATCTCTGTTTCATATTTTATCCGGTTGTCACAATTAACTGTTAATTTAATATACCTAACACAGTTGGGTGTGAAATTAAATCTCTATATAAGTTCAGCTGTTCTATTTAGACATCAGAGGTTTGTCAAAGAACATTAGTGAGCCCACAGCATCATGAAGACCAAGGAACACAGCAGAAAGAAGGAAAGTATTATTTAGAAAAGCAGCTAGGATGACTATGATGACACTGGAGCAGCTGCAGAGACCTACAGCTCAGGTGTTTTGAGTTTTGTGGTGGGGGTGGACCCAAGTGCAGGCAAGACAACTGGAATATCATGATGCTGGTGATGAATATTTATGAAAATACATACTTACAAAATCGAGGAACATGCGCAGGAGGAAACGAATCATAAACATACTGAAAATAAAGTAAATGGAGCACAGATAAACTGATATGGACGATACAGATGATTATCACATTTATTTTGCTAATCAGAGGTTTATCTAAAAAAAATTTTTTTACGTTTCTGTTTCTGAAATACTTGTGGTTTAAATCAGGAAGTGTGTTCTTGGCTAGTTTTATCATCAAACACAGCTAAGAACAAGCCTGCTCCAAAAACGTTATGGGCATTAAAATAAACACGTCAACCTCTAAGGATCTGTAGCAGAGCCAAGTTTGCAGAAAGATATAAGATGACTGTTTTTATCATTTCCAAAAACTGAAATGACTTCCTCTGAAACGTTTTTTTTTTTTTTTCATCCTTGATCTGTAATTGGGTTGGTGTTAAGCCACAGTTAGAAACTGTCGCCATGGTAACATGACTCAGATGAGTGGGGATGTGGTTCGCCCTGAGAGTTTGATTTTAAAAAATATCCTTATTTATGTCTTGAAACAGGATTGTTAAAGAGCAATATGAAGACAGGCTTAAGCTGACAAACTAGATCTATCCATCTACCTAACCAGATTTTATTTTAATGTAACTGGTTAGAAGTTCTCTATATTTTTTATACCTGTCCAGGGTCTACCCTGTCTCTCGCCCGATGACCACTGGAGATAGGCATCAGCTACCCCACGACCCTGTAAGGATAAGCGGTACAGATAGTGGATGGATGGATGGTTAATATATGCCCGTCTTGCACGTGTGAGGCATCATGCACCCAGGAAACTGTGGGCACACCACTAAATTCTGTCTCACATGATGGTAGATTTGCTGCTGAGCAGAGCTGACACACCACCAAGCATGCGACCTCATTTCCTGCACATGTACATGTTAGTAAAGTTCTTTGCAAAAAATCACTTCCACAAAAAGCGATCTCACCAGCTCAATTCTTGAAAATGTCTGTCCATTTCAGAATGAGCTGTTTAGAGGGCTCTGTCGCTTGAATGCAAAATAGCGGTCGCGGACCACGCCCACCCATCTTGTTACTAGGCTGCGGGTTTGCCACACATAGAGATGGCAGGGAATTGGTGGGCTGGGTTTTACAGATGAGGGACGGTTATATGCCAATTCCGCTTATTGTGATGTCACAATAATGCCTTGTAGAAGAATTTATTTATTTTTTTTAATGAACGGATGATTTTAATTCATGTTTGGTGTGTTTATAGAGGCAGCAGAGAGCCGGATGGCAACAGGAAAGGATGAAAAAAGTGAAATCTGTATTGCATGTCCCCTTTAAGTGATAGCCAATCCCTGTTGAGCTGAGCAAAATATGGCACAAGAATAGGTCAGACCTAGTAAAATAGGTTAAACCGGTGTATCAGTTATGGGTGGCAGTTGCAAGTACATGTTTTATTGTTTGTGACAATGAATCAGAGCTTTCTGAGTAGTTAAAAGAGGGACATGGAACAGAGATGAAGACCATAGGGAAAGAGGTAAACACAATGACAATAGAAAGAAAACCTTCTTACCAATAAGGGTCTAACTAGTAAGAATACAGCAAAGGGGCTGAGGCACCAGGTGGCTCAGTGGTAGAGCAAGTGCACCATAAGCAGAGGCTACAGAGGCTTTGATCCTCGGGCCATTTACTGCATGTCCTCCCACACTCTGTCTCTGTCCTACTTGCTGCCAAGCTACTGATGAATAAAAGCCACTAGTACAAAAAAAAGCTTTAAAAAAACAACAAAATAAAAAATAACAAGTGTACTGCACAATTCAAATAAATGAGAGGCGAGTGGCAGTTGAACAATGTACCCAGCTCTATTATTATTATTATTATTATTATTATTATTAATTATATTGTGTTTTAACCTTGGAAGTTTACATTTCAGATATATCTTTATGTCTATGGTCTTTAAAAATCCAAAGAAATGCTGCCCCTTTAAAAAGTTTTAGCTCATTTTCCTTTAAAAATCTCGGCAGGCCATACTAGCAGGCTGACGCGCCGCTATGTTAGCAATGTGAAGTAAAAGTGAAAGTATGTTCAGGTGCAGATGCTGAACAGGCCTGAACTCTCTGGACTCAGAGGACTGTAATGAAGCTATAACCTCCTAGCAGTTTTTGGCTGCCTCTCCTCTCTCTGCCTCATATCTCATTAAACTCAATAGCAGAGCTCATTTCTGAAAGTCTGAACAGTAAATGCCAATTTGAATCTTTGACCAAGAAACTTGTGCCTTTAAGTCCTGTGGTGTCCAACCAAACAGTGGAAAACTTGGGCACTGTTTATGTTCATGTCTGAAACATTGTCCCCTCCTCCACCAGGGGCTCTACAAATGGCGTTTTTGTCCCATGAGAGAGTGGTGCAGTGCCTGCATTGTTTTTTTCATCCGCCTAATACTCCATCCTTCCATCCCTCGGGAACGAAACCCAAAGAAACTTGGACTTTGCTGCTTAAGGGGGTTAAACAGGCCTGAACACAGTCCGTCTTTTCCTGTTGAGAACCATGACCTCTGGTCTAAGAAGAGTCCTCATTCTGGCTACACACAGCTTATTATTGCAGGCTAAAGGTCATAGCACTCACAGGATCACATCGTCTGCAAAAAAGCAAAGATGAGACCCTGGGTGTTTCCAAATTCACGTGCAGCCTCCTTCGAAGGACTTGGGCTACCAGGTCGACTTAGGTCGGGTCCTTCTGCAACTGCAACGGGCAGCTGTGATATTGCCAGTCAAGCCTTCAGATTTAGTCCTGCCTTTACCACTCTGCATATGTCCTGTTGCCTAGCAGCCACTTAATAACAAGCTGGTAACAATTAAGCTCAAGCTCTTGCTGAGTTTTTCGTTATTATTTATTTAATCATTTTTATTAATTAAAGGAATTTATTGATTGGGAAGATTAAAAAATAAAATAAAAATTATATTAAAAAAAACATGTCTACCAAAAAGAGAAAAGTCAAACAACACCACTGCTGTAGGTTATTACCTTTGGTATCGCCAAATTTTTGATATACTTATATTCAAGACGGTTCTCCTTTCCCGCTCTATCTCTGGCGTCATCCAAGACTGTTGCAAGAACAAAAATCTTCTGTTTGGCCCGCAATGCTTCTTGGGACAGGGAGGGCTGTGAAAGATCCACCACACCAATCCTTCAAATCCGGGGAGAAAAAGAAGGCATTTGTGGGCCACGTTTGGAGGAGCCTTCGAATTTAGACTGCCTTTGTCACATTGCCGTTACGTAATCGGCCTCCAAACGCAGTGTTTGAAGCCTGCAGCCTCCGTCCCCCCTGAGACTGAAAACCAGAACCATGCCTAGCATAGAAGTAAAAAAATATATATATTTTAGTTCTTTTCTTCACCTTCCTTTTTAGGTTAAGAGTGTATACACCACCTGATTACAGCCATATATGAGTTTTTTTCTAAGTGGAGCCCTATGGTTCAGCTGAGAAAATATAAATGCATCAAATGGGTTACGTTCATAGACACTGAAGGGTATTAAGGCCTTAAGAAGCTACATTTATTTCTACTGTAATTTTTATTTAAATTATTATTTTTTTTAACTACAGTAAGTTACTTACTGACCTAAGTCAGGGTTTTACCCAAAGCTGCACTGAGAAGAACACAATTGATTTTATTAAGTATTGTGATGATGTCAAGAACTTTGTGTTGATTTTAGAATTTAGTATTTGTCCTTTAGGATTTAGTCTGGGTTAAGATTTAAGTTGTTCTTAGTTCCTATTTGATTTGATAAGTCTGGTTCTTTTTCTCTGTGTTCTATTTCATTTCCTGCATTCTCTATTACTCCTGTTTCCAAGTTTCTATTGTTTTGTCAGTAAAACATGTATTAGAGATTTTGAGGCTGCTGCCTTTTCTGTATTGATTTATTTCTTTTTGTTGCAGAATAGATAAATTAAAACAAAAAGCCATTTTAACTCACATATTACTTGTTAAGTGATTAAACTTATGGGTTAATCTTTTAACGTCCCTCTTCGGCAGCCCGAATGTTCCCCAGAGATGGGGAGAGTAGCCAAAAATTGTACTCATGTGGAAGTAACACAACTTCAACATATTTTTACTCAATTAAAATTTTAAAGTAGTAATCCAAAAATGTACTAAAGTAAAACTAAAAAGGGTATTTGGCCACTTAAGCATTGAGTTGTAGAGTACCTGTTTTAAGATTAAAATATACATGTTTTAATGTTTACAAATTATGTCATTGGACAAAACTAAAGTTATGTGCAAATTCTAAAGACAAAAATAAAAACATACATAATTCCAAAATAACAAATTCAAGTAGAAGAAAAAAAATTCAAATCCATTTTATTAAATATAAAACTAACAAAACCAATACTTACAGTAGGTCATGTATACATGTTAGACCAGGGTAAGGTACTCCCACTTGACTTCAAATGGCACAAAAAGCTCAGCAGATAGAAATAAAACATGTAAATAGTGAAGCTTCGTTTAGGAACAAGAGGTCTAACTTCAATATAAACTGTAGGTGTGAGTGTCATGCATATTTGGTTAAAACAAGCGTGTTCTTCTTTCAGTAAAGTTACTCGCTGTAGGTAGAGTAGCCAGAAATTTTACTCAAGTAACAGAACGGCTACTTCATAAAAATATTACTCTATTAAAAGTAAAACTACTCCTAAAAGTAAAATTTCCCCCCAAAAGTTACTCAGGTAAATACAAATATTTACTACCTGCCTCTGATGTTACCCATTTCTTAAATTATGTTTTAGCCTTTAATTTTGATTGTGTAAGAAGACATGATGGCATAGGAAAATAACACTATGGCATTGCCTTCCTTCACATATAACAATGTATCATCTACAGTTTGATCACCTGATAAACCAGCCACACATTTCTTAGATATGTCCAAACATTACATCACATAATATAAGGTTCACTGCTCTTACTGCACATATGCACTCTTGCTATAGAAACAACGCAACAGCGACACACGTTTTTCATCCTTTAATATGAGCAAAAAACAAAAAGATAAGGCAATTTCTAAGAAAAGTAACATACCTGGCCCTGACAAACAGAACAGTGTGAATTCCATCCAACTGGTAATTGGGCGTGCATGCACTTTTCACAATGGGAGTGCAGCAAAAGCACCACGCATACTTCAAAGACAGTATATGTGGCATGATAACAAATAGTGTGACAACAGCTTTAGACATTTAGAACTTCAAATACTTTTTATTGGTTGAAAACGTAACTCAATATGCTGGGTCAGACCCATAACCCAATCTTTGACCAGTCCGGGTTAGACCCAGCACTGGGTTTATTCTTCTCCCACCAGTTTCTATTAAATGAACCTTCATTTCCCACAGTTAAACTGAAACGTTATTTCTGTTTGTCTCTATTTTGTCTCTCTTGTCATTCCAGTGAACTTTGTGGATTCCCCTGGCATTCCTCGAACCTGAAGCAAGTGAAATGTTTAACTGTTACAATGAAGCTGTTAGTATTCTGTATACAGTCTTCCAAAGCTGTTAAGGCAAAGGGTGAAGTGTTGGGTTTCAGAGGCAAAGGCAAAGTCCTCCTCACTGAGACAAGAGATAACAGCAAAGAGAGAAAAATGTCAAAGAGGTCAAGTTGAACTGTTGAATGAAAGAACAACGCTTCACCCTGGAAGTGTAGCGAGAGGAGGGTCATCATTCATTTTGGACAAGCGCATAAACCTAAGCAGCCCTCTTCACCAAAATATTTGAGTCCAAACATACTTGTTACATAACTTTGAGGACTGCTGTGTTTATCTGCTGCAGTGTGAGGAATTTGTCACAGATTTGTGGCTGATTATCTCCGGTGAAAGTTGGGGAAATCAGGGAAAAAACAGATAAGGATGAAATTCCAAGTGGTTATTTGAACTTCGGGTGATAAAATTTAATTTTGTCACATGTAATTTAAGCCAGCTGCTTCAACAAAAGAGATCAGACACTTCAAGTTAACTCACAGGTGAGTCTGACAGCTGTTGTTCCCACTGTAACGTAGGCTAGTTTGACACAAAGACATAATCGGCACCAATAAGTTGTAGTCTGTGCTCTCTGGAGCAGGGGTGGATTTAGGATTGAAGAATATCCGGGGCTTAGCCCAGATGACATGGATTTCTTTTTTCATGTGCAAACAATTGTTGCTTTAAACGATGCGGCATCTCAGCTGTCGAACTCTGATCACCTTAAAGCAGACAAAAAGCACTGGATTACACTTACCATGGTTTAATAAAGCAAATCAACACTGAAAATCAACAATAACTATCATCAATATCACAAACAGTCAGCTGCTGACTGAAGTCACCTCAGACCACTGGTCCAGGGAATACAGCTTACTTCCATTAAGAGCAGATAACAGAAAGCAAGAGGGCTACTAAGTTTTCTTCGACGTCATCGACGCGTCGCTACGGGACTAACTAATTTACCTTTCTCAGTCATCCAGAGAACATCCGCCACTTTGTTATTTATTTTATTTTTATGGTTATAATCCAAGCATTTTTTATATTCTTCCCATGTAACCACATACGTAACATTATATTGTTACCATTCATTTTCTTTGTTCCAAAACGTTACTGAAGCAATTACCAGCACTTTTAAAATAAGATTCACAAACCTGAATCATGATTTGCGTCATCACTGCTGTCGCTGTCAATCTGTACTTTTTGCCAAAAAAGAAAATCCTAATATCCATATCCGCAACCGTCTTCTCCTGCGGGGGTTTAATGCTCATTGCATAGTATTCCCAGAAAGCCGGATGGCAGTCTGCTGAAACACTTGTTCTTCAGGGGGCTCAGGGATGCTCTATCCAGGCTATTTTCGCCGCTGCTGCCTCTCTGGTGGA
This sequence comes from Valencia hispanica, assembly GCA_963556495.2. Classification (NCBI taxonomy): domain Eukaryota; kingdom Metazoa; phylum Chordata; class Actinopteri; order Cyprinodontiformes; family Valenciidae; genus Valencia; species Valencia hispanica. The sequence continues at coordinate 11,623,172 of OY747709.1, read as the reverse complement.
CTCCGGTACTGCAACTTATTTCCACAAGGCTTTTCCTCCCACTTCAAAAGTAAAATTCAGATTTGGGGCTACTCAGAAAACATCCGGGGCTTGAGCCCAAGTAGCCTCCCCCTAACTCCGCTTTTGCTCTGGAGCCTTAGATGTATCAACCTGGCAGAATTTTGTATTTAATAAGCTTTCTATAAAGTGCTTAACCACATCAAATTCCTGTGTAATCCAGACTTGATGATTTAAACTTCAGAATTCTGCCTGTATTTGCAAAACGTCGCTGCTTTCCCAGGCACTAAAAGTTCATATCAACCCAGGTTTTATCTCCAGAAACACGGTTCGAAATGTGCTTATGCCATTGTTGGGCTTTTAACACCTTCCAAAGTAAGCAAAATTGTACATTGGCAAAATGAAGGGGAACAATAACAGTAAAACACAATGGTGTAGTTAAACAACTGCACTCACGAAGAGGAAATAACGCTGATGTGACTCACTCCCTCATGGCTACTACTTGGTGAGGAAGAGAAAAAAGAACTGGGTAAAAATAAATCATCTAAGCATCTCCAAATCTTTGCCTCAGTTCTGGCTTTTTGCTTCCTGTCCAGACCACAGCTGACTCATAGAGGGAGATTAAATGTGGACTGGATTTGCTTCTGTGACTTTTGTTGTCCACAAAAATGTGTAGGTTCTGATGATGGACCCCAATACTTTCTGAAACCCATGAGCAAAAGTTTAAAAGAAATTGTATAAACCAAATGAGCTTGCAAAAAAACACCATAATCCTCACATAGCAAATAAACCATATTTAATAGCACTTTCCTTAGTGTGCAGTAGCTGGGAACAGCATACAGGGAGTCCAAAGTAACACCACAGTCTTTGTCCAAGAGCGGGCCTGCAGGGGAGAGGAAATCTTGGCTGTGTGGAAAACAGGTATGATGGAAGAGGCTTGGAATGTGCTAAAATGGTCAAATGGAGCAAGTATAGAGACAAGAAACAGGAGCAAGTGTCAATGGAAGGGAGTGATCGGTGGAGGGTGAAGGAATGCAGAGAGAAAAAGATGACAGCAGAGGGTTGCAACAGGATAGGATGGTGATTTGTAAGTACTGTAGGGTGAAAGAACTCTGGCGCATGGAGACAATGAAGAAATATGAGCTGAGCATTATTTTCTGTAAATGCAGGCTGAGGTGTGGATATACAGTGGGGCCAAAAAGTATTTGGCAGCTGCTGATTTTGCAAGTTGTCCCACTTAAAAAGATGAGAGAGGTCTGTTATTTTCATCATAGGTACACTTCAGCTGTGAGAGAGAAAAAAAATCCAGGAAATCACCTTGCATTATTTTTGAAGAATTGATTTGTGTAATGGTGTGGAAAATACGTGTTTGGTTAATAACAAAAGTTCACCTAAATACTTACTTATAATGTAACCTTAGTTGGCAATGGCAGAGGTCAAATGTTTCCTGCAGGTCTTCACCAGGTTGGCACACACTGTAGTTTGTCTTTTGGCCCATTCTTCCATGCCGATCTTCTCTAGAGCTGGGATGTTCTGGGACTGTCGCTTGGCAACACGGACTTTCAACTCCCTCCAAAGGTTCTCTATTGGATTGAGGTTTGGAGACTGGCGAGGCCACTCCAGAACCTTGAAATATTTTTTTACGTAGCCACTCTTTTGTTGCCCGGGCGGTGTGTTTGGGATCGTCATGTTGGAAGATACCTATGATGAAAATTCCAGACCTCTCTCATCTTTTTAAGTAGGACAACTTGCACAATGGGTAGCTGCTAAATACTTTTTTTTTTTACCTTACTGTACATTTGAAAACTGTAATATGTAGATATTGTTTCCTTCAGAGGGGATCTGCTCTCAGATACAGTATGTGGAACACAAGGGATGAACGTACAGTAGGATGGATAGACAGACGGGCGGCAAGATGGATGTGGTCATCCAGGGAAGGACCTGGCGGACTCTCTTGGTCAAAGCTGGAGAAGTTAGCGTCACATCTGCTTTGTGGTTCAAAGGATGAGGAAGTATAAATCGCACATTTACCACAATGCTGAATGTAATCTCTAAACGCAGACTGTGGTTTTGTTAAGGATACTTAGTGAGCAGCCAGAAGAAAATGCTGGCTAATTTTTACAGTCCTAGAAAAATGTTCACCTTAACTGATCCTGATACATACAATTTGCTGGGATATTTGGCATCCCACGGTGAAGGCTTTTCAAATTGATCTGGGCATGGAAGTCTGTGAAAGGAGGGTTGGTGCAGTTGGTAGCACTGTTGCCTTGCAGCAAGAAGGTCCTGGGTTCAAATCCCAGCCGGGGGTCTTTCTGCATGGAGTTTGCATGTTCTCCCTGTGCATGTGTGGGTTCCCTCCAGGTACTCTGGCTTCCTCCCACAGTCCAGAAACTTGACTGTTAGGTTAATTGGTCATTCTAAATTGCCGTTAGGAATGAGTGTGTGAATGCATGGTTGTTTGTCTTGTATAATATTATTAGAATATTTGATATATTTTCTACCTGTCTAATTAGACATTAATTGCTGTTATTTCACCTTTTAACTTAATGCTCTCTCTTTCCTTCTCTTAGAAGCTATGCCTGGTCTGGCGTTCTGTTTATCTGTGACACCTTCCAGAAAGGGGGTGTGGGTGTGTGTGAGGTGGGGGTATCATCTGCCTGAACCTGTCTTTCACTGTTAGACCCTGTTTCTCTCCTAGATAAAGCTTTTGGCTGAGCTTTTGTTGCGACTAACTGTATGTAGCTTCTTTGCAGTGACCATTTCACACTACATACTAACAGCCTCTGTATGATAACATGTAGGTATTTATATTTGTATGCATATGTCTGTGACTAAACTAAACTAAATAAATAAATAGATATGTGCTCTCTTTCATCCTATAGACTTAAAAACTGGTTTCTCTCCTAGATGAAGCCACTGAATGAGATTCTACTGCCACCAATTTCTAACTTTCTTTAACATACAAAGTACTTCTTGATCAGTACTACTGTTTCTGTTTTGTGTGTACAGTCTATCTAAGTCTATCTATCTAAGGAAACCCTGCAGACAGCATGAAGTCATTGACTTTCGCTCCTCCTGGAGGAGAATGTTGTGATCCGTAGCAATCCATATCCATAGTTTATGAAATAGTTGTAGATTACTTTTAGCAGATACATGAGAATCACAGACGTTAGGGGGTGCTGGAGAGCACCATTTGCAAAAAGTAAACTGCATGAGAGGAGGGGAGGAGAAGAGATTCCTGACGACCTCACAAACAGTTTTACACACAAACAGCGAGGTGGGGAAAACAAAAGCATGGGATTATCGGACGAGTGGGAGCACACTGAAGTAAAAGTGAGAGACTGTCGAGGCCAAACAATAGGTTCACTGTGAAGGAATAGCTAGATTTATGAGCTTCAAGGAAGAATGCAAAGTGTCCAATTCCTCACCTGTTTTCTGCCCAGGACCTTTAATCCGGCTCTCACAGCCGCTTTAAAAGGAGGCGTTTCTGAACCTGAGTCAATCTGCTGTGTGAACTTTTTCTGTGCTGGGTCAAAGCTTTGCACTCAAAAGAAAAAAAAAAGCCGTGAGGTTGTAATTACTGTAATTACTAGAAACAAACACATAAACTGTAGCCAAAAAGTTTCCCAAAAAAAGCGTATGAATGCTACCAGAAGTTTATCGCATTACATCCACTAACTTAAACTTATCTGTTTAGGATTTTATATGAGACACCAAGAAAGTGGTGCATAATTGTAAAGCAGTGTAAAATGTGAAACGTGTGATGTACATTTTGATTCAAAAGCCTTTTCTCTGATACACCTAAATAAAATCTAATGCAGCCAGTGGCCTTCAAAGGTCACTAAATGAGTCACCGGAGTCCATCTGCATGTAAATGTTAGTGTAAACACAGCTGTTTTCTGAGGACAAACAGCACCATGAAGACCACGGCAGACAGGTTTAATGGTTGCTGCAGAGTTAGAATCCAAAACAACATCTCAAATGGAAAGGGTGTGGCTCAACAGCAAACCTACCAAGACGTGGTGGTCCGACTAAACGGACAGGACAGGCAAGGAGAGCATAATTCCAAGGAGGAGCCAGGAGGCTCATGGTAGCTGTGGAGGAGCGGCAGAGATCAACAGCTCAGGTGGAAGGATATGTTGACAGGTCACAAATCTGTGGAAAAAGAGTGGAAAGTTTGCAGGGGGCACATCAGGAGGATGGATTTAGCTACACGAGTAGCTAGGCGTGTTGTGAAAAAACCTATTAAAGGCTCCAAAAGACTTGAGACTGGGGTAGATATTCACCTACTAGAAGTTCACCTTTCCTGATTATACAACGAGGGCTAAAATGAAATGGGGGAAACTGACATTTACTCTCCATCAAATCTGACTGAGCTTTCGCTCCTTTGCAAACAATAATAGGGGAACCATTTCAGATAATAGGGACATACCACAAAAGACAGTGGCTGCGTTTACATGCAGCCAATAACCCGTTCAAAACTGGAATATTAGCAATATCCCGGTTACGCGCGGCCATATAAACACCGGCAAAAACCCGAATACGCTCATATTCGGGTTTTTAAAAACCTGAATGTCACCCCAGGGATACCCCTTTTCTAACCCGAATATTTGGTCATGTAAACGCGTATCGGCATATCCCCATCAAAATGAACATTGATTTGTGTTCTGCGCATGTTCTATTCGCAATGAATCTTGGTCTTTTGAGTAGAGGAACTTCTTGTATGCAGAAGAAGAATCGGAAATGGCGGATATTGAATCTTAAGTTTGTCCCTACGTCCTGACGCTAACCGTGCGTCGCCGTTTACATCGGGATATGCCAATTGATTACAAATTCTATGTACACAAGAGTAACTCTCTCTGCTCACGCATGTAAATGGGTTATTCTGAATGTTTCAGAAATAGTGACCATAACCCGAATATTGGCTGCATGTTAACACAGTCTGTGATGTAAAACTGCAGGTCGGGGGTTGTAATGCGAGACAATATAAAAAAAGTTCTAGAGCTGTGACTAGTTTTGCAAGTATGTGCTTGCTGACAGATGGTTCTCATAAGTCATCAGCACAAGATCCAAATTTTTTCTCCTAGGGGAAAATAACGTCTGAGTTGTAAAGAAAAGTTGATGAGATCCATTATTAGTTTCACTTTTAAATTCCTTGTAATTCTGTTCCCTGGTAGGCCTCTGGCCCTTCTTTAGAAGTTTATCCTAGATTTTATAACAGTAATTTGTCCTTCGTGAGCTACCCCGCCCGCCTCAGTTTTTGAGACACATGGAGTGATTAAAGGAGTTCATGGCCAAAAGGGAGAGGACATGAAAGGAGTGGTCTGAGCTGTATGTTTGTAAGTAAGAGCTCATGTAGTGTCCGAGCAGCACCTATCAGCGTTGCTCTGAGGATCTTACCCAACCTATTTGTTATTGCAAGACAAAAGGCTTTGAAGTCAATTCTAACCTTTCAACATCTGCGGATCCACTTGTGCACACAGACACAGAGGGCAATGAACAGACACTCATATCTGATTGAACAAACCAATACAAGAAAGCTGGCCGTGCAGTGGTCTTGTTTGGATATATCCGTGGGCGTGTATTCATCTGCATTCAACCCATCACATCCGGTCACTAAGGCTACTGTGAAACACAAACCTGCCCGCACACAAGAGATTTTCCTCTGGTGAGTAATGTGATGACTGGTATTAACGGCTGTAATTGTGACCACAAACAGGTTCGGCCTCCTGCCTGAATTGGGTCAACATCAGATTAGCAACAGGTGAGCATGTTGTTCTTCATATATATATATATATATATATATATATATATATATATATATATATATATATATATATATATATATATATATCTTTTTCAAATCCATATTAGTAGCATTATACTTTCTTTTACTATTTACCTGGCTGTTTATAATGAGTGCCCATGATCCTATGATGTGACTGGAAATGGATTATTGATGTTACATATTTCCCCTACCTCCTCCATATACAGACAGCCCCAGATAAGACCATGTGGTTCAACAAAAGACAGAGATGAAATACTTGAGACAAAGAAAATTCTGTTACAGAATTACAGAAGACGTTAAAAAGGGTCAAGTTCTTTTTACTTTCTTCTGCCTAAACTTGAAAAAGACTTAACCTTCAAAGAATACATGCACCTACAACATACATGTCAACATTCTTAATGTGAATTTCCCTAAATTACTTTTATTATTAATCATTTGAAATAAATCTAATTTAAATAAACATGATTTTTCTAAGTTAAAGAAAAATTCACTAAATATATAACATATCATTTAAAGCAGGGTTGTCCTTATTTAAGGTGCGTATTTAAATTTAAATTAAACATAATCACCTAAGAAAATTAATTTTCTGACTTTTCAAATTCAATGCATTTGCTTCCATAATCCATTAGCATTATGAAAACATCCTATAATCAAAGTAAATGTCAAGGTTTCTTTTACCAATGACATCTTCCAGGTTGATTAGGGAGGTTCATTTTCTTGTGTGTGTTTCAGGCTGTGGCTTGGAGTTTTCAGTAGGATATCTTTATAGTGGGAGTTAATCCTTTAAAAAAAAGTTCCATAGCACAAAAACACAGTTTTCCAAGCAGTCTTGATAGTTGCAGATCCTAACAGTACCAGTTGCAATGAATTATGTAATTCGCTTTGCTTTCTCTGAGTTTTGGGCTGGTTGACCTGGCCACTTCGATGGACTTCTAGTATAGACGGCAGGTAAGATCTACTGTTTTACTTCCACTACTTCTGGGTGGAACCAGGTGACATGGTTCCTCCTGTTTGTAAAGTATTACAACAAGGCGTTCCACATGCTGTGGCTTTGTCCAAGTCATTTATGCTTTGATGCAGAGGCTGAAGAATGTGTTTTGCATCACCTTACGTTTTCACCATAGACTCTCCTGGTGCTGCACTTAACACGCTTACGCTTCCTAGATCCATTTTTGCGTTCCTCAAATACAGTCAAATACAGACATACGCACATTCTGGGGGAGACTTTATAAATAACTTACATGGGCTGTACACCAGGGCCCCGAGTTTTGATCGGACCCCAAACATTTATGAATCCTTGCAAACATTGTCGTTTATGTGAAAGTCATAGAGCCAAATCACGTGAGGTGTTGTAATATTGTTGGATTTTTATGAATACAAACAATACACAAATATTTGAAAATTATGAAGTTATTAGGCATATGTGACAACTCAGCTCTTGGCACTTCTATGAAGTGTGTCACTTCAGACTCTCACACAATTTGTAAAGTTTGTATTTACTTGAGATAAGGTTTAAAATATACACTGTGGTAGAGCATTGTTGCTGCGCTACTGTGACATCAATGTTGCTTTTTTTTTCTGACCATCTGGAGATGAACGTTCTATCGTCAAATGACTTCAAATGAAGGAGTCTGTCAGTGCCTCCAATTGGTCAGACAATTCTATGTTAAATGAATCAGCAAGACCTTCTAATTCCCCTGGTGTTGGGAGTCCTTTCAAGCATGTAGCATGCTGTTGTGAGTCTATATTTGTGCAATAACAACGCGTTTGCATAGGGGAGAATTAAAGTAATTAAAGTTGGATCAATGCTGTTACATTTATATATGTTTTCACTTGTGTGGCATGTATAGTGTCTATAAGTCATGACTCTTACATTGCAGAATCTTTCAACATGGCCAAAAGTCTGTGGTACCCTGGGTAGAGTTTGGGGATCAAATCAGTTTTGTTACAGTACAGCCCAGGTGTGGTAGGGAGATACTGGAGAAATATTTGGAGCAGGTTTAATGCAGCAAAACAAAAGGTCTGAGTTGCAACTTAGAGATAAAAATGTGCGTCTACCCAATCAAAACCAATCCAAATCTGATGCTCAAGCTACAAAAGCATTTTTCTTGTCAAATGTGCCACCATTAAAGGAAAGGTAAACAGGCTTCCCATTGATCTATAGCCAAGGACCATTTCTTTAGCAAAGAAAAATTCTAATAAATCCAAATTTTCTTACTTTTTGTGCTAAGAATCTAATTATATGTTTTATTTACTGAGGTATATGATCCTAAATGTTCACTGGAAATAGATCTGTGAAGACACTCAACATAAAAACAAAATGAACCAACATAAAATTTGCCCTGAAGGGTTCACATGTGTTTACTAGTTGAAAATTTTTTCTGCAACGTGAAAGAAGGAGGGGGACAATTTTCTTTCGGGCTATTTAGATTACAAACTTGCATGCAGTTAGAGTTTGGGGAGGCAAAACAGCTCCGTACACAGCTGAAGAAGCTGGGTTTTGTTACGTAACAGAGTGATGCAATCACAAACAGCCATTCTGTCTTTAAACCATCAAAAGGTTGTTGAAGTGCATGACCTCCATCAATCTTGCATCAAGTAATCCTGTTGAATGGTTTATTTATCTCCGTAAGCCCAATAACGTACATGGCTGAAAAAAGTATCTCTGCCTCCAGCTGTGTGTGTGAGGCTTTGTGTACGCTATCATATGACTGGTGCCGGTGCATCAACACCTTTTGTGGTCCCTCTCCTGAGAGTCTTAATTATTCATGCAGGTCTACACCTGGCCCGTGTGTATTCACACCCTTACGCAGAATCTCATTCACTGCTTTCCTTTCACCTCATCTTAAAAACACTAAGGGGGTTTGTTATGATAAGGGACCCTCCCAGTTTATAGAATTTGAACCGTGTTGACTTCATCCCTTGAACTCCATTTGGCAATGGTTTTTCAGGGATTTTTCATTTTTATTTTGTTGGTGTTATGATTGTCTTTTAGCACATGCATTCCAAAGATTTATATTTTCTTCCAACATTTCAAAGGGAAGGTCTTGTTTTGTTAATAAAAACAAAAGGATAAATTCTACCCCCAGAGGGTTAGGGAAACGATAAAGAAATAATGTAATAAAGTCAGGGGTCGTGTTAACCAAATATTTTCTGTACTTGAACGTTTTAGAGCTCAGGTAACTGAATCAACCAGAATAAAGATTCCCATGAGAACATCCGAGCATCATGTCAGACCTGGACACCCTGATCCAATGCATCTCGACCATCAGGGAGCTGACAGCACGTAGAAGGGTTACGGAGGCGTGTAGCGCATCTGTGACCAGCGGTGACAGATCGCTGCAGCTTAACCACTGACGCAAAGGGAGCGCATGCTGCAGCATCTCCTTCCCCCGCTGAAGCAATCAGGAAAAGCCCTCGTTCAGAGAGTCTTGCCAAATTCTGATCACTTCAACCGGAGAAATGTGACCTGATTTCCAAACTTTGGCTGAAGTGGCGTTTGTAACTTCAGTCTCCAGTGTGGCAACAGAGCCTCCATTACGCACAAGTTCATCTCCCCACGGAGCGTTCAGACCACAGCAGGTGAAATGTTCCTAATTAATACATGTAGCCTTTTCATTTGCTTAATGTTTGACGGCACGATGTGGATTATCTGTTCAGTTTGTTCGAATGAATGTTAAATTCTGCTGAATATGCCATTAATATCATTTTTAAATATGATGGTTAATAATAGATGATGACCAGATTTTTTTTGACCCCAACATTTTTAGTGCGATTTCAAAATAAACCTCTGTTGGGGTAAAATGATGTCAAAAGGTAGTTTTCCCCCCTCATAGATTTGAGAAACAACTCATCAAAGAAACGTGAATACCAGGCAGGCATAACCTGAGTAAATACAAAAAACATTTTTCAAACGATGGCTTCATTTATTAAGGAAAAGAAGCAATCCAAACCAACATGTGAAACAGCACGTGGCCCCCTGTTAAATCGTTATTTAACTGAGTTTAGCCACATTTTAGAAAGCTGAGTTCAGGTTCACTAGCCTCACCTAAGTCCAATTACCATCACAAATGTAGAATCAAGAAATCACTTAAACAAAACCTGTCTGACAACACGGAGTGGATTAATACAGTGTTTTGCAACCCTGGTCCTCAGGGCACACCTGCCAGCATATTTTAGATTTTTCCCAGCTTTATCATCCCTGGTTCAAATGAATGCATTTCAGAAAAGCCTGTTAATCAGTCATTAATTCAAATCAGGTGTGCAGAAGCAGGGAACCGCGTAAAACATGCAGTGCAGTGTGCCTTTAAGACCATGGGTTGGGAAACACTGAGGTTAATAGAACGCTAAAAGCAACCCATCATGCTCCTGGTCAGACGTTATCGAAGATCAGATGAGAACCAAAACAAAAGACAAAAAGTCAGTGTGGGAAAGGTTAGGAAGGCATTTTTAAGGCTTTAGGGCACCAACAAACACAAATACAGAAAACAGGGAAGAGTGGTGAACCTTCCCAGGAGTAGCTGTCCAACCAGAATCACGCAAAGCGCACATCAACCAGTGTGCTCTGCAGGCCTCACTTAGCTAAATTAAAGCCAGTGTTAATGATTCAACAGTAAGAAAGAGATGAAACTAAACATGCCTCCATGTTAGAATTTCAAGCCCAAAAGCACTGCTGAGCAAGAAAAACACCCCCCCCACACACACACACACACACATTTACGACTGATGAGAAAATAGAGGCGTAGCTGGTTATATTTTGCTGAAGACTAAAACCGCCAAGAACGTGATGCAAACGGTTAAACACGGTGGTGGTGGTATGATGATGGTGTAAACAACCCTTGCTGCTCAGGACCTGGGGGGGCTTTTTTTCCTGAATATAATCATGAATTCTTCCATTAGTCCAATAGTAGGCAGTAGTGCTGTAATAGAAAATGAGCTCAACCAGCAATAGAACCCCTACTTTCTGGGGACAATGCAAAAGAACAACAAAAAAAACACTCCATCTTTTTAGTAGTCAGCTGGAATCAGATGTTCACTGACTACTCAACATTTAATCACACACACGGATTTCTCTGCGAACCTTTATTTCTTACACAGTTTAGTTCCAAACATAAAGATAAATTAGAAAAAAAATTTGCTTGGTCCAATCGTTTTCCATATAGTAAAGACCACTGCTGATGTTTCACGATGGAAAAACGTATCAAACAGCATGGGGGAAAGCGTCTACTATGGATCAGAAGATTCCTTCTCTTTGCTGTTTTTCAAGGCTGTGGTTTTTTTGGACTTGCAAACATGAGTTGTCAACAGCCAAAAACCTCCCTGTAGGTGTTCCATGGAAGATAATAATCTATACATCTCGTTTTCACCTCGTCATTCTATAGCTGTCATCTTTAAAGGTAATTTTGATCTATATCAGCTAGTACCAGCAGCTCTGTCTTTTATTTCCTTCTCTCTTTTGAATTTGTGTCAAGGGTGGTTTGACATGCATAAATGTCAACTGATATTATCTATTTGCTTCAAGAGAAATATAAACCAGGAACATCATGTGATGACATGTTTTTTGAGCCATGACTTTGTGTTTAACATTAAAGACAAATGTTATTGACTTCGGTATCCAGCTGTTCATTGTAAAAGCATTAATATCAACTTTTTTCACTTTTTTTGACGTTTTAATCTGACACTGAAATGCGTTTTATTGGTATTTTATATGACTGGTTGACACAAAGTAGTGTATAATCTGGGCTGCCTCTCTGATCTATGCGCTTCTTGCCTCTTCCAGTAGTTTGGGTGGACGGCCATGTTTTGGTAAGTTTACAGCTGTGCTATGCTTTGTCTATTTCCAGATGATGAATTCAATTGTCAGCAAATGATGAAATAATAAATGTTCCAATACCTAGTGATAAAAAACTACATTTTAAAGCCAGAGTAAAAAAATTATTGTTACCTGTTTTTATTTTACTGGCTCAACAGTAAACTAAATTCACAATATTTTAACAAAACATAGAAAGAGGTCTGATTTCCAGAGGTGGGTTGTAACTAGTTACATTTACTCAGTTATATTTACTTGAGTAACTTTTTAGAAAAAAATGTACCGTTAAGAGAAGTTTTTCTATGCCGTACTTTTTACTTGAGTAATATTATTATGAAGTATCGCTACTCTTACTTGAGCAGAATTTCTGGATACTCTACCCACTGTGAGTAAATTCACTGAATGAAGAGCAAACATATTTTAATCAAAAATACATCAGACACAGACAGTACTTTTTACCTCGTTCCAAGATATACTATATTTATTCATTACTGACTGTAAGTATTGGTATTATATTCAAAAAACTGACTTAGAAATATCTTTATTCTGCTTAAAATGTGTTACATTGTAATTATGTTATTTATTTGTATTGTTTGTTTTTCATTTTAGCCTTTACAATACCAGAATTTGCCCATCATTTGATATTTTTGTCAGTCTGACGACAATTTTAAAACTATTAGATCCGATGTTACTCAGTAATCAAGTAGCCTATTTACCAAATCATATTTTACTCTTATTCCAGGAATCTTTTTGAATGGCTACTTTTTACTTTACTTGAGTAAATGTTGAAGTAGTGCTACTCTTACTTAAGTAGAATCTTCGGGTACTCTACCAAGCTCTGCTGATTTCTGTAAAAAGAAAAGAATTTGTAAATTAGATTTGAAACATAAACCTGGTTTTAAGTGTGTATTTTCAGTAATAAATAACAGGATATGGGCCACAGTTTCTTTAAAAACTCTGGTAAAAACTCTGCCAGAACTTTCTTGGCTTCTGGTGTTCACAATACTGGCCAACACGTGTGTTATTAGGAACATATTCGATGTCAAGGAGGAACACAGGATAAACAACAAAGCCTTGTCTCAGGAAAATACCTGGAGAGGAAAATTTCAGCAGATTTGGGTGTACGCAGGGGGAGTTGTTAAACTGTCTGAACAATGGGAAAAGCAACGAAAAACAGAAGGAAAGAGCGGAACAAAGAGATGTAAAAGAAGGGAAGGTAACAAAAAGTCATAGAAGCAGGGAGGGGGTCCTGTTATTTCCTACCCAGTCGGTATGCTGTGTTCAGATAACAGCTGGTAATGCAAAGTTTGTTTTTTCTGTAAGGTATTGTTTTGGAAAGTACCTTTAATGTTGGTGGCTCTCCTGAAGCTGATAAGAACAATGATTCCAAGAACCCACACCCAGACCCCACCCACGATAACACACGCCCATGCTTTAGCATTCCCACAGAGGCCGTTACTATTCACTGAATGCTTTGTCCCCTGTTATGACACCTGGTTCGGCTCCAACATGCAAAGTCTGCATGCAGGGTAAGGCTTTTATTAGAAAAAAAACAGCAATTCCAATCAATACAGACGCCCCCCCCCCCCCCCCCCCCGGCTTCTCTCCAGACTATTAAATTGAACAAAAGTGACCCACATCAGATATGTCCACGTAGACAAAGGGAGCGGAAGTGAATATGACACAATCCAAGATAGCAGCGGTTTAAAGCTCCTCTGAGGAAAGCGTGCAAAGGTTGGACAGATTAAACTGGGGCAGATAATGTTTCTCACCTGACACTTAACCTCCCTGTGCAACACCTGCAGCACACTGCCCCCTTCTGCTGCAGCCGTGCTCTCAGAGAGGGCGCACACAGACGGCGGTGTTAAAACGACACGAATGTTCTCCTGATGTTATGATAAAGCACCATCTGACTGCGCAGCACAGTGGTTGGAGAAAAGGCAGCCGCTGTGTAGCCCCAGCAGTGCGTGTTTGCGTGTAACGTGACCCGGCTGTGTGAGGCCCTGCTCCGGAGATTTGTGTATCAAAGGTCCCAAGATCCTGCCGATTGTGATGAGGTCTGACCACAAGATAATAGACTGGATGTTTACAGCAGTGGACGACATTTCCCATGTTTCCATCCATATGAGTGGACTGTCATGTTTGGTTAAATACATCCTCAAAGCGTGTGATTCATGGCGTATTGGCACAGGCATCCGTGACTAAGTACTAACATCCAGCTGCTGCTCAGTCAAAGTCTCAGCTCTCTCTCTCTCTCTCTCTGAGTTTTTTTTTTTTGTGTTATTTGCTCATTAACTGAAAAGGTTAATTGGATTCTCTATTTTTTTTTAAACTCACATATACCATAACTATATTAATTACACACAGACAAATGTGCTTTAATACATTTTTGGAATAATTTTTAGTTCTTAGGTGTGACAAGACGAGATCATATAGGCTAGAGTTAAGATCATATAGAGCTAAGAGACCCTATTAGTTTCAGGGTTTCGCAAAAGTAGAAACTAATGCTGTTCAGGTTTTATTGTCTAGAAAAAAGATGTTTCTTGTGGTTTTACAAACAAAAAAAGCTATTTAATCAATCTGAAACTCTGATTTTAAAGAATCTTTGGCTTGGGAAGTCTGTGATGGACTGGCGACCTGTCCAGGGTGTACCCCGCCTCTCGATATTTTGGGAGGGGCCTTGATAGTAGGATTCAAAAAATCTCTCTCTCCCTCAAATACTCAAGACAGCAGCTTTAAGTTAGTATTTATGTGTACATCTCTCCCAACTCAGCCATTGAAGCTTGTAACTCCTTCAGCGTAGTCATAGGTGTCCTGGTGACCTTTCTGACGAGTCTCCTTCTTGCACAGTCACTCAGTGTGAGAGGACAGCGTGATCTAGGCAGGTTTACGCATGGGCCATGTTCAGGGCCGTTTCCTGGACCTGGGAACATTGGGGCCATCATAGAGGAATCTGGGGGAACTTACACAGTAAAAAAGGCTTTTTATCAAAGCTTTCTTGAGCATCGTGGCACCTTGTTTAAAGCCAGATCCGCCGATATGTACTTGAAAATTTATTTATTTTCAAAACTTAAACATGACAATGTAAACAAGATATTAAGTAAGATAGGTTGATAAAATTAGTCAGTAGGTAACAATTATTTTTCTTTTTCTTTCCCTGACAAGGACAAAAGTGAGTTCTGTGTCAGGTTGCATGGTGGACCTCTATGTCTGTGCTCACTTTTCCTCTTTCTCTGTCCTGTCTAGGTCATTTGTAAACCAAGTATAACATCAGATTTCTTTTATTATTAAAGATGTTATCAAAAGGTATTCAAAAAAGGAAACTGACCTTTGCAACATGATTAACATTCAAATGTCATTTATTGGGGGAAATTGGCTCAATTATATAGTTTAAATTATGAAATATTATTGAAGCTACTCAGAGGTTAAAATGTATTAAATTTCTCCTATATCGATATTTGGATTTTATGCCTGCATGTAAGTATTTGTGTTTATGATAAATATAGAATACAAACATGATGAAAAAGTTTTATTTTCCTGAGTAAATCCATGGAATTGAATAGAGACACAACAGGTGATTTATATCAGGTAGCCTAAGCTTAATCAATAATCACATTGATGAATCTCTACATGAATAACGGCAAACATGAATTACAGCGGACTTTGGACTCGAAACAAAAGTAAAACTGGTGAGTTATTTTGTGGTGTAGTCTATTTTATTCTAGTGGTTCCCTCTGATATTTTTCCTCCCAGACAATAAACATTCAGAATGTTTAATGGGTAATTAGTCAGTGATTTTAATCCAACCCTGTTTGCTGCAGCAGCTTCTTCAATTTAGATAATATTTTAATGATGGAGAAATTATTTAATTAGTTAGAACTGTTTATAGATTTTATGTACCGTATTTTCTGGACTATAAGTTGCTCCGGAGTATAAATCGCACCAGCCTAAAAATGCATAATGAAGAAGAAAAAAACATATACAGTATAAGTCGCATTTTTTAAGGAAATGTATTTTCCAAAATCCGAGACCAAGAACAGGAATTTAATCTTGAAGACAAGTTAATGATAGAACCGAGAGCAACAGGGTGAATAGGTGAGCGGTACGCTAACGCAAGACAGTTATTCAACTACACATATCATAAACAAGAAGCTGAATAGGTGGCTGGTATGTTACCGTAACATATTAACAGTTATTCGTCACTTCTGAACAAATCCGAAGGAAGACGAAGCGCCGCTTCCTCTTCTGCGTGGCTTTCGTCAGACTCAGACTCCGCATCAGTTCTAGTTCCAATTATTCCGGCCTTCCTGAATCCCGACACCACGGTTTTGGTTGTCACTGAAGTCCATGGTTTGTCGATCCACCCAATAACTTGCAGGAAAGTTGCATGGCGCATCCTCCCGGTTGCAGGGAAGCTGTGCTCTCAGTCCATCATCCACTGCTCCCACAGGTGACGCAAAACTGCCTAAAAGCTCCGGTTCACTGAGATGTCAAGTGGCTGGAGTACTTTGGTTAAGCCTCCAGGGATGATGGCAGGTATGGAGTTAACACCTTTTAATTTATAGTTAAACTGTGGCGTGATATGTGCCCGCATACTGTCCATCACAAGCAGGGCTTTGCGTGTTCTAAAGAAGCCATCCGGATGCTTAGTGTAGCACTTTGTAAGCCAAAAGTTCATCATTTTTTGATCCATCCAGCCTTTCTCATTCACGGCCACAATAACTAAGGGGGAGTGGATCTTTGGCATTGTTTTTTCGTTTGAAAATGACCATTGGTGGTAATTTTGATCCATCTCTGCAACATGCCAGCACCACGGTGAAGTGTGATTTCTCATGACCAGTTGACACTATATTCACACTCTTTTGCCCTTTTTCTGCAACACTTCAGCCCATTGGGATGTCAAACGTGAGGGGAACCTCGTCCATGTTGATGATATGATCCGGTGTCACCTGGTGCTCAATTACTTGCTTTTCAACGAACTCACGGAAATTGTCGACCTTGGCTTGGAAGTCTGCTGGCAGTTTTTAGGACACTGTTGTCCGTGCTCTGATAGAGAGGTGGTTGCGTTGCTTGAAGCGGTAACACCAAGAAGGGCCTCCCACAAAGTCATTTATATCCATTGCCTTGGCAACTACCTGGGCGTGGAGATGTAACTGCACCGTTGATAAGCCAAGGTTGTTCAAGCACCCATTTGTGAACTGGTTCCTTTAGCTGTGGCCATCTAGCTTTTAGCCCTTTTTTGTTTTTTTAATTGTGGTAAGTGCGTTCACACCGCTCCAAACGTCAGCGTCAGTTGCGGCAAGATTACATGTAAAGTCTACGGTTGAGTCCGTCAGAGGTCCGTCAGAGTCTCTGTGGTGCACTGTGTGCGTTGGCTCCATCAACTTTTCAAGCGTTACCTGCATTTCAAGCGGCAATGTAGCAAACGCAAGCAACGCAGAAGTTCAGCTAGCTGAACTTTTGACGGACTTGACGCACTTGAAGCAGGGCGACAACCAATCAGAGCGTCTCACTGTAGCAAAGTTACCACACGTATCTTGAATGAAGCAGAAGCAGGAAAAAATTTGTTTTCAAACTAGATGCGTTGGGAGCGTTGCCTGACGCAGTGCAATGTGAAACAAGCGTTGAAAGTTTCAACGTACATGCGTCAAACTAGATGCGTTGGGAGCGTTGCCTGACGCAGACAAAGTGTGCGGTGTGAACGCACCATAAGTTACCTCTGCTTTTCGCCAGTCCCTCAAGTCCCTCAGTGAGACAAGTTTCTCACTGACTCCAAACTTTCTTTCTGCTGATCGATTACAGTTTTCGGCTGCATATTTCACTATTCGCAGCTTGTAATCTGCAGAATTAGATTTTCTTTTTGGGGGCATTTGTGTTCAGTCTTTCTCGGTTGCAAGCTGCTGTTTAATCGTTGAATTTTCAGTAGTAAAGGTGTAGCAAATAACGGTACATGAGGCTTGACCGCCCTCTAGCGGTAGTAGGTGTGAAGATGATAAACATGTGAAATTATATGCTTCGGTGTATAAATCGCAGGACCAGCAAAACTTTTTATAAAAAGTGTGACTTGGAAAATACTCTATTTATGTTGATGTCAGTCTTTGACCCCCATGCTGTGTGTTAGATGTCTGTCACCAGGCCCCGCCCCCTTTGTATTGCAGCCCTGCTTTTATTTTGGTGTGACACTCCAAGACAAGACAAGGGCTGCACTCCGGCTTCCTCTCACAGTCCAAAAACATAACTGTTAGTTGAATTGGTCTCTAAATTGCCCTCAGGCATGAGTGTCTCTGTGTTGCCCTGTGATGGACTGGACTGGCGAACAAGTTGTACCCCACCTCTTGCCCCATGACTGCTGGAGATACGCACCAGCAGCCCCCCCCCCCCCCGCAACCTTGCATAGCATGGATGGGTACAGCTAATGGATGGATGGACTCCAAGATCATCACTGGCCCCCATTTAGCCCTCTTCAAAGACTTCCTAGACACACCCCTGCTAAGCAGTCTTAATGTAGTATTTTTAGGCTTATATAAACAATATTATAGAAGCATTAATACCTATAATAATTTTTTATATGACACATTGAATTAAACTCACTTTAAACACACATCAATAAAAACAGTTGTTAATTCAAACTCTTAAAGGAGTCTGTTCCCTTCTGACTTTTTTACGTTTGTTTTTTTGTTCTGCTGCTGTAAAATCTCCCCATAGCTTAAGTCCATGAAGCTGTTCTGTCTCAGTATTTCACAGCGGTGCAGATTCCGTGAGAAAAGCTCCATCTGCATGGCAGAACAAGCAGCTACTGCAGCACACATGATAAATTACGAGCGATTCAGACAGAGCTTTGCTCATTAAGTTCTGGTGCTGTTAAAACCAAGCCATCAGTAAAGGGCCGGGAGAAAGATTGCAATGAGCACTCCGGGGATGAGTAGGCGCAGTGATCAATGGGGAGACGCAGAAGGATTGTTTTTTTAAGAGTTTAAAACACGACAGTCAAGAATGATCAAATAATCTAGAAGACATACAAGATTCAAATGACTTGTTTTATGTATTGCCCCAGAGTTTTGCCGCCCACTGCCAGCCACCACAACGGAAGAATTGTCCATCTTATTTCTGTCATAAAACCGTATAATGTCCATTTTCTGTCTGGACCGCTCGAAATAATACAAGAGTTTAAATTAAACACCGAGCTGTTAGCCAATAAAACACAGAGGATTCCCCGTTTCGGTACAACTCCTCTCTGAAAGGTCCATCGTGGCTCTGTTGCATTCAACAAAGCCTGAAAATTACAAAACTGCTGTCTTCATTAATGTCATAGTTAGTCAGTTAGCTCAGTTAGTTCAAAATGATCCCTTATGGAATAAAAAAAGACATTTGGGGCTTGATGAGAAATGTTGGAGCTTGGAGGGATGCCCAGGCCAGGTGACGCCACTGGGCCATATTCCTTCTATTTCTTGATGATGGATTTAACTGAACTCCAGCGGACGTTCAATGCCTCACAGATTTTTTTTTGTATCCATCCCCTGACTTATACTACTCAATGACCTTTTCTCTGATTTGCTTGGAGGGTTGTTTTTTCTTCATGCTGTAATGGTAGCCAGGAACACTTAATAACCAGTGAATGGACCTTCCAGACACAGGTGTCTTTATATTACAATCACTTCAGGCCCCGTTGCCTGTGTCCAAGATAAGCCGGGACAACCCTACACCAACTCCTACCATAAAAGTCATTCATTACAAAGTTTTGTTTGCAAAAAATTGGAATTGTAGGTTTTGAAATTGTATTCCTCTTGTTTTATGCTGTAGGCTACACAGGCAATTTTCTTCATGTATTTTGATTTTATAAATGTAATATTTACAAATACAATTTTGGAGACTTCTGCACAGACAAAATTGTACAGACCCCTTGTGATCTCTAGGGACCAAACCACTGAGTTAAGACACACTCACTGCACTCAGGTGATCTCAATTTCACTCATTATGAGACTACTGTTGCAGCATAGTTTCTTTGACTTTGTGAAGAATCCTTTTTTGCATCATCATCTTCAGATGTTCCACAGTAGTGCCAAGAACAGAACCAGCCTTCTTTACCAGGTTGTTTAGCCTTTTTAAGTCCCTGGCTCTGATGCTGCTACCCCAACAGATGATGGCTGAAGAGATTACACTCTCCACAACAGACTTGTAGAAGACTGCAGTATTTTGCTGCAAACCTTGAAGGACCTAAGCTTCCTCAAGAAGTACAGTCTGCTCTGTCCCTTTTGTTGTAGACGACTTGACTGTTGAGTCTCCAGTCCAGCCTGTTGTCCAGGTGAACACTGAGGTATTTCTACTTCTCAACCACCTCCACTTCTTCTCCCATGATGGAAACATTGTTTGACTTATCCCTGTTTCTTCTGAGATCTACAATCATCTCCTTTGTTTCGTTCACATTCAAGGAAAGATGACTGCTTCCACACAATGTTACAAAGCAGTCCACCAGCTCTCTGTATTCAGCTTCTTGTCCATCTCTGATACACCCGACAATTGCAGAGTCATCTGAGTATTTCTGCAGATGACAGGTCTCTGATTTGTACTGGAAGTCTGAGGTGTACAGAGTGAAAAGGAATGGTGAGAGTACGGTCCCCTGTGGTGCTCCTGTGCTGCTGACCATCTGGTTTGACACACAACCCATCAGTCTCACAAACTGGGGTTTGTTTGTCAGGTAGTCATTGATCCAGGCGATTGTTGAGGGCTCCACCTGTGTCTTCAGGAGTTTCTGACAAAGCAAATCAGGCTGAATTGTGTTAAAAGCACTGGAGAAATCAAAGAACATGATCCTCACAGTGCTGCCTGCTTTGTCCAGATGACAGTGGGTTGGCTGAAGCAGGTGGATGATGGCAACTTCAACTCCAACTCCACGGCGATATGCAAACTGCAGCGGGTCCTGATATGTTCTAGTTTGCTTACTAAGGTGGGGCAACAGGAGTCTCTCCAGGACCTTCATGATGTGGGATGTCAGGGCAAAAGGTCTACTATAGTCATTGATGACTGATGGATGAGTTTTATTTGGTACTGGATCAAGGAATTCTGTTTTACACAACACTGGGACCTTCTCCTGGCTCAGGCTAAGGTTGAAGAGGTGCTGCATAATTCCACAGAGCTGCTCTGCACAGGCCTTAAGGACATCTAGACCTGCAGCTTTGTTCCGGTTCAGTCTCTCCAGGGTAAAAAGTTAAAAATTATAAGGGTTTGGGGGGGGGGTGCTTTTAATAGGCACTGTACCTAAATTGTGTAAGTAACAGAAGTGGAAAATATTAGGGATGAAACCAAATAATCTTTTGACATACAGCTGTTTTGTTTTACTTTGTAACAGCACTGTTTTATTGTCTGACGAAGAAATGTATATTTTAGTTGATAAATTGCTACTTTGCTAGGTTTGTGCGATAATTGTTCTTTAAATCTTCACCAGAAAATCACGGTTTGGTTTCTTTCACTTTGAGATTTTGTTTAGGAATCCCCCTCTTACACAACTCAAACCTGAAATTTAATGATTAATCTGGTTTTCCTTCCTCCACAGCTGCCCTCACATTATTGTCTTAGCGGTCAACAGCCTTGTCATTGTACAGACACACTGTTATCAGTCCTCTCATTCTGTTTATTTGCAAATAGCACGGGGAGAGAGGCAAGCAGAACAGGATCTCAGCAGTTGCAAGGTCAGGAGGCGACAGAAGGAGAAGGGAAAGTAAAGAAGGGAGGAGAAGAACTAAGAAAACACAGAGCATAGGCAGAAAAATAATTAGAAGACTTACAACAGAAAACACAAGCACAGTGTGACAGGGGTGTGACAGATAGGGTTGGTTTTAAAAATACAAGGCTGTGGGGTAAAAAAAGAGCAAAACATGCGTGCAAGGGCGGAATGTATCCTGTAACTATGGCAACACGAGAGGGAGGGGGGAATGTAACACAGTGCAGTGAAGATAAGCAGTTCACAACATACAGTGCCCTGCAATTATATTCCTTGTACTTTTTCACATTTGGTTACATAGCAGCAATCAAGTCTATTTTACTGTACTTTACTGGCATCCTGGGACAGTTTTTGTTATGGGCATTCACCCAGGGCAACATTAGTGGGGAGTTCACATCAATCACATAAGTAAGGGATAATGCCCGACGAAGTGTCCATTAATAGAAATTAATGGACGACGCGAAGGCGTGAAGTCCATACATTTCTGTTAATGGACACCTCGAAGGGCATTATCCTGCTTATACCATGGTCACTTACGGAAGAAAGAAGTATTTAATCAATTATTATACCATGGTCTGAGTCAACGGAGACTCAACGTTATTTCACAGTTGACTCATCGCAACAGCAAGACAGACAAAACATCAGTGCCTTCTGAAATGATACTTTGTATCACGTAACATAAGGTAAAGGCACAATCTCACTTCCCATCACTGATCAACAGCTGGGGTCGGGTCGCTGTGGCCACGTTGCTTGGCAACGCCTGTATACGGGAGATATTAAATAGTGCGCTCGACTTATAAAAATAAAAACCCTCACGATTTTAACTCTAAAACACATTAAAGTATTATTAGTTGATTAAATACTTCTTTCTCTCTTAAGTGACCATGGTATAAGCGGGATAATGCACTTCGAGGTGTACATTATCAGAACCCAATGAGGTCTCCATTAACAGAAATTAATGGACGAAGCGGAGACTTAGATCTTCCGCGAAGTCCATTCATTTCTGATAATGTACACCTCGAAGGGCATTATCCCGCTTATTTTGGAATGTTTTAAAACAAACGCCCGTTTTATTGAGAACGTTTTTCTGAGTCTTGTTGGCATAAATAGTTTAACACCTGAGCACTGTTTTACATGCACAGAACAGCTTATCGGCAAACGGTGAGCCCTCCACAATCAGTGAGAGTCTCAAAGAGAACTGCAGCAGTAGGGTGAATGTCTGAGTGTTTAATGTCTGAACCACATCAGGGTTTCCAGGATTTAAACTGATGGAATCCTTACCATGTCAGGAGAAAGGAAAAAAGATAATGGGTCTCAGGTTGGTTTTTAACCTGAAGTTGTGGTGTTGATCTGTTCAAAGAAGTATAAAAACCATGTCAATGCCAACCTCCTGCCCTCCTGGAGTTCAACAAGGAGACAGGGTGTGACAGATAGTAACAGACTCAACAGTCATTATCTACTGTGAAAGTCCTCGTTGGATAAGGGCCGAAGTGCCTCTCACTGAGGAAGAAACTATTTCTTCAAAAGCAACTTAAAAAAAAGCCAGATTACAATCTGTAAATGCACATGGGGCAAAGAGCTTGAGAGGGACAGGTACACTTCATAAGGTAGGTATATAAGGAAAGAACAATATGAAGAAATAATGAAACTATATCTCAACACATCATAAATTTTTTAGGCAAAATGAGGTCTTTCAAATAGACACATGACCCTACTCTACTCAACATCCCTGGAATCAGAACCAAATCAGAACCAAACATGGAGAAGCAACTTTCAGTTTCTAAGCTCCTCTAATCTGGAACAAACTTCCAGAAAATTGCAAAGCCGCTGAAACACTGAGTTTTTTAAAATCACAACTAAAAACGGATCTGTTTAGAGTTGCCTTTGAGTAATGCTTGTTTGTATCATGTTTTGTGTATTCTGTGGTGTGTGCTATACAAATACAATTGCCTCTCCTTGCCTTACCTTGACCCTAGGGATACCACCAAACCAGCTCCATAGTGGGTTAAGGACAACAAAGTCAATGTTTTGGAGCCTTGTTCTCAGTCCCATTGCTGGAAAGGAAACTTAAAAAAAAAACCTAACTGAGTTACACTAGTTCTGTCATGAGGAATGGGCAAAAATTCGAGTAAACTTTTGTGGAAGAATACCCAAACCATTTGACCTATTTCATAGAGTTTAAAAGGCAGTTCTACCAAAGTTTACTCCCTTTGACCCACAGAGTGAGCTAGCCAGATGTTTTGGTGACCAAAGGTCCTCTTTTCCAAAGACACGTCCACTTTTCACATTCTTTTCACACATCTGGGGGGCTTTGACTACATAAATTTACACTTTAAATAAAGAGTCGCGCTAACCAAATATTTACCGTATTCGACCGGGTTTTTTAAATGGTGACGGGATATACAAGGAGCCCATCCGTCATTTTGACAGATTGCTATTCACACCCCTGACCACTTGGAGCAGAAATTTTCAACCTTAAGCCTACTTTCCACCGGACGCGTGAGAGGCCGTAACACAGCTGATAGCCGCCGCAGCGTCCACAGACATGGCGGTGATGGATCAGAAAAGCCCTCGTTCAGAGAGTCTTGTCAAATTCTGATCACTTCAATCGGAGAAACTTTCCCTGATTTCAAAACTGTGGCTGAAGTGGCACTTGTAATTCCAGTCTCCATGCAGTGCTGCAACAGAGCCCGGATTCAGCCTCAATTCCATACAAGCGGGGGTGCAGTTCAGCTCCATGCGGAGCGTTCAGACCACAGCTGGTGAAATCCATGATGTGGATTCTCTGTTCGGTTTTTTCAGATTGAACATAAATTAAAATGAAGGAAAATTAAATACTACTGAATATGTAATTACTATCATTTCAAAAATCGACAGGTAAAATTGATTTTTTTGACTCCGCAAGTCAAAATGACCGACAACAAAAAAATTGTAGCGCAATTTTTGCTTTAAATATGATAAAAATCTACCGTTTTCTTTTGGTAAACAGAGTATGATTAAAGTGTTTCATACTGGGTCAAGTGTCCTCTTTGTTGGAAGTCAAAAATACAGTCACCCTACATATATCACTGTTTTTAGGTTACATAGTGCAAAGTAAAGCATCAATTTTCTTGTCACTCAGCTATTGTAGAGCGAGTCATCTACCTGGAAGTTCAAGGTTTCTTTCCAAAAATGTTAAGTTATAGTAGAATCTATGCAATCTTATTTATGAAGATTTCTTTTCAGGGAAAATGACAAATCTTTGCTCACAACACAGAACACCACAGCTATATTTCTCAGTTTGGGAGTGTTTCCACAGCACCACAAGAGAGCAGTGTAAGGGTCCAGGGATAACCAAAAGGTCAGGGGATGGTCCACTGGAGGACTTTCCAACATGCCAACATATGGCTGCCAGACTGACAAATTCCTCCAAGACCAGACTGCCCCACAGGAAAGGCAGTGCAGCGGTCGCAGTTTGTCATTTTGCCTTTCATACAGATATGTTGCAGCTAGTGAACATATGCGGTATTTATCAAGTCCTCCAACTGGCTCTGACCAACGCTCTCCCCAATTTCTTTCCCTCTTTTTTGTCTCACACGTTCTCTGTGTGTATGTGTGTGTATCGTGCTGGAAGAAGGCATCCAAATAAATTAGTGCGTTTCATTGCAAATTAAAGAGGTCACTGAGACCATAAACCTAAAGATGAACTTAAAGGAGAGCACGGATTCTTTTTCCCCCCATTCAGAATGAAAAGAAAGCCATCTACGCCCAGAATAGAGTGGCGTGGAAAAACTGGTTGGAAAGAGAGACAGCAAAGCAGTGGAACGTTGGAGGAAAATTTAATGGCATACAGATGTGCATATAAGCAGAGTGTTTTAGGTTCTTTTTTTTTGGCAGCGCTGTGGGAAAGGGATATGGCGTGTTTCCTATAGATGGGGATACCCCCATTTTTAAGAGGGATTTCCCTGAACCTTCCTCCCTTTTTGCACGTTTCATTTACTGTACAGCCTATGAGGCAGCTGCTGGTCAGCTTGGAGGTAATTACATGGGAGGAATGAGTCAGCCACTGTACCTGAAATAGACACAGCCTCCGAAAAGCCATTACTACCATTAGATGGGACAGATATAAATAAAAACCATGGCGTCAATGGAAACAAGAAAAACAAGCTTATCCAATCAGTCGTATTGTCCCAAGTTTGTTTCTTCAGCTTGCATCAACTGTCCAAATTAAAAAGAGTTGATCATACTTCAATAAAAGGGACATATATTTCTAAGTTAATGGCTCGTAGTGTTAAAAAGTCTAAAGACCAAATTAAATATTCCAGCTCTTTTTGCCCTTAGTTGCAGAGTTTATGCCTCACAGCTCACATGTTAAGCGTTTAGATGTAGTGTCTTCAAAAGAAAAAAAGCCCTTTTCCCTCTCTGTGCACTTGAGAAGGAGAAAAATGTCTCCTCGAGGTTTAAAATTAATCTTTACTACTTTTTCTCAGTAGCGGAAACCAAAACTTTATATCCTATTACCAACATTCATTTACAGCCCGTCAGCAAAGGGACTGGGGGACTGCTGGTGCCCACAGTTACAGTAGCTAAAGGATTACTAATTTTAAAACCCCTTTACACAGGAAGGAGGGAACATAAGAAGAAAGTTTAATTTAGAGTCTTGTTCATGAGTGAAGGTCGGATAGAGTGGGACATGGATAGACGGAAAGGGGCTTCATCTGCTGTGAAGAAAAGACCTAAGGCAAAGAGCCTAGTTCTTGATTTACTGTTCTGTCAACTATCTCATCTGTGATCACGAAATATAGACGGTGACCCAAAGCAGAGATCCTGGACACAATCCTGGCTGAAGTCAGGCTTAACCATAGCTTGAGGAGCACTGTCAAGGCGGCCCACCAGCTTGAAATTGAACCCCAGCTCCTCCGCTTAACAAAGAATAATTTAAGGTGGTTAAGGAATCTGATCAGGATGCCTCCTGTACACTTCCCTTCAAAGATTTTAAGGGCATGTTCTATTAGAAGGACACACTAGGGCAGAGCCAGAACTCACTGGAGGGACTAAATATTTCTTCTAACGTGGCCCAGGGATCCCGCAGAATGAGTGGGAGAGTCTTGTTGGTGATAGGAATGTTTGGGTTACCTTCCTGGACCTGTTAGATCTGTTATCAAGTGACCTGAAGCAGAACGCCATGGATGGATGGATGGATGGATGGATGGATGGATGGATGGATGGATGGATGGGTGGATGGATGGATGGATGGATGGATGGATGGATGGATGGATGGATGGATGGATGGATGGATGGATGGATGGATGGATGCTAACAAACATATTGCATGCCATTACTTTGTCAGGAGGAAATATATGAAACACAACCCCAAGAAAAAACAGAATCTCTACTTGTTCCTGTCTATCTACAAGCTAGCGTTAGCTTGTTAGAAAAGTTGCCCTTTAAAGTGTCTAAAATCACAGCAAAAAATTTGTGGATTGTTTGTGATATGTTTATTTGTCCCACATGGCAATCACTTAGGCTAACACTGCTGTAACTGTGTCTTTTTCAGTATTTGTGTAGCTGAGATCATTGATTCTATTATTAGCTATTATTAGGAACTAGTTTAAGAGTTCCTCTATCGATGAGCCATATGCTGTCATTGATGGGAGGATGACATGTCTGTACAGAATTAAACCAATTTGGTTTGTCTACATTTTTAATCAGAAGCCAATATGTAAAGATCTATACCATCTATATATGTAGACATATATAAAGAGTAGGCGCTGCATCGAGCACTACAGCCTGTTGGCGCTGATGAGCCCTGGGGCCGCCACTTTGTAATCTGTTTGGCAGACGCCATGAAGCATCAGCGTGTTTATTTGATCTTAACTCGCTAAATACTAAACTGATTTTCACGTGGGTTTTTTTTGGTCTGCAAACGGCAAACATTTAGCTATGATACAGGACAGATGGTTCGACCTATTTCTATTTTCATAGTTGGCTTAACAGTAATACAATATTCTGATTAACTCATAAAATCTAAGCAAAACACACCCAATACTATAAGATGGAGAACCAGAAAGTACTACTCAGCCATTTTGATAATTGATTTATATATACAGTATTATTCATGTGTAGGCTAACATACACATATAATATAGACAATAAATATAATATATATAGATGTTATATATATATATTCCCACTTCTCCTTTATATCATTTTTGGGAAACCTTCAAAACACAACTGGAGCTCTTTTCTACACCATAACACTGTACAAAGGAGGACAATCTTCTTTTCTTCATTTTTCTATTCTATTAATATTTCTATCTTCCCATTTCATTCATATTTTACTTACTTCTTCTTCCTTCAGATTTCTTAGAACCTTTTTTTTTTTTTTTTTTACAAAAAATGGCATTTCTGTTCATGATGACCCAAAGCTGCTGAAATGATCAGTAAGATTGTTTGCAAACTATTCAGCGGTCAGATGGGTGGATAAGAGACATTTTATACCAATAATTTTTTCTTTTATTTCTACAGTAGCATTCCTGTGTCAGTTGCAATCTAAGTCAGTGGTTTAGAAATATATACAATTTATAAAGTCTCAGCCTTTTTACCGTACCTAACGTTAGCTAGCTACAATTTTACTGGTGGGCATAAATACAGTACAGTAATACTATATTTACAAAATACAAACAATAACAAATGTTCAATCCTACTTGTGAAAAGTTTTCCCCCTAGCCCTACTCTCAACAGTGCAATGATTAGAACAGGATTACGCCACGCAGTATTCAGGTATCTTAAATTGACTGCTGCTGTTTTGGTGGAAGTCTGCGGATGGGAACACCGGTCCAAGATGGCGGCCGCATTTCTTGCCTCAGAGCAGCCAATGCAGGGTCTACTTTATTATGTCTATGCGGGATACAACCTGGACTGGTTGCCACTCCATCAACGACTAACACTGCTGTTAACAGTGATATTAGCTACAGAAATAAACAGTTTTTTCCACTCTCGCTTTGTATCAGTGACTTCCACTCTTCCACGGAACTGAACAACCTTGTTTTAAGGGATAAAATGCTGTCAAATACAAGTGTTACTGACTTATTTGTGAGCATAATTATCTAAGTGACTGAACCAATGCTACATGCTTTGCAATGTGAGACTGAAACACTGTTACTGTAAGTCTAGATCTGAGCTCCAAACAATAAATGGAGCAAAACAATCTGGTATTGACATACAGTCATATTAAGTAAATTAGAATATGCCTTGTTTGTCAGATTAAAAGTGCCTTTTAAAACAAACAACTTTTAACCAGTTATCAAACATTCTATTCATTAAGCCCACATTTCTATAATAAAAATGTGGGTATATTTTGGTCTGAGGTAATATTTTTATCTGAAATGTTATGTTTTCATTAGCTGTGAGCAGAAAATCATAATTAGCAGAAATAAAGCCTTGAAAACATCAGCTTGTGTGCAATTAATCAATATAATGCAACTCACTTTGTGAATTTAGTTACTGAAATAAATGAACTTTTCAATAATAATTTTAATTTATTGAATATGACTATACATAATAGTTAAATATAATGCTAGTATTTGCTAGCTCTCCTGGGCACCTGTTGCAACCTGGACACTGAGAGAAATGTAAGCACAGCCAATCAGATTTTGCAAAAGGGGATGGTTTACATTCAATGAAGTTATGGTCCCTTACCTGTAGCAGAAAGATGTCGTCCTGTAATGCATTTGTAGAAAACAGTCAGCCATACCTGTTTTAGCTGTTTTGAATTTATATTATCAGATATTAAAGGTTAATGCATTAACTAGAGACCATTGTTAAGTACCTTGTGATTTACTATGCTTAGTTATTCTAGTTCAGGGAATCAGCTGTAACAGTCCACCTCGTTATTAGCCCGTCTCCTAATCTCTTTTCTGGATTTTAATTTATTGCTGGATTTACATCGATTTTATTTTCCAGGTCTCGTAGCAGTTCTGAGGATTATCCTGTCGGATTCCCGACCAACTGATCAGAGTTATCAGCTGATGGAGGGTTGATGCAGTCCCCACCTTCCTAATTTTGTGAGAAACATGGATTTTGATCAACTGAGAAAACGGTGTCGAACTGAACAACGGTCTCTTTTGTTGACAGGTAAAATATATTATTGTTTCTCATGCGTTCAAAAATTTTCAGTAGGGATGTTCAATATTGTGTTTTTTACCGATATAGTCTAAATCTTAATTTCCTATTCCGATATACACCGATACTTTTGATAGAATTAACGTTCAAGTTTGTCTCAGAAATGCAGAAGACAGGATATATTGCAAGCTCTGCTAAACAAACCAAAATATCTCAAAATTGATATTTTGTCAAATATGATGTAAAATATGTGCATGGTAAGGTATAAAGGAAAGTAAGGTATAAAAGGTATGTCAAAAAAAATGTAAAAACCGATACCAACAATTTCTGATATTACATTTTAATGCCGATATCAGCTGATAAAAATGGTAGGCCGATTATATCGGCTATCCCTAATTCTCTGTTTGAGTGTTTTTTAGTTATTCATTCAAGCATGATTTGTTACTATAAAATACAATAACAGAACACTTCTTAGCCTCACACATCTCCCAGTCACTACTTCATTCTTCATCAGACTGTGTCGGCTTCAGCATTCTTTCTCCACAGACAGTAGTCATTCTTTCTCTCCCCCTTCTTCTCATTCTTTTTAGCGCCTGACCGAGACTGAGAGCTCTTTGGAGAACTTTTTCAAACAGTGCATGTCCACTCAAATGAGCCCATTGTGTGTGAGAACATGCAGTCCAGCCACTCAGACCCACAGGGGATCTCCGAAGAACTGAATAGAAACCGCTGCAGTGCGCGTTTTTGCACACGCTTGTGAAATGTGGTGTGTCAACTACAGCGGGCTTTTGCCAAGAGGGTTCCACACAACTCCATCATGTGTCCTCAGCGGGAGTTGTACAATAATGGGCTGAGGAGTGCACTTTCCCAAAGTAAAATTTGGCACATGTGTTTCTCATCGCCATGGTAACGCAGCCAAGACCAAGTTTAGAAGTCTCTGGAGCGTTGTGCGTCACAGGGAGGCATTCTGGGAGCAATTATTGAGTGGGAATGTGGGCTGATATGGGGATGGGGGAGCCACGGTGGCGAAGAAGAATGTCTGAGCAAGAGAAAACTGTAACTGAGGGGGTGAGAGAGAGTCACTTATACATCATATGTTATTAGTGTGAAGGTGCAAGAGGACCTCCTTAGGTGGAGCTTAAGACATTGGGCTTGGCTTATTTTGAAATTGTTGCTCATCCATAACGATTTAACACCCACCTGCTGTAGTGCAGTTACCAGGAGCTGACACACCCATCAGCGGCCTTATCGGCAGCATTATTTCCAATCTTAATATGTACAGGTTCACAATCGCTCAAGAACAACAGGTCAGGGTTTTATTTCCAAGGATTTCTCCTTTAAATTAACCTTTAACTCCATCAGCGCAATCTCCAACACATTCTTCTACTGCGGGATACATCCTGTTCCCCAGTACACTCCCATCCATTATTTCTTCATTTCTGTTCTGTATCCAGAATCCACAAAGCTCTCGACTCTGGAACACATTAAATATCAATAGTCAAGAGATTTGATCCTAAAATTCCACATGTAGTCGCCAAATCTTCAAATAGGCCGATTTTACGTCTTTAAAACTATTCATACTCACTGAACCTTACCACATATTTTCATGTAACAACAAAATTATTGGGATTTTGTGAGACAGAGCAACACACAAGGCGCGTTGCGTTTCCACTATCAGAAGTTCAGGGTAATTTTACTGGATCCGATCTGATGATGACGGTCCTCTCAGCTGTTGTTTCTCCATCCCTTTAAGGAATTTGCTAAGACATCCGTATATTATTCGGCAGTGAGTAGCGTCACATCAGCGCCAAAAGACGCCCACGGCAGCAGAGAACAACAAGACATCGAATGGAAGAAGCAGGGATGGTTGCTGCGTTTCTGTTTGCTATATTGTTATACACTGCTTCGCCAGCAACTCTTCCAATTTCACAAAGCCGGTTGTTTGGTGATGTCTGCTCATTTATCTCTGATCAGCATGACTTAACCACAGCTCCCGCCCAGCGACTCTACTGGGCCATATCCGAGTACATACAGGTCCTTCTAAAAAAATTTGCATATTGTGATAAAGTTCATTCTTTTCCATAATGTAATGATAAAAATTAAACTTTCATATATTTTAGATTCATTGCACACCAACTGAAATATTTCAGGTCTTTTATTGTTTTAAAACTGATGATTTTGGCATACAGCTCATGAAAACCCAAAATTCCTCTCTCAAAAAATTAGCATATCATGAAAAGGTTCTCTAAACGAGCTATTAACCTAATCATCTGAATCAACTAATTAACTCTAAACACCTGCAAAAGATTCCTGAGGATTTTAAAAACTCCCAGCCTGGTTCATTACTCAAAACCGCAATCATGGGTAAGACTGCAGACCTGACTGCTGCCCAGAAGGCCATCATTGACACCCTCAAGAAAGGGGGTAAGATACAGAAAGAAATTTCTGAACAAACGAAAATAGGCTGTTCCCAGAGTGCTGTATCAAGGCACCTCAGTGGGAAGTCTGTGGGAAGGAAAAAGTGTGGCAGAAACGCCGCACAGCGAGAAGAGGTGACCGGACCCTGAGGAAGATTGTGGAGAAGGACCGATTCCAGACCTTGGGGGACCTGCGGAAGCAGTGGACTGAGTCTGGAGTAGAAACATCCAGAGCCACCGTGCACAGGCGTGTGCAGGAAATGGGCTACAGGTGCCGCATTCCCCAGGTCAAGCCACTTTTGAACCAGAAACAGCGGCAGAAGCGCCTGACCTGGGCTACAGAGAAGCAGCACTGGACTGTTGCTCAGTGGTCCAAAGTACTTGTTTCGGATGAAAGCAAATTTTGCATGTCATTCGGAAATCAAGGTGCCAGAGTCTGGAGGAAGACTGGGGAGAAGGAAATGCCAAAATGCCTGAAGTCCAGTCTCAAGTACCCACAGTCAGTGATGGTCTGGGGTGCCATGTCAGCTGCTGGTGTTGGTCCACTGTGTTTTATCAAGGGCAGGGTCAATGCAGCTAGCAATCAGGAGATTTTGGAGCACTTCATGCTTCCATCTGCTGAAAAGCTTTATGGAGATGAAGATTTCATTTTTCAGCACGACCTGGCACCTGCTCACAGTGCCAAAACCACTGGTAAATGGTTTACTGACCATGGTATTACTGTGCTCAATTGGCCTGCCAACTCTCCTGACCTGAACCCCATAGAGCATCTGTGGGATATTGTGAAGAGGAAGTTGAGAGACGCAAGACCCAACACTCTGGATGAGCTTAAGGCCGCTATCGAAGCATCCTGGGCCTCCATAACACCTCAGCAGTGCCACAGGCTGACTGCCTCCATGCCACGCCGCATTGAAGCAGTCATTTCTGCAAAAGGATTCCCGACCAAGTATTGAGTGCATAACTGAACATTATTATTTGAAGGTTGACTTTTTTTGTATTAAAAACACTTTTCTTTTATTGGTCGGATGGAATATGCTAATTTTAATCTGAAAAGTGTTGCATGCACTTGTATTTAGCACCCTTGACTATGATACCTCTAAGTCCCATCCAATGCAACTAATCACCTTTAATAACTTGAAGTTGATTATAACCTTCCAGCAGAACAACAGTCCAAAACATATGGCCAAAACTGCAAAGGTTTGTTTGTGTGTTGGAATGGCCCAGTCAAAGTTCAGATCTAAATCCATTTGAGAATCAGCGGAAAGGTTCGTTAACTCGTGGTCACAGAGTCTCTTAATTCAATCCCCTCAGCCAAGACAACGGGGCAATATTTCAGTCTGTAGATGTGTAAAGCTGGTGAAGACACACCCCAGACGCTCACAGCTGTCACTGGCAGAGGCACGTCACACCAAAATATTTTGCAACCTGTGCATCACTTTTCTTATTATGCATACATGCACTGAACTTGGTGGTTTTAATGTCACAAAAGGTGAACTATTGATTCCAGTTGCAGAACAGATTCATTTATCAGTAACTGTAACCCATACTACCTCCATTAAGGTGCGTCATGGTTTCAGTAGATTGAACAGGGTGATTCTAATGAAGTAGCAACCCGACATGTGCTGCTGAAATACTACTAAAGTTCTCAGTACGACACATTTCTGCAGCTCTTCCCTGCATAGTCTTTACTTTGCTGACAAAAAAAGAGACCGTTCATGTGGTTTTCTTACACTGAGTTCATTTTATAGACCAAGAGCAGCAAACTAGATGCTGTAACACCAAACATCGAGGGAGGGTTGAGGGAGAGAGAAAAGCCTCCACCTTTAGACCCAGACCTGAGCTGAATAGATGATATGTCTGCCTTCTGAGGGGCGTTCACCTCCCCCCCTAAAAAACGGGTTCGACCACAAACCCCGGAATAGTAAAAGCAACATGAATTTACACATAACATTGGGCTTTTACAGTAGGACCATCTTTAAAATTAACCAAATGCGAGACACTCGACGTATTACACCTCCCAAACTCCACCCTAACCTCAGACTTTTTTTCTTGTCGTCCCAGCCTGAATTTTAGGAACAACCATAAAAACCATTCTGCAACGTCTTCTTAATGTTTCATGCGACATCCCCGTCTCAGACCTGCTACGGCAGCAAAATTGGCTCAGCTCGTGTGAATTGGATCTCTGACAGCTCTCAGTGGATTAATAACTCAACTTCATGAAGTGAAAACATTCAAAGGTAAGAACCAAGGCAAGACATTCAGCCTAAGACTTGCTATTAAATATTTCTATTTGCCTAAAGCAGATAGTTTTATCCAACTCAAAACTGTTGGGAACTAAATGGACACTGTATCCACAATCCCCCAGAGGTCAGAACTCTGAATAAAGTTTGAAACAATGATTCAACATGTTGCAGGAATCAAAGGAACAGCACTAGGCTGGTTTAAATAATATTTGTCAGACAGATTCCAGTTTGTTCATATAAATGATAAATCTTCTACACACTCAGTGGTTACTTTTGGAGTACAACAGGGTTCTGTGCTTGGAACAATTCTTTTCACTATATATAACCTTCCAATTGGTAAAATCATCAGACAGCATGGGATAAATTTCCAGTTATGCAGATGACACGCAACCATATTTTTCCATGAATCCTGATTAATCCAGTCACTTAGGTAGATTACAGGCATGTCTGCAAGACATAAAAACATGGATGACACTAAATTAAAACCCTTCAGTTGTCTACATTTAAAACCAGGCTTAAAACTTTCCTTTTAGATAAAGCTTATAGTTAAAACAGAATGATGTTAGCCGTCATTGGATGAGTGGTGGAGTAGGAGAGGGGTAGGAGCCAACAGCCTAAGCCGGTTTGGGGGAAATGCAGTCCAGACAGACGGTTCTCCCTGACTCTGTCTCTCTCATGTCTCATTGTATCGAGCTGGGTCATCCTGAGCTATCTCTGTAGTTGTGTTGCTATAGGCTGAGACTGTTGGAGGACAGACTGACCACTTTTCTTCACTCTGCTACTTTTCTCTTCTACTACTCTCCAGTTGCAACATTTGCTATTATTTCGACTGTTAACTTTGTATTTTTCTCTCCGAAGAAGCTACACCTGGTCTGGCATCCTGCTCAGCTCCTGCTCATGGGAGCATGGGATGATGCTCCTAGTAACTGATCGTCCCCTGTGTCCTGTCATCAAGTTTTTACTTTCTTTAATATAGTAAGTACTCTTATATCAGTTCTTTCTGTGTTTCTGCTGCATCTTCTCGAACCCCCAGACGGTTGTGGCAGATGGGCACTCGTACTGAGCCTGGTTCTGTTGGAGGTTTCTTCCTGTTAAAGGGGCGTTTTTCCTCTCCACTGTCGCTACATGCTTGCTGAGTATGAGAGATTGCTGAGAGATTGCTGTGGTTGGAGTCTGCATCAACGGGGAGCAACTGCCAGTTAATGACTCGATGCAACCTACTGGGATTCCTTAAATAAAAACTTTTAAACTGATTGGAATGTATGTATGATTGAGTTGAAACTACTTTTCTTGTAAAGTGCCTTGAGATTACATCTGTTGTGAATCAGCGCCATATGAATAAACTGAATTGAATTCAAAATATGACAATAATAAACGTTTTTAATCTACCTGTACCTTTCAGGAATGCAGATTTTCATTGTCGTAGATCAGATAAAAAGGAACAAAGTCTGCAAGGCCCTTTCTTTAAGTGATCAAATCAAATTCTATACTTCTAACTTTATTGATAAGAAGAGAAACTTAAATATCAAATCAGAACGAATTGTAAACAAATGCAGCCAAATTCATTTTTTCTGGAGTCCCTCTAATTCGGTTTGTTTCATCTTATTTATTGTTTTGTACGATTCCTTATGGAATTACCTTATCTCACCCTGCTTTCACATATTTGCCATTTTTTCCAGCGCTCCACCCTGAAGACCACAAACTCAATTTCCTGGCTTGATTCTAAGCAGACCCCTGACTCTTGACCTTTGACTGATCTGTCCATCTCATTCCAGTAAACAGAGAGCCTTTCAGCTAAGACAACACCCTGATTTAACCTGTGACAGCCACGTGCTAAACAGTGTTAACAGCTGGCACACTTTAACTAGATCTAGCCGCCTGTTTCATTTGCACCTTTGTGAAACATACCCTATTCATATAAACTCTGTTAAAAGCATATAAAGTCGCTTTGTCTGGTATTTGGCACCTGGGGGCTTATCTGCCCTCCACAGACGTGAACAATAACAAACAACTGACAGGAATTGGCCTTCCCTTTAATCAGGAGCTCGATCTGAAAAATACCCGCTGACATCGTGTCTGCTTTTGTCGTTTTCTCACACACACATGCTGGAACGCTTACACAGAAGGTTTGCTGATATCAGAAAACTGTCCAGTATCTCTCATCCGTGATTCAGCTTTTCTCGACGCTGGGCCACTGCACCTGGTTGGAATGTTCCACACACACCTGCAAATTGTCTACACCCAAGTGTCCGCCATCTGTGCCATTCCCCCGCCCCCCCGCGCCCCTCCAGTGAGTCATCATGAGTTTCTTAACTGTCTTTATCATTTCACAGTGGTATTGTGAGGTATTCTCCAACCAATTCACAGAGGCAAACTGTGCCATCAGTTAACTCTGCAGTGGAAAAAGAGGGAAGAAATGTGTGAGCAAGTTACAACTGACTGTCTTAGTGAAAGTACTACTTCAGCGGAAACTTCACTGAAATCACCTTTTGATGGTTTGTGCTGCTAATGAATGACTTGTTGAGAGAAAAGCAGCCAAAAGGTCAGGCGGTTTCTCACCCCGGACCAGAAGCTTGACAGGCTCTTGGCCGGAACTGTACAGGAGATTTCTTAGCATTCATTCTTTGTTTCAGACAGGCCTGCTCAGATCTGTGGGTGTTCTGGAAACGAAGGTCAGGCCAAAAAGAGGACAGTCCCAATGAACAACAGCTCCACAGTCCCACACAGCTCATCAGACCAGAAAAGGCAGGCTTTACCAGTAAAGAAGGGTTTCAACATACAATCAGATATCAGACATGAGCCAATCTTTGGTGGAAATGAAAAGTGGTTCCCTTTTAAGGAGAATTTCAGGATTTATGATTCTGCAGGTGTGACTATGTTGTGACTTTTTACCAGGATCTCTATTTAATCATAATCTTGTGTCAATACATAGTTTAAAAGATAACTAGAAGTCTCATCCCTTACTCATCTAAAAGTCGTTTATAGATAAGTGAAACAATCAGAACAAGTTTCTTTGTTTCTCTTGCAGCCCATCATGTTTTGCTGAGAATAAGAGACTCTTACTGTGAGAACAGATTTTGATGAGAGTGAAAGAGAAAATAAAGAGAATAACAAAAATGTTTATTGATTATTTCATAACCAGGTAAGATTATTTTAAGATAAAATTCAAGATACTGTTTTTCTCTTCTTGCGAAAACTATGCAGCGCATAAATACCTTTATAAGAATTAGCTCACTGAACATCCACCACTCAACTTTCTAAAATGGCATTTTTTATATGACAGTACCAAAATGAAACTTGAAGTTATGTTTTTTATCACAAGACTTAACTGGAATTTGCCCCCTGATGAAGCACACATTTCTTTAGTGATGGAGGTGAAACTACTATAACAGGTCGAGGAAATGACAAAGAAAAATATATATATTTTCCTTGGTTTCAATGTTATCATTTATAAATTGTAAACTTATAAACATTTAAAATTTGTAACTTGTTTTAGTGGAATGAAATTACCTTTCTCCTCACAATGAAACGACAGCTTTTGTAAGCTAGCAGCTAGCAGAACTCTGTGAGAGAGGTTCAACTGCAAATGAAATTTCTGTGTTAAGATATTATTTGCCTTTGAACAGTTTACATAGCACTGACTCATAACTGACAGAAAACCTTTGGAAATATTCTAGACTGGGCTCAAAGTTGTGAGCAAAATTCATACATGACAGGGTTTGTGTTAGCGTAGCCACTTTGAACCAAAGAAGCTATCAAGACCTTTTCTGAGTTAAAAGTTGTGTTATAGAGAGGCAACTAATAATGCTTTTTATAGTACAAGGTATAGTTGGGAAAAGAATGTATCAGCAGAGCTAAACCAACAAAAAAAGGTTTCGTTTCTTAGGAGCAGCATGTTTTTGCCTGTCCCTACGACGGCGGCTAAATGGACAAAACACAGAGCCAGGTCAAAGGGTATGGGGTCTATGGAATGTTCACTAAAATTAGCTGTAACCTTTAGGCTGGAATGCTAAAAGCATTAAAAGTTGTTTTTAACCAAATTTATTCCTACTTGCATGATAGCTTTGTCTTAGATAAATTCCAGTACAGTTTTAGACAATTCCATAGTGCTGAATCTGCCCATATTAAGAGTTCTTAATGACATTTTAATATCCACGGATTCGGGTTTTCATGTTATTTTAATGATGCTGGACCTTTCAGCTGCATTTGACACAATCAACAAAGAAATTGTATTATCCTGCTTTGAAAATTTGGTTGGTATTAAGGGTTCAGCATTAGATTGGTTTCGATCTTAATTTCATGAGAGGTGAATTAGAGTGAGGATGAATGACTGTGCTTCTCCCTCTGCTGCCCTGACCTGGGGCCTCCCACAAGGCTCTATTCTTGGCCCTCTCCTATTTAGCATCTACTGTGTATCCTCCCACTTGGCGCTATTTTTAGAAAACATAGTATTAATTACCACTTGTATGCCGACGATTACCAGATTTATGTTCCCTTAAAAATCCATATTTCAATCCAACCATTGCTCGACTGTCTTGCCGATATCAAGTCCTGGCTTGCCTCAAATGTCTTGCTTTTAAATGACTCTAAGACTGTGCTTATTGTTTTTACTCCTCACGGTTTAACATCATCCGCTTTTGATTCTTCTGCACTTCCCTTTAATCTTAATCAGACAGTTTCTAATCTTGGTGTTAAAATGGCTTGTCAAACTAAAACCCATCCTAAGTCGGCACCACCTTGAGTCAACAATTCATCACGTTCATCATTACCTCATCACTTACCTCTCAGAGCTGCTCATCCCAAATAAACCGGGTTGGTTCCTTTGTTCCGCTGACCAACACTTACTACAAATACCAATATCCAGATGCAAGTCCCGTTGCGAACGAGCCTTTTCAATCTGCACACCATAACTCTGGAATGAGCTTCCATTGCACATCAGACTTTTGTCATTGCTCCATGTTTTTTTAAGTCCTGTTTAAATACATACTTTTACACCCTTGCTTTTAATCCTTAGTCTCTGTCTATGCTTTTTGTACCTATAATTTATTGTTCTTATCCTGCTTGTATTTTTCCTTCTGTATTGATTACTACATGTGTTTCTGCCCTCCTTTGTTTCTGATTGTGTTAGTTTTTTGTTTCTTGTTTTTGTCCAAATTGAACAGCACTTTGGTCAGCTCTCATGGTGTTTTCAAAACTGCTTTATCAAATAAATGGTATGGTATGGTATTTTTCCTAAAGCGAGTGAACGAACAATGTCAAGAAAATGTTAAGTAATGACAGTAGGGTAATATTCAATCGCTAGTCAACATTCAACCACTGCTGTTCACTGAGCAACGTTGTTGCTTATTTAGCAAGTTTTCAGAATCCTTTGGTTACTTCTTCTGGTGTTGTTGGAGACAGAAATGAAACTTTCCTTTTTTTTCAGTTGAATTTATTTATAAAAGCAGATTCACAACAGATGTCATCTTAAGACTACAGAAAACTCACATAAAATTAAGTAAAAAAGAATAAATGTATCTAAAAATAGTGAAACAAAATTTAATTTGAAGTGTCAGACATTTTTAGAGTGTGTTTTACTCAATCATTGTTGATCCCAAAATGTTATCTCTCCTATGATATCCGTTACAATTATATGCAGATAGCTGGTTGTACAGAGTAGGTGATGATACCATTTAGCACCAGTAGATCTGTCCTTACTGACGACTCGTCATCAAATCCATTCAGCTGACCTTTAACTTTCACTCACAGAACAATGTCTAAATGTTCCTTTCTTAGATTGAAATTTTAATTACTGAAGCACTAATCTTACCATAATAATGTTAACATGGTTAATATGGTGGTACATGGTGGTACTCTCCGCTGATTCCTAAACCTATGAAACTGTTACATTTCAATGTACTTCTGTTTATATTTTGTTATATAAGTAAGTAATTGTGTACTGAGTACATTGAGAAAGCCAGAAAGTCCGGTATTGTTTCACTAAAGACTCTGTGACAAAGAAAGGGGTCCATACATAGAAAAGCATATAGAGGCAGGCTAATCTCCATCGTTCATCATGACATGATCTCTTTTACACACGCTATCTTCCTTTTACCTTAATGTTTGTTTTGCTCTAGGTGTGGCAGCTTTAAGGACCAGACAAAATGCACACAAAAAAAAAAACACTTAACGCTTCACTGTTAAAAGAGCTGGAGTGACTGATGTTGCCACTGTCTGAAAACTGAGGGGAGACTGATAATTATCTATAAAGGAACTTAATTTTCTTTATCTTTAATTTATCCCTTCACTATTTTTTGCAACTGTAATTGTTCCCATAAACAGTGTATGAAAATAACTTTTGAAACTTTTTCTCATTTTTCTAACATTGACGTTATGGTTTTGCTTCACAGGAATCTGTTTTATTTTCATTCTCAATGGCAGCACAAGAATAGTTTCATTTTCATCGGCAGCACCTCATGCTTTAATATCCGCCTACATGTTTTTTCATGAAAAAAAACGACAAAAAAACTTGTAGATGGAAAGATTGGGCTGAAAAGTAAGACAGTTAAGCTAAATTGTTATTTTAGGACAAGTTGATACCAATGATACCGTCAGACAATGTGTGGGAAGACATTTCTATTTCCAAATCATTTGTATTGTCATTGCTTAATAGTTTGAACTGATTATGAAACTGTAGTGACAGACAGATGTGTTGTAAAACACGCAGTTTCGTAGCCCTCAAACAACCAATAAAGGAAAACTGTGCAGAGGCCAAAAAAAAAAGACGATTTTAATCTTCGTTACAGGCCAAGTAGTTAAATGCGTGTCTGTGGAATGTGCTTGTGTAAAAAGCAACAGGAGGACCCCCGAAATATGTTTACTGCTGCAGAAGGTCATTGTTCTCAGGTATCTACAATTTGTCTGTGGAATTGTTCCTTTGTTCGACCATATCCTTTATGGAAGGGGGGGGGGGGGCAATCAGACGCACATCCGGCTCCACAAGACAGACAACAAACAGTACGGCACACAACATCTGGAACAAAATGACACTTCAAAAACACCTTTTTTTCTCTGTTTTTATTGAGCAGACATTATGCGATTCTTCAGACAGTTTAAGATGTCATACTGAGAATTAAGCTTAAACAAGCTGATGACATACAATGGAATTGATGGTTTCGATCAATGTAGGTGTCCCAGCATGTGTGACATGACTTCATGCAATCCATTACATAGCGTGATAAAAATAAATGAGTAAAACCTCTCGAAATTTGCTGAAACATGCGTAGGACATATGGGGGTGTGAGATTTTATATTATAATAACAACAATATGACAGTTAGTTAGTTAGTTAGTTAGTTAGTTAGTTAGTTAGTTAGTTAGTTAGTTAGTTAGTTAGTTAGTTAGTTAGTTAGTTAGTTAGTTAGTTAGTTAGTTAGTTAGTTAGTTAGTTAGTTAGTTAGTTAGTTAGTTAGTTAGTAACACCTTCTAAATGTAAAGTGTGCTTTAGCATTTCTAGCTTATTTGGACCAGATTAGGACACTTTAGTGGTGATTACTGACATAAGAAACTAAAAGAACCCTGGAGTTTTTTGTACTAACAATCCCACTATTATTGTCAATTTTCTCCTACAAAAATGCCTTTCATGTCCCTCAGGAGAGTTAAAAAGTAAAATGATGTGGTCTGAGTACCTCCGTTGGAAAACAGGGAGGAGACATTAAGGGGTGGACTGAGGGGCGGACCTGTTGGTCCACGCGGTTATATATTCTGAAAGGCTTCCCCCTCTCCTCCTGCTGTTTGTCTGTGAGCTCCAATTCCAGCCTGCTTAGCCAGTGACTCTCTCTGTGTCCCTCTCTCTCTCTCTTACTCACAGTCTGTCTCACTGAGTCGCAGCACTCTAGAGCAACCATGCAAACTACCAGGCAAACTGCATACTCCATGCGCTCCTCTACCGGCAGCAGGGCCCCTGCCATGTCCTTCACTCGCACCTCTGTTCCTGTCTACAAGGCCCAGTCCATCCATGGTGGGGCCGGTGGCTCCCGCATCAGCGTGTCCTCCAGCTTCCGAAGCTCCCTGGGGGCCGGAATGGGAGCCGGTGGCGGAGCTGGGGGATTCTCCAGCAACGTCCAGGTGAGCGGGAACAGTGCAGACATCATGGGCAACGAGAAGTTTGCCATGCAGAACCTGAATGACCGACTGGCGAGCTACCTGGAGACCGTGAGGAACCTGGAGAAGGCCAACCACGAGCTGGAGATAAAGATCAAAGAGGCCCTGGAGAAGAGTGGACCTGACTTCAGAGACTACAGCAAGTACCAGCCTATCATTGATAACCTGAGGAAGAAGGTAAGGAAGGGGATGGGGGAGAATGAAATGGGCAGACAAGGGAATGTGTTCATGAAGATGTGTTGAAAAAAAAGTAT
Source organism: Valencia hispanica (assembly GCA_963556495.2). NCBI lineage: Eukaryota > Metazoa > Chordata > Actinopteri > Cyprinodontiformes > Valenciidae > Valencia > Valencia hispanica. The sequence goes on along the minus strand of OY747709.1, from coordinate 11,580,702 downwards.
GTGAGTTCGCAGATGGATGGATTGCTGGAGCGAAAGAGGAAAACCAACTAATGATATATTTGATATGGGTTGACCTCAGGAGAAATCAGTAAGACAAGAGTAAAGTCAAAATTGCCATTTATAGCATTACAAATGTGATGAAACTAATGAAAAGCTCGGTTTGTTATTAAAATGCAACTCCAACATCTGTTAAGGCAATTTTTTTTTTATTATAAATTCCTACGCTGCATGCCAGAGAGGCCCCAGGTCTGGACCGGAAACAGCATGGAGGAGGAATGTTTTGCGGCATCAGGGATCGCAGAGACAGGAAACCAAAGCATAACAAAAGTGGAAAAAGTCCAAAGGCTAGGATCAACTTCCAGACCCATTCATTACAGTTTCAATTATCACTTGGTTTTATTATAGCTAGCTAAACAATAGGGAAAAAAACACAGTTCAGGCTTTAACACAGCAAAGGAAAGGTCAAAAGAAGACCATCTCTGTTCACTTTCCGTGTGTCACCCTGAAAAGCGCTTTCTTATAACTCTTTGCAACACAAATGATTGATTTACCACAAGTCAAGGGTTAGAACAGCAATCAGTAATTTAGTAACTTTTCTATAAAACACCAGAAATTAAAATCAGTCAAAACAGGTTTTATCCAATGTAACCTTTAAATATGTGTCTACTAAAGTCAGTCAGTAGCCTACTGGGAAACCCAAAGAAGAGTTTTTGTTCCAATCATTTTCTGTCAGAGTAGCAGTTCAGAAGCATCAAGGTCAGCAGACATTGGGTTTATTTAAGCAAGAGAGGCAAACTGGGGTTTATCTTTCACCTCCTATAACCTTACATAATAGGGAATACTGCATGAAAGTTGGTCTGTTGTACAAATACAAAGGAAGCAACGTTTATAGAGACAACCAATGGTAAAAAAAGGCCTATATTTTTGTCATGCCTGATGCAGAAAATCATTATCCCCCCACCTCAGTCTTAAAGCAGAAAGCTAAAGCAGACCAAAGCGCAAAGTCAACTATCCATGCAGAAACTCACAAGCACGCACAATCACATGACTGGACAAGCACACACACACACACACACACACACACACACACACACACACACACCACCATCATCATCACCACCTTGATCATGCAAAGGTTAACAGGACAGATCCTGTTCTCCTAAGCGGAGGCTGCTTGGCAGCTTTTTATTGGCTCACGGACTTTGTCACCTGGTTGCCTCTCTGCTGTTCATGCCAGCCTTATCAACCCAACTGTGACTGCTAAAGCAAACCATCTGGTTTTAAAAGTGGTTGACTGTCACTTTCCCTTAACGTACCCACAGACAATGACAATTAATCTCTAACCTTTTATGGATTATTTAAAAAAATCCTGCATTTTATAGCCCTTTAGTGTAACATAGATGTTTTATGTTTATAAATATGTTTGATACATTTTCAAAAACAATAATTCCAGAATTATAACAGGACAACTGTAAAAATGTTGTCTCATGTTAAATTTAGCAAATATTGCTGCTACCACCATGTAGCTCACCTATCTTAGCATAAAAGTACGGGAAAAGCTAAACATTTTTGTAACAGAGTTAGTCAAAGCCCTTCATTTTATTTATATGTAAGCATTACATTAGCTTTTAGTGGGAATAATTTCTTAATATACTTATAACATTTTGAAAAGCTATTCACAAAGAAATGTAGCACGATCATTTAAAAAAAGTTGTATTGTGTTGTATTTAGCTACCAGCTACTGCCAGTAACTTAGCATAGGTTTGCAAAATTGTATAAAAAACTAGCTTAGCTTCCTCCTAACAATATTAGCTAAAAGCTTTTATATGGTCATTTTATCTATGCTATTTGAGAAACTCCTGTTAGCAGTAGGTTAGCTGCGAGTAGGTACCATTTCTTGACTTTGACTAGCCTTTAGCTAGGCTAAGCTAAACTTCTAAATGTATAGTTTCAACTTAGCATATTTGCAAAATGAAAACCTACACATCAAATTGTTGTATTGAACAAACTCAGTGGTAGCTCTCTTTTGAGTATTTCTGTTACTTTGCAAGATGTGTTAAGGTTGCTTTTGTTAACATTTTCCAGATTTTTGATGCCACCACCGACAATGCCCGACTGGTCCTCAACATCGACAATGCTCGTCTGGCAGCCGATGACTTCAGAGTAAAGTAAGGCCCTTCTGCTATACCGCCAATAGTGTAAAACACAAAGATAGACAGCTGTGGACACTCCCTGTTTTACTACAGAATGAGTAACGCGATGAATAAATCCTGTCATGATCTAAGGAGGCACTCATTTGTCTCGTATTCATAAATCAGCACCCCTTGCATCATAAGTGGTGGAGATATTACAGTTATGGCATAGATGTAGACAAACACAGCTGGCTGGCGGCAGCAGAATTGCAAGCTGACCAAATAATCCTCTAAGTGTAGTGTACATTCAATCCTAAGGAAACCAACACAAAAGATTTGATCATTGACTACACGACATTGTTAGGTAGAAAATGATATTCCTCATAATTTAGTATCTGGCTTGCTTTAAAGTGATCCCCGCTGTTTGTGCTTGTGCTCTTTCAGATACGAGTCTGAGCTGGCCATCCGTCAGTCTGTGGAGGCTGACATCGTCGGTCTGAGGAAGCTCATCGACGACACCAACCTGAGCCGCATGAACCTGGAGAGCGAGATCGAATCCCTGAAAGAAGAGCTCATCCACCTCAAAAAGAACCATGAAAATGTGAGTTTAAAGCCAACTTTTACATCAGTTTTTAGTTATGCTACTACACCACACTAATATAATTCAAGAAATACTCCTAAAAGCACAGTTGAGCAAAGGTCCACAACCTTAAGGGATCGTGATAAATTCTTTCACATGGGGTTATTTAAATAATTCCTGCAAAAAGGTCCTGTTTGGTCCACTGATTGAACTTTGGGGCGTTCTGAAAAACAGGCGTGAGAAAAACTCCACGTTTAAATCTGTTAAGACATCTTAAATATCTGTGTGTGAATCTTGTGGGAAGCCTCATCATAAAATTCCTAACAGTCCATACTTGGAAACAGACAGAGCACCACAGAATTAAAATGACTGAGATTCGAGCAGAGAAGCCAAAACACAACCATTTGTTTACTGAGGGAAGTATTAAACTAACTGTTTACGTACCCAGATAAAGATTTAGATATAGCTCCGGTATGTTTTTTCTACCATGGCGTATCATTATGGCTTAGAGGAGGCTAGGAGTCCCAGACAGGTCACAGTTCAGCAGTCATCTATAGGATTTATTTATTACTTGTAATAAGTTATATAATGATTTGTTTGCCCACAATTTAACAGGTCAAACAAGATGAGGAATTAAAATACCTCTTCTTTTTACTGAGATGCAAAAAGCCCAAGAACTTGACCGCTTCAATGCTGCAGAACTTTACTTTTTAGGAAGTAAGGAAGTATTTCTTAAGTTGTCTTGAGTTGAACAATAAAAACTCAGTTGAGCAAACAAGGAGGCTTTAAATAGGTTTTATATTGTTAGTAAAAAAAAAAACCTAAAGTTGCTCAAATTTCATCTCATTCCTGTTCGCCTGCTGTTATGTATCTTCTTGTGAGCTGGAATCATTGTTACAACCCGAGGGTTTTCTAATTATATTTGTGTTCATTTTTGTGTTCCTTTAGGAAGTCATGGAGCTTCGTAACCAAATCGCCCAGTCTGGTGTCCACGTAGATATCGACGCACCAAAGGGTCAAGATCTGGCCCAGATCATGGCAGAAATCAGGGCCAAGTACGAACAGATGGCCAAGAAGAACCAGGAGGAACTCAAAACGTGGCACGAATCTCAGGTAAATGATTTTTAAAAAGCTATCTGGACTGAAAATGTAAGTCTTTTTTCCAGCACATTGTTTAGAAAGAAAAAAAAAAGTTATCAAATGATAAACTTAGATTTTAATTGGATGACCCGTCTTTTAGATCACAGAAGTTCAGACACAGGTGACACAGAACACAGAGGCACTCAAGGGTGCCCACACAGAGGTCAACGACTTGCGCCGGCAGATGCAAACGCTGGAGATTGAACTGGAATCACAGAGGAGCCTGGTAAGAAGCATGCAGTCAGCACATACTTCATTTACCTCAACACAAGCTTATCCTCCCCCACAACAATGTCCAAGTCAGCAGTCTCTCTTCAGGTCTCTCGCCTTTACTCTGTTGACACAAGCTTTACACTCTGATGATCCGTCACTTTGCCGCTGTCGTTGCAGAGCTACATGCGCCGTAAAATTGTTAACCCTTTTAACCACCTCCTGTCCTCACAGAAAGCCTCTCTGGAGGGCACGCTGAGGGACACAGAGATGCGCTTCAACATGGAGATCGAGTCCCTTAATGTTGTTACCCTGGGCCTGGAGGCGGAGCTAACACAGCTGAGGAACAAGATCCAGCTGCAATCACAGGATTACGAGGCCCTGCTGAACACAAAGATGAAGCTGGAGGCCGAGATTGCGACATACAGGCGGCTGCTGGATGGTGAAGACTTCAAGTGAGTAAAACCGTTTTCCTGCATGAACCAGCTAAAAGTCCTACTTCAAAATATTATTGTGAACAATAACTGAATTTCGATCTTTTCTTTTAGGCTTCAGGATGCTCTGGAACAGCAACAAAAAATGACCAAGACCACCAAAGTAATGACCGTCACACAGACCCTAGTTGACGGAAAAGTGGTCCGCTCCAGCACAGAAACAAAGGACCTTTAATTACCGGATGCAACTGAAGCTTCCAACAAACAACACTAAAACAAGAAAGCAGTTAGCAAAGTATTCCTTTCTGTCAGTTTATCAAACTTTTCTATCTAAAGAGATACACACTCTTGTTTAACTTCACACCCAGGTTAAACAGTTGTTGCAGAAGCTGATGAAAATTGGATCAGAGGAAAACAAAAATCATCCGTTATTTATTTCATCATTAGTTTTTTATGTCACTGTTTGCTGCCCTATAGATGTTTAAAACAGTTCACAGTTGGTGGATTTCGTCAATCTATCAATATGACAAACTAATTGAGGAAGAATTCAAATCAAAGAGGGTCCATCCATCCATTATCTATACCTGTCCAATTAAAAGCAATTAAAACAATAAATGTTTATTTGTCTTTTGGTTTTCCTTTTTTCCAATTTGGTCTGCCTGCTGCTCTATGATGATGAAACATTTCAATAAAGTCCTTTTGAGAAAAATCTGCATGTCAAATCATTTTTCCAGAATAACATGAAAATTTATTTTTGTTGAAGTTGGAATTATAATCAAAAAAGGAAAGTAATTTAAAAAAAGCATTCCAGAATTCTTGTACAAAAGGCATCAGGTCCTTCACTTTCTTTTCACTGATCTCTGCATTCACTTTCCAAATGACTAATTGTGTTCAGGTTCACACTACCAAAACAAAAAATAAACCATTCCAGGAAGATTAACTTGTAAATAAGAGCTTTCCAGTATTCTATAATATTGCTGATCTATACAATAAATTTATGGTTGGCATGAAACCTTTCAGAAGATCTAAAACCATAACGTATTCAAAGTGGAGGTTTGGGTAACGCTAGGCCCTCTAAACCATCTGGCATTGTTTTTCATCAACTCCAAAAACAAAGTCTTTGCCAAAATAAACTCTTCCACTTTCATTTTCAGCATCCAGTAAAAATGCCCTACTGGTTCAAATTTCGTCAGCCTCATTCAGTTCTCTCCCACTTGAATATGGCATTCTGTTTCAAACTCACAGTTCGTTATGGATGGAAAAAAAAAGAAGAAAAAAACATTTCCTAAAAAAGTTTAGCTCTGCTGGATTTATAAAATGTTCCTCAAACAGGAGTAAGTTTATGACTGTTCGGTTGCAGAAAAAAACAAAACACGTTTGGTACCCTGGAGATTATTTGCACCATTAGATTCCACATGTGAGACTCCCTTCCTGTTGTTTACACTTGGTTTCCATAGATACAATTTCTCTACAGATGAATGATATGAATAAGTCAGCAGACATTTTGTCTTTTATAGATATATTACCTGAAGGGGACAAAGTCCGATCAAAGGTGACAAAGGTACAAATGTAATAAAGATACGATGGGAGTGGCAAGTAGGAGTATTGGTATTCTGTGACATATATAAGACCCCAAACACCTCATTTGTTCTCCACTCTCAGCTGCCAGCCCTTGTGTTCCAACTTGTGTCGCTTTCTTCCTTGATTGATAAGTAAACTTCTCTCAGTCATGGAGCCTCTGATTAGACGCCAGTCGTCCCAAACTCTTGGGTACTCCAGTATCTCTGGCAGACCAGGAGCAGGGTATGCCTACAGTGTCAGCGGAGGGGCTGGGGGTCATGGGACCAGGGTCTCCACCGCTTCTTACTCCACGCGGGTTGGCAGCGGCTTCGGTGCGGCTTACGACTTCCAATCCTCTGAAGGAACCTCTGGGAAACTGGCAATCGGAAACGAAAAGATTGCCATGCAGCATCTAAACGACCGTCTTGCTAGCTACCTGGAGACGGTGAGGAGTCTAGAGAAGGCCAACAAAACTCTGGAGATCAAGATCAGGGAGGTGATTGAGAAGAGAGGTCCCTTGGAAGGACGGGACTACAGCAAGTACCATGTTGCCATTGCAGACCTAAGAGCCAAGGTGAGCAAAATACTTCAGTCAGCCATTATGATAACCAGTGGCTAGTTCACACTACTACACATTTTGCCCCACTCTTTTACAAATGGGGTGTTTAACAAGGTTTAGTCAGTGGGTCAAAGGTCTGATTGGAAGAACATTCCTTAGCCCTCATCAAATGACTCAAAATGACAGGGTTCCTCGTAATACCAAGAAGAAAGGAAAGCAACAAAACACTCCATCAGTTCATCAAAGATATTTTCTATATCTGTTTTTCCTGTTGAGTGGTGCCTATCTCCTACAGCTAACTGGCAAGAAGGGAGTTGCATCCAGGGCAGTCCTGCAGTAAATTACAAGGTCAATATCAATACAGAATGTATTGTAAGTTTTCCTTTTTTTGCATTTGGAGCTACCTTTAAGAGCTTCAGAGTTTAGCAACATCTGAACTTAGTCATAATGGCCAAATGTCTATTTAGATGTAGTTTGTGTGAAACCTTGTAAATGTCTTATCAGATTTAGGCATCAGTCAATCCTGCATGAGTCACTTTACACCTTCTACACTACAACTCTGGTTATCTGCATTGATTTGCAAACATTTACGACCACACTCTTACAATAAACCTTGCAGTTTATTGCCTATTAAAGGTTAGCGATTTACTCAACAACACAATTCAGCAGAATTTTGTGACAAAACACTTTTAAAGTCTTTGAAAATGGAAAATACCTAAAAACTCACTGGAAATATTGCGAATGAAATAATTTTCTTTTTTTTTATTTCTTACAGATTTTTGACATGATCAAAGGCAACGCTCAACTTGCAATTTCTGTTGACAATGCACGACTGGCTTCTGATGACTTCAGAGTCAAGTGAGTAAATAATGTCCATTTTAAAACGAAACAGTTTACTCCACCCGTCATGAGCCTCTCTGAAGCAAGGTATGCGTTCACAGGATGGAGTATGAGCTGTCCATGCGGCAGACTGTGGAGGCTGATGTTGCCAGACTTAGGAAGCTTCTGGATGACACTAATGTCAACCGTATGCACCTTGAAGGGGACATTGAGTCTCTAAAAGAAGAGCTGATCACCCTGAAGAAGAACCATGAGGAGGTATGAGACTTTTTATGAATGCTAGGATGAGAAAAGCAGCTGTTCAAGTAGAATCCTTGTTTTAGTTCAATTATTCTGGTGCAACGGAACCAACTTTTTTTTTCAAATACCTTGTTTCTTAGCTTCTTTGCGTAGGATAACCTCTCTAACCTTTCAGGAAATCACTCCCTGACTATTTCCTCCCCTACAGGATGTCACTGAATTGCGTATCCAGATTGGGCAGGCTGGCGTCCATGTGGATGTTGATGCTCCTAAAGGCCAGGACCTGGCCAGGATCATGGAGGAAATGAGGGAGAAGTATGAGAAGATAGCACTCAAGAACCAGGCCGAACTCAAAGCATGGCATGAAACTCAGGTACAACAGAACTCAGCTCAGAAACTATACATTGACAGCCGATTTTGAGTTACAGATCTCCGTATTTTCAAATGATTACTTGCCAGAATTACATGTATTTTATTTTGTTTGAAGATCACTGATGTGCAGGTCCAGGTGAATGAGAGCTCAACAGCTCTGAAGGATGCCACGACTACGATGAGTGAAACTAGGAGGAGACACCAAGCCTTGGACATTGAACTCCAGTCTGCACTTAGTATGGTAACAATCTTTTTTATCATTTTATGGAATCGGGGGGGATTTCTTGTAAATGGCATCATGGGATGCGGTTTCACATAATATATGAAATGTTAAGAATAATTATTTCAAACTACAGAATACACAGTTATTTTGTGTGATCTACAATATTTGCATAGCATGGGCTCCTCATTAAAGTTTTTAAATTTTAAGAAGATAAGCACAAATGATCTGGACTGTCCAAAAGAAAGTTCATAAACTTAACATTTTCTTATCAGGAATTCAAAAGTAGACTGTGCAGGTTGTGGTGTTGTAGCTAAGCATTAGGCTTTTGAGAACTCCAATTACTGATTCTGTTACTCATTGTTACTATTCTATGCTAAGCTAAGTCAGACGTTGACAACAAGACCTCTACATATACTAATCTTCTAATCTAACCTGCAAAATGTCACTACTTGACAGAAAGCAGCACTGGAGGCCACCCTGCGTGATGTCGAAATGCGGTACAACATGGAGCTGGAGAAGTACAACACGATCATCCTGAGGCTGCAGGATGAGCTAACTCAGATCCGCGGTGACATCCAGCAAAACTCAAGAGAGTACGAAAACTTGCTGAACATCAAGGTGAAGCTGGAGGCTGAGATCGCAGAGTACAGGAGGCTGCTGGATGGAGGCGCTGACTTACAGTGAGTGAGACACAATGGGCAAGATGCAAAAGTGCAGGTGATGCAGGTGCAGGTGATGAAAGCATTGAGTGAATACCCTGACAATACAAGCAGTTGTTCACCACAGACATAATTTTGCATATCTGATTTAAATAAGCTTTATGCAAAGGCTAATGGAGTACCACTGATAGAGAAAGTAAAAGGACCTCATCTGTGTTTTTACAACAATGACAAAAAAAAGTATCAAAGCATCATATTCAACTGTGTCTAACTTCAGTTTGTTTCTTGTTATTCAATCTAACAGGCTGGAGGATGCCCTCGAGCAAAAGAAGGTGCAGACTAAAGTGGTGACAGTCACTCAGACCTTGGTGGATGGGAAAGTGGTGTCACAAAGCAAGGATGTTAAATCCAGTGAACAATCCTTGTAACCAAAATATCTTAAAGAATAAAACCCGAAAATAAAAATAGCAAATCATGTGTGTGAATTTTTATTTATTTATTTTTGCTGCATCTGGTGAAGTTTAAAAGCTTTAAAGCGATTAAATGTGTGGACTATAAATATTAGAGGAAGACGAGTTTTGAGTTAAACTCTAAAACCCTTAGATTTTGGACATAATTTGGTTGGTAGTTGCCAAAGATTGCGTGAGCAGTTAATGTTATTGTGATCATACAGGCAGAACGGTCATCCAAAAAAGACCAAGCATTACCGAATTGTGAAATGTACTCCTGCCATCCAACATCCGGTGTCATCCTGCAGCATCTCTCAAAAACTGGCATCAGTGGTCCCGTACAATAAGACGGCCATCTGAACTGGTGCAAATCAAAAACACATGCACTTCTTGAAAGGTTGTATGTCTGTATTTGCAATTCCTGCTTGTACTGACTGTCAAACGCTTTATTAACTGCCTGAGAACACTGTCGCGCATGTGCTACAGTGCCTGTTCTAGGTATGCCCGCTCCTTACAAATCCATCATTTACACTGCCATAACTGGTCTTCATCTACACCCTGGTGTTGTATTTGCTCAGTTGATGTATAAGGATCAACTCATTGCTAAGCATACTCTTTCAACAGAACCTTCACAAGCGTGGGTTTGCCTTCCATACCCATTGGTTCTGATGTTGGATCATCTGGTGTCTATACAAGAAATCATCATGAGCTTTTGTACGATATGACCAGCCATCATATATGACAGTTTTGTCCATACCACAGAATTTCTTACCAGCGCATATTCCAGCTGACTGGCATTTAAACAGTCCTGGTTTGTTTTCTGCATGGATGCTGCAACATTCTTCGCAGGGGATGATGTTGCAAGCTTTAATGAAACTCGCAGTCCACTGCAAACACCCTCAGGGCATGATTTAAACTTTGTGCAAAAGCGGGTAAAGTATTAATTGGAGACTGATTAACTCATGAGCTATCTCTTTAATGCAAGGTGTTCTAAATAGCTTCTAATAAAGTACAGTTACCTTGCTTACTGTAATTAAATAGGAGAAGCCATATAATATAATATATTAATATTATAATTAAATGTTGCTTGCTTGAATGTAGATGTGTCAGCAAAAAAGACAGAAATTTAAAGATAGGAGATTATGAATTTCAGATGCCTTCAAAGCGGCAAGAAATGAATACCGTTTCCCCAAGCATGTCTCCTTGCATATTTCAGTTAGGGTTCATTCATCTCTCTTTCTCACATATGTTTTAAATACAAAACAACTGCAGTAAAAGTATCCTGTTACCTGCAGGAAAGTTAAAGTTGAAATTTCTCCACAAAGAACAGCAAGGGTTGCCAAGGGACAAAGGTGTCAATCAACAAAGTACAAATACTTTGTTGCTTTACTTAAGTAGACATTTGGGGTATTTATACTTCACTGGAGCAATTATCTATTGGCCCACTTTTTACTTCCACTCCTTACATTTTTAGGCAATTATCTGAACTTTTTACTCCTTACATATAAAAAATAGCCTCATTACTACTGTTTTATTTAGTCTTGTCACTGTTTTAAAAAGAAAGACAAAAAAAAACCTATCGAACTGGATAGAATTTGACTGCGGTTTGAAATTTTTTTTAGGCATCCACCATTCTGACACTCTGCTTCTATGCGATCCATCGCATACTGTGCGATACACAGGGGTCATGTTAACCGAATATGTTTCATATTCGTCCTATTTTAAGAATGGTGATGGAAAAATCTGAAGCACGCTCATCATTTTGAGATTACAAATCACACCCTTGACCATTTGGTGCTGACGTACGGACATGTTTTAACTTTACATGCTGTGTACAGGCAACTGAATTAATAAATTAATAATAAAAAGATTTCCATGACAGCATCTGAGCATCATCTCAGACCGGGACCCTGTACTCAATATATCCCACTAACCGAGAGGCTTTGGAACATGACTGTTACCTGTGCGGATGGTTAAAGATACGCTTCAAAGAGTCCGGTGTCGTGCCAACCACCCGTGCAAAAGGAGCGCATGCTATGGCATTTTCACCTGCTGAATCGATAGGAAGCTGGGTTCAGAAAGTCTTTTCGACTTCTGATCACTTTTCACAATTATTAGAGAGATGTTCCCTCATTTCAAACTTTGCCTGAAGTGGAGCTTGTAGTTCCAGTTTCTAGTGTGGCAGCGGAGCGCAGATTCAGCCTATAGAACAGTGGTGCCCAACCTCATTAGAGATCACAATCACAATTTTGTCTGTGCTTAAGTTGTAAGACTTTTGATACTACTTTTAAAATTTTTTTATATATATACATATACATGTATATATGTGTGTGTGTGTGTGTGTGTGTGTGTGTGTGTGTGTGTGTGTGTGTGTGTGTGTGTGTGTGTGTGTGTGTGTGTGTGGGTGTGTGTGTGTGTACTACATACTTTATAGGGATGTGTATTAGTAAGAATCTGGCGATATGATATGTATTACGATACTGGGGAGATGATGCGGTATATTGAAATACTATGAGTAAGACTATATATTGTGATTTTTAAAACTGAATTTAACTATAGAAAAACTGTCACAGCATTCTAAACACTCCAACCTGTTTTATACATACATCCAGTTTTATTAGTAAATCTAGTTGATCCACTAGAACAAAGAAGGTGAAAACAGCCACCAACTAGAAGTCATACTTTTTATTTTACTACAAAAATTACTGACATCATTAATGGTTCCATTCAATTTCTAAAAAACAAAAATTGATACATTGCTTTTGAATACTGATACAATATTGTTACTTAAAATATAGTGATATTGATATTTTCTTACATCACTAATATTGTATACACCTGGTAACACACAGAAGGAAAGAAAACTGTATAGATGCTGATCTATTGAGTCATCTCTGTTGTAATGAGGTAAACTAATTACAAATAAAGACAAAATATTTTTTTTAATAAACTGTGTGTGTAGGACACACCTGAAGACTTATAAATGCTGATTTTTTTTGTGTGTAGCTGACCTCTGGCTGTGCATGACACAAACCACTACATAGTCCAGCCAGGACCAAGCAGATGTATGTTGCAGAGTTCAAAGATGACTCAGGCTAATGCACCTTTCCAAAACTTATAGGCAACTAGTGATTATATCTTCCACTCCATGAAACGCGTATTAATGCTCAGTAGTCCACAGATGGTTCTTTAATGTATTTGCATTTCACTAAAATGCATTAATTTTAAAGAACAGATTTTCAGCTGGAACAGATACTATAGTGTATCCCAAATATTTCAATATTGGCCTTTTTTATTTAACATTATAGTCATGGCCTTTAGTAAAAGTGTTTTTGGGGGCGGTGTGGTAGTGCTGTGGAGCAGCTTAAGCTTTAGTCTTTAATGGTATTTTCCCCCTTACATTACTTTTACTTTTATACTTTAAGTAGTTTTGAAACCGGTACTTTTTTACTTTTACTTTAGTAAAAAACTTGACTTGATTCTACTGAAGTCTTTTTAAACCCTAGTATTACTTGAGTATTGAATGTGAATACCTTTTACACCTCTGCCAAGGGAACATGTTTGTCTTCATGAGCGAGTATATTAATAATAGTCAGCATTGTTCTTTGTGCTACAGCATACATTTTTGTATTTCCTAGGCAACAGCCTAATGGTGGTGTACAGTGTCGTTCGAAAAACAAGACAAAACATGTCTGACTTTCAATTGTTTGAATGAAGATACATTTTTCAACACCTGTTAATACACTGCAGAGCATATTGTAATGACAAGAGGTCTGCTTTTCTAGTTTATGATTTATCAGGGGAACTATATTTTCACAAAGGGCTAGGTTGCTTTTTGTATTTACTCAGGTTTAATGTTAATTAATTAATAAAAAATTAATACATTTATTTTATCTTAATCTTAATGTATTTGACTATCGGAAACATCTGAGCATGACAGAAAAGCAGAAACAGAATAGATACTTTTTCATTGATGCCTGCTGGTGTTTGCTATAGATGTCCTTGAAAATCAGTTGGTACATCATTTAGAAACAATGTTCTTCTGGTACTTTAACTACTCGAAATTTACATGCCTTACATCTATGTTTTCTGTCTATGCCTATGGTCATAACCAGAGAGAAGTGGAAGAAATCAACAGACAAAGATGCAAAAAAAGAATATCCATTCATAATAATTACCTTCGCCAAGGAGATTATGTTATTGCCATGGTTTGTTTGTTTGTCTGTCTGTTCACAACATAGCTCAAAAAGTTATAGGTGGATTTTGATTTAAAAAAAGAAGAAGACATATCTGCAATGGGACCAGGGACATGTGATTAGTATTTAGGAGTAATTGAAAAATTGCCATTACCGAAAAAGTGATTTTCGTGAATAACTACTCAACTAATACCGATATCAGTGTTAATCCAGCTGCTAAAAGTATGTTTTCATTGTCAATGAATTTAGAAAATTTAGAATTAGATCAAAACATTGGGGGGTTGGGGTCCGAGCTGCTTTGGCAGAGGTCTGCTCTGAGTGCTTTTCTAGTTGCTTATTGGCGCCCTTCCCTTTTCCTTCTACACATCTAAGTTTATGTTCACTTCAGGAAATTCTTCTTTCTTCTGAGAAATTCCCATTCTGACCCGCAGTTTCTTTGCCTTGTCTGATTATCGGCCAACAGCCTTTATTCCCATGCCATGTCCGTGGCGGTCATTGAGGTCCTGTCTGTCGCTTACTGTTTATTTGCGTTCATATCAGCCCAATTCCTGTGAACCATCCAAGACAAACAACCCCCTTTCAGCCAAAGCTGAATCATGTCATAAATATCCTTGGGTGTGTGCTGTTAATACAGATGTAGAGAAACAGTGTCTGGTCTTTGGTTGGGAATATGTTTGGATAGAAGATGATGATTATACTTACAAACTACTGCAGTTAGTGCTCTGTTATTCTTCGCTGGCTGTTTGTGTGTTCAACACATGCTTGCAACATTTCACAGATTTTGCTCTGAGTAACCTCCAGGATTCCCCCCCTCCAACTGCAGCTGACAGCAAGTAAAAGTGTCCTTATATATTCCAGCTCCAGCAGCTGTTGGGTAAAATGTTTGTGGCCGCATAGATGTTATAGGGGTTCCTTCAGGCAGCCCCATCAAATACCCTTATGTGAATGATCGTAAAGCTGTCTTTCCTGATTATCTGAATGACTTTGTGGGCTCTGTTATCACACAAATCCATGTGCTTTATATTATGGTCTCTCTGTAACACCCTGTTGTTGCAGAACTGACAAGAAGGAAGGAATTTCATGCAAGAGAGAAAAGGGGACTGTTAGGGGCAAGAGGAAAAAAAACAAAGTATGGATCTCTACAGCATGCCTGGTATCCCTCGGTGGGCCTCAAAGAGAGTTCTTGCCTTTTTATACAGCAGAGAGGGTGGGTTAGCTTTAGGCACTACCTCCCTTTCTGTTTTTAACACTGGTCTAATGAATAAAGAGGTCCTTATAATTTCATGCCTGTTTCTTCACTTCAGTGTATTAAATCTCCTTAGAACAATGCAAGGGTTCATGCTTTTACCTATTTTACCTCAAAGGAAGACATTAAGTGTTTTCCCACCCCAGGAACCATTTTAAAGTTCTTATTGGAGGAGCTTCCCCATCTTTTTGTGTGTGCATCTGGGGGCTATCATAGTTTCAAGTCTACTTAAAAGCCTTTTGTTGACTAGATGTTTGACGACGTAGTAAGATTATTTGTTTCCTACATGACACATATCAGTTCTTGAATGACATGTTTATATCCTGGGTTGAAAGTTTCTTTAGAAAGGGGCTACTGACTACAGTCTTCACTCTCATATTACTGTCAGGTGTTCAGCTGAACCCTTCCTTGGTCTAGTTATTTACTTGCTTTGAATATACAATCACAGCTTGATGTCTCAGAGATTGATGCTTCAGTAGTTTTCTTCAGGTAATCTTGCATGTCAGGTTAACTGGAGATTCTAAATTATTCTGCTCGGATAGTCAAGGCTGGCCCTATTACCTTTTTACTAATTGGCATCAACAGCAAACCTCCTGCCCAACCCCAACCCTAATACGGCAACCTTAAACAGGGTTAACCGGATGCCTTTAAGATACCTTTTGTGACAGCAGGGGCTTCTTCTTTGAAATTATTTAGGGCCTCTAAAGACTCTCAATAAGCCCGTTTCCACTAGATGAGTTCTGGGACATTTCTGGGAGGGGGAAGGTGACAGAGTGAATACACTGCCTCTGTCCTCTCAGCTGTTGTACCTCCACACAAAATTGGGCCTTTCGGAGTGATGTCACTGATCAGCGCCAAAAGGAGCTCATAGCAGTGAAAAATAACAAAAGATCGACAATGGAAGGAGGGATGGTTGCCGCGTTCCTACTTATACACAGCAATGATGAATGTGATGAATGACAGCTTCACCAGCAAGTCTTCGAATTTTACAAATGCCGGTTGATTAGCAACATCTGCTGATATAATCTCCCACCGAGTTACAACCAATCAGCATTAGTTAACAACAAGTCTGACTCTACTGTACGATTTCAGAGTACATATACCAAGAAACAAAGATCTAGAAACTCCAAGGCTAGGATCCTCAGTTAAAACAACAAAAAAAATCCACTAAACCAAGTAGTGTTGATTCACCTACCCAATGTTATACTATGCTTTTCAGCTAACAATAGTTAAAACTAGTCACCATGGCATCCCTGACCAATGGAGACCAGTACTCGGTTGGTTCCTGAAATGGCCTGGAAAGTGGTGCTTTCGGGCTAACCGGGTGAAATGGAGACACGCGCATACCATGAAGGACTGGTAAAGTTATTCTGAAGTTCCGACAGTGGAAACTGGCCTAATATGGATTTAGAAACTCCAAGGCTGGGATCCCCAGTAAAAAAAAAATAAAAAATCCACTAAAACAAGTAACATTGCTTCACCTACCCATTTTTATACTACGTTTTTCAGCCAACAATAGTTACAACTAGTTGGCATGGCATCACTAACCAATAGAGACCAGTCAGCCAGTACCTTCATCTACTGTAAAATGGGATGAGAATTAAGCCGCGTTCACACCGGTCAGCGCGTCCAGGCGTCAAATCGCTCAAACGGACGAAAGTCGACGCTTTAAAATTAAAACCCAGCTGCTTGCACACTTGTGGTCTGCGTCGGCGCGTCGGGGCATCAGCGCGTCACGTCATTACGTCAGCGTGCGGGCGTGGATTTGTCTGTTGCTAGTTGTTTACAACATGGCGGATCTTGTCGGATCAGCAGCGCGTCTTCAACTACCGGCTCTCCCGGGCCCGGCTGGTGGTGGAAGATGCATTCGGGATCTGGTCTGCACAGTGGAGAATGTTTCACCGCAGACTGGAAGTCAACCCCGAAGTGGTGAGGGGAGCTGCCGCTGCTCATGGAGAGAGACCACTTCCAGCTGTGGGGCGAATCGGAGCCAACAACGCAACCAGAGAGGCAGTGGAGACCAGAGAAGTTTTCATGGCCCACTTCAGTGAGGAGGGGGCAGTGCCATGGCAGCCGGCAGAATAGTCATGTCCATACAGGACTGACCCAAAACGGCTCTTTTAAGAGCCACCCAGTAAAAAAATTAAGAGCAAAATTTTCTGAAAATTTCCACATCTATATTTACTATATTATATTTTAGTAATTTGTTTTTCTCTATACATTCATATATACATTCACAAATCCCTTTCATTTATGGATTATTGTTTGTTCTGTACCTATATACTTTTGACCTGTTCACCTGTACCTCTCGTTTCCAGGTAATGACTGACAAGACTGCTCTGCTTTCTCCCACAAACTCGTCTATGGATATGGTGAAATCAATCAAATAAACTCAAATATTTCTTGCTTTTGTACTTCTGTGATATTTTATATAGTCAATAAAAAGGTATATTTCATTAAGGTAATTATTATCTGTTATTAAAAATAATATTTTCACCCAAATGGCATTACATAGGACAGTAGAATTAAATCAAGGAAAGTAGCTGACCAAATTGTTACATATAAAAATATTTAATATAAAAAAAATACATACAACATATATACATATAATAAAACAATAAAATAAAGAACAGGAAGAGAAAGGACCTTATTTGGAGGAAGTCCGGTGGAAGACAGGAGGGACACAGAAAGGAGTCTCCTTCCTCCCCTGAAAAAGGTGTCAGCCCGATCAGTAAAACTACTGAGTATTGTCCAAATGGGTCAAATTGAGTGTTACATTAATTCTTTCAAAAATCAGTCTATGAATGTCAAATTTTAGGATGTCTCTTTCTAGAGGTGACACCCTTTTCAGGAGAGGATGAAGAGAGAGAAGGAAGTGCATGTCATATTCTTTATACCAAGATCACAAATACTTCTACTGCTAGCACTAATAATAAATAGCAAAACTTTGTAGTAGCAAAATGATGTAGGTTTCAGCTTTACAATAATTATTTTCATGTTTCTGAGCACGTTTTTGTGTGTGTTTGTGTGCCACTATGTCTGGGTTTTCTTCTCAAAATCACCAACCTTCTGCCTCTAACCGCCCTGCTGCTTCTTCTTCTGGCTCCTCTGGGTGGTCATACCCCTCCGCCTGCTCCTCCTCGACCCCCATGTTGCTCGATGTTTCGCGGGGGGCGATGAAGGGTTCGAGGAAGGACAGGACAGAGAGGTACTTCCATTTCTGCACTTCCCCTCCTTCTGCTCCGCTCTTCCTTCTCTCTTTCTCTTTTCTGCTCTGCCTGACATATGTGTCCCTCAATGTCTTCCACAGTTTTTTGCAGATCTCGTCTAAATACACAATGGGAAACTGGTAATGCGTATTTAGTACCGTAGTTGCCCTAACCGCTTTTGGCTAGCGTAGCGTTAGCTAACATAACAAGAAAGTTAAAAGAAAAAATATTTTTTTCTATGTTTAACTGCTTACCTGGCACTCCAATATCCTCCGATATCTTCCTCCAAATCAGATCCGATCTCTTCCTGTCTTTGTAAAAAGACGAAGACGGGTCATACAGTTCACGGACATTACATACAGCAACGATCAGTTTGTCCTCCATCTTGAATAAAAAATTTGCCGATTCCCCCATGGAAGGAGTTACTACGTCAGTACAACGAGTCGCTCTGATTGGTTGACGCCGCGTGTCTGCTGCCCGAAAGTTCAATTTTCCCAACTTGAGCAGCAGACCGTCGGGGCGTCCGGGCATCAGCTGCGTGGACGCGCTGATGCCAGCTGCGCCGACGCGCGCGACTTGCTGCTTGGCAGTTTGGCGCCCACTAGATGCGTAGATACCATAGACTTGCATGTAATCTAGCTGCCCTGCTGCCTGGACGCGCTGACCGGTGTGAACGCGGCTTTACACAACTGCAAATGTGCCAAGACAGGGCAATCCACCTAAACTGACAGGCAGGGCAAGTAGAACATTATTGAGAGAAAAGGCTACAAGGCCCATGGTAGTTTTAGAGGAGCTGTGGATCTACACAGCTTAGGTGGGAGAATTTTTTTACTGTTCTCTAAACTATTGAATCCAAGGAGCTGAACAGAAATGCAATCAGAGTTCTCAGATTTTTCTGAAAAAAACGGTGAAAACAAAACGTTACTTTGCTTTGGTTTGTCACAAAAAATTCCACTAAAAGATGTTTGTGTTCGGGACGTGCAAAAATGTTGCAAAAGTATGATTACTTTTGTAAGACCTTATTTAAATTCATGTAAACATCAGGGAACCTTTCAGCGTGACCGAATGTTAATACTGTATGTACAGACTTGAGAAATGCTCAACCTATTCTTCAAGTAACAATAACAGTAAATATGTAACTAGTTCAGGAATGAGATGACGTTTTTCTGAGATAAATCCTCCCCACAGGTCTCCCACACAGAGAAAACATTTCAAAATGATTTATACTGATATCTGAAAGAGTGGTGACAATGAGAAATGGTGCAAACACACAAAATTCAATTCAATTCAATTCAAAACTGACCACAAAAAGAGGTCAAACAAAAATGAACTCCACATATCTTTCTTGTAGTCAAATTGCATCAGTCAGACTGCAGCTCTCATAAGCTGTCATTCACAAAAAAACTTTAAATTAACATTAAGAAGATCGGCCTGGCAGTTGTTGGCAGAATGTCAAGAGTTAACGTAAATTGTTTTAGAACTTAGTCAGAACTTTCTCCGCACCACATGAGTCAGTCTCAACAGGTCACAGGCCTGAGATAAAAAAAACCCAACTGTTTTACATCCCTCTTCCTTTTTGCAATAAAACACTTTATCACATACAACCCAGTGAATCATTCCCAATTTACACACACCAGCAAACCTCCTCTGTGATTCCCTCTGCCCCACACATTTGGAGGGTGTGTCGAGAGTTAGCCAGTCAGCCATCCAAAGTCTGCTCCTAGTTTGCCAGGGCCTCCTACCAGTGGCCAAAACAAGGAACTAAGAGGTGTAGAAAGGAGAGACTGTGCAGTGCTGGGAAAAGTATTTGCCCTCTTCAAAATCATTCAGTTTTGGATTTTGTGTCACACCAATGCAACCTGGACCTGCATGAAAAGTGATCGCCCCCTAAACCGGTGGTAGCGGCACCCTTGCCAGATACAACTTCTGTTAAGTGTTTGCCATAACTGGCAATCTGACTTTTACAATGCCACAGAGAGATTTTGGACAACTCATCTTTACAGAATTGTTTTCATCTGGTCACCTCGGAGGATTTTCGAGAGGGTTGGATATACATGTCTGAAGTCAAGTCACAACATCCCAATTGGATTTAGGTCCATGATTTGACTAGGGCACTCAAAAACCTTCATTTTGTGTATGTTGAGCCATTCAGTGGTGGACTTGCTGCTGTGGTGTAGATCAGAGGTCCCCAACCCCTGGACTACTACCAGGTCGTGGGTCATTTGGCAGCAGACTGTGGGCCGCACAGAAAGAGCTAGAAAAGCACTCTTATTGCGCAGACCTCCGCTAAGGCAGCTTAGTCCCTCCCAATCTTGTGATCTAATTGTAACTTTTATAGATTTCTTGACCATGAAAATAAACATTTAACAGCTACATTTACACTGATATCATTATTAGCTCAGTAATTATTCACAAAAATCCCTTTTTTTGGTAACGGCGGTTTTCAGATCACCCCCAAATTCTAATCGCTTGTTCCTGGGCCCATTGCAGATTTCTCCTGAAAAATTCATCAAAATCCACCAATAACTTTTTCAGTTATGTTGCTTACAGACAGACAGACAAAAACAAACAAACCCTGGCAAAAACAAAGCCTCTTTGGTGGAAGTAATAAATAACTTGCAGTATTTCCATTTTATTTATTATCCAAGTCTAAATAATGCTTTATTTTGAAAAATGACTGGATTCTGTCCGTTACATCTGACTATAACTCACTCTTGTCATTATGCTGGCCTCAGTCATGTGATGTGTCACTGCTAAAAACAAACCCACAAGCTAGCAAACATGAATAAAAACAGAGGTCTCTGAAAGTATCTTTGCGAAAAGAAAAAGGTCCAATAAAGAGACAGAAGAGCCTACAACTTTCACAAAAAGAAAGCTACATTTAATAGACAACACCAGGAGTCATACTTAAAAAATGGATTTATCATGACAGGCAATATCCACACACCAAGCTCCCGTTCTGCTTAATATGTGGGAATCGGCTTTCTAATGAGGCAGTGAAGCTTTTAAAACTGCCCCAGACGGTACCGTCTCGTTACCGTGAAACTGCCACAGGGCTCCTACCTATTCAGTTTTCTGGTGTGTTGTAATTTTCATACACTTTGTGGTAAATCGTATTGATTTACCACAAAAACAAACATAAAGGCATGTTTAAACATTACCATATAGCGAGGAGGAAGAGAAGATGCTACTGATGTTATGTTGTTGGCGTGATGTTAAGGAAAAGATAATGAACGCTGATAATGTCATATCTTTTTATGTTGTTGCATTTATCTGCCACACCTTAAATGCCGGCCTGTAAAAATATTAACTGATATTAAAAACAAGGTTTGGGACCACTGGTTTAGATCATTGTCCTGCTTGAGCTTAAGACATTCTCCTTCACAACTTTCTAGTAGGGACCAGAATTTATGGTTTAAACACCCCAAGTCTCCCGGCTCCTGAGGCAGCAAGTCAGCCCCAGACCACCATACCAACACCACCATGTTCGACTGCTGGTATGATGTTATTTTACTAAAATAAACTCCCTCCCAAAGGTTATGCTTATTTCTCATCAGGCAACAGAATTCCTATGAAGATGGTCAGCAGTGGTTTTGGCCTCGGAAAACTTACGCCAATGCCGGGTCTTTTATTACAAACTTTGACCTTAACAGTCGACTGAGGTGTGCGGTACATAACATGTTGTTGTAGGGTCTTCTGCAACATTCTGGATGAGTCATTGGTGTGCTTTTGGGGTAATTTTGGCAGGCAAGCCACTCATGGAAGGGCTCAACACTCCTCCCTGTTTTCTCCATTGGTTCACTGGAGTTACAAAACCTAAATGATGGCTTGGTACGCCTTTCAAGACTGTGGAACATCAGGGAGTTTGTTTTTCATCCTTTCAGAGCATGATGTGTTGCCTTTTGAGATATTTCAGTCTAATTATTCTTTCACAGCACCGCGTATGTGCAGGGATAAAGTAAGAAGTCCAAGAGAAACATGAAAAGATCAACAGATGAAAGCTGCAGAAGATTTTGGCTCTAATTGCCAGGACAAACACTTTCATGGTGGAAACATGCTGAAGAACAGACAGGACACAGGAAGTGGTCCTAATCAAACCCTGCAATCAAATTCCAAACAGTCAAGAGTTAATGTTTTACAAAAACAGTGATTCATCCAATAAAATGAGATTGTTGTGTGGTGATAGATCAATAAAATGACATCTGAGGAAAAAAAGCATGCATGTTTTCCCCTCTGTAGATTTGCCAGTGTGTTTGATGCCGTGGATGGGAAATGACTACAGGAAGGGCCAAAAGGTGCAAAGGGACCGGGAGGGCGAAAACTTAAAAGAGGGAAGGGAGGGGAAGCGAAAAACTGAAAATGAGTGACATATGAAAAGAGGGGAAAACTGGAGTGTGGGAGAACAGAGCGCAGAAGAGGTGAAGGAGGAGGAGCAAGGGGGCAGATTAAGTAAGACCAGAACTGGGAACACGGCCATCATAAAGCCACTGTTTGCTCTTCTTACTTTCCTCATTTTTCCAGCACTGCTGCGTGGGGAGCGAGCTGGAAATTCAGGGCTCGTTTCCCAAACTGAAAGGCTGTATTGGCTGCACTTGTTGAGTTGACTCATTCGTCTGGTTTCTGTGGAAACTAACCGAAAGAACTTGGTGACCAGAAAGCTGCATGCCGCACACCCAGAGGAGTAAGATGATTGCCGCCTGTGTACGGCTATAAATACAGCGGCGAGGCTCATTCTGGCGCACTTTTATCCCGCCCAGACCAACTCCTGCAGAAAGAGTATACACAGCAGAGTTCATCAAGTTAGAAGCATCCAGAGTCCATTGTTTCTCCTTTCAGAGGTCGTAATCTTGTTATCCAAAGCAGTTTCAATAACCTTGACATTCCTTAAGTGAGTAAACCGCTCACATTCCAGAGCAGGGGGTAAATGATTGAAAGTGCAAGTGAGACACTGCAGCTCTGTTCTCAACTGAAACATATTAAACTTTGATTTCCACACAAAGCTTTAACCAGAAATCTTTTCACAAATGTGCAATGTAGTACATCTTTTACCAGATTACACGAAGAACAAAGTAACTATTGGTAAATTGTGCATCTAAAATGAAAACCAAGTGGAAAGCATCTACAGACCAGGGTCAGCTTTTCTCTCCAACCATTTTGGGTGCTGTCTGTAAAGAGCCTTTGGAGGAAAAAAAGGACCATTCTACATTTTCACACGTAACTAAGAGGTTAAACTATCTATTGTAGGAAAATAAACTTCACAATAACTTCAGACTCAGCAAAATGGGATTTCATTTAGAGTTGTTGTTCTGCTGGAAGACGAACCTCCGCCTCAGTCTTGAGTCTTTTGGAGCCTCAGAAAAGTTTTCTTCCAGGATTGTCCTCTATTTGGCTTCATCCATCTTCCCATCGACTCTGACCTGCCTCCTAGCCTCCGCTAAAGAAAAGCAGCATGATGCTGCCACCACCATGTTTGGACATGATGTGTTCCAGGGTTAGTTTAATGCAACACACAGCATGTTGCACTAGGGCCACATTGGCCCCAAATTAGCCCTTTTTGGAATGAGCTAAGATGTCCCCATATCACGACTCTCCTGGCAGTGAACAGCATCCCTTATCAGTGCTAACAAGCTCCCACAGCAGCAGAAAAACAAAAAAAAACAAGAGATAGACAGAAGAAGCAGGGATTGCTGTTGTGTTTCTGTTTGCTACGTTGTTATAAACTCCTTCTCCAGCAACTCTTCTTATTTTTACAAAGCCGGTTGTTTGGTGACATCTGCTCATTTCCTACTGAGTTACAACCAATCAGCGTGACTTAATCACAGCTCCCACCATGCGACTCTACTGGGCCATTTCCGAGCACATACCCCCAGACTGGTACTCAGTTGATTCCTGAAATGGCCCCAAAAACGGCGCCTGTCGGCCCGGCCTGTTGAAGTGGAGGCGTGCATACCATGAAGTTCTGGTAAAATGACCCTGAATCTCTGATAGTGGAAACGCACCTGTTGTCCCTGCCCTATGTTTGCTGTGTCTCCTAAATGGCTTGTGGAAAACTTGCAAGCTGGGTTTTTTTTAAATGGATTTCTTTCAATAATGGCTTTCTCCCTCTAACTCTTCCACAAAGGTCAGATTTGTGGAGTGGACGACTAATAGTTGTCATACATGGAAAAGAAAGAGAAGCAGATTTTGTTTGTATTTTATATTGTTTACGAGACTGAATTTACATAGGATAAAACACAGATAAATTTGGTCAGACATAAAGGTTGGTTTCTTACAAAAAAAACAACCTCTCACTTCCTTTTTTTAGGGCCTCCTTATTAACAACACCTTAAATAAGGAGGCACACCTTATTAACACCTTAGGGGCATCTACCAAAACCTGCTAGAGTAATAATTGAAGGTCTAAGTCAAAAATAACTCCTGGAGTAAGTAAAGGGGCTGAACTTGTCATGTTACAGCTGAAAGGTGGAATACACCCATATCTGCCCCTCCTGATGCAATAAAAAATTTCTATATTTAGTTGACTATTATAAACAAACATATTAGATGCAGGTGTATTACCCATCATTGTAGGATAAGCTTAACCCAGTTTGTAGTAAAGCTCAATCCATATAAATAAATAAAAATTAATATTTGTGTAAAAGAGCATTTGTGCTGAGTATTTTACTAAAATGTCAAGACAGTTTTTATGTCATTTAAACAAAGAAAACAAATACTTCATTAAAAAAAGAAAATCCTGAAGAAATAACACAATGATTATTTGTCTCTTAGAACTTTCAGTGTGAACTTTGCTTCCCTATTAATTATCTTTTCCAAATCCATAATCTACTTACTGCTGGCTGTTGTTAGAGAGGAGGGGGCTCTAATTATAGGGATTGCGTGGGGATTTTATTTTTGTTGAGAGGAGTTCCATCACAGGAAAAGGAGGGTCTGTGTTTGAAAGAACTCCAAAGGTTCCACTGAAACTCTCTTAGCATCTCCTGGTAGGAGTGACATGCAATCGTATTCACACAGTTCAAAGGCACAAGGCAGGACGTTCACATCCTTTAATATCCAGTTCTTTGCGCTCATGTGAAAAGGTCTGTGTAATATAATCCTGACAAAGCTTTGGCTGGTTTCCCAATGTGAAATCCAAGTCAGTGTAATTGAGGTATACATAGAGTGAGAAGTAAAAGAGAACGTATCTCTAGTGGTAAGATGCGAATCATTCTGATTTATGACAGAAAATAAATCTCTGGGTAATATTTAGTGGTGTTGCAAATGGTAATTCTTTTAAGCTTTACGTTTCCCAGTAAGGGGGGATATGAGCGTTTCATTTTAAGTCTGTGGAAGATGATAAGAAAAAAAAACGGGTTCACTTCCCACAATAACCAGTTTGTTTAGTTTTTCTACTTTTAAATATAAAGACAACTTTTAATTATTAAAAAGAGTTTGGATTTACAGTCAAAATTGTATATGAAACGATGATATTCATGTTCACCACAGACAAATCTGATAATATAAACAATTTGCTTGAAATGAACCAGAACTCTGTATGCTTTTGGGTTAAAATGAGTAACCAGTAGTGGTTCTGCCATGAATGGACCATGAGTGAGACTCTTCATTCTGTAAAGCCTAGTTTATACTTCTCCATCAGCAAATTTCAAATCGACAGAGATGCCTTCCTTCCAGACCTTTCTGCTGCCTGGAGAGTCTTGCAAAGCAATTCCCCGCCAGGACAACAGAGGACGGCCACCTCCAAAACCACTTTCCCACAATAATCTTCCACAAATTAAAATTCTCCTGCGCATCTTTGTACTCCTTCTGAAAAATGCTTTGCGATCTGCTCCCTGTCTGTTGCTAGATATTGTCAGCAATCTGGGATTTTTTGGGTAGAATGGTGGTGCTGTTGACGAATTTAAAGGAAAGGGCTGACATTTTTTTAAAATCGGGCTATCGTCACCGTCTGCCGCAGAGCGCCGGTGTCAACGGATGATGCGTGTCTCCGCACCCCCGCTGACAGAGAGGAACAAACCAGGCTTTATGCACGACAAGAATGGTTTTTATTGTCGTGGTTTCCCACAAAGGCTTAAAAATTAGGCAGTATTTTAAACAATCTCTGATTAGTGTAGAAAAGCTCATTCTGAGTTTGACCATTTCTTCGATTACAGGTTCTAGTCTCGATCTAAGCTGGTCTCAATGCCAGAAATGTTTTGGCCTTTTTCATGTTTTCACAAATAGAATAAAAACTGTAATTTAGGAAGTTCTGTTCAGTGTGTAGTATAACACAGCGTTTCCCAACCCTGGTCCTC
Organism: Valencia hispanica; assembly: GCA_963556495.2. Taxonomy (NCBI): domain Eukaryota; kingdom Metazoa; phylum Chordata; class Actinopteri; order Cyprinodontiformes; family Valenciidae; genus Valencia; species Valencia hispanica. The sequence goes on along the minus strand of OY747709.1, from coordinate 11,554,366 downwards.
AAGGCACACTGCCCTGGATGTTTTAGATGCTCCCCTACTTTAACACGCCCGCTTTAGGTGATTGCCTTTCAGCAACAGGCTGTTAATCAGCCATCAATTAAAATCAGGTTTATCAGGTGAAGACAGAAAACATCTAAAATGTGCAGGGCAGTGCGCCCAGGGGAGGTTTTAAAATCACCGCTATATCAGTTCAGGTCTGACCTATCGAAATATTTTAGATTTTGAACTAAAACGTATCCAGCGCATTCCAGAACCTGTAAAATAGCCTTTTGATTTGGAACTGGATTGGCAGATGCAGATGAGATGCCAACTTCTGCAATCATTAGACGCAGATATTAGCTGGAGATAGTTTCTTACCTATCGTTTGCAGAATGCAAGACTGAGGAGCAGTTCACCATGGCCCCCGTCTCCTCCGTTGTTGCCTTGTGTTTGTGTCGCATACAAATCAAGTGTTGGTAACTCCTCAGCAGGAAAAGTTGTTTTTGGCTGTTCCAAAAGTCACTAGAAATTGTTAAATGTCGTCACTGCTGCATTCGCATATTGTGCATGTAATTGTAATGTACGCTGTAGGAGAGGAAAATAATTTTTCTTAACTATTGATGATGGCAGTGGGGTTTGGGTGGAAATGTTGTAAGGTTTTGCCTCTTGAGAAAGTTTTAGAGTTTTGGTTTGTTTTTTATATCAGTAATTCTGGCATAAAAATCAGCATCTCCAATAAACAACTTCAACCAGCATTTGAATTCAGGGTTCAATCCCCACTCATTTCAGCAATTTACTTTAGAACAGTTTAGACTGAGACATAATGACTGTTTAACGTCTGTTAGAGAGTGGTGCGTACACAGTGGACGAGGTGAGTATGTGACCAATGCTTTGAAATTGGTGATTTGTTTTTGTGTGCTGTCGTTTAATTTAGACAAATACATTTTTACATTTTCATCCCGTTCTAACTAAACATGGGTAGGATCAGGGTAGGATCATGCACGATTCATTTGCAATCTAGACACAGTGGGGTGAACATCTGCTCTGACTGCAGCTGGGTCTGGGCAGGACTGGCCGCCTGCTGTGAGCGCTCTGAGTTGAGAGAGGAGCCCACAGCAGCCCTCTCATTGAGAGGGTAGGAAGGAAACATGCTTCATGTCAGGGACTCCAAGAGTCTCCAATAACACAAAAATTTAATTTGCTAGATTTGTCGCTAGTCAATATTTTTTCACTAGAGGGGTCTGAAAACGTACTAAATATAGTCCAAGTCACGAAATTGGCAACACTGATACAAATCCCACATTTCGGACTCTAAGGTCACCTTTCTATGACAACCCAACCCACACTGACGTGGTACTCAACTGTATGTATGGAAAACAACCCAAACTGTGAAGTTGCGTAGAGGCCTTTTGAGTCGCACCAAGTAGATACTAATGGAATACGGCCACTTGCTAATATGAAGTTGGACCAAATTAGATGGACATGGTCAGCAACTATGCTGATGATTAAGCAATTCTTAGTTGGTATTAAGGAGCCAAAAGCATACCAAGAAAATAACACCATACCCGACACCACTACCAACAACCTGAACCGTTGGTACAAGGCAGGATGGATTAATGTGTTCATGTTGATACTGGATTCTGGCCGTACCATTTGAGTGTTGCAGCTGAAATCGAGACTCATTGAACCAGGCAACATATTTCCAACCAGTTATTGTTCAGTTTTGGTGAGCCTGTGCAAATTGTGGTGTCAGTTTCCCATTCTCATATAACAATAGTGACACCTGGTGTGCTCTTCTGCTGCTATAGCCCATCTGCTTCAATGTTTCACATGTTGTTTATTGCAAATTGGAGTTCCACATATCTTGGTTGTAATGACTAGGGGGTTATTTAAACTACTCTTGCCTTTTTATCATCGGGAAACCATCTGACCATTCTCCTCTGACTGACATAAACAAGGCATTTTTGTCTACACAGCTTATGTGCTTTTTTTCAGAAACATACTCTGTAATCCCAAGAAAATATTGTGCGTAAAGATCCCTGTTGTTCAGCAGCTTCTAAAACATTTAGGACAGTGCATATTACAAGAACAACCATGTTTTCGCATTCAAACTAACTTTCGTCCCCTTTCAAGCCGCTTCTGCTGCTCGGTTTGAACATCAGCAAGTCGTTTTACTTTCTTTAATATAGAAAGTACTCTTACATCAGTTCTTTTGTTCTTTTGTTGTGTTTCTACTCTGCCTTCTCGAACCCCCAGACGGGGAAGTCTGCATCAATGGGACACAACCTCAATTCAATGACTCGATGCAATCTGCTGGGATTCCTTAAATAGGAAACTAACTAAAACTTTAAACTAATTGAAATGTTTGTATTGAAATTACTTTTCTTGTAAAGTGCCTTGAGATGACATCTGTTGTGAATTGGAGCTGTATAAATAAACTGAATTGAAAATTGAATTGAACAGCCAGGCATACCTAATCAAGTGATCAGTGGGTGTATGTAAAGACTTTTAGAGGTATGTCTGGAAGCCCCTCTAGAGCGTTGGTGATTTTGGTGTTCATCCAAAACATGGATGGCAAAGCCCAAATTAGAAGACATACAGAATTTTTTGGTTTGTGGCACTAAAAGTTCTGTTTGGAAGATACTTAAGAGGAAGCCAGACTTTCTATGACCTCTCTGAGTTGACAGTGTACCTGGCTACAAAACAGCAGGAAGGTCTTAGGTTCGCATCTCGGATCTCCCAGGTTTTTCTGTCTTTTTCCCAAAGTTTAAAAAAGATGCATGTTAGCTCAATTGGCTTAATCCCAAGTGTAGCTTGTTCTGAGGTATTTAAAAGCACACCAATATGTGGGTCAGCACATCCTGTGTTTCTATCAGTAATTTCAAATCTTTTCTGTTATTCAAAAGAAAATTAAGAGCCTCCTCTTCCAACAACTGGTTGTTGTTCTCAGTGAAAGCCCTCAGGCTTGGCACAATGCTGTCCACTTTCCTTTCATAGTTTATTCTCTTTTTTCTGACCTTTTCCTTTCCTTATTCAGACACAAGTAAAGTAACCAGGAGCTTGAGAGACATTAATTATACTCTTTTTGCTGTTTTGAGTGTCTTTGCGGTACAAAGATAAAGAGACAAGGAGAAAACAAGTAGTTAATCTTCTAAATAATAAAACCTCATTGTGTATTTACCAGTAAATTTGCATTTTACTCACAGGAGTTGGGAGATTCTCTCACTCTGACTTCCTTTCCCTGGTAACAATGTAAAAAGAAACTGTCAAATAGTACGTTAAAAACAGCAGCTGTAACACTGAACACAATGGTTTAATTTGTTTTTGTGATCTGAATAGTAATTAGTGAGAAAACTGGAAAACAAATGAAGCAGTGAATACATGGAAAAAAAGCCCGGATCACACTGTGAGTTCTTCAGTTCGCAAAGGACTGCTTCATATCTCACTGTGCGAGCTCTAGAGAGGTCGCAAGAGTTCAGTGAGTGAAACTGCACAATGTCTCACTCTTGCAGGGCACACCAACATCATAAACATACGTAGCCGAAAAGCATACATCATTAAAAGCCAACATGGCAACGATAAAATGTCAATACTTTGCTGCCAATACCTGATAAATTCGGCTTCCATGCAACTTTGTTACATGTAGAGCAACATGTGGTTGCTCATAGTTACTAATGTTGATACTGCTACTGTTGCATTGTATTCTGGTTACAAGTTTTCCAAGTCACTCCCTGGGCGTATCTTCATTGGTCGATTGCAGACCAGAGTCGTAGGTTTTCTAACACTGCCTGAAGACTGTTGGAGGCTGGATTTGGTTGTGTAAGTGTTCAATAAGCTGTCGAAGGTCTGTGCCCTCACACTGGATGGCCACAGACCTGCGACTCATGCGCACCATTTTTTTTTTGTCACGACTCTATTCACAAGAAAGGATTTGTCGACAACGTCCCAAAAACACATGGTGTGAACCAGGCTTAACAGCTTGTCTACAAGTTGTCTTTCCAGGCAATGTAACACAAAAACTACCCCAATACTTTATGGTGTTTTCTGTGCATATGAAAGCTCACCTACAGTGCTAACAGGCTAAACATTCTCTGCTGTTAAGTCAGGACCTTTCCCAAAATCTGAACCTTAACAGGCTGGGACATAACCGTCACAGTTCTCTTCACACCAGTCATGCAGGAAAGCTTCCCAACTCTCATCTTCTTAATTCTCTGCTCAGTTATTTAATACCTAGATGCTTTTAATCAGACATTTCTCCAGTGAGCGCGGACATAAAGGTTTACCTACTCTGATGATCATATCAACCTAGCTACAGCTGCAGCCCCAACCCTAATTTCAAATTAGATTCAGTGGCAAAATTCACTAAATTAAGGAGAAATAAATAAGTAAAACACAAGAGAAAATTAACAGTAAGTAATACATATGCAACAGTAAATCTTATCTCCAGGTACTGCAGGAGTCTCAAAATTGATCAACCCCTTAAATAGAAGGTTTCTTGAGGTGACATTTTAACCAATCATTATACCAATCATTTGTGGTCACTTGATGCAACCAATCAAAGGCTGCATTCGTTTTATTACTTGTACTTGAGATGGAAAACCTAAAATACCTGGAATAAGGACAGTGATGTCTGTCTGCATGTTACAGAAAATGATTAAGTCAAGAGAACCTTCCAAAAAGCTAAAATAAGAGATTATGGCCTTGCACAAACAAGGAGGAAGATGGCAAAGGCCCTGAATGTTCCAAGAGATACCGCTGGAACTGTAGTTCAAAAGTTTACAGTTGAGGAACAATGGCAACGTGCCTGGACGTGACAGACAGGAAGCTTTAAACAGCTGGCCTTGTTAGTGAAAGGCAGGAGGCCAGTAACCCTCGGCTGAACGCAAAGGGCCTATAGCAAGAATGGTGGCAGCAGCAGTAGTTCCAGGAACAACTAGCTCCAATTTCTTCACAACTTTGTAAATCAAAGTCATTTTGGGCGTCTGGTCTATGCAATGATAATGCAAAAAAGTGGGGCTTTAGAGGCATCTGGGTCAGGAGTATGTCTGGAGAAGGAAGAATGAAGCGTTCGCTGTAAAAAACAAAGAAACATGCCTCTAGTGACATATGGTGGTGACTCAGTGATGGGGTGTAGCTCTTTTGATTGGAGAGCAAGATGGAGGAAGCTGAGACTTGGACATTACGGGACCTTTAAACAGGACAATGATCCCAGGCATATCTTAAAGTTCACCATGACTTGATTTCATAACAACTCCTGGAAGAGCCAAGAGAGGCCATCATGTCATTTATTAGAATCACCACCAAAGGCTGATGTCTGGCTCTGAGTCATATATGCAACAGGTCACGACAGTCAAAGGGTGCTCCACTAATTACTAAACATACTTCAGTAATGAGCTATTGAAATGGTTCCTTTTAGACTTGTTTATTGAAGACTTAAGCACTGTTGATGACTTTATAAATTAAACCTTGTTTGCAGTAGGGACTCAATCATTTTAAATGCAAATATATTATGATTTTCTTTTTAAACAATTCTTGCCCTTTCCTCTATTCTTTACGACATCCTCTAAGGTGGAAGTATTGTACTCGATGGAGCCGCTTTTAGAGCAGGAAGGAGGTCAGCTTGTTCTTTTCTTTTGTGCTACTGGGTTTCGACAAGTTCTATTGGGCGACACTTTAGTGAAGAGATGATGACAGAGAGCTTGAAAAAAAGTTGGTTCTTTCAGCTCTTTACTGATTCAAGATATGAGCACCTCTCTCCCCCTGGTGTCTGCACACCTACACTGAAAGTCCACAAAAACCCTTGGTCGATCTGCCTGCCAAAGACATTACGCAAGACGAGAGAAAACAAATTAAACTCTTGATGTCATGGCTCATGAAAATGAAATCCCCTGTTTTATAAATCTACATTTAATCATGGGGGTATCAACTCTTTCCTTGATCTTTATCTTTCAAACAACCCCTCTCAGACGGCTACTGGATGCCAAAGAGTTTTCCAGTGGAAGGTCAGGCAGCAGTAACACAGCTCAGTGCTGAGTCTGCACGGTTCTTCCTCGTGGCTTGCTTATTTGGCCTCAGTTTGCTGCGATATGTCCAAAAAAGGATTTTCAGTGCTCGCTGGCTGGAAATCAGTCTTTATCTTTCACTCCGCATAGGGTTGGTCTGTTGCCAAATGCAGCCAAAGGGCCCAAAGGAGCATTTGGAAATAAGACTGTCCAATGAGAGAGAAGAAATGGTAATGACTACAGGTAAAACTGAATGTATTTAACTTCCACGTACAGCATCTCTCAAAAGTATACACACCCTTATTAAAAATGCAAGTTGGGTAATATGATTCTGTGTTGAAGCACCATTTGATTTCCGTTTCTGCATCCAGTCTCCTTGAGTTCACACCTACTGGAAATTGTATTAAATTGGAGTTTAGATCCCCTGGTTGGATTGTCATTAAATGTCATTTTACAAACTCAATGCACAACGGTATCAGTCAGAAGAAGGAAGCAAGCAATTCCACAGCAATATTTACAATGAAGACCTACATCACTAGTTATAAAAAAACAAGGGACAACAGTAGAATGTACAAAACTAGATGTTTCTCCAAAATTATAGAAAAATAAAAGACAATTTGGTCAGTAAGGCTGCTAAGAATTTGACAGAAACTCTAAAGGAAACGCAAGAAGTTCCAGAAAACACTGGTAGTGTTTTCTTTCTGGGTCTCGGCTAAAAAGTAGGCTTGTGACACCGAAGTATTTTCTTTCAAAAACATCTAGGCCTGGCTAAAATCTCCCACGACCTTTGATGAAAAAAAAAAGGAAAAAAAAAAAGAAAAATGTAGCATACTCAAAGTGAAACATGGTAGTGGCAGCACTATATATATATATATATATATATATATATATATATATATATATATATATATATATATATATATATATATATATATATATATTTTGTCTTGAGTTGTGCAAGATATGTGTCACATTCCATCTGGGAAAAAACATCCTAATTTATTCATCATGGTCTCATTTTTTACATTGCGATACCCTGACATTTTAACAGAGTTGTGTAGACTTTTGAGAGAGAAAATGAATAGTTTTAGGCCCTTTGGATTTTATGATTAACCAGCCCACCTGATATAAGGGAGTGAGTTAGAGAAGGTTTGTGAGAACAGACAGTACAGTAAGCTATTCTGTCAAACATTTACAGCACTCAAAATCACCTCAACATGACACCCATAGTTGATCAAGAGGAACGTGCTAGAAGTTATGGACTTAGCTGAGGCAGGACTTTCCCTCTTATCGAACTCTGCAAACAAACCCTCTTATAAACTTCAAAAGATTGTGGGAAACTGAGAAATTACAGCCTGATCACAGCTTTGCAGCATGTAGCTGTCGAGCTTGGCTAAGATACTGTGTTCTTATGTAAGGCGGCCAAAAAAAAAGGTTCCTGTGGACTTTAGGGCAGGATCTGTGACTCTGGACACAAAAGTGACTGAGTCGATGAGAGGGAGACTCCCGCAGTGATCTCATTTTAAAGGCATTTTGGGTCAAAACAAGTAACCAAAATGACCTCTGGATGTTTTACCCTGACTTCACCTAATCTGGCTGCTGTCTTCAATTTAGCAAACGGCAGCAACCTTCCTTATAAGAGCAGAGTGAAGTCCAACTCGGGAAGAGTGCTAAGGTAATCATCTATAAATTAGCTCCCTACTCACACCAAACATCACTCAGCTGACATTTTAACTGCTTTCCTAGCAACAGACTGTGCACCTCTTTCACACACACCACAGTCTGATGAGGTGCAAACCCGACGTATAACTGATCTGCATTAAGAAAGACAGAAAATGAAGGAAAAATAACTTTTATCTAAGACTGCTCTCAAACAAGCTTTTCTTATGTTGCTTACATAGAACATCCTAAAGGCCCCTGGCATCATTCTAAAGGACTGCTGCTTTTAAAGTTGAGTTAAACTAAATTTGCAATAAATTTTGTAACAAACAGCTGAACACATATGTGGATTACAAATAATAATACTTTTAGGCTGTTTTCAGCTCCAGTTTGGATGTATTCCTTTTTGAGCTTGATCCTTTGCTTCTAAATGGACAAGAACTGGATGCTAATCTAGCTTCTTTTAGCTAGTAGCTTCTGCATGATAAATAAAACGTTGTCTCAATGAGGTTGAAAGACTAATAATATCTATATATGGGTAATACAGAGGCTAAAGATGCAGGGTTTAAAAAGGATTTTAAGGTTTAAAAAGAAAATTTGAGGCAGCAGCTTTCTGTTAAGACAGCTGAGGTTTATCAAATGAACAAACTTTGAGTCCACAGAACTTGAACAATAATGCAGATAGGTAAAAATCACACTAGTTGCTATTGTTTTTATGTGAAATCCTATGTTTTAAAATAACAACCTTTAAGGAGGTATTACAATTACTTTTCATTAAGCCCATATTTCTGTATTAAAACAGTTTTTAGTAGTCGGATGTAATTTTCTAATCCTAAATGTCGTAATTAACAGCAATAAACGTTTGTGAACATCATTCTGTGTATTATTAATCTATATAATGTGTTTCACTTAGTGAATTGAGTTACTAAAATAACTAAACTTTTCAATAATATTTTAATTTAAAGAATTGCTTTGTGTACTCTAAAAGTATACTGTCATTTTTATACTTAGCATTCTGACCATTTAATGTACCTACAAACATTTCCTCAGGCTTCTAAAAGCCTCTAAAGGTTTCAGGGGGCAGGGGGGGACTGTATAATCTATGCAGTGAAGCTTATATGCCTCCTGGGTACTGAGGAATTCAAATCTTCTATCAAGGACTGTATCATCTTCGCTAATATGAATATTAACTGACACTTTTCCACTGAAAACCAAAATGGATACCTGCCTAACATGGTTACACAATATTCATGCGTCAATAAAGTGATCCAATCTATCATAGTACAAATGAACTCCATGACACAGGTTTAAAATCACTTCATCATAATCAATTTTTAATCCAAATGTATTTATAATATTTAGTGGGGATGTCCTAATCTGATTCAAGTTATTATCCTAGGGTCCCAATCAAGGTTTTGTTTAAATCTTTAGGAAGACATTGTCTTATGAAATAAGACAATGTGTTGGTGTGAGCTACCCTTTGTGATTATATTAGAGGTGCATTCACACCAGCCCTGTTTAATCCACTTTAATCAAACTAATTTGTTTGCGCATAAAGTCCAGTTATGAGGAGGTGTGAATCCGCAATCGGACTTTGATGTGGACCAAAAAAGCAAGCTCTGGTCTGTGTAAAAAGCTCGGTTTACGTGAGCTCTGCTACTGTTCGATTGCATATGTGAATGCCAAGCGGACCAAGGGCCGCTCTAAAAGCATTAAAAGGACTACTGCGCAGGGCATTCTGGGTAAATACAACCAAAACAACCGCACAACAACAACTCTGCCTCATTCTCTTCTCATGCTGAGCCCATTGCTGCAACATATTGGTCAGGCATATTTGGCAAAGACAAAAGAGCAATCCTAAAACACCCCTAAAATCTGATGTTAGTTGACATTTCACGGAACAGGAAGCTCCCTGTGTTCAGTGCTTCTTGGTGCAGCGCCCCCAAAGGCAAGGAGGTGAACATGTTGCTCAAAAGGTTTGATTCATTTGACAAAATGCAGTGTGAAAGTAAACAGCACCAGCTAAAAATAAGCAACAATGTTGCAATTTTGGTCCCCAATTGGACTATCTAGTGTAAAAACCACCTAAGTTTATGAAGCAGGAAAACAAGGTTTCAAGTAAGTTTTGCTTGCATGTCATAAATTCGAACTGCATTGAGAAATTTTAGAAATTTTAGAAACCGTAGTATCAACAAGTCGCATCAAAACAGAGGAAATGTACTGGTGTTAGCACAGCACTTCATCAGACTGCCCAACATGCAAACATTACAACTAGGAGTTTATTTAAGGCTGTACTTGTGTCTAATTAGTTCAGGAAATAAATAATAAAGGTCTGTAAGTTTCAGGTTGCCAGAACATTGAAGCATTCTTTCTGTCGCTGGCAAAAAAAACAAAGCAAAAGGAGAGAGAGTCCTGAAATTCCCTGGCGAGTTAAGTGCCACACAATCAAAATATGAATGTGGGCTATTGAATGGCAAATAAATGTAGTGTGTTATTTTGCTTTGTATAAATGGCATGGACACGTCTTATTTTGACGGAGCCTGTTCTCTGCATCCCTTTTTGAAGAAAAGTACAGTTCCAAAAGCTATGACAAACGAGATGAAATAAAAAAGGCTGGGCTTCAGATGACATTAAGATGCTCATGTCATTCTTTCTCATTTATTTCAAAACTAGCCAAATTATCCTGAAGATATATTTTAAATGTTGTGCAGACTCGTTGAACCCAGCTTTCCAAATGCAAAATGCATTGGTCTAAGTGTTTGACCCAAATTCCTCTGGGACCTTTCCCAAACTCAAACTATCAATTCCTCAAATCTAAGACCAATCTGAAAACTGGGAGCCTGATAATGCTGACTAACCCCCAAGCGGAAAGCACTGTCTCCTGTCTCCAGACTCAACAGAAGTCCAGACCAAGCCTGAGCATGCCAGACATAAAACAGAGACAAGTCAAACAAACGAAGGATGTTACATGACATTAGCCGAGCGTCTCCTCTGGCAATAATCTAGGATTTACTGTATACATATTTGGTGAGTTTATTTATGCGACCTATTATTAATGTGGGAATGTGTCTGTGAAGGATTTCATAACAACAAGATGCTTAGGGAAGTTAGGAAATCTACAAAAGGATGATGTCATTTCGTACAAGCCCGTGCTTCGCTCCCTGTGATAACATCAGACGATGCTTTGATCCTCTGAGGTGTACTGTATGTGATGTAATCCAAAAACACAGCAATAGCCCAGGAAGCTGTAACAATATTTAAAAGAACGTATTTTAGCCTGTTGGGTTTTTAGGATTGTTCAATGTTTTAAGTAGATTAGAAACTTGTTTTTGGTTTATTTTATTAGAGTTTAAAGAATCTGCTCTCATACCAAACGATTAATAAAACCAAGGGTATCAAACATGTAGTCCCCCTTTAAGAATTCCTTCCTGATTTCAGAGCAGAATCAGAGCCAAAGTGCCATTTCCGTGAGCAGGAGCAGCAGCACTGGGAAAACTCATGACATTTGTTCTCCTGCCAAGTTTCTGTTGGAAAGAAAAAGATGGAGGGTTGAAGGGATTATGTTTAGGAAAGTGTTGAGATAAGCGAAGATATAATTATGCTAGCGGCTAATTAAAATGAGTCAGCTTTCCACTTCGTGTGGTCCATAATGACAAGGCAAACGAAGCGTGTATCTGGAGGGAATTACAGTGATGACACTACGGTCTTTATACTACAAGGTTATGTCAGAGTATGAGAAACTTTGAATTGCTGTGTTTGTTTTAAGGATATTATTGTTTCAGATTCGTTTATTACTTGATAGAACATGTGACTTATTATAAAGGGGCCAGATTTAGAAAGATGTGGGTAGGTTCCAGTTCTGGTTCCTTATCCACAAACATATTTATTTTGCTCATGCAGATTACAGTTCATTGATAGGTAGACCTACACATCATGGTCTGCTTAAAATGTCCCATGACAGATGGCTTCATCTTGTTCCCAAAAAAAGATGTACAATAACTGCATAACCTTTAAATACATTTTTTAAATACTTCTAAATGCTAGCATTGTTTACATTTATGAAAATCCAACCGCATTAAAATATTTCAACTGATATGAGTTTTGTGTGACCCATTCAAAAAAGCAAATTAAACAAACAAATGAAAACTAAATCTTTGGGGCCCTCTAAGAGTCAGGGCCCCTAGCTACTGCCCCTGTAAGCCCTTTCTAAAGTCTGGCCCACCTTTTAAAGCCAGCTAATAACATTTGATACCACCTTAAATTTGTTCTTTAGTACAGTCCAGAATCCTTCGTTGCTCTTGCTATTCCTTCAATGTAGCCAACCTTGCTTGTAGCGTTTTAAAATTATCTTTTAAAATTCTTTTATCACTTTTCTTTGGAAATTGTCTGCTTTTCCACCCATATTTACTCCGGTACTTGACATGTTTCAGATCCATGTTTTTAAAACTGTTCACCTTTTACCTATAAACCATTTGAAAATTAAAAATTTATTTCAAGTGATGTCTACACATAAAAACAGACAAACACTAGCTACGGTATCAAATTTTAATGGTAGGAATCTTGTGAAGAGCAGGATGACCTAAGCCACTCTAACTATAAGCTTTATCAAATTCCTTTTCTAGAGATTGACAAGCCTTGCACGGACGAGTTGAATCATGTAAGAGTAACAAACACAGAGAGATCTCCTTTCGGTTTACAGATCAAAGAAAAGCGGCTTCTGGTTTCAGGTAACACACTGCCTTGGGGAATCAGATGATGATGTCATCATCATCATCAGTGCCAAAGTTGGTTCTGCTGTAGCTTTCTCTTTCACTTACTTTGATGCTGATCATTGATATCTGTTCAATAGCTGCAAAACACACTAAAAGATTTCATTTGTCACGTATGTTGCTGTACCCAGAAGTACTTCACACAAACATGAAGAAATGCAACATGAAGAGTTGGTAATTTACTGTGTACTATGTGGTAAGCATAGCTCATGCTGAGTTACCATGGCAAAGCTGTTACACTATTTTTATGAATTGTATTGTGCTTTGTTCTTACATGTGATGTTGTTCATTGAGGTTCACAGACAACATTGAAACAAGAAACACCAATTAAATCAAGAAACACCAATACCTGAGAAAAGTCTATCCCACCACCAACAGCCCACATCTAACTCTGAAATATTAAAATGACGTTACAAGACAGCCACAAAGTTAAAAACAGATATTTACACACATTCTTGTCTCTCTTACTGTCAATAAATCCAGACCACAAATTTTCTATTTTTGGTCAGTTAGAATGACCAAAATAACTTTTATCAACTAAGCCAGAAAGATTAACTAATATTTATTTATTACTTCAGAACATGGCTTAGACCATATATGTCCAGACTTTCTACCATGAGGGCCAAAATTGTTAAGTTGAGCGGACCCAATTCAATTCAAATTCAAAAATACTTTATTGATCCCAGAGGGAAATTAAGTGTTGTTGTAGCTCATATAATTAATTCTTTAAGGAGTTGTTGTAGATGATGATGGCTGTGGGCAGGAAGGATTTCCTGTAGCGGTCTGTATTGCAGCGAAACTGAAGAAGCCTCCGACTGAAGACGCTCTGTTGTTGTATGACTGTCTCATGAAGAGGATGCTCAAGGTTGTCCATAATTTTTTTGATTTTATGAAGAATCCTTCTTTGCATTATCATCTCCAGATGTTCCACAGTTGTCCCAAGAACAGAACCAGCCTTCTTTATCAGGTTGTTGAGCCATTTTAAGTCCCTGGCTCTGATGATGCTACCCCAACAGATGATGGCTGAAGAGATTACACTCTCCACAACAGACTTGTAGAAGATCTGCAGCATCTTGCTGCAAACCTTGAAGGACCTAAGCTTCCTTAAGAAGTACAGTCTGCTCTGTCCCTTCTTGTAGACGGTTTCACTATTACGCCTCCAGTCCAGTCTGTTGTCAAGGTGAACTCCGAGGTATTTATACTCCTCCTCCTTTATATATATATATATATATATATATATATATATATATATATATATATATATATATATATATATATATATATATATATATATATATATATATACACTACCGTTCAAAAGTTTGGGGTCACCCAAACAATTTTGTGTTTTCCATGAAAAGTCACACTTATTCACCACCATACGTTGTGAAATGAATAGAAAATAGAGTCAAGACATTGACAAGGTTAGAAATAATGATTTGTATTTGAAATAAGATTTTTTTTACATCAAACTTTGCTTTCGTCAAAGAATCCTCCATTTGCAGCAATTACAGCATTGCAGACCTTTGGCATTCTAGCTGTTAATTTGTTGAGGTAATCTGGAGAAATTGCACCCCACGCTTCTAGAAGCAGCTCCCACAATTTGGATTGGTTGGATGGGCACTTCTTGCGTACCATACGGTCAAGCTGCTCCCACAACAGCTCAATGGGGTTCAAATCTGGTGACTGCGCTGGCCACTCCATTACCGATAGAATACCAGCTGCCTGCTTCTTCTCTAAATAGTTCTTGCACAATTTGGAGGTGTGTTTTGGGTCATTGTCCTGTTGTAGGATGAAATTGGCTCCAATCAAGCGCTGTCCACTGGGTATGGCATTGCGTTGCAAAATGGAGTGATAGCCTTCCTTATTCAGAATCCCTTTTACCCTGTACAAATCTCCCACCTTACCAGCACCAAAGCAACCCCAGACCATCACATTACCTCCACCATGCTTAACAGATGGCGTCAGGCATTCTTCCAGCATCTTTTCAGTTGTTCTGCGTCTCACAAACGTTCTTCTTTGTGATCCAAACACCTCAAACTTGGATTCATCCGTCCACAACACTTTTTTCCAGTCTTCCTCTGTCCAATGTCTGTGTTCTTTTGCCCATCTTAATCTTTTTCTTTTATTGGCCAGTCTCAGATATGGCTTTTTCTTTGCCACTCTGCCCTGAAGCCCAGAATCCCGCAGCCGCCTCTTCACTGTAGATGTTGACACTGGTGTTTTGCGGGTACTATTTAATGAAGATGCCAGTTGGGGACCTGTGAGGCGTCTGTTTCTCAAACTAGAGACTCTAATGTACTTATCTTCTTGCTCAGTTGTGCAACGCGGCCTCCCACTTCTTTTTCTACTCTGGTTAGAGCCTGTTTGTGCTGTCCTCTGAAGGGAGTAGTACACACCGTTGTAGGAAATCTTCAATTTCTTAGCAATTTCTCGCATGGAATAGCCTTCATTTCTAAGAACAAGAATAGACTGTCGAGTTTCAGATGAAAGTTCTCTTTTTCTGGCCATTTTGAGCGTTTAATTGACCCCACAAATGTGATGCTCCAGAAACTCAATCTGCTCAAAGGAAGGTCAGTTTTGTAGCTTCTGTACCGAGCTAAACTGTTTTCAGATGTGTGAACATGATTGCACAAGGGTTTTCTAATCATCAATTAGCCTTCTGAGCCAATGAGCAAACACATTGTACCATTAGAACACTGGAGTGATAGTTGCTGGAAATGGGCCTCTATACACCTATGTAGATATTGCACCAAAAACCAGACATTTGCAGCTAGAATAGTCATTTACCACATTAGCAATGTATAGAGTGTATTTCTTTAAAGTTAAGACTAGTTTAAAGTTATCTTCATTGAAAAGTACAGTGCTTTTCCTTCACAAATAAGGACATTTCAATGTGACCCCAAACTTTTGAACGGTAGTGTATATGTACGTATATATAAACAGAAATGTATATATATATACAGACGAGCAGAAAAAGAAAAGGTGGTGGAGTAGCAGTGCTTGTCAACAACAGATGAAGTCCAAAGAACACACCAGACAGGTCAGGGATAAGGTTATTGAGAAATTTACAGCAGGCTTAGGCTACAAAAAGATTTCCCAAGCCTTGAACATCCCACGGAGCACTGTTCAAGCGATCATTCAGAAATGGAAGGAGTATGGCACAACTGTAAACCTACCAAGACAAGGCCGTCCGCTTAAACTCACAGGCCGAACAAGGAGAGCACTGATCAGAAATGCAGCCAAGAGGCCCATGGTGACTCTGGACGAGCTGCAGAGATCTACAGCTCAGGTGGGGGAATCTGTCCATAGGACAACTATTAGTGGTGCACTGCACAAACTTGCCCTTTATGGAAGAGTGGCAAGAAGAAGCCATTGTTAAAAGAAAACCATAAGAAGTCCTGTTTGCAGTTTGCCACAAGCCATGTGGGGGACACAGCAAACATGTGGAAGAAGGTGCTCTGGTCAGATGAGACCAAAATGGAACTTTTTGGCCAAAATGCAAAACGCTATGTGTGGCGGAAAACTAACACTGCACATCACTCTGAACACACCATCCCCACTGTCAAATATGGTGGTGGCAGCATCATTCTCTGGGGGTGCTTCTCTTCAACAGGGACAGGGAAGCTGGTCAGAGTTGATGGGAAGATGGATGGAGCCAAATACAGGGCAATCTTGGAAGAAAACCTCTTGGAGTCTGCAAAAGACTTGAGACTGGGGCGGAGGTTCACCTTCCAGCAGGACAACGACCCTAAACATAAAGCCAGGGCAACAATGGAATGGTTTAAAACAAAACATATCCATGTGTTAGAATGGCCCAGTCAAAGTCCAGATCTAAATCCAATCGAGAATCTGTAGCAAGATCTGAAAACTGCTGTTCACAAACGCTGTCCATCTAATCTGACTGAGCTGGAGCTGTTTTGCAAAGAAGAATGGGCAAGAATTTCAGTCTGTAGATGTGCAAAGCTGGTAGAGACATACCCTAAAAGACTGGCAGCTGGAATTGCAGCAAAAGGTGGTTCTACAAAGTATTGACTCAGGGGACTGAATAATTACGCACACCCCACTTTTCACTTATTTATTTGTAAAAAATGTTTGGAATCATGTATGATTTTCGTTCCACTTCTCACGTGTACACCACTTTGTATTGGTCTTTCACGTGGAATTCCAATAAAATTGATTAATGTTTGTGGCTGTAATGTGACAAAATGTGGAAAAGTTCAAGGGGGCCGAATACTTTTGCAATATATATATACATATGTATGTATGTATATTAATAGGTTAAGGAATTCTGTATAAGAACAGATGAGGAGTAGATTTGTGAAGAAGCTCCCGACGCTGCTAAAACAAATCTTGTATTAAAGGGGACATAATTTGCTCTTTTTTGACAAGTCATAATAGTTCTATGGTCTTTAGAAATCCTGATAATACAGTTCTTTGCACAAAATCACTCTCACCTAGCTCAATCTCACCAGCTCAATTTTTGACAGTTTCATTCCCTTTCAGAATGAGCTGTTTAGAGGGCTCTGTCACTTTTATGCGTTTGCAGACCATGCCCACCCATCTTGTTACTAGGCTGCAGGTTTGCCACACATGAGAATGTCATGGAATTGGTGGGCGGGGTTTGTCAGGTGAGGGGCGGGTTTTGACAGGGGTTCACATGAAGGCACTTTTTTCAAAGGGTTCGTAGAAGCACAAGATTTCTATAAGCAAAAGTTTGCAAAAAATATGGATGGATGGTCTGTTTGAAGTGTATCTATAGAGGCAGAAGAGACCCAAATGCCAATACAAAAGAATAAAAAAGGGAAATTTACATGATATGTCCCCAATACATGATATGTCCCAAATGTACTATTATTAAATTATGAAGCCTTACCTTAGCTGAGGCAAGTGAGGCCTGAGCTGCTGGATGTTGCTCTGTGACCTCCTGAATGAGTCACTGATGGCCTCTTATTTTTATTTGCGAATAAACAATATTTTAACAATACTGGGGTAGTTTATAATAAACATTTAAGCTTATAGCTGTAGAATAAATGCATACACACTAATATGTGTTTTTTTTATATATGCCTTTAGGTATTATGATTTTTTTTCAATATTCTTTTTGTTTGAGTTTGCTAGGAAAATGAAACAAACCAAAAGAACAAAAAAAATCATTAAACCTTTTATTCTTTGCTTTCGGTCACTTCCTGGATACTGATGACAGACCTTGGCTTTGAAATGCTTCTGGGCCCAAACAGAAAACACTAAGCTACATATGATTCAAAACAAATTTTTGTGTAAGCAAAAAGGTCAAACATGAGATCATCTCCTCCCATTTTCACAGCACAAGTCATTTTCCCGGCCATTACGTTTGTGGTCCTGTCAGAGACCACAGTTACTTATCTTGCTGCATTCACAGACTGACTGTTCATGTCTCTTAGACTAATGAGGGTCATTTTCATTAGGCCATAAATCTGCCACATTTGTTTGCATGTTCTGTGTAACTAAATGAAACCTCTTTAAATAATGAACAACTAAATTCATGTGATGTTGACAAGGGAAGGATTCTGTGTTCTCTCGCAGTAATAACACAGCAAACAATGATCGTATCCTAGTCAATATGTATCTGAAAACTTTATTGTATGTACACTACTTCCACATCAGACAGGAAGTTCTGTCAGTGGATTATGTGAGGAAAAATGAATAGTGTTCATTTAAGTTTCACCCCTATAAATCAAGCCATACAAAGATCATATTGTATCCCTTTAAACTCTAATTCCAAGATTGTCAGTAAAATATTCAGAAGTTTTTGGCTGACTCATTTTGTCCTGAGCCCGCTGTGAAAGGATTCACAGAGCCCTTCTTTTCTCTGCTCATTTAGAGAACAGCCAGGCTTGCCTAAAAGGGATTATGTGGTCTTGTGAATTTCTGAAAGCCCTTCAGTCTAAGCTGGAGGCTTTCTGAGCTGAGCAACTGCATGACGAGAAATCTAAACTGTGATTTTGCCGGGAATCGCACAGGAATCCCACCGATAACAAGTCAAAATAGGGAGGGCTTTGGGTTTGGACTCTGCACCTTCCTCCCTGTGCATGAGTGGGTTTTATCTGGGTTTTCTCCCACAGTCTTAAAACCTTGATGTTAAATAGTGCTCAAAGTAAGGAAGGAATGGATCCTGGGCCCACCCCACACCCTCACCTCCTACATGGATTGATAAAGTACTAAACGTAGCCTTAAGGGCAAAATTTATGCCACTATTATACCTTGCAAAGCTATTTGTACTTCTTGGCAGAGGTTACGCTATACTTTTTTTATTGTCGGTTATTTTGACTGACAAGGTAAAAAAAATCTGGTCATTACCTTCTTTTACAGGCAGTTTTATTTATATAACACACTTTCTACAACAAGGTAATTCAAGGTGCTTTACATGATTAAGGGGTAAAATAAAAATAACAGTAAAACGCAGGCAAAGCATATAAAGTGCAAACAGCAATAAAGCATGAAGCATACGCAAAACATGAAACATCAAGGCATTACTCAAAGGCAGCTCTAAACCGATTCGTTTTTAGTTGTGATTTAAAAGAACTCAGTGTTTCAGCAGGTTTGTAGTTGTCTGGAAGTTTGTTCCAGATTATAGGAGCATAGAAACTGAAAGCTGCTTCTCCGTGTTTGAATCTAATTCTAGGGATGTTGAGTAGACTGGAATTAGAGGTCCTGAGTGGTCTGGGGGGTTGGTAATAATAGATCTTCAACATACTTTGGTGCTAAGCCATTACATGATTTATAAACTAGTAAAAGTATTTTAAAGTCTATTCTCTGAGCTACAGGGAGCCAGTGCAAGGACTTTAGAACTGGGGTGATGTGCTCTACTTTCCTGGTTCTAGTGAGGAACACGAGCAGCAGCGTTCTGGATCAGCATTAAATAAGTAGACTTCAAATACGAATAGTTCACCTGCTGCGGTTTGAACACACCGTCTCATGATGACCTTGTCTGCGTGGAACTGATATCCCCTCCTGTTTGTGCGTAATCAAAGGTCTGAAGTGAGATTGCTGCAGAGATTATTGTCATGAGATGTTGGCTTTTGCCTCGGACAGACTACTTCTTATGGGGGTTTCGATGTTGATCTGGGGGCTGAATCCGTGCTCCGGGAATGTTTGTAGAATATAGTTCTTTTTCTTTACAGTTTACAATATTGCACTACTTTCTGCTGGTTTATCACATGAAATCCCAGTGAAATACATTCACATTTATGGTTGTACAATATGCCAAACCAATGCAGGAAGCAGGATGTCTTTAATGAGCGACACCAGAGTTGTTTTTCCATTGTAGACCATTGACTTATGGTTGGTTTACATTTGAAACCACAGTCCCAATCACAAGTGTCTCAGATGTAACCATAGTTTTTTGGCAATGACTTCAAAACCTTCAACAACTCCAAAGCTGAACATAAGCCTATAAGTCCATCAGAAGAGCAGAGACCAGTCCAGTCCAAATGATGTCAACCAAGACTTTTATTTTCTTTAACTCAACATTATCAGGGTTTTTAGCTAGGACCACTTCTGTCAGCATGTTAGTCCCACTGCAATGGTTGTAGTTTATATCTGATGGTATGGTTTTCTTCTTCTCCTCTATGGATAAATGTGGAATGTCGAAGGCAGGAAGAGCTGGATATTTAACCAGCCACTTAAAGAACCGATTTATGTCAAGAGTAAACATGACATTAAATCAGATAGAAGTCATTTTGTGAAGATGAGGTTGTGCTGGAAAAAACATAAAACTCATCCCTTCACCATTTTGTTCTCTACAGGGCCAATCATTACCTTAGCTTACACAAATGAGCAGCCCACACTAATGTAGAGGTGTTGGTCCTGTAAGGAGAAAAAATATTGTTAATTAGAACAAATAAGGTCCACTGTTAAGTAATATTTAGGCAAATGTGTGTAAAGAATTTGCTAAGATGTTATCCCTCACCTGTCTTTTATGTGTCCTCTCCAGGGTGTTTGGACAAATGCTTCCTCTGGGCTCCAGACATCATTAAAAGGTTCCCGGAGAGGCTATGCAATAGGAGACTGTGGGAAAATCTATACATGGGTTTTCTGTGTGTGTTTTCATAATGGTGCTGAGGTGTAAGGTTAAAATCTAAAACATTTACTAAAAAAATAATAGTGAAATGTATATAATTGTATTTGTTAAAATGTATGTTGTGTATATAGATGGATGATGCAATTTGACAAACTCACCAACAGATAAAGAATGGTTTGGTCGGTAAACAACTGTTTAAGACCGCCATTTTGTCATTAGAGAAGATATCTTTGTTGCTGTCAGAAGGAATGACACGTTATGTATTTTCCATCAAATTTGGACGAATAAACCTTTGTAATTTCCACCATACTTTGCCTCAGGCTTCATCTCCACTGTAAATCCAGCAGCAAAAGGCCGCCTTGTTACGCAACACAAAGGTGCCATTATGGTGGATGCAAAAGAAAACAGAGTTTGTTGGACGAGTTCACCCTCTTCTGTTACTTTGTGGTCCAGCTCTGGTGGACATAGCAGACCTTTTATAGTAGTAGAGGCAGGTCTGCAAGATCAAAACCAAAAGGATAATTTATTGTAATTTAAGCCACAGTTTCTCCTCAGTTAGAAAACACAGGCCAGTCTAAGTTCTTTACCTACATCAGCCAGTCTAATTCTTTTGATGACATTTGGTACATTCTGGTAACTGAAGACAAGACCAGGAACACTTATTAAGGAAAAGTTGGGAAATGTTAGCAGTCCAAATATTAAGTCATAAACAACAAAGTTAGCTTAGGTGAAAGAATTAATTCCGATTTGCTGAATGCCAAAATAAAGATCTTTTTTTATTTATATTATTTCCATATGTATATTTACATCATTTATGGGGTGACTGTGGCTCGGTGTGGAGAGTAATTCGCTTGTAATTGGAGTTTTGTAGGTTCGATTCCAGCTTCTGCCTGTCACATGTCAATGTGCCACTGGGGAGGTCACAATGCCTTCATTCAAACTAGAGACCACAGCAAATTTATTTAAAAAACAAGTGAATGAGGTCTTTAAAAGAAATTAGGCAAGATATCAGGACTAAAATTGTGAATCAGCCCAATTCTTGTCCAATCTTGGTTGCAAGTTCCAGTTCCTGAAGGGGACACGTTTCTTTGTCTAACCTGCAATATGCAATTCTAAACAGCTTGGGAATATCCAGCCATCACACCGTTCAGGAAGAATGGGTTCTGTGTTCTGGAAATGAATGTGTTTTGGTGTGAAATGTGTAAAATATGTGTATCAACTCCTAACAAAAGACCTGTGGAGACATGTTCTGTGGTCTGGTGTAGAGTTTCAACATAAAGAGCATTGTTACACTTGAAAGAAAAAAACTGCGGAAGCTGGGAATCCTGAGGACATCTTACCGACTGTGAAGTATGAGGGTGGCAGCGGATTTTAATGCAGGAGGGATTGGTGCACTTCACAGAATGAGGAGAGAGCATTAAGGGGAAATTATGAAGCAACATCTCAAGAAGTCAGGCTAAAGCTTGGGCACAAATGTGACCCTAAGCATGCCGCAAAATTAGTTTCAAAGTTGTTTACTGTTTGTGGTGTCAAGGCTTTGAACGTCATTAGAAGGTACATTTCTGAATTCGAAAAAAGTAAAACAAAATTATCTATCTCATATATTGGCACTTTGCAAAAAAATATATATATTAGTTGCAAGGAGTTGTCAAACTTATTTTCATTTTGGGCAACATCAAGATCATGCATGTCCTCAAAGGGTTGGTTATTGCAGAAAGTATTGATAAGACTACCTTTAACAAACTATTAAAATAGAAATAAATATCTGTTTCTGCATTCGATGAGTACTTCTTAAAATTAAACAATGCTGAACATCTTTTCACAATTATGTAATTTGGTATTCTACAAATAAAAACTGATTTAATTTGACCGATAAAATTATATTTAAGCACACAACTGGTATCCTAAAGGCATTTTAAAGGTTCTATTAATGGGGCCCTCTAGAGTCTAGCAATTGATAGAGATGTGTTTATTCTCTAAAAGGACAGTTGCCCTTCCTGAAATCATTCACTCAACACTCCACAATACATTCACCTCAACACATTATTTAATTTTCCATCACAGGCTCGGACACTTCATTTCCTGCTATGTGGCTTTTATTTTCATAAAAGCAAGCTGTTGTTGACAAAAGTCCGTTAATACTTGATGATGACCAACTTGTATCCTAAAAAAAAAAAGCTAAATGCATTTTAAAATTCAGGACTTTGCCCCAGTAGAAGGTTTAGAAGGTGGAGCTTTTTTGTGACTGAAGACTCAGGAATCATGTCAGCGTATAAAGGATGTCTGGTGATGTTAACTTCTGGGAATTATGGCGCAAAGGAAAAAATGACAGCAAGAAAACCAGGCTGGGAACCTTTCCACAGAAAAGCAGACAAGCCGCCTCCGCATACACTTGATCCAGTGGTTCTCAACTTTTAGTGGTTGCAGCTCATTTTATTGTTTTAATCTTAATGCTCTTTCCAAGTTCAGTTTATTAACTCAATTGGTAACATTTAATCAAGACTGCTCCGTCTGTGTGATGCTCAGAACATAAAAAGTTCAAATGATTCACTGGGATGTGCATTTTTAGCCTAAACAACAACATTCAGCTTATTACTTTTAAAAAAGGTAGGCTGTATAACTTCTTTGCCTCTGTCACCTCCACTGTTTTACTTTTCAATTGTCATAAACAAGTTTTATTTTTTCCATGATTTCCCTATTTATGTTTTCTAACATTCCCCTTTTTCCACTAAGACCATATTTATTATCCCCAAAAGTGTGTAATCATGGGAGTGAATGAAAACTATTTCAATAACTCAAGAGATCCACATTTACTGTTCTTCACAACTATTTTCACAAATCTAACATTGCTGCTCATTTTTACAGAACAAAAATATTATGTGCGAAACGAAGAATCTCACGTTTTCCGCGTTTTGTAGAAGGAAATCTCTCTGCACCAAACCATGTCTCATAAACAGACCTGGAAACAGTAAATCCTCGTGCTCACTTCCATAATGATCAGGACCTTTGTTCGTTTTTATTTCCTAACTCTCTCCCAGACGCCACTGAAATAAATAAATGAATAAATACATGACATGTCAGTGTTTTTGTGTTTTGCTCTCATGTTCCTGCAGCCCTCCGTTTGCATTGCTTGCTTTTTTTCCCCCCCTGAAGGCACACAGAGCTAGCTTCTTCTCATTATTTCTAATGTGGCTCTTCACTATCAGTAGTCGTCACCGTGATCTGACAGAACTTATAGAAATGATTGTTCTCCCGATTCATAAACATCGCTAGCCCTAACCCTTGCACTAAGCTTTGAGTTTTTTTCATTATGTAGAGGACGTCTGTGTTTCACTGAGTTTTTTCGCCATGGCTAGCCGGTTTATTCTGTTTGTGTGGACAGGGGGGGCCGACACAACCCCCGTCTAACCAGGTACAGGAGCTGCAGCCACCAAAACACTACAGGAACAGTGTTTAGCTGTGTATTCCGTGTCGTTTGTTAAATTCCGCCATTCCATGCGCTTTTCCCACACCGTGGACTTCAAAGAGCCCTACTCCGTCAGCTCTGCCTGTGTAGACTTCTTCTGCTGCTGGGTTGAACAAATCGAACCAGACAGGGAGTCAAAGCAGTGTAAAGCATCTGAAACATGTCAAACTAAAAGACGTGCGGATTTCCTATTGCTTAACTGTGAAAAAAACAAAAGAAAATGTCCTTACCTGTGACACCAAGGTTGAAGTCAGTCGATCTGTGGGTTTAATTTGTTGGTTTTCATCACAGACGACGAGAAGTTAATCCTTGATCATCCTTGAAATATCTGCGGTTTTGGGAGTGAATGGTGAGTATATGATACTCATTGACATAGAATTACATTTCTTTTCCCTGTTTACTACCCTTTAAGTTATTTAATTGCAATTCTCCTGTGATTTTGTGATCTCCTGAGACCAGCTGCATGGAACGCTTTCACAGCCGATAAGCGTCTGAATCGGTCCCGGTGGGAAGAGACGTGTTGCTGAGCTTGCGAGTAAAACGCAACTATTACGTGACGCGCTGCTTACAAGTCTGGTGGAAAACAGGGTAAAGGCTCTGAACATTGTCAGAGACTTCCACCAGCTTCCCTAGGAATGTTTTAAACTGCTGCCATCGGGCAAAATGTTGCACAGCATCAAAAACAGAACCACCAGACTGCCACAAAGCTTTCTGCCACAAGCTGGTAATATGTTTGGATGTGATAATATGCATGTCTGGGGTAGGAAGCCAGAGTACCCAGAGAGAACCCACTAAGCACAACATGAAAACTCCATGCAGAGAGATCCCAGGCCGAGTCGAACTCAGGTCATTCTTTCTCCAAGGCAACAGTGCTTCAAACTGGGCTAATCTGTTTCCAGATTCCATGAAAATTCTATCGGGTTTTGTTGGGAGCTATTTTCTATGCTAGCTTTGATATGCCGGTTAATCAGTAAAAGGGACTGATTTGATTGATGTCAAAGGTCGAAGTGAATCACATAGTCTGTTTTATTACTGCAACTTTCATTATATTTCATATACAGAGGATCAATATAGAATTTTGAGGTCTGGATTGAAGTGGGATCTTTGACTTTCCCACTTTTCCCCTGAATTACTGGACTGACAAGATACTGACAGTTCATAACCTCTCCACAGAATCCCCCTTTCACTGCCCAAAGTAAGACAAAAAAAAGGTGCAAATCTTTTTCTTATGTTTCTCTGGCACATGTAATTAGAAGGCTTTTGAGTTTTTAGTCGTTGCCTTGACAACTAGGAACACTTTACATATGAATGGCCTTACTACAGCAGCAAAAACACATCAGGATAACAAATAACTTTCTCTGTGTAGGAACCTCTCTGTTCAAGATCCACATTCTTTCATCCCGTTTCAATCCCAGACTCAGTCCATCATTGACCACACAGGAGCTGTAACGTCCAGAATAAGCGGGAGAAAAATAAATTCCAGGCCGGTACATTAGTGAAAACCATACAACTGACATGTCTCCATGGATTTAGGTCCAGAAGCTTCTGTTGGAATGCGAGGGAGTGTCTCTGTTGTCAAAACAGTGATTGAACTGTTTTGGGAGTTTCCAAGACATCTAGGCTCGGTTCTGATGAGCATCAGGGAAAAAAAAGGGAGGAGGAAAAAAAAGGAGTAATGGTGTTCTTTTCCTCCTTTGTTTCTCTGCATAATCTTTGAAGTTTACCCCCATGTTGATGGGAAATTGAGTCCCTCATAAACACCATTTTGTATCCTGACTGGCTTTCGCGTGACGATAAACAACACCTTGTCTCTCAGAAGCTGTTGCCAAACCGATTGCGGTTAGGTTGTAGGTAAAACACTAGAGTCTGTGGCAGAGAACGTGGTGGTACACGTGCAATGGTACATGGCACATTTACACAATCTGCGATGAGATCTAGAAATGAACCATAAACAAAACCACAGAAACATAACTGGGTGTGCATAAATTGGGCTAACCTGAGAACTTCGTAGCATATTCAGCTCCCTTCATTCTGCTCCATCCTCCCAGCGCCACCCTTAGCTAGGGTGTCCTTACATATGTGTAATCATAATTGAAATTTAGGTTTCCAAGGTTACCAAGAAGCATGAGCAAAGAGGTTCAGGCATAAAGTGGATTTGGGCTGATTAGTGGGATAAAAGAGTTCAGCTTTGGCTCTTTGCAGACTTCTTTGCCTGTGCCTCCCCCTAGTGGTGTTTTAGGTAAACATGTCTGACAATAGAAATTCGGCAGGCACATGATCCACTGAATGTTTGCTTTAATGCGCTGGGATTTTCTCAGAAGTTGGGGAATCAAGGGGAAAAATAGGTGAGCAAACGTTCCTACATGGGGCCAGCATCATGGAGTGGAGAACCATGTTTGTTTGTGAGTCAATAAACCCATGAAGAGACACCCAACCACACGCATGATGACAAAATAGCCTGGTTGCTGCTGCTACACGATTTAAAAAAGTTACTCAGAACACCATCATTATCCATTATACTGTTCCTACGGCGGGCTGCGTGGTGGAGCACTTATTAGAAGGTCCTGGGTTCAAATCCTTGTGTTGGGTGTTTCTGCATGCATGTTCTCCATGTGCTAGTGTGGGTTCTCTCTCGGTACTCCGGCTTCCTCCCACGGTCCGAAACATGACTGTTTGGTTGATAAATTATTTTAAAATAACTCTTTGTCATGAGTGTGAGCATACATAGTTGTGTGTTTCCGTTTTGCCCTGTGATAGGCAACACGGAAAAAGAAATTAAAAAAAAAATTTAAAATAAACCACAAACAAAACAAAAAAGAAAGAAAGAAAGAAAGAAAAAAAGAAAGAAAACAGGTAGAATGGATCATTTCTGGTTTTTCAGCTGGTTGGAGAGCCAGTCCAACAGCCTGCTGACCTGTCCAGCATGTTCCCCACCTCTTGTCCAATGACTGCTGGAGAAAGGCACCACCCCCTCCATGACCCTGCAAGGACAAGCAGGTATAGACAATGGATGGATGGATTAAGCTGTTAAAATTGACCTCCATTTATATTCTGAAATGTTTGATTTGATTTAAATTCTAATCATTTTAATTGTTACATTTGAATACTTTCTGAAATCCCTTTTTTAAGCTTCTTTTTTTTGTTGACTCCGAATTCAGTTAATCTGTAATTAAAACTGGATTTTATCATCTAAAAAATATTTGGCTAAAATCAGTTCTCTGTCAAGCCAGCACAGACATTAATCCAGGCTTTTAGTACTTGCCGACTGGGTTATTGCTGTTCTCTGTCTGGTGTTCCAAACCAGTTTCACAACTCTAGCCACAGATGCAAGAATGTTAACAAGAACCAGAAGAAGAACATGTGTGAAGTCAGTTTTAAAGTCTTCGTCTTGGCTACCTGTCAACGCCAGGGTTGATTTTAGGATTCGTGCACTAGTTTACCAAGCTCTAAACGGTCTTGTTTGCCAGACATATGTTTTATTGTATGAGCCATGCAGATCCACCATGTCTTCTGTTAGCAGGTTTTTAAATATCCTAATAGTCAGACATAAAACACAAGCCAAGGTCTCAGTTCGTCATCGTACCTGGCCTTTGGTTTAGGTGCGTAATCTCCTTGGTTCACTTTTATATCAGCTTTTGTTGTTCTAATTGAATTAATCATTTCTTTTATGCAATCGGTTTAGATTAGTTTTTAAGTCCATGTTTTGTTTTGTTTTTTTTTTATTTTTTTTTTATTGTCACTTTGACACAAAATCAAAAAGTTCCCCCAGGGCTAGAGTGATGACTGTCAAGTTTCACTTATTTCAATTATTATTTAATCATCAAAGTTGGGTAAGCCATTGATTCTCTTAGTGTCTAGCTCGAGCATTCACTGGTACCCGAAACTTTATCACAGTTGATCGTTTTTTATTTTTATGAACAATATAAAAATGATCATCAATGTTACAGTAGATTATATAAAATGATAGCTCCCTCATCCATAAGTTTGATTGTTCAATAGATAATGAAACTGATCAGTTTTATTGATAAGATTGACAGATTCTTGGTACATTATTAGAATTTAAATTAGCCTGACTTTGGCAACAATCCAAAGTGAAATGTGTGTGTCAGCTTACAGGTTAGGCTTTGCTGCCCCCTTGTGACACCAACATAAAATTCAAACTATAAATTATATATATATATATATATATATATATATATATATATATATATATATATATATATATATATATATATATATAGCCAAGGCAATTTTATTTGTATAGCACACTTTCAACAGCAGCATAATTCAAGGTGCTTTACATGATTTGGTGATTTAAATATGATGGTGGTGATATATATATATTGAACCTGTGATGGACTGGCGATCTGTACATGTGTACCATGCCTCTTGTCTGATGACTGCTGGAGTAGCAGTCTAAGGGTATGAACACTTTTGCAAGGAACTGCATATCTTGCCTTTGAAGAGGTGGAGCACCTACAGACATATGCAAGTCAGCCATGCTATTCTTACTCTCTAATGGTCAACGCAGATGTCTTTTTTTTCTAGCTCTGGTTCATCTGATCGAGGAGCATGTGTCCACTGTCTTTCTTCTTTTCTTAGACTGTACCTTACCATGAAAACAGTGTTTTATGTCAGGGTCAACTTACTGCATCCTTCCTTGTAAAGTTGACCATTTCTTGCCTTGACATGTTGGGTTATCATGGTTTTCTATTGTACTTCTGAGCCCTTATGGTTATACTGGTCATAGTAACAGGGACAGCTTGCCATGCACTGCACATCCAGCAATAGTTTTGGGCTTTTTCCCATAGGGACTGACATTTCCCTCATTAATTCCAATAAACAGAAGCTTGCATTAACTGACTTCCTGTTTTCCTGAGCTTGCTTTTA
This sequence comes from Valencia hispanica, assembly GCA_963556495.2. Lineage (NCBI taxonomy): Eukaryota > Metazoa > Chordata > Actinopteri > Cyprinodontiformes > Valenciidae > Valencia > Valencia hispanica. The sequence goes on along the minus strand of OY747709.1, from coordinate 11,525,539 downwards.
GACAGAAGAGTTTCACAGGATCATCTGAAATATTTGGACATGATGACACATTTCCAGTCTTGTTCGACTGCCATTAAACTTTCCACTCATTTTTTCCATGATGACTAAGCAAGGGAGGATTTCAGTTAGTTTCCTGCTTTTGTATTTGCTGTGTGTCATCGTGCATCCCCGACTTTTTTCACCTTTGGATTCCGACAGATTTTGCTCTTCAATGAGAGTTTTTTTCTCATTCACTCCCTATCAAAAGTTTAAGACCACTTCAAAAATGGCAAACACTCATATTCTGCATGGCTAGATCTTAACAAGGTTCCAAGTAGAGCTTCAATATGAAACAAAAAGAAATGGGAGTGAGACAAAGCATTTTTGAGCATGCAATTTATTGAAAACAACGCTTATACTGGAACAGGCTGTTTTACACCTGATCAAAAGTTTAGGACCACACCTCCAGGAAAAAACAAAACCGTAACCCCCCAAAAAACAGAAATCAAAGTTCTAAATTGGAACTCTGTAATGAGTAGCTCCACCATTATTGTTGATCACTTCAAAAGTTTATTCCTGAATGCTTGATGCAAGCGTTTCCATATGAGGTGAGTGGGGACATTTCTCCAAGTGGTGAAGACGGCCGCACGAAGGGCACCTACTGTCTAGAACTGTTGTCAATTTTTGTAAACTTCCTTTGCCGTCCATCCCCAAAGGTTCTCAGCTGGATTCAAATCAGGGGAACACGCGGGATGGTCCAAAAGAGTGATGTTATTCTCCTGGAAGAAGTCCTTTGTCCTTCGGGCATTGTGCACTGCAGCGTATCCCTGTTGAAAAGCCCAGTCGTTACCGCAGAGACGAGGGCCCTCAGTCATGAGGGATGCTCTCTGCAACATCTGGACATAGCCAGTGGTCCCTGCACCTCCTGAACCTCCACTGTTCCACTGAATTAAAAAGCATTCCAGACCATTATGGCGCCCCCTCCACTGTGGCACGTACAAAACATCTCAGGTGGGATCTGCTTGTCATGCCAGAAATGTTGGAAAACCATCAGGGCCATCAAGGTTACATTTTTCTCATCAGAAAATTGCATGCTTAAAAAATGCTTTGTCTCACTCCCATTTCTTCTCGTTGCATATTGAAGCTCCACTTGGAACCTTGTTAGGATCCAACCATGCAAAATACGATTTCTGCTATTTTACAAGTGATCGTAAACTTTTGATAGGGACTGTAATGTTAATGTTCATCCTGAATTTTCTCAATCTGCTAAATGTTTAAATCTTTTGCTGCCACAAGGGGGCAGTAAAACCTCGAGCTAAATAACTCAAATCAAACTGGTTTAGCAAGTGTCTGTCCAAGAACTGACAGTAAGCATTCCTCTCCGTGGACTACTGACAAGGGGAAAAAATCCTCTTTTTCTTTTTACACGCACGCAGACAGAACTCATGGAGTATTCCAAGACTGACACTCCAAAACAGTTGCTTGGAAACAGCTACGGCCAAATCCCAAAGGGCGGATTTTAAAATACCTGATTGTAACATTTTAATATGATTTATGTATCTGCTAGTGAAGGTGATCCGTCTGAAACTCCTCAGTCAACAAACACCCTGATGTGGGAGACGCCTAAGAGTAGCATCATCCATGACTTCATTCAAACTGCATCTATTTCTGTGCTTCTTGGTTTCATCCGCTTCCCTCTGTTGTTTCTAACATCCCATTCAGTTTCTCTCCCCATATTTGGAATTTGATCTTTTTAGGTCTTTTCTATCCCTTGTCTTCGTTTTTCTCCTTCTCTGTCAAACTCCATTTCAGAAATCTGTACTTAATCTTAATGAGTGACCCAGACTTAAGGAAATTTCCACCAAGTCTCCTATATAGGGGCATGTATTCTGCAATGTTTTTGTCTGAATGACTAAATATTAATAATAATTTTTGAATTTTTGTGTCCCATGTAACAGTAATAATTCGGATCTTTGAAATGTTCTTAAACTTTCAATAATGGGTCAGTCTGTACAGCACTGGTCAGAAGCTTTAGTTTGGGAATAAACGTCATAATAATACTTGTCTTTTTAAGGATTTTAGGGTAGAATGAATCCTACAGGAAATGCATGAGTTATTGTTAAAAATAATGGCTCCTCCATTCCTGACAAGAAGATCGGTCAAAGATCCTACTAGAATTATGCAAATACCTTTTTTATGGCTACAGGTAGTTTGTGGTTCTCTTGCTAAAGGACATTTAACCAAATATTAGTGGGGGTGCTTCTGTGTGTATAATTTTGACCCTATGGGGTTTAGTCATAATAAATCATTGAAGTTGTATCTTTGGTAATCATTCTACCCTAAAATCCCAGCCAGGATGACGCAAGAGATTCGTTCATTTCTACAAAAAGTCTGTGCTGCCTCTGCAATTTCATGAGGAGCAAATTTTGCGCAAACATTACTTAGGATTTTATGTTTATATTTGAGTCTGTATGTATCACAATGTGTGAGTTTGAGAAAACAAAAATCATTTTAAAACTAGCAATGCTAGCAGGAGTTGATTAGAAGGAGTTAATTTCATGGGAAGTAAAAGCAGGAGGGGGGTTTGTTGTAAACACCGTCTGCAGCCTGAGCTCATGTCTGAAAAATGAAATGCACAGAGGAACAAGGGACTGAAGGAAAGCCAAATGAGTTAGTCATCTGAAGGACGGCCGAGTGCGGGGGTAAAGATACAACATGATGGATTGGATGTGATCGGCGGACTCTTATGTGAGGATGCCTCAGTGTTTAGCCTGAACTCAGAAAAGAAAAGAATGGGGGAGACTGAGAGAAGGAAAAACAAAAGTGGAGAAACGGGGGGGGGGGGCGTAGGAAGTCAATCCAAAGTTATGAGAAAGACAAGGAGGAGGAGGAGGAGGATTTTGGAGGATCATCAAGAATTTGCCTTTTAAGGGGTACAGTCTCCTACTTCCAAGCCTTATGAGCTCTTGCCTACTAGCCAAAACACTTGAGGGAAAAGAAATAATCAACAGAAAAGAGCCTATGAGGGGCAAAAACAATGTTCACACTTACGTGACCATAAAAATTATTTTCTTTTAAAGAGCCAAAGACACTCCAGGCATCCCCTTTCGTAACATCTAAGTTATTTCACTGAATAGGTGTGTAATCTGCAGGGCGAGAAAGTCCCATTCTGTCTCTGCAACAAAGAGACCACTGCAGGGTAAACAAGAGAGGCCTCAGTCCACCCTGAGTCACTGGATCTCTCACAGCATCCCAACAGCTGCCCGCTTTTTCTTGGTCGTGCTCCGCACAATACCGACAATGTGTTGTTGACGGGGCTAAGGAGGGACTGCCTGTATCTGGGAGCAGGAAACAGAGGGGAGCTGAGGAGGAGAGATGGGTGGGGAGGTGAGAACAGAGAGGTAATTGTATATGTAAGAGTGAGGCAACCGTAGCAGAAGGGGGCAGACGCAGGAGGAGAGCGAGAAAGAGGGGAAAGGAGAGACGTGCGCTCTTGGGATGGAGGTACCGAGAAAGGAGATGGAGAAGAAAGAAGCACAGGATGAGGACATTAAATAAGTTTAGATGCATGAGAGAGGGAACAAGGATGTAGAGAGAAAGAAAAGTAGGTGACTGGTCAACGAAGTCTTGCTTGATGGTTAAAAAGATGGGGATTCCTGGTGTTGACAGCAGCTAGGCTGAGCAGGAGGTGTTTTTAAAAAGCGCGTTTTGTAGAAGTAGTAGAGAAGGGCAGAGAGCGTGTATCCTTCAGAGCCGGAGCCAGGAAAAGGGGAAGGGCCTCGGTCTCCTCCTCTCCAGCTGACAAAAACAGCTGCCCAGGAGCCTGCTCAGAGAGAGAGGACGGAGGTGGAGAAGAAGACTCGCAGGGTGGACAGGCGAAGAGAGGAGAGAGAGTCCCGGACCCCGGCCACCTATATGGGTTGTGTCCTGAGCTCGGATTGGTGTGGGGAGGGAGAGGTGCAACCGGTGGCGGTGGTCCAAAGCTCGTCTCTGAAGAGAAGGAGTCTGGAGAGGAGTGACAGCGGCAGGATGAGGCTCACAAAGGTTAGTGTGCGTGTGTTCTCCGTGTGTGTGTGTGTGTGTGCGTGTGTGTGTGTGTGTGTGTGCGTGTGCGTGGGATGAAACTTTATTTAAATCTTCACATGCTGCTGTCTGCAGTTTCCTTCCACATTTAAAGAGTCAGTCCTTTGTAATGTTAATATTTACAACACTCTGTTTTTGCAATGAAATAGCACGGCCTCCTTTATTTTTTCAATACAGCTTATTGAATAATTTGTTTATTAGATGCATTGCAAAGTGAAAAATATGCACTACTTGCAATGTTTATGTTGCGTTTTGAGATTTTCTTAGATTCTGATTTAAATATTAAAGAGACGTGTTAATACGTTGTCATTATTAGCACGTGGCTGACAGGAAGTCTCAAGGACTAATCATAGATATCATTGTCATGATCTCTTGGATTATGATGTTTCGGTTTTGTTATTGCTCAGCATATGGTCTATGGTCCGCTATTGGTTTTTTGTTAGGATCGTCTTGAAGGTTCATGTTTTTGGGTTAATACTCTCGTTTCTTGTGGTCCATCTAGTGTCTCCCCACAAGCTTGTTTCTGTTCGCTATGGTTCCTGCTGCTGTCTCACACCTGGTTCTAATTTACCAATCATCTCACACCCAGCTCTATTTTTCAAATTATTGCACTCCTGGTTTTATTTTACTGATCATCTCACACCTGATTCTAGTTCACTATTCCTGCTATGCTCTGTTCTATTTTAATTATCGTTCCTTACTTGGTTTCAGTTTGCAGTGATCTCACACCTGCTTCTTGTTTTACTTATGTCACACCTGGTATGAGTTCACTTATCATCTCACACCTGATTCTAGTTTACTAATCATCTTATACAATACTCAGCACTCAATTGTTCTTACCGTTTCTCACCAGGTTCTAGTTTGTCAGTCCTCACTCCTACTTTGTGTCCTTTAATTTACCTCCTCTGTGTCAATACAGTCTCTGGTTTTCTGTTCTGTTTGCTTCATCTCAGCGACTGTGACTCAGTGTGTAGAGTAATTGTCTTGCAATTGAAAGGTTGTATGTTCAATTCCAGCTTCCTCCTATCACTTGTTGATGTGCCCTTGTGCAAGGCACTCAACCCCAAGTTGCTTGTGTATCGGCGTATGACTGTGTGTTTGTGAGTGCGAATCTGTGAATGTGGCTCCAGTGTAAAGCACTTTGAGTGATCATCAGCATGACTAGAAAAGTGGCATATAGGTTGTATGTCATCCACTGGTGTCTCTGGCATGATGAGTTAGGTGGGGCACAACAACTCAACAGCTAATGGCAGCAACTAATTTGTCTCTCATCCATACAATCTGAGTTTGATCAATATTACATGAACCAAATGAAATGGCACAAACCTACACACTACAAATATCATTTTATATAAACGTAATTGAAGAACAAAACCTTTTTCATACATGAAATTACAAATAAAGGGTTACTCACCAGTGTTGTTAATTTCTTGAGCAAAAAAAGGCAGCTCTTTCATCTGTGCAAACTTTACAATAACTGTATAATATGTCAAATAATTACCTTTAAATCTCTTATAATCTTTCAAAGTCCTTTAACAATGTTAAAATCCACTGGGTGGCGAGTTCCTAAATGTTATATCTCTAATTTTTGTTCAAGAGGCAAGGTGCTAAACTTTGATTTGATCAGCTAGCAAGGATAGCATTAAATGGCTGCACACCTCAATCCGCAGAACGTAAACATGACGGGTGCAATTCTGAGTTTTTAATACGAGTTAAGCAAAACCAATTTTCGCATTTCAAAAAAGGGGCACATCACTTCCTTCTGGTTTGGAGTCCCGTGGTTTGGTAGCGAGATCTCAGCTTGGGGGCGTGGTATTTGTGTCGACTGAGCGCACGTTGGGGATGCGCACTGTGATTTCAGATGTTCATTATTTAAACAAATGTTGATGGGCCGGCCCCAATCTCCCTTACCTCAAAAAGATTCAACCTACTCAGCCTGTCGGTATTCTGGCAAAGACTTAGATATTCATGCACAAATGTCTATAACAGCATCTTCGTGGTAACAGAATCTGTCATTATATAATATTACTCTATAAAGGACAATGCTGTTCTGCTGGTTAATTTAAGTACGCATAGTGCTCCACAGCGACATCTGGTGGAGCCAAGCCTCACTGGCCCCAAAGGAATGTTCTTCTTCAGTTTTGCCCTACTTTATGTTTGCCTTCTTGAATAAAATTACTATGTTTAATTTTCTATTCAAAAACTGCAATATTAAAGATATTATCATTAAATAATTTTAGATAAATTTGCCTTAATATTATGTATATTCTGTATGGGTTGCTGTCTAACACTCTTGGGAGCACCCTGAGCTGCCCAAAGCCAAATATTTTTGCTTATACCTGGGGCTGATTCTGTTATATCACGTGATGGCTCCTCATGGACCGGTGCCCTGTCCAGCGTGTTCCCCGCCTCTCTTCCAAGACTGGAATAAGCTCCAAACCCCCTCTCCAACTAGTATAAGCTCTGTATAAGTTAACAGATTTAGAATGGGCTGATTAGGTTTCAAAATGTAAAAATCCCATTTCCAAATAATGTGAGATTGTTTTTTCTTTGTTCGTTTTAAAAGACATGGATAATCATGGCACCACAGCACATCTGTGCAGCTACAATGGCTCTGTTGTGGTGACCAGAGTGATGCTGCAGAGTTATCGTCATGTAAACACACGCAGGCTGGCTGCTTGGATGAAGGGATCTTGGAGGCATTAAAAGAACACAAAGAACCCTGACCTTTGACCAACAGTCACATCACACTGGAACACTTTTGGCTCTGTTTCATTGCCTTCTGTGAACATTCTACATATGTGTGTGTTTAGTCCTAGTAGTTCTGTATCACATGCAGAGCAGCGTGGGAATGTGGAGCTTTCTGGACTACGTCATCCTGTGGTGACTGACCCGGACTACAAGGGTGTGGGAACCAGTTGGATCCAAATTATCCAGAGCTGCATTTATCTATTTATGGTCTTTTTGCAATGATCCAAGTTATTATTTATTGATGTTTTTTTACACATGAGGTGTAGTGCCCCTCAGAACCTGAATCTTAATTCAATTAAATTTCAATTCAGTTTATTTGTATAGCGCCGACTCACAAAAGATGTCATCTCAAGGCACTTTACAAGAAATTTAATTTCTTTTTTCTTTTTTTTTACGTGTCCTGTTTGGCAGTGTGGAGCTCAGAACTGGTGTCTGACTACCAAGTAGAAACCCAACAGATTTACTTTCACAAGCGGAGCAGTACAGCTTTTGCTATGGTACTCCACTTGATATGTGTGAAAAATCTTTATTATGAATTGCTGGGGTTTTTATTTCCTGATGTTATAGACACGGAGATGGAAAATTAAGGGGAAGAAAGAAAGAAGATGAAGAAGAGAGGTAGGAAACAAAAAGTCATGAGAGAGGGTGAGTTGAAAATACAAGAGAGGAAAGGGAACAAAGAAAACACAGGAAAACATTGAAGTCTGCCTCCATACCCAAAGGACGGCAGAGAGAGGGGAAAAAAACAAAAAAAACAAAAAAAGAACATCGACAAAACAAAACAAACATTGTGAACTAAGAACTACACAACCACATCACACAAAAATGGATATAAAATACAACAAGAATGTCACCGAAAAACTCATGGTACCGATTAATCAAGATCTATTAATGATAACCTCAGCCAAAGAATATATCTGTAAACACGAAGACCTCATACCCATGTATGTGTGTGAGCATGCTGGTGCATAGGTTTCTCCATAAAAGTGTTCGATAGCTCGTGTGAGCAGGCAACAATCCGTCTCCCAGGAATCGATGCAGACATGAAGGAGATCGGAGCCAAGACGTCCAAAGGACCCCCAGAGCCCCAGGCGGACCAGGGTGGGGCTGACTGCATCCCCCAAGAGAGGAGCAGAGGAGAACCCCAGGGGAACGTACAGCGGCTATGATGCAGGGGCCCGGGTGGCAGCCACTGCAGGGGGCCGCTACGCACCACCGCCACCCTAGGCCAATCCTCACCGCCAACATCCCAGCGCCCCACCCCTGCCCCACGTCGGGGCGCCCCACCAATAGCCAAAGCGGACGAACGGCATCCCCAGGCCAAGCTCAGCCAGCACCTGAACACCAAGTTGTACCAGCTCCCGAGTCCTGATCCCGCTCAACGCATAGCGCTGAGACTAGGCATCCAACAAAGGACAGGGCCAGTCCAACCCGCCAATAAACCAACCACGCACGGTGTGCACAGAACAGGTGATCGAACGAGCAGAGTAGCTGGATCCGTATCACGCCGAGCCACCGAACAGGCACCACCCAACAATCCCGAACCGGGCACCAATGAAAGAGGTGCCCCAACCAACCAAGGGAAGACATCGGCCCAGCACATTGGCCGACCGACCGACACACCGGTCCCCCCAGGCCCGGCGAGGCACGCACCAGGTCCAAACCGGATTGACCATCAACGCACCAGTGGGCAGGGGCATCCGTCACTGGCAGGGAGTGACGGAGGGGAAATAGGCCCCCCATCAAATGTAAGGCCTGAGGTGCGCCAGGCGAGAGGACAGCCCAAGACCCAACCTGACAGGCAGACAAAGACATGCAGACACAGTCATATGTTCCCTCCCTCTTAAACACATACAAATTGGGACCCATGCCGCCACGGGATAGCGAGGAGGGAAACCCCTCCTCGCACCCCAGTGATGTGCCCATGCCCCAAGACCCTATATGAGTGGTAAAGTGATGGAGCGGGTGGACAGAGGTGTTCGGGGATGGGGAGGGAAGGACTGGGAGACAAGAAAGGTAATTTCAATCCTATCCCACAAACATTCCAATCAGTTTAAAAGTTTTTTATTTAAGGAATCCCAGTAGATCGCAACGAGTCATTGACTTGAGGTTGTGCCCCGTTGATGCAGACTCCAACCACAGCAATCCCTCATACTGAGCAAGCATGTAGCGACAGTGGAGAGGAAAAACTCCCTTTAACAGGAACAACCCCAAGCAGAACCAGGCTCAGTACTAGCGGCCATCTGCCACGACTGTCTGGGGGTTCGAGAAGACATAGCAGAGACACAGAAAGAACTAAAGAGCTGTTGTAAGAGTACTTTCTATATTAAAGAAAGTAAAAAAGTTCATAACAGGAAACCACTCTAACTATAAGCTTTATCAAAAAGGAAAGTTTTAAGCCTGCCCTTAAAAGTAAACAGAGTGTCTGCCTCACGGACTGAAACTGGGAGCTGGTTCCACAGGAGAGGAGCCTGATAACTAAAAGATCTGCCTCCCATTCTACTTTTAGAAATCCTAGGAACCACCAGTAAACCTCCAGTCTGAGAGCGAAGTGCTCTGTTGGGAACATATGGAACAATTAGATCTCTGATGTATGATGGAGCTTGATTATTAAGGGACTTATATGACGCAATCTGCTGGGATTCCTTAAATAGGAAACTTTTTAACTGATTGGAATGTTTGTATAATTGTATTGAAATGACTTCTTGTTAAGTGCCTTGAGATGACATCTGTTGTGAATTGGCGCTATATAAATAAACTGAATTGAATTGAATTGAAAATATGAAAGAAGGAGGATCTTGAATTCTGTTCTGGATTTAACAGGGAGCCAATAAAGGGAAGCTAAAACCGGAAAAAATGTGATCTCCTTTTTAATATTCAGCAGAACTCTTGCTGCTGCATTTTGGATCAACTGGAGGCTTTTAATTGTATTTTGTGGACTTCCTTATAGTAAAGAATTACAGTAGTCCAGGTTTGAAGTAACAAATGCATGAACTAGTTTCTCAGCATCCCTCTTGGACAGGATGTTTCTAATTTTAGCAATATTTCGGAGGTGAAAGAGGGAAATCTTAGAAACCTGTTTAATATGGGATTTAAATGTAATGTATTGGTCAAACATAAAGAGATTCTGTACGTTATTACTGGAGGTAAGTTTACTACCATCCAGATGAAGTAATTGACTAAGCAGTTTCTTTTTTAGAGCTTCTGGTCTAAAGACGGGAACTTCTGTCTTGTCAGAATTCAAAAGAAAGTTTAGAGTCATCCAGATTTTTATGTCTTCCAGACATGCCTGTAATCTACCTAACTGACTGGATTCATCAGGATTTATGGATAAATATAATTCTGTATCATTGGCATAAGTGTGGAAATTTATCCCATGCTGTCTAATGATTCTACCAATTGGAAGCATATATAGTAAAAAGAATTGGTCCAATCACAAAACCATGTGGTACTCCACAAATATTCTTGAGTGTGAAGATTTATCATTTACATCAGGGGTGTCAAACTCAGAGGAATTTTGGGCCACATCACGACCAGGAATGCCCTTAAAGGGCCGGTTGTGGCAGAAAGTATTAATAAAACCATTTTTAACAAACTGTTAAAATATTAATAAATATTTGTCTCCGCATTCGACGAGTGCTTCTTAAAATGAAAAAATACTGAATATCTAATCACAATGATGTGATTTAGGACTATTCAAATAAACACTGATTTGATTTGACCGATAAAATAGTATTTAGGTGCACATAAATAGAACTGAACTGTTCTATATATATATGGTCCTCTAGAGTTCAGAGGGCCACATAAATGGCTATGGCGGGCCGGATTTGGCCCCCGGGCCTTGACTTTGACACATGTGATTTACACGAACAAACTGGAATCTATCAGACAAAAATGATTTAAACCAGCCTAGTGCTGTTCCTTTGTTTCCCTGCAACATGTTCAAGCCTTTCTAAGAGAATATTATGATCGACTGTGTCAAAAGCAGCACTGAGATCTAACAAAACCAGAACAGACACAAGTCCATTATCTGAGGCCATGAGAATATCATTAGTAACTTTCACCAGTGCTGTTTCAGTGCTATGATGAGCTCTAAAACCTGACTGAAACTCTTCAAACAGGTTGTTACTGTTTAGATGCTCACAGACTTGATTAGCAACTATTTTCTCAATGATTTTGGATAAGAAAGGAAGGTGAGATATAGGTTTGTAATTAACTAAGTCATCTTAAAGGAGCATTTCACCCATGGAAACATTGATATTTATTAAAAGTGAGTCATATTTGTAGTTGAAATGTAACATACAATTCGCATTAGGTGCCTATCTGACCGAGAAAAGACAGAAAATGACTTCTGGGTGCATTTGTATGAAAGACAACAACTCCCACAATGCACCACAAAGCACAGCTCTGCAATCCACTCCCACTAACACCGCCTCCGTCTACAAGGCTTGCTGTTACGACTCACACTCCCTTACAGTAGGTGGCAGAAATGCACCTAAAGTTGGTTGCCACCCGGCAATAAACAAAAGAAGAAGAAGATGGCTTGCTGTTGAGCTTGAACTCCCCACTAATCCAGAACACCGCATCCGTCTAGCTGTTGAGCTTGAACTCATTAGTAAATTACTCTTTCGAGATGGTGAACTATTGCATGGTACCGCGATGTTCAGTCAGAACAAGGAAAGGACAAAAAGTACGTTTTCATATTCTACCGAAAGATCTGGAGCGACGCAAACAGTGGCTGAGAGTGATAAACCACCCGAGCTATTCAGAAGACAGCCGTGGAAAACCTAAAAAATCTGAAGGTTTGCAGTCTCCATTTAAAAAAAGGAAGACTTCGAACTCAATGTCTTTGGAATGAAGAGAGTAACTCTTTTGGACACTGCAATTCCGTCCGTGTTCACCTTTCCTGATGACGATGAACAGCCTGGAACATCTGGACCGAGCAGCCCTAAACGCATTCGCTTGGAGGTAAGAGACTTGCTCGACTGCATTTCTGAACACACCTACAGTTTACTGCTGTAAAGCAGGACATAAACTATGAGTTTTATATACGTTTGCTATTTACAAATAAATCTGTCGTCTTCCGCATGTTTTCCTCGCCTGTGGTTCTAATGTGTCGGCATCACTAAACTAGGGTGACCAAACGTCCCCGATTTACAGGGACAGTCCCCGAATAGGCTGCTTTGTCCCAGGTTAAGAGCCGTCCCCGAATTTAATGGGAGAGAAAATATTCATAATTATGAAATTTAAATTTTGACCACCGCGCAAAGAAATGTCCCCGATTTTCGATTTAGAAATCTGGTCACCCTACACTAAACTCCACCTGTGAGCAGTGGAGTAGCATATTAGCAATGTAGGCTAACAAAGACGCTCCAGCTATGGCGCTAACAGAGAGTTAGCGTCAATTCAATTCAAAAATATTTTATTGATCCCAGAGGGAAATTAAGTGTTGGCATAGCTCATATAATTAATTCTTTAAAGAGTTTTTGTAGATGATGATGGCTGTGGGCAGGAAGGATTTCCTGTAGCGGTCTGTTTTGCAGCGAAACTGAAGAAGCCTCCGACTGAAGACGCTCTGTTGTTGTATGACTGTTTCATGAAGAGGATGCTCAGGGTTGTCCATCATTTTTTTGGGATTTTGTGAAGAATTCTTCTTTGCATCATCATCTCCAGATGTTCCAAAGTTGTCCCAAGAACAGAACCAGCCTTCTTTATCAGGTTGTTGAGCCTTTTTAAATCCCTGGCTCTGATGCTGCTACCCCAACAGATGACGGCTGAAGAGATTACACTCTCCACAACAGACTTGTAGAAGATCGGCAGCATCTTGCTGCAAACCTTGAAGGACCTAAGCTTCCTCAAGAAGTACAGTCTGCTCTGTCCCTTCTTGTAGACGGTTTCACTGTTGCACCTCCAGTCCAGTCTGTTGTCAAGGTGAACTCCGAGGTATTTATACTCCTCAACCTCCTTTGTACTGGAAGTCTGAGGTTTACAGAGTGAAAAGGAATGGTGAAAGTACGGTACCCTGTGGTGCTCCTGTGCTGCTGACCACCTGGTTTGACACACAATTCTTCAGTCTCACAAATTGTGGTCTGTTGGTCAGGTAGTCATTGATCCAGGCGATTGTTGAGGGCTCCACCTGTGTCTTCAGGAGTTTCTGACAAAGCAAATCAGGCTGAATTGTGTTAAATGCACTAGAGAAATCAAAGAACATGATCCTCACAGTGCTGCCTGCTTTGCCCAGATGACAGTGGGTTGGTTGAAGTAGGTGGATGATGGCATCTTCAACTCCAACTCCACAGCGATAAGCAAACTGCAGTGGGTCCTGATACGTTCTTGTTTGCTTACTCAGGGGTGCCAACAGGAGTCTCTCCAGGACCTTCATGATGTGGGATGTCAGGGCAACGGGTCTATAGTCATTGATGACTAAGCTTCATAGCTTAGAAAGAGTTAGCTATGTTTGCTGGTATCAAAGTAATTCCACCTTGTTTCACGTTTGATAGTTTGATGTTGTTGAAATTATCGTATAGTTTGATGTTGAAATGTCTTTAACGTTATTGAACGTATATGGCATTTCAGTCTGAAACGGCGTCTGCTGCTGCTCTGGTGTCGTCTTCTGAAGATGAGGAACAATGTCCTCTGACATCAACACCAATCATGCAACCTACCCCTGTCCAAGCAGCACAGATTGTAAGTTTGTACAGCACACTGGCTCTAATAGAGTGCTGAAACTAATGTATGATTGAAATTTGTGCAATTTAACACGGAAAAGAAACATCTTCTTTATTTTAGTTGCCATCCCCAGGCCTGAATAGAAGTGCCAGCAGCATTGACGTTGATGTAACCAACGAAAGCTATCAGCTTGAGTCAACCATCAGCCCCACATCATCGTCATCATCAGAAGATGAAGGTGGAAAAAACTAGCATGAAAAGAAGCTCATTGTCAATGAATCCAACCTCATGTCACTGTTCAGATTCTGCCAGATGTGTGGGAAACCGATTTCTGCAAAGAACATCTATGATACTGGGGCACAGAGGAAGGTGAAATGGACTTGTCTTGGGGGCCATTCGGGGACTTGGACATCTTCATCTGATGTTAGGGGTATGCCAGAGGTGAATCTCCTTTCTGCCGCAGCTGTTCTGTTCATGGGTGGAACATACACTGAACTGTCAGACTGTGAATAAAACAAAACGTATTCAATACTGCACTCTTTTCTGTCTACTCCAAAGTTCAACATTAGGAGGTAAAAGGAGGAAAGTGGATGTGAGTGAATGAAAGTATACCACAAGTACTCATATATATTGCCATTGTACAACTTATATACTTCTAGTCCACATTTTAGTTTATTTACCTATACTTGAGGTATACTTTAATAATTCAGAATTACTCAAACTAATATTACTATTTTGCTAGTTATAAGTATACTTGTACGTTTCCTAAGCATGTTACATGTAGCATACTATCTATATACTTCTTAAATTAGTTTTAAGTTAACTCATACTGTATGTACACTAGACTAATATTTACAAAATCAAGACAGAATGTTGAGAAAAACTTAGATATATTTTAAGTGTTTATTTTCACAACGTACCATACAGTGCATTTATAATCCTGCTTCGATCATTAAAGATGTGCATTTAAAAAAAGCCCTCTTTAGCTGAGAAAATCAAAGGAAAAAGTGCACATTAGTATGTAAAAATGTAAACAAGTGTCCAACTGAAAACTCCCTATAAAAAAAGGCAAATGCACATATTTGAAACCATATATAAATAAACAAATAATACAACAATAAAGTATACTTCACTATACTATTAAGTATATAAAATATAGTATATTAAAAATAACCTTAAAGTATACTGCCTCACTTTTAGTATAGAAAAAGTATACTCATTTTGCTAAGGGTATCTTAGGTCCAGTTCTAAAATGTGTCGTACAATAACTTTTTCTCTACATACTTGGAACAACACTACAAAGGAATACAACAACGTGAATGCAAATCATTTATTTACATAATCATATCAACTACAATCGCAATAATGGAAGTTATAGTTCCTCCAGAGCGTCCTCAACTTCTTCATGTCCTCTGTAATGTCCGTCCGCAGCTGGATACCTGTGGCGGATCGCCTCCACAACACAGGCGGGTAAAACGACACGATGGCCTCGGCCTAATCTTTCGCCCTGCAGCACCCATTCCAGAAAGTGTCTGTAGGCTGTTAGGCGACATTGTCTACAAAAGATTGAACACACAGTTAGCGATGTATGGTCTTAGTGTTTAGAGTGCCACAGTCACGTTATAACTATAGTTAGCGATGCAACTGCAAGCTATTTATCTAGTAAATAAGCCAAACTCAGCTGGTTGATGTTACGTATTAACTGGGAATAACTTTGTGATAATGCTTGAACAAATCGTGTACATAGATGTACTCACTTTATAGTCAGATGTCCGTTTGCGCCTGCAGGCTTCGGCTGTCTTTTCCAGATGATTTTCAGGATTCTGAAATATGTGTCCAGGACGCCACTGTCCATATGCGGGGCGAAGCTCGGGTGGTCCACCACACAAACGTCCATATCCTCATCTGAGGCAGAAATTTCACCCAGAAGAAACTGACATCTTTGGAATTCTCTGCAGCAGAGGGACTCAATTTCTGTCTCCGTAGCCGCACACCGAGAGCACAGGCACCACCAGTTCGTCCCAGCACGAGACAGTCCTCCGGCCGAAGCCGCCTCCTGCTCCTCCATCTGCCTCAGCTCCTCTTCGCTGTATTGTGGCTCATAAAGGTAGCCACGAAAATCGGATTCGAGCATCACGCTTTCGAAGTCATCCTCTTCCATATCGGATTGATTATTTTCCGCCAAAATTGTGATATCAAGCCTGGTTCTACGATAGTCTGTTAGCTTAGCTTCCAAACAAGATGGCTGCTATATCATTTCAGTTTCTTAAAGAGAAGTCCCACCTACTGGTCTGTGATAGGTCTATAGCGCAAGTGGGTCATCCTGAGCCATCTCTGTAGTTATGCTGCTATAGGCTTAGACTGCTGGAGGGCAGACTTACCAATTTTCTTCACTCTGCTACTTTCTTTTCTCCTACTACTCTCCAGTTGTATTACAGTACATCCTGTTATTTCGACTGTTAACTTTGTTTTCTCTCAGTGTTTTTCTCTCCATAGAAGATATACCTGGTCTGGTATCCTGCTTGGCTGCAATGCCCTGTTGGACGGGGGTCATCGACTGGGATGATCCTCTCAGTAACTGAACATCCACTGTGTCCTGTTATCAACTTTTTACTTTCTGTAACATAGAAAGTTCTCTTATATCGGATCTTCTGTTCCTTCTGTGTCTCTGCTCTGTCTTCTCAAACCCCCAGACGGCCGTGGCAGATGGCCGCTCCTACTGAGCCTGGTTCTGTTGGAGGTTTCTTCCTGTTAAAGGGGAGTTTTTCCTCTCCACCGTCGCTACATGCTTGCTCAGTATGAGGGATTGCTGAAGGATTGCTGTGGTTGGAAAGTCTGCATCATCGGGGCCCAACCTCACGCCAATGACTGACGCAATCTGCTGGGATTCCTTAAATAGGAAACTTTTTAACTGATTGGAATGTTTGTATAAATGTATTGAAATGACTTCTTGTCAAGTGCCTTGAGATGACATCTGTTGTGAATTGAATTTAATTGAATTCATCATATCTAAAATGGGGCCAGGAACCAAAGGGAACACTTCCTTAAATAATTTGGTTGGGATTTGGTCAAACATACAAGTTGAAGGTTTAGATGAGGCTAAACATTTTTGATAATTCCGAAAGCTCGACTGAATCAAAACAGTCCAAACACAAATGAGATTCTACAGTTCTCTCTGATGCTGCCTCATTTACTGAGAGAGAAGTAATCATGTTTGGGAGGATGCCAATGATTTTATTTTTAATAGAATCAATGTTTTTTATGAAGAATCCCATGAAGTCATCATTACTGAGAGCTGGGGGAATAGATGAGGAAAAGTATCTTAACATGTACATGAATTGTATGTTTTTGTTGTTGTTTTCTCTGTTCCTACATGAACCACATCTACAGTGGCTTGCAAAAGTATTCGGCCCCCTTGAACTTTTCCACATTTTGTCACATTACAGCCACAAACATGAATCAATTTTATTGGAATTCCACGTGAAAGACCAACACAAAGTGGTGTACACGTGAGACGTGGAACGAAAATCATACATGATTCCAATTTTTTTTACAAATAAATAACTGAAAAGTGGGCAGTGCGTAATTATTCAGCCCCCTTTGGTCTGAGTGCAGTCAGTTGCCCATAGACGTTGTCTGATGAGTGCTAATGACTAAATAGAGGCACCTGTGTGTAATCTACTGTCAGTACAAATACAGCTGCCCTGTGACGGCCTCAGAGGTTGTCTAAGAGAATGTTGGGAGCAACAACACCATGAAGTCCAAAGAACACACCAGACAGGTCAGGGATAAAGTTATTGAGAAATTTAAAGCTGGCTTGGCTACAAAAAGATTTCCCAAGCCTTGAACATCCCACGGAGCGCTGTTCAAGTGATCATTCAGAAATGGAAGGAGTATCGCACAACTGTAAACCTACCAAGACAAGGCCGTCCACCTAAACTCACAGGCCGAACAAGGAGAGCGCTGATCAGAAATGCAGCCAAGAGGCCAATGGTGACTCTGGACGAGCTGCAGAGATCTACAGCTCAGGTGGGGGAATCCAAAATGCAAAACTAACACTGCACATCACTCTGAACACACCATCCCCACTGTCAAATATGGTGGTGGTAGCATCATGCTCTGGGGGTGCTTCTCTTCAGCAGGGACAGGGAAGCCGGTCAGAGTTGATGGGAAGATGGATGGAGCCAAATACAGGGCAATCTTGGAAGAAAACCTCTTGGAGTCTGCAAAAGACTTGAGACTGGGGCGAAGGTTCACCTTCCAGCAGGACAACGACCCTAAACATAAAGCCAGGGCAACAGTGGAATGGTTTAAAACAAAACATATCCATGTGTTAGAATGGCCCAGTCAAAGTCCAGATCTAAATCCAATCAAGAATCTGTGGCAAGATCTCAAAACTGCTGTTCACAAACGCTGTCCATCTAATCTGACTGAGCTGGAGCTGTTTTGCAAAGAAGAATGGGCAAGAATTTCAGTCTCTAGATGTGCAAAGCCGGTAGAGACATACCCTAAAAGACTGGCAGCTGGAATTGCAGCAAAAGGTGGTTCTACAAAGTATTGACTCAGGGGGCTGAATAATTATGCACACCCCACTTTTCAGTTATTTATTTGTAAAAAATGTTTGGAATCATGTATGATTTTCGTTCCACGTCTCACGTGTACACCACTTTGTATTGGTCTTTCACGTGGAATTCCAATAAAATTGATTCATGTTTGTGGCTGTAATGTGACAAAATGTGGAAAAGTTCAAGGGGGCCGAATACTTTTGCAAGCCACTGTATATGTTTGTAGATGCATGCCAAGAGTTTACTGGAAACACCAACAAGAAAAAAACTCCAGATATTTCTCAACATGATTACATAATGAGCTGAAGTGATGCAAACAACATGGGAAGGAGATGGTTCTCACAGAATATAAAAAGGTTCCTGATATTATATCTCTATTATATCTCTATTTTTGTTTACGGGGCTGAGGTTGAAAATTTGCCTCAGGAAGAAATAATTAGTGATCCTGCGAGAATATTAGTGTCGGAAAGCCGATTACTGAATTCTTTTACAGCTTCTCAACAATTATGCCTACTTATGCCAGGATTCTTGTGCAGATGGAGAGTCGAAGAGCATCAGTAAACAACAGTGTTACAGCTGGATTCTGGATCTGAATAGCTAAAGGCAGCAAGAGCCAATAGCTCATATGGTTCCCTTTAAAAAAAGAAAAGGAGGTCCCCAAGCTCTGCTCTGGTAGTCAATTCAGAAATCAGAGGGGACACATACAGGTCGAACTAGGACAAGTCTTGAGGAAAAGTAATGAAAACAGCAGTTTTGGACTTCATCCGCAACACACACTAACTCCTGATTGCTTTTTATTAACTCAACTCTGTTGATCTTGAGAGTTACAATTTTACTAGCTTAATAATGAACAGACGTTTGATACAACCACGTGCTCCAAAGGGTACAAGTCTGAGAGTCATTAGCAGACTCACGTGCAAGTCAAACATAAATATAGAAGTTAATGTCTGCCAACTTCATTTGGCAGTGGAAGGAAAGCAGTGAGTCTGTAGCTTTGTTCCCCAGATTCCACCTTCATTTATGGAGCAGGAAGGACATTTTCAACTGATTTTATACACTCTAACCTCCTGACTTCAGTCTGAAGAGATAAGTTAAACGGTTTTGGTTCTGGGAAACAAATTTTAAAGGCTGTTGCATGGTTTATCCTGAAAAGGTGCAAGGGTATTCATCATGCTCCTGAGGCTGGCCCATTCAGACTCACAGGTTTGTTTGAAACAGCAATCAGTTCTGGACATTTGTATGTTGACTTTAAATCAGTGCAGAAAAACGATTAATTTCTTTTAAAAAATATATATATGTTAGGGTTTAAAATCGCACCTTATACTGAACATAAGTGTTGTTTTGCTTAAAATGAACATCCTCGATTGTATAATTTAGGTGATAGGATTAACTGTTATAGCGCAGTAAGCTACAAACAGACACTGATATATGTTGTATAGACAAACATACTCAGTCACTGTAACATTAAAGTAGACCCTTACTTAATGGTACATGATGAAGATAATTTTCTTTTGGCCCAATTCTGGCCAATCTTCACCTGTGAGATAGATGACCTCTACTTTAACTCGGGAATATTTTGCTAGACAGATTTCTTCACATTCTGCTCAACGACTTGAATAAGCGATTAATAATTGCGGGAATGTCATATGTTTAAATGTGTCATATGTTTTGTGTCTATTTTATGCTTTTACTGTTGTTTTCTCCTAATCATGGAAAGCACCTTGAATTGCCTTGTTGTTAAAAGTGTGTTATACAAATAAAGTTGCCTTGCCTTGCAAGGTACCAAGGTCCTGCAATCCCAAATCATCAGCCCTCCACCACTATGCTTATCAGCAGGAAGGAGACATGTTTTTATGGCCTTAGATCTCTGCTGTGGTCTCATCTGTCCAAAGGACTATCTTCTTGTCTTGTGGATTATTCTGATGCCGTTTTCAAAGTCACGCCACCAAATTCAATTTCAATTTCTATTCAGTTTATTTATATAGCGCCGATTCACAACAGATGTCATCTCAAGGCCCTTAACAAGAAAAGTCATTTCAATACAATCATACAAACATTCCAATTTGTTTAAAGTTTTAGTTAGTTTCCTATTTAAGGAATCCCAGCAGATTGTATCGAGTCATTGACTTGAGGTGCAGAAAAATATTCCTGGTAACCCTCCCAGACAAGTCTTACTTACTCAGTCTTTTTTATAACTGCATTACCATGGACTCAGAGGTGTATTACACAGGCGTAGTACCCTGGGGTGAAGCAAGCTGCCAACACTACTTCTTTTACTATACAGAGTTGGTCACATTTGGAGTTGATCAAATATTAATGTGCTTTTATTAGCAGCACTGAGTTGATGGTTTTCCCTATGAAATTCTATGTAAATACATCAGTTTTATTGTCTCCTGATATGTAAAATTCTAGAATAGGAATGTAGTACCAAGACTTTTTCATCGCTAATTCAGAAGAATTAAAAAAAAAAGCAATTTTATATCAAAATGTTAATAAAACCAAAAGCAGTAAACTCCTTTTACATTGCGTTATCACATTTAAAAGACATGCCTGTCTGACTTCCTGTAAGAAAACAAACTTCTTGGTTGAATTAAAATAATTTAATATCTAAATCTGCCAGGGGTATGAATAGTTTTGGGCTTAAGTTTCTATAGAAAATCCGTGTATGAATGAAAAAAAAGAAAGTGTTTTTTTAGAATTTATATTCAGAAGAAATTTCTCACTAAATCTATTTGCTCTCATTTGTTTGTTTACCTGGCTGACTTCTGCACTTTTTTTTATTTTTTTTTATACATGAAATCCATGTTTACTTATGATAATTCATCTGCACTACAGTAGAGCAGCTGTCAAAAAGCTATGCTGTTACACCACACAATTTTTTGTAGTCTTCCTACTTGCCCCTAAAATTTCACTTGAACTTAATGATATACATGGGGGTTGAAGAGAAGGTTAAGACACAATAGATGAAATCTACAGTCAAGCACATTTTTGGCCCAGTTTTCCTTGACACAGAAACAATCTGTTATAGATCCACGTCTCCCCCATAGATGTTTTTTTGACATAAAAGTGCTTATGACATAATTTTTTTATGTCACCAGCAAAGGAAACACACATCCATTCGATACGTTCTCGATAGAAAGGCCCTTTCTGGGTCACGAAAACAATCAGTTTTGTCTCTATCATGTCATCATCCTTATATTGGGCTTTTATGGCATGACTCAAAAGTCTTACTTTGCATCAGAGAAGTGTTTTTAAATTGCCTAAATGCTTTGAAAAACACTCATATTTCACTCTCTGAAATATGTTGACATTCGGACATTAAAGTGCTGTTGAATCTTCCAGTAAGCTGTAATTTTGATGCCACAGATAACAACTGCGTGCAGTCTCTTTGCCTTTACTTACACGTGCTGTTAAGTTTTGGATTATACAGAGACCTGGCATTGCGACAGCAGGTTTTTATGTATTTTCCTTCCTCCCTGTAATTCCTTTTTTACATTAAGTTTAGATGGCCAATAGAGAGGCCTTTAGCCACAAACATTCACAACAAACACACACCCATCAGAGGAAGGAACAGTGACCAGTTGGTCTTAAATATAGACACACACCCCATGCCCTATGACCGGCAAAGAATCGGATCGAATGGAAATAGATGCAACACTCCTTGATGTTGGGGGAAAAAATGGAGATAGATTCCCCTAAATGAAGCCCATGCCTTTGGGAGGACTGTTGTAGACAGGATTCTTGTGGTTTGCAAACAAACATCTATCCCAAAGTCTAAAGCTGGATTTGAAGAATGCTGCTTGTTTTTGTGTAGCGGTCACACGGATGAAAGCTGATCGAAGGAAAAGGGGAAAGACAAAAAAACCATTTCCTCCCTCAGTACGACTCCAACAAATCCCAGCACCGCCCTGAAAAGAAACACCCTCTCCCTGCGAACTATGCACCAAAAATATTTTCTTCTCTGCCACGCAAAAATGTCGAGCTTGGTCCGCTGTGGTCTGAAAGCGTTCACAGAGAGGATTTTTATGGAAAGCGAACAGGAGCACATGTGTATCCTCTCTATATCGCTTCTACTCTTCCCCACCACTTCTTTGCGCCTTTAACAGCTGCACCTGATCAGGCTTTGGCTTAGTGCTGTCTTGCACAATCATCGAGCTGCAAAGCCTACCCCCCCCCCCCCTACTTTCCAGCCTCATTTCCTCTTGGCCAGGGGTTCCCACTCTGTCCTCCTCTTTCCCATTTTCCTCCACGAGGGGTCCAAGGCCTTTCTTTTCCTCTGGGACGGTAAATTCTGTCTTCCAGACAGCACAAAGGCCCACCTGGCTTTCTCTGTAATATGTCAAGCAACATGGAACACCTTGCAGTTTGGTGTCAGCCGGGACATTTGCTGTGCAGTGAAACTTTGATTCAGGATTCAGTCTTGAAAGTGTTTACTTAAAGAGTTTGAAACCTTGGACCCCTGTTTCATCCACAGTTACCGCAACCTTTCTCCCCCATGTCCACCTCTCTTTCAAAATGACCCTCCCCCACTTTACCCACAAGTTAACCCCTCATTCCAAACCAAACACCGGCTTCCTGTCTCACTTGATCCCCTCGTATTTTTTGTTAGTCTACCTTTTTCACCTCACTGCTGTGTTTCACGTCTCCTAATCCTCTCCTCCTCCTCCTCTCATGCTACCAACTGAACTTTTTACACATTTTGCCACAATAAAACTACAGTATTAAATGTGTTTTATGGGGATTTAATATGATTGACCAACACAAAGTAGTGCATAGTTGTACATTGGAAGCGTATATCTTTTTTAAACGTGTTTTACAGATAAAAGTATGAAATGTTTGACGAAAATCTATATTGTTTGCCACTTTAAAGTGGTGGTACTGTTAAGTTAAAACTTGTGGAACTACCTTTTTCTTCAACTACCACTGTGAGGAGGAACTTCTTTCTATTCTTCCTTGCAAACTGTTCCAGCTCAGTCAGATTGAGCGAAGAATGTCTTGTAAACATTAACTTTCAAGTCTTGTAACAGATTCTCAATTGGACTCAGTTTTACTGGACTTTGACTGGACTCATCCAAACACATTAATAAGCTCGATCTAAAACATTCGTTTGCGGTTCCGGCTGTGTGATTAATCTCGTTTTAAACGTTTTCTTTCCAGGATTACCCCGTGTTTAGCGCTGTTCATCATCTCGTCAGCTCTGACCGGTTTCACCATCCCTGCTATCTATCTATCTATCTATCTATCTATCTATCTATCTATCTATCTATCTATCTATCTATCTATCTATCTATCTATCTATCTATCTATCTATCTATCTATCTATCTATCTATCTATCTATCTATCTATCTATCTATCTGTCTGTCTGTCTGTCTGTCTGTCTGTCTGTCTGTCACAAACCAGCTGAACAGGATTTATACTGAGATTAAATTAGACAGCTAGAATCTGTTTGCCAATCAAGTGACCTCTAAAGGTCAGTGGTTGCACTGGATTTTATGTTATATCAGAATATAGGGGGTTTTGTGCAAATATACGCCACACTTTTCCAATTTTTACTTCTTAAAATCCTTGTATCCTTTTTCCCTTAGCTTCACAGTTATGTGTTATTTTGTGTTACATAAAATCCCAATTAAAAATGCTGTTTTAATATGACAAAATGTGCCCAAGTTTAAGGCATTTGAAACCTAGCGAGGCACCACAGGTCTCCATTTTTCTGTCATGAACTGGAAATTCTTGGAGCATGAGCAAAAGAAATGAACTGCATTACTGCACAAGCTTTTCGGTATAAGTGGGGTGGGAGGGTGGTTACTACACATGTCATAACTCAAACTCCCATTTGGCACTACTATACTATGCAGCCTTCACATGATTGTAACACATATGGAAGTGAGTAAGAGACTGCAGCAGCAGACACAAGTCTCAGACTGGGGAATATTAAGAGCTTACAGTTGGAGACGGGCGACTTGAAAGGAATGCATGTACATGCATACATGAGCATAGGGTAATGGTAACCATATATGTTTCTCTTGCTTTAATTATACTTAAATACACATAGAAGAACAATGGCTTTTATGAATACAGGTTACAAAAAACTAGAAAATGTAGTGCATCTTTTAAACACATTCATATAGTCTAAAACATTCATGTAAGGATTTTAAGCTCTTACTTGCAGAAAGGTTCTGGATATAAACTGGGTAAAGGTGATAAATTGCAAAATAATTATTTTATCATCTGCTGCAGTTTTATATTTCACCACTAGGACGTGCTATTGGCCCACGGGAAAGGATCACTGCCTTTACTGGGATGCTTTGGTATGTTGAGAACCGACTGCAAGGACCTGTTGACTGAGCCCGGAAAAAAAAAAAGAGAGATTCTCAAAGTTGAGTTCTTGAATGTTCCAAAAAGAAAAAAAAATGTTAATAAGTCAGAGAGAAACTTATAAATAGGATGACGAGAAGGTGGTACGTTGAACTTATAGGTTAACTACAATCGCCAGGGTAAAGGACAAACAGTGAATGATCAGATTTATACCAGTCATTTACAAAAGGTTATCAGCAAAAAGGTTATGTGCCACGCTTTAAACAAAGAGACTCAATAGCTGGAATTAAAATATCTTCCCTACATTGCTGTGAAAATAAAACTTGTCTGATACTTGAACCTTTGACCATTTGATTAAGTTTCGATTGCTTTTTCAAATTCACAAAAAGAAAAATCAGTTGAGCTGTGAGCTGTTTCCTTTAGCCAAAGGAAGATATGTACTCTTGATTTATTGAATTGTCTTTTTAGGCGTAGATCTGTCATTGTTTCATTGTTCGCAAGTGGTTCCAGTTTGCTGCTCAAGACAAGACAGCATGAGAATACAAACAACGTTGGTCCTTTTTACTCCACTGTCTGTTTCTTCAAGATATGATAGTTGTTGTTGTTTTCATGTCTAAAGGATCTTTCACATCTTCACATTTCATAATGAGGACCACATTTTTTCAACCAAATACTTTTTGAACCTCCAAGATCCAAATAGAAAAGTTGAGGTGATCCCAACTGTGCAATTCGCTGCTTATATTCTGAAACGTACCCATCTTTAGTCATTACCAATAAAATGTGGCAGAAATGTTGATTTCATTAGGATGTTTTTTGTATTTTTATCAAATGATGTTGCTGATTTTTTGATACTTTATTTTTTGAATGCAGCATCAGTTTGTCTAAACGTCAAACAAAAGTGAAATAGGTTTCATATCCAAATACTTTAAGCTATTAATTTATCAAAAACACCTATAAATAAATAAAAACAGCTTATCTGCCACTGAAAACAGAGTTTGAAAGCTTGAAACATTTGAAAGTTTTAGCAGTTTCTCTCCTGGTTGAAGTCTCGGATAGATCGGCCAATCTGAAGTTGGCAGCATAACGCTCCCCTCGTCGAGGCGACCAATCAGGCTTTTAACTCCCAGTAATAGTACTCCACACGTGGAATTAGCTCCACCTCGCAGTCCCAGATCCCAGGGAGGACTGGAGCAAAGAAAACAAGTTACCTCACACAGTCTGTAGCAGGGCATGTTACTGATGGCTTCACCGGGAATGAGGGGCTGCGTCTGAAACAAGGGGACATGATCAGCGGGAAAATGAACAAGGTAGGATCAGATGGGGGGGGGGTCAGAAAGGTCAGGGAGGTTTGGGGTGGGGGGTTTGGTTTTACAGTTGTCTCTGACTGACTTGTAGATGTGCCTGTGTGTTAACAGGCTGGGAGACGGATGCAGGTTTTCATGTGTTGGCTGTACAGCTACGCCTCCTCAGAGTTGGGCCGTTTACTGGTTTTATAAAAGTGTTGTTTGTTGTTTTGTTTTTTTGTTAGAACTATTTCAAATTCTAGATCCCATTCTTTATTTACACACGTAACAATGTTTTATCTTGTCTTTTCCTCTGTCTCTTTATGTTTGTAAGGGGAGCCGTTGACTTCTTGCCGTCCCTCTCTCTGTGAACTTGCTCAAAGTGTCAAACTTTATTAAACTGACATTGGACGGTATGCACAGAGGGTCATATGATGTGTCCGACATTCCCACACGCATTCCCAACGCTTCAGCTATTTCTCATGAGTAAATTTTGATATTAAATTGCATGTATTTGTGAAAGTAAGTTCAATTTGCTGTAATTTTAAAGGCAAACTAGCTGATTCTGATCATTGTAAATTTGGGTATAGTTTTCTAAAGTTGTGTTCTTCTTTTAATTTTCCAATGTATTTCCATCTGGATCAACATTTTCTTTCCAAGGGCAACAGCTGCACTACTTGGATAGGAAGCAGGTTTCTGTTCGTTCACAGGATGACCATTATATAATGAAGTTGGAGGAGTCAAGCCTTTGATTTGTAGTTAATTCAACAAATCATGTGCAATCCCAGACGAGTTGAAGTAATTAGAGGGTGATTAAAAGGTTGGGGTAAGTTGCAGGAGTAATTGGAGGTTGGTGCTCGATTGTGATGACATGCTGTGTGTGCGTGTACTGGTATGGGTGCAAAGGGTTCCCAGGAGCAAGAAGACTTAAAGGATGCTTTAAACAAACATCAAGTTTGATTTTCCAGAGTGAATACAAAGAGTTTAGATTTTAATTTGTTCGTGCATTTAAAAGAATGATGGAATTTGGCTACAATTTGGCACACATACAGACCAGACCAGTGGTACATATAGCTGCACCGATGAGATATTTATTGCGTATTTCTGATCTCTGGTTTTTGTAAAGGTTGGATGTTCAAATATATATTTAAGCGAAACACGATTTCTTTTTACTAACTGTTGGTGTTAATTAACACCATTTGAAAACATTTACTTCCAATTTGTTTATATTAGACAGAGAGGTAACGTCATACTGTGAGAGAGTCACTGTGTAAGCCTGCAAAGAGTCTTAGAAGATCCTGGGTACAGCTGCTGATTTAGAAATAACACTGCACAGGCTTAATAGAGGAGTGGACAGTAGAGCAGACTGGGAGGTATGAATCAGACCATAATCCATTCCATCGACACCAGGTCATTTCGAGAATTTCTCCCTAGCTAACTTCAAAATGAAAGTATCAAACATACATTCAGGGTGTCGAGCTTAAATCACTCACTTTCACATCTAAGTCTCATAATCATACCTCAGACTTACTTCACCAACTGCATAGTACAAAGTAAGACAGACTTCTCTTTGTGGTGTTTCGATGTCACGAGATCTTGTTATACCCTGGCAATATGATGTAGATATAAAGAAATTGCCAGGAAAAGGGGCTCAAAGAATATTAGAGAGAATTTGCTCATGAAAACATCTATAGGGATCCTACAAATATATGTATTTGCAAGTGAACTACAGTGGACACCCGCCTATTCGCGATTCGGTATTTGCAGACTTTTCTTTGGAACGTGACTTCAAATCATTCACAGAAAATGTACCTACTTGTAGATTTTTCTGTAGAGCGTTTCTAAAATATTTGTAAGAATATGCAGCTCAGGAAGCTGAAGTACCAAATAAGCGCAATGCTACTTGACACGCTATTGGCTGGTGTTTTGCAAAGCAGCCAATCCACGAGTGCCAATCATTTTTCTTGGTGTTGATTAGCTGTACCACCAAAAGAGGAGATATGGAAGACAGAAATGTTAGCTTCTGGGTTAGCGCTAAGATGGTTTCCGGTTTGCATATTAATGCATATTAGGGTATATTTGGTGTTTGAACTATGAAAGTAGGCAACTCTAAGCGTTTTTATAGGGGGTCTGAAGTATACAGCTAAGTATTTCAGCTATTTGCAAGCAGTCATGGTCCCTAACCCCCACAAATACTGGGGGTCACACTGTAATGAGTAATGACAGATTCCTTTATTGATCATATGTCTGCCAATGAATTTTGGCTTCCATCCTGCTTGCAACAAAAGGAAAACAGATTCGGGTTAACAGCAAGATAACATTGTCCTAAGTCTCCAACCATTTCTTTTCTGATAGCAGTTCAGTCATTTTCCTTCTTCGTGAACCCGTGCGGATGAACGGATGTCAAACACATATTTTTATCAGATCAGAAGGTGGCCTTGTGGTAGAACAAAACTCCCACTTTCTGAGACAACCTAGGCAGGAAATTCAAAGAAGTGTGTCACCTTCCAGCCAGGCTTGTGGGCAGCCGGTCCCATGGAGATGCTGGGTGACCAGGAATACAATACTACGGCTTGTGTTCAGCGTACAGTTGGTAGTCTATATTTGTAATTACTGGGTGTAACTGAGAGCTTTGATGGCACATGATGGTTGTGTTTACTTGGGACACCCTCTGGTCACTGCCAAGCTAAGAAACTGAAACAGCCAGATGCAGTTACTCCGGTCGGAGGCTGACAGTAGTGGCTATTCTCTCCCACCTGCTGCTTTAAAACTCCATGAATGAGAAGGATTTCCTTTTCGTTAAATTTGAAATAGGAGAAGGTTTGCATGTGGCTCTGACAACAGCATTGCTCCAAAACATCACTTAATCATCACCCTGGATAAAGTCAAACCCTTACTGAGAACCACAGCACAGCTGAAACATTTCTAAGCCTAACACATTGACGTTTAACATCAAGCATGTATGCATGGGGAATAAAGTGTTAGTGTTTCTGCTGTAAGAAATCCTCTGTGCGACCTGGACCAGAAGTCCTACTGGGGAGCGGAAGTGGATCATGGCAACATGCTGACCTCACCACGGGAACAGGCAGTCTCTGTTCCCTGCACTGCCTGTCCCACCCTTCGGATAAATACAAACACACACACACACGCACACACACACACACTGTCTGACTCACATTTATTAACACGCACGCAGGAGGTAATGCCAACAAATGATCCAGGGACCTAGATGCTGGTGAGATGCTCTCAATGGAGGGTGGAATTCAAGTTTGCGAGAATCAACAAACACACCAATGAATGAGCGGGCGTGTTGCAGTGCATAAAATCAGCAGCTGGTTGACAATGGATAACTTTGGGTTTTTGCTCACCTTTTAAAGGAATTTAAAATACATTTTCTGATTTTTTTTTTATTTTTTAAAGAGATGCATATAATGTATAAAGTACCTAAGGCATTTTGTTTTTTGTTTTTGTTGAACTTTATTTAGCTGAATCAAATGAATAGCTCGTTACCAGGTCTTCACCAAACTTAATGGCATGGTGAAGAGGTAATCCATTCACATGATTCACTTGTGTTGGAGCAGGGAAGCATCTAAAACATGCAGGACAGTAGATCTCGAGGACCACTGCTCTACTCGTTGTTATATGCCAGCTTTCACTTTCCTCACAGAAGAAAAGAAATTACAAGCAAGGTTAACATTTTCACTGTTTTATTCCTTCTCGTCCCTGAGTGATAAAGTATCCAAAGTGGGACAACAGCAGAGCTATCCTCACTGTACGACAGTGGCAGCCATAGTTGTTGTTTTAATTAAATGTCAGTTGAAAGCCCATGTGATTGAAACAGTGTAAACACCTGGCCCTGTTAGTGCCATATGAGGTAAAGTGGCTTTGCTTAGACTGGAACTAATGATCTGAGGAAAGGATTCGTGTCACAGTAAGGAATAAAGAGGCTTCTGCTTCAGGTGGGTGTTCATATGGCCTCAGACCATCTGCTGCTATGACCAAGGTCACAGTTCCCGGGCCGGCAGCTCAGGCAACAATGTCCGTCACTGTCCAAATATCAGCCCTATTTTTAGAAGAAAGGCTGAGAGAGTTTCCAGATATGCGTGGCCTTTAATGACTCGCTCTTAACTGTGTATTTGTCTTTGCGATTGCACTGTTTCTCTGTTCGTGAATTTCATGTTTGTGTCCGACTGATCGCGTGTTGAATTCAGCTTCTGTTCTGTGACGGCTGGCCGAAGGGGTCCGGGTCGGGAGGGGTAGTCCTTGTTAGAAAGCAGCTCTTTGACTCTAGAACTCTCTGATTCTTTTTTTCTTTTTTTCCTGCTGAAAGGCTAAAAATATCAGAAAAAAGGAGCTTGTTGTGTGTAGCAGATGTTATCCTGGGAAGTGGGGGGTGTCTGTCCTGGAGCACACAGGGACAGGAAAAGGGACGGCAGTCTGTTTTCACCATCTGTCTGCAGGGATGTGCACATCTGCACATGTGTGTGCTTGGGAGGGAAGCTTTTCTCTGCAAGGGTTCAGGTAGTTGTTTACAGCTTGTGTCACTTCTGTGGAAATGTGGGCAGGCCCCGGCTGGCGTAGGCCGAGTGGGTCACATGTTGTGTGCCGGTGGAAGTTTGTCCAGGATGCCTCTGATCAACACGGGCTAGAACAGGATACCTGAAGGTAAAAGAGTTTATCCTGCTTTAGAAGTGTTTATAATATACTACTTGTTGTCCTCTTGCGGTTTATTTTTAGGCTGCAGAAGCAGTTTATAGTGCTCCACACAGACTTCCACGTGTTCTAGCAGAGGAAGAAGTTTTTCTTTTATTCAGCACAGCGGTGACAGTAATTACCATCCTGGGGACTGAATTCTGCATTGTAGGTTGTTTTTTAGTGACTCCACCAAATGTTTCTCTGTTGTAATCCTCCACAAAGCTGTAAACGTCCTCCGTTCTGGTTTCCTCTGCTGGACTCCCAAGTCGGTGTGAGGAGCAGCTTCTAGGAAAATGTATTCTAAACTCTTAGCTTCTTAGCAACACCTGTGTTATGATATTAAAATTAGGCTACTCTGATCATTGTTTGGACTCATGCTTTCTTACCATCGTTACATACATGAATTGTAAATCATCATCTAATTTTAAGATAACATTACACTGAAACTGACCTGATTTTCTTCCAACAAGTCAGTGGCATTTGCACCTCTTCGGATTGTAAAAGTTTGTCCAGCATTCCGTTCTTTCAATGAGGTTAAATACAATTTTTTTTTTTAAAAAGACTGCTGTTTAGTCAGCATTCCTCACCATATTAGTTGTCTTTTTGGGGACTAGGGGCCTTTATTAACAGCAGCTTAGACGGGAAATGGGTGGAGAGAGAAGGGTAGAAGACGTGCAGCAAAGGTCCCAGAGTCAGAAATCGAACCCTGGTAGGCTGCACCAAGGACTAATAACCTCCTTATATGTATATGTACTAGTTTGTTTGTACATATTTCAGATATCCTGACACTATGTTTATAATAATTTAAAATCAGTCCAGCTTTTACTAGTCTAAATGTTGTGTTTTTCACGCTTGACTCCATGTAAGATGGTCCTGATGCCAAATTCAAGATTTAATAAATTTCAATCTGTGTTTTGAATAATCTCTTCTCAATTTAGAAATCTTGATCAGGGATGACCTGTATTATTGACTTTGAATGAACTTCAAAAATGAAAATCTGGTTTAAATTCCAAATAAAGCTTTGAAATAGCCTTTTAGTTTTATGTTATCCCTACAAGAAGCTGGGAATCGGATGCTAACTTCCGTATCCGAAGCCATCCGATTGCCATTGTATGGTACTATTTCCTACCAGTGGATATAAATGGTTTGTTTATTGTCTTGCGGTCTTTCAGCATTTATTGTTTCTACCTTGGGCCCAAAATGCTGCCACAAAAAAAAAATTTAATGGTGGTGTCAGCCTCATCGCGGTCATACAAACTGCATCTTAGTAGGAATGCAAAAGATGGCTTACAGCTTCTTTAGAAGTCGTATAGTGGTTTAATTTCAAAACATCTCATTACATCTCTAAGGCAATCAAGGCACCTCTCAGCAACATTCAGCTGGTGGTCTGGAGCACTTGATGACTTTCCAGCTCTCTATTATTTGCCCTGGAAAGACTTAAAAAAAGAAGTTAGTCCTTCATAATGGACCTTGTGCATAAATGTTTTTATTTAACTGCACACTCTCTGTAAGTCAGCTAACTCTTCAAACCAAAAATACGTTTTATTTCTACACATGTTATGATTGGTATTTAGCTGTGTTGCAAATGGAGGTTCAATGAGGGGAACCTCAACCGCATTTAGTCGCTGTCAGTTGCATAAAACAGAAAGTGGTTTCACCCTGCAGTCGCCTTGCATGAACCGGCATGGAGCAACTTTACAGCACCTTATAGAGCACTCAGCGGCTGAGTCGTGTATCATTGTCTGACCATGATTGCGTGTGGTTGGATTATATAGTGATACAGATTGTGTCTGAAGCAGGAAGAATGCTGCCAGTCTCTCCTCTGCGTGTTTATATCTCAGCCCACATCACCGCTGCGGCCTCAGCTGACGGCAACCGGTTGCTTTTTTTAAACTCGCCACGGCATACCAATGCCCGTGTTTGTGGACACTTCACAAAATGATTGCAAGAAACTGATTGCATGTTCTCTGAAAATGGATAAATATTGTGAGATGGTTGCAGAGGCTGTTTGTGTTCTCAACACAGCCTTGCTTTAGCTGACTCGTTGGTAATCTGCTGTGTGTATGATTTAACCAGAGATGGTTGATGCCACGAGGTTTGAGAGAGCGGTGGCTTTTAAATAGGGTTCGGATGTAATAAGATAACACTTCATTGTGATTCTTCGTGCGCATACCAAAGTGTTGTTGTAATTTCAAAACAAAGAGAAAACAATTATGAAGATCATATTTCAAACTGTCTTTAGCATGTAGATCAGCATGGTTAGAGCAGTACTAAAACGGCAGTCCTCAGAGCTGTGGTGTCCAAAGTCAGGCTGCAAGGGCCGGTGTCCTACTGTACGTCTTTTAGATGTCACCCGGGGCCAACACACCTGAATCAAATTATTGGTTCAGTATCAGGCCTCCTGAAGTCATGTTGAGGAGGTAATCTAGCCGTTTAAATCAGCTGGGTTGGATCAAAGACACATCTAAAACCTGCAGGACACCGGCCCCTGAGGCCTGGAATTGGACACCCCTGCCTTAAAGAATGCAAATTGCCAATAGGAAACTTGTAGTTAGAGGAAATTTGGAAGTTCAAATCCAGCAAGTTCCATAAAGCAGAGGAATTCGTTCAACACTTCCTGTTATCAGCTCATTCCGTCTCACAGTCTGAATGCTTCAACATGCCGCAAAAAAGTACCGTCTCTATTTAAACACTTTCCTTCATCTTTGTTCCTTCTCTGAATTAAGTTTAAGCACCTTGCTGACACTGAAAATGCCTAACTTTAAGTCCTTATCACTCAATAACAGGGTTCACATCGAAGGTTGCTGTTGTTATTGGTTGTGCTTACGTATGGTGTGTTCACTGTTTGGAAGAGTATCTGATTTTTCTTTTTAATTTAGACAGGTTGCTCACTTGTGAGGGCCGTTCACATTGAAAATGGTCCATTTTGAGTTAACAACCGATCATTTGTGCTGCTTATCAACATCCTATTCATTTTTCCCGCTTGGAACTTTTTGACTTTCGGCCTACAAACACAAATGGAAGACACAGCTGATCTCCATGGGGAATTGTTTTTCTGACAAGATATAACCTACATTGTTATTGCACGAACAAGTACATTATTTCTTTGTGTCAGTCTTGTAAATTTAGTTTGTAACTAATATAAGGTAAGATGGCACAAAATCATTTAAACACTACTTATAAAATCGATTCAGTCAACTAAGTTAAACTAAGAACAGATAGATGTTCAGTAGATGTATTAAGTCAGGCCTGATATGTCATGTTGACCCAACTCATGTTGAAACACGATTGCCTAATTCTTAAAGAAATCAATACAGCCCAGTAGAAATCATTGTCACCGAGTTGCGCTTTAGATACATCTAACACCAACACACTTTTGAGTAAAGCGAAACTCAGTGTATTTGTTGAAGTCTGTGAAACATTGGATTTGGTTGCTGTGGTGTCTTTTCTGACTAGGTAACCAAGCACCCAGCAATATCAAATGACATAAGTGATGTCAGCGCCCCTGAGCTACCCACCGTGTGCGTCTCCACCATCCAGGGCACTGCGGTCAGACTACACTTGTACAGAAGTAGGCCAGAAGCTGTTGAACTCAGCTGGGTTAGGTGAGGCAATACCAAGCAGGCAGGCAGCTGCCCAAACACAGTCCATTCCCAGAGCACGGTCAGAAAAGAGAGGATAATGGAAAAAAACCATATAAACAGTCTGCTGTTGCTACCCTTCAACAACAAACCTTTGTGTGTATTAATGGAATTATTTGTGACAGACGAGAAGTGGGGGAAATTCTTTCCTTCCCAGTCAACAATCGTTGTAAATGAAAAAGAGTTCTGTGTGTCATCAGTCATGGATGAGGACATGGCAATTAAAGAGATTGAGAAAATCCGTTTGGCCAAACAATGGAATCAAATGTTCAATGTATTATTAATCGACTCAATATAGATTACTAGCATCTGCTTATGTGTATCACATATAAGGAGCAAAAGAACCAACAAGTATAACGAGAAGCAAAGGATTCATGGATATCTCCTGGAGTGTGTGCATGGTGGCTTCTCCTGTACGACTCGGTTGTTTTGTGATGGACTGGAGACCTGTACAGTGTGTACTGGATGGACGGATGGACGGACGGATGGATGGATGGATATTTTCTGAAATAATACATGGAAATTATTATTATTTATCTGCTGGTCATTTCAAAGGAAAGATCTCTGGCTTTATTGTGATTCTAATTTAGCTCAAGGTTGATGAATAGGGACTAGAAAAGAGATTTTAATTCAATTCAATTCAGTTTATTTATATAGCGCCAATTCACAACAGATGTCATCTCAAGGCACTTAACAAGAAGTCATTTCAATACATTTATACAAACATTCCAATCAGTTAAAAAGTTTCCTATTTAAGGAATCCCAGCAGATTGCGTCAGTCATTGGCGTCAGTCATTCAGTCTTCATGGCAGCTGTACTCCTCTACTCACAATAGCAGAACAAAATAGACTGGACCCACCTCATGTCCAATTGAAAACATGTCATTACCAACTAAATCCCAGGATTTCCAGCTTGGAACCAGGACAATCTTGGTTTTCCAGTCAGTTATGGATTTGCTTCATTGGATGTCACATTGCCATGGCTCCCGGCACAATTGTCGGGCAGTTGGAATCTTCTGGATCACACTGAGGCAGCCGAAGTCTTTTCAGAAGCAAAAATACGTTGTCAACAGATTCTCCCCACTGAGCTGTGGATCTCTGCAGCTCCTCCAGAGTTAACACAGAGCCTCTTGGCTAGTTCAGGTGGAACCCTCTATAGGTTGTGATGGTTAGCAGAATGCTAAAACTACTGTGGTCGTCTCAAACGTACTTGATATGTGTTGAATAGATCAAGTGCACATTCACAGGATCTTGACGTTTTAAAAGAGGAATCATTTATTTGCTATCATATCTCATTCTAAAATATCAAGATTCAAGTTTATTTACACAAAGCATTTCTGTCACAGGTGTTTTTGCCACTGTCATTTCAACTTTATTGCTTCATTTAACTTTTATTACTTCTCTTCACATTCCACTGTAATGTAAGGTTTCCTGTTTTGTTTGCTTCTTGTGTTAGGGTTTTATCATGTAAAGCACTTTGAACTGCCTTGTTGCTGAAACATGGCTTGACTTAATTTATTTTACCCATTTTTACCCATCATTTTAACTGTTTTCTCCCCGTTTCGTCTTCAATCTTAAAGCTGGGGAGCAACAAAAAACAAAACAAAGCACAGACGTCCTCCTCTTTTTTCTCTTAGTGACCTTCTGTCGCATCTGTCAGATGTTTGAAGGTTGGAATATTGTTTTACAAGCTAACTCTGCTTTAAACGTCTTCACAACTTTCTCCCTGACTTGTTTGCTGTGTTTCTTGGTCTTCGTGATGCTGTTTGTTCTCTGGGTTTTATTTTACCAAAACCTCTGACGCCTTCACAGAACAGCTGGATTTTTACTGAGATCAAATTACAAACCAAACTAAACTAATTAGGTAATTTAAATTGGATTATTGTTACAGGTATACGAGTAAAAGGATTAAACTATACATGCATTCTTCTAAAATTTTCAGATTACTTTTTATTCGTTAAGATTTTTGAAAACCATGTTATTTTCAATGTGCTATTTGTTTATCTGCAACATAAAATCCCACCAAAATACAGAGTAGATAGTGGTTGTAACAGCACAACATTTCACACTGTTGATTGCTCGCAGTTTTCCAGAAAATGTGCTCTGCTTGCTAAGATGACAGAGAGTTAATTCCTGCAGTTTTTTTCCTTTGCTGTAATTCTCCCGATATGTATTTTCAAAGGAGCCTTGGTTGTTGCTGCTCTCGTGTTCAAATCATCCAAAGACTCTGGGGAGGAATGAATGCAACACATGTACTGCTGTCCACGATGACACACATGCTTTTCACATGTGAACACGAGAAAGGGACCTGGTTCGTTTCTCATGGTTTCACATTGTCTAGCTGTCTTTCAACTGTCAGATCAGCGTTTTTTTTTTTTTTTACCTGGACAAATCTATTCATACTCTCTTTTGCACATGCACGCACACGCATACACACAAACACACACAGAAATGGGATTATAGGAGGGCACGGGCGGGAACCACGAGGATCATTACTGGAAGACAGTTACACAACCAGAACAGAAGTTCAAGAGGCAAAAGGAGCAGGGAACTGATGCTGCCATTGTTGTGCGCATACAGAGCTTTCATGCACGGAGAAAAGTGCAACCAGGTCAGCCATACGAACAGGTTAAAGCTGGTCTCCCTGAGCTCCTGTCATATTTACAGTCCTCCAAGTCACTCATGCATTGCCTCATTGCTTTGATTCTGTAAACTCTGTGTCCAGTGTTTATGTGACTCCTGTTAGATATGTGCTTCGTCAAACTGAGATGAAGGTCACAACAGATTCCTTCTGTGTTTCTGCGAGCAGACGTCCCCATTTTGCCTCACTCTAGTCGGTATCATGTGTCTGGACTCAGTCACTCAGCGGTGGTGTGTGTGTTGCTCAACAGGCCGGGAAGGGAGAGCCCCACGTCTTCAAGGAAAAGACATTCAAGAAGAAGCGGCAGTGCAGCGTGTGCCGACAGAACGTTGACAACGTGGGCTCCTTCTGCAGAGGTAAGAGAGTTACTAGGTTGCTGGGAAGTAGTGGATTAAATAGGACATATAGTTTGCACAAAAGATGTGGAGAAAAGTTACAATGAGAAAGGTTGGATGTTGAGATAAAAAAACCAAGATACTGATGTTTCTACTTGACTAAATGTTTATGTTTTTCTCTCCTTTTTCTTGTCAAATTCATATTTCCTTCAGTATGCAAAACAGCCACCCACAGGAAGTGCGAGAGCAAGGTAAGGATCATCCTCAAAGACTTGCATAATGGCAAAAGACTTAACTGTCAGAAAGTAAATATTGCACACAGAAAGTGCGGGATTTATTTCTCACGCAAGGTTCCACTTACAGTTGCAGTTAGAAATGTACATCCACTCACAGTGGGGGTGGATGTCATAGTTGGGCTTTCTTCATGGTGGGATCATGATCATTGATTTCTAAAAACTAAAACTAGCTGCAGAAGTTGGATTTTGTTGTTATTTTTCTCCAATCTGCACAGAATCCGAATTATACTTACACTCCCACTTATACAGTATTGGTTGGTTAGGAATCACAACCACACATGAATAGCTGAAATCCATGAATACGTGAGTCCTTCTCTAAAAATGCTTAGAACTGCTTATTTTACTAGTTCGAACAAAAAATATCACTTAATATGCATTAATTGCACAGTGAAAACCGTCTTAGCACTACCGCAGAAGCTAACATCAATGGTCTGCTTATCTCTGCTCTTAGGGGTACAGGCAATTAGTGCCAAGGAAAATGAATGCCGCTGGTGGAATGCCTTCTTTGCGAACACCAGCCAATAGAGCTTCAAGCAGCTCCTAGATATTCCAGCTTCACAAGATGCATTTTCTTTCAAATATTTTAGATATGCTCTATGAAAAAATCCTAAAATAGTCCGATTTTCCACAAATGGTTTAGAGTTCATAATCATCTGGAAAAATCCATAAATAATGAACCATGATTAGGCGGGGGTCCGCTGTATTTGGTCAAATAGTTGTACTTATGAGCTTCTAGCATAATTCTGACTAGATATTTGACCACTGAGTGGGTGGATGGATGGATGGGTGGATGGGTTGATTGATTGATTGATTGATTGATTGATTGATTGATTGATTGATTGATTCCAGGCACAGATCAGGTATTTAAGCGTTGCCTGTAAATGTCCCATGGGATTGAAGGTGGGGATCTTTGAAAGACCATTCCAGAACCAGTTTCAGTGTGTGTTTTGGGTTGTCCAAGTATCCGCTGCCAGTTCCACTGGCAGGAAAACAAGACCAGAGCATGATGCTACCACCACCATGCATGTGCGTTTTTATAGTTGTCTTAGGTCTGAAAGCCTGCCCTTGATTCCTACGAAGATTCTCATCATCGTGGTCAAACACCTCAATCTTTGTCTCATCTGATTATAAAATCTCTCTCCCAGAAGGCTGTGGGTTTCCTGCTAATTTCAATCAAGTGTAAGGCTCTGGATTTTAGAACAGGGGGTAATTTCTTGAATGGAATTATTTCAGTCGACTGGGATGTCAAGCTTATCTGTGGACAGTAACGCTAGGGGTGAAAAGGCTTTCCTGTTTATGACGGGCTTTAGTTTTTGTGATATCTTTCTTGCTCCCTAAAATCCTAAAATCATCATTAAACTGGGTGTTACAGTTTGGGTTTCTTCCAGAACTCACCAAAGTGGTGGAACATTTGAATAACTTGTAGGTACTTACAATAGCTTGAACTGCTGCCCTTAGAATCATGCAGTTGTTTAGAAATGGCTCCAAAAGCCTTTCCCAACTTATGCAAATCTACATTTGTCCCTGCTAGATCTTCACTAAGTTATTTGGCTTTTATATTGATCTTTGTTTTCACTATAAGACAGTCCAAGCAGTGCTGTCTTACAAACATTTTATTCTTGGGTAGATTAGGGTTAAAAGTCATTCTAGATCTCTAAACCAGGTCAGATTCAGGTACTGTAAATGCATTAAGATATTTCAACCTCTATGTATATTTTTGACCCTCTGTGGTTCAGAGAAACTACACAATAAATTCAAACTTGAGTATTAAGTTCTCAAATGAAATAATTGAAATTGCATGTTGTACTATCATTCTACCCCATTAATTGCACTTATACTTGACTGTATTATTGATTGCAGTTATTTTTCACACAAAAAAAGGAAACATTTTGTGTTTGTGGTCAGAAACTGGTTCGGTCAAATTAAACATCTCAAGATAGTATATAGCATTAACAGATGTTGACTATAAAGACGAATGTTGTTTGCAGGCTTACCAAAGAGGAGCTCCTCTCATCAGAGCTCCAAATGAAATGAGTGATCTCAACAAATGAGCACCCTAAGGGCTGTCTCACAAGAACACTGGGATGAAGGAAATGGTGTGGGAGTAGAACAAAAGTGAAGTCATCCCCGACAAACCTCGACCCCTCTGATTCCCTGTTAACCCCAAATGCAGACACTCTTATCTGGCTTGATGAGTTTGAAGCCTAGTAGATAGTTGTCCTTGTGTTTAATGTACATATTTGGCAACTCCAACCTTCAGGAACAATACACGTTAAGATGGTTAAGTAAGCTGTTAATATTGGGGTGATGTGCGAAACAACAAATGACAGAAGTTCTGCAAGTCCAGAAGTCTCAAGAGCCCTGCCAATAAAAAGGCTGCTCGGCCGCATTCCTCAGAAAGAGCTCCGAGCCTGTCTTGAATCCCACACCGCTGCTCGTGTGAAAGAGCCATTGATGGAGAGATGGTATAATGAATAGACAGAGGGATGATTGGCAGCCATGGCAGTAGAGGCTTGGAGCCTTGGCAAGCATTGGGCGAAGGAGAAAGAGCCCAGGGCGAAGGCATGTGGCAAAGACATCCTCCCATATCGGAGGAGCAGAGCCTTGGGGAGAAGTTCAGGGATCAAAGGAACCTCAGAGATGACATAAGTATATAAAAAGTAATACTAGCCTTTAAAGACAACCTATTTGATTGCTTCAGTGAAAGGAGATATTTTCTTTGCACAACACATGATATTATCCAACTTTTATTACACTTTATTTAAAAAGATTCAAATAACCAGAAGGGGAAAACACTTAATTTTGTCCAAGTTTGGAATGCTTTAGCTTAGAACTCAGCAAGCAAACGTGTTGACAAAAAATATTCAATGATAAATTTTTATGTGACACCCCAACTAAACAAAAAAGTATTTATACTTCTTGAAATGTGTTATCTTGTCACACTATGACCACGAACTCCAACGAGAGGTGTGATAGGCGTACCGATGTAATCAGCCCAAGATGGTAACTCTGGAGGGGCTGCAGAGATTCACTAGCCTGGCAAGCAATTCTGTATATATAAATATATAGTCTGGCCATGACCCATAGACAAACTCAGTCCTACGGTTGTCTTTCAAACTGTCTCTGCACGCAATTGGACAGCGCTAGGACCAATCAGAGCAACGAACAACGTGACGTACTGAAAGCAAAAGAAATCAGTCAACGGGGCAGTCCACCATATACTGTCAAAGAAGAAAAAGAACAACATTTTGAGTTGTTTGGGTAATATTTTTGAAATCATCCCAGGTCCAATACTGAAGACTTTAGTGCTGTCCGACATCAGAGTTTTCTGTGTCATCCAGCACAACTCGGAGGACGACAAAGAAAACATATCAGCAATAACTCTGATGTCGGACATCATCCAAATGATCCAAAATGGCATTCTCTGATAAATGATTCCTCTCAGTTTGATCTGCTAGAGTAACCAGAGATGAACAAAGTTCATGCAACTCCGACTCTTGACTTAGCATGTCATTGTTAGCTGTACAGCAGGCTGCTCAGTCACAGTAGTGAGTGAGAATGGGTATCCTGGAAGATTGGTGTTTAAGAACCAGCCAATGAGCATGCAGGTCCCACCCACTGACTCTGATTGGCAGATGAAGTTATTCTGCTGAAAAGTGACATTCTGAAATAAATAAGCCACTGGGAAAAAAAACCAATGGGAAATAAAAACTTACTTTGGAAAAATGACGTTTTGCAATAAAACTGATGAAATTAAATAAAAATGGCTAAAAAATAATTCCCATTATTAGGAAATATTTCACATTAAAATAATGTATTATATTAAGAAACAGATTTTTTAAGGAAAATGAAAAATATTTGATACTATTGAACTTTGAATTTTATATATGTTCCGTTTTTTCACAATTTCATTGTCACGTTATATATTTGTTATTAATTGTTATCCAGATATCTATTATGAGCCAAATTCACGTGCGCAAACTTCCAAGAAGACTGTGATTTATAAAGGGGAAATTGCTTACACCTGTGCGTAGGCATGGTTTTTTATAAATCAGAAATCTTTTTGGCGTACGCAAACTTTTTGTTTTGGTCGTACGTACACTTTTAGTAGGGATTCTACGCAATGTTTTATAAATGAGACCCCTGGTCTTTATGGAAAAGTGATAAGAAGACAGCCAGTCTGGCCTGCATTCAAAATACTAGAAAACTAACAACCTACATCACACATTCCAGGGGCCGAATCAGGCTGTGTTGATGCTTGTTTTTAGCATTGACAGGGAAGCTGGTCCCAGCTGATGGATGGATGAAGCCAAATACAAGATAATCCTGGAAGAAAGCCATTTTAGGGAGTGTAAAAGACTTGAAACTGGGTAGAAGTTTACCTTACAGGAGGAGAAAGATTCTAAACAAACATTTAGGAACATTTGGATTCCATCAAAGCACATAGTGCGATAGAATAACCTAGTAAAAGCCTAAATAAACCTAAATAAAATTGGAAGTCTGTAGCAAGACTTGACTAGGGCTGTTCACAGGTTCTTAATCCCATCTGACTGAATTTGAGATATTTTCACAAAGAAAACTGAATGAACATTTCAGTCTGTAGAAGGCAGCTACTTATCGCTGCTGTAACTACAGCAGTTTAGTGATGAAGGGGGACTGAAGACCAAAAGCATGCCACAATTTACAGATTTCTATTTATTCTTTTAAAGTGTAACTGAACCCCCTGAAAAAGCATAACCCCTCCCCCAGACAACATTAAAAAAATTCTACAAAGTGGGCGGTCCCAGGAAGAACGGAGGGGTATGGCCAAGTGTTGAGGTAAAGCGGAGGGGGGAACATTGAGGTGTGTTCAGGAGGACAGTGACAGCTCGCTTAATGTGACACTGAAACATGGACAGTGACCAAAGCCACGTTGGCAGTTTTGCGACTGATCAGCATTAATCTGTTTTGAACGTTAGCTTATGTTAGCATTACCACTCAGAGACTGGACTCCTCCCGTCTTCCTCTGCCTCAGCAGCACCGAGCTCGGGCGGCGCTGGCTCGGTGCCCTGAACCAGCGGATCCCCTCCGTCGTCACCGGAGATAGAGGAGTAGAGGGAGGCTTTATGGAGCTCAGCGGCCGCGAGCCGTATCAATTAGAGCCGCTGGCTCGGGGCGCTGAGTTGGCGCTGAGTTGGTGCTGAGTTGGTGCTGAGTTGGCGCTGAGTTGGTGCTGAGTTGGCGCTGAGTTGGCGCTGAGTTGGCGCTGAGTTGGCGCAGCCCGCGGCTGCCGCTGCTGCTGAGGGAGAGAGAGACAGGAGGAGACCAGTCTCTGAGTGGTAATGCTAACATAGGCTAACGTTCAAAACAGTATGTTAGCTAAGCTAACTAAGTGCTAATGGGATAATAATGGTAACCTGAAAAACGCAATCCAACTCCAAACTCGCCACGGGGCCGGTACGTCTGACAGTTTTATGCCCAAACCCACAGGGCGTGTCTGTGAGACCTTGGCTGCTGTGACACAGTCAATGCCTGTGACGTAGAGATGTACCGCTCTCCACCAATCACAAAATTCAAATGCAGTAGCCACCGTTCAACCCTAAGGGGGCAGCACTAAGACGTTTTTAGACGAAAAAGTGTAGAATTAAACAAGTTTACACCAAAATGTAAAAAAATCCCCAGAAACTGAAAGACTGCATTGGTAAAGACCCATTAAACAGTTTAGAAGCGAAAAAAAGTTTTTGGGTGGTTTAGTTACTCTTTAAGTTCAAAAGCAATGCATCATTTTCCTGCCATTTCACAACCATGCACTACTGTACTTCATTTTGGTCTGTTACATAAAATAAAATACAATGACGTTTGTGGTAGGGACACAACATGTAAAAAGGTTCAATGGGTGTGAATGCTTTGGCACTGTGATATTCAGATTAAATGTAAATAGTTTAATGTCAAGATTTGTTACAGAGAGGAAGATTGGGTTGTTGTCCAGTACTGGTATGATGTGAGTTTGTTGTCTGGGAGTTTAGCAGCGATATCCATCACTGCTACTCAGGAAGGGAGAGGTTAGATAAGGCAGGGTGGGGAAAGCACGGTTGCCATGTCCGTCATCGCTGTTATCTAACCTTGCATGATTTGGGAATTTGGACAATGATGGAGAATAGTTGGGATTGGATTCTAAACGGGGTGGATTCAAGGTTCATTAGCTTTTTAAATGAACTTAGTGTACACCTTTAAGCAACATCTCCGGTCTGTGAGGCAACCTGTTTCTCCCCAGACGTCTATTTACT
The DNA here is from genome assembly GCA_963556495.2 of Valencia hispanica. Taxonomy (NCBI): domain Eukaryota; kingdom Metazoa; phylum Chordata; class Actinopteri; order Cyprinodontiformes; family Valenciidae; genus Valencia; species Valencia hispanica. The sequence goes on along the minus strand of OY747709.1, from coordinate 11,482,020 downwards.
TCTGCTCCTGACTGGTGTGGCGGAAAGGATGATGACAAATCGTCTTATTACCACACCGGTCAGCAACCTGCCTGTACATCTGCTCCATTTCTGTGGAACCACTTAACACCACCTACACACACACACACACACACACATGCACGCATTCTGGTAAACATCCTTACCATGAGAGTGGTTGGTGGTAATAGGTAGTCATTCAACTGGTCCGTCTCTGTTCTATTAAAACACCCAGACTCTCTCACAGAGACCAACAGAATGCTGTAAACAGTTTTGTTTCTGCATGTTTTCTCTCAGAGAATAGTTTCCCCTGTATCTTTGATCCCAAGTGGAACATTTAGTCCACAGGGAGCAGATGAGGGGGTGGTAGGGAGAGTGACTGAGGCCCCAGTGGCAGAGGATGATGGGAGAGGGCGGACTCACAGAGGAACAGTGGGAGGAGAAAGGATTGAAATGAGTGAAATTCAGCCCTTGACGACTTGACTGGCCTGTCTAATTAAGCAAGAAGAGGCATTTCCGCTGGTCAGGGGGAAGAAACGGGTGGACAGATTTTCTGAGGTTAAAGTCTGAGTCAGATCAGCGGTGATTTAGGTAATAACTTAGATTGGATCTGACTGGCTTTGTGACTGAGAGCTGGCCTCTTTTACCCTGATTTGATATCAGTAGGGGTCATCGTCAAAATTTCCCAACGAAATGAGACAAAACACACACACACCCAAACACACACACGATGGTGTGAGCTGATGAGTTGTCACAGATTCCTTTTATGTAAATAGAGAAAACATCTATGTAAGATTTTGATGGTATGACAACCTTGATCAAAATATCAGTTTCACATACAGCTGCTGGATTGTAGGAAAAAATTCTAATCAGTCATTTTGGTGGATGGAAGACTCCCAGTCATTTAAAAGAATAACTTAGTGACTTTTTTTTCAAGGTATCTATCAAACAGTCTTAAAACATCTAAAAGAGCAGTTATTCAAATGTGGACTTTAAATAGAAAAATATACGCACACAAAATTAGCAAGTGGAGCATATTTTATTAATCTCTCTAGACACTAAATTGAATTTAAAATACAAAATGTAGTAAAATATTCAAATGCTCATTAGATTATTAAAAAAATATTTTTCTCACAACTAATAGTAGATAAAATAAATGTTTTCTGACCAAATAAATTTGCTCATATTTCAGTGCAGCAAGTGAAAGATCCTCTACTTTACATGAATTTCTATTTTGGCTTTCTGTGTTAGCTGCTAATTGATAATTCTGGGCCTAATTTCGGATTGTTGCGCAGCTTAGCTGTGTGGCTAAGTTGAGCAGACATCGCCAAGGAGTAAATTATGTGTTTTTTTTAGGTCCGTCGATATCTTCGAATCCAAAGGTTCCCACACGAACTACTTTCCCTTAGCTGCTGCTTTTAGCCACATATGCTGGTCATAACATTTCAGACCCTCGCAGTTTTGGTTATTTAATGACTCACTTTTAAATGGTGTGAGATGCTGGTATCGACCACACATGATCTCTCTCAGAAGATCAGTGGATTCCAATGTGGTAGTCTGGATAGGATGACACCTTTGCAATACGTCTAGACCAGTGGTCTCCAACCCTGGTCCTCAAGATCTACTGTCCGGCAGGTTTTAGGTTCATCCCTGCTCCAGACGAACCAAGTGATTGAATCACCTCTTCAGCATTCCAGCAAGTTTGGCAAAGACCTGGTAACAAGCTTAACACTTGATTCAGCTGTACTGGAGCAGGGATGCATCTGAAACCTGCAGAACAGTAAATCTCGAGGACCAGGGTTGGTGACCACTGGCGTAGAGGTACATCAAGCCCAGGATACACATAGAAACTGCAGTCAATACTCCTACGAAATATTCCACCGTCATCTAAGGAACCGACATGGAACAACAGCCACTCGGGAGCACAGTAGTTGGCTATGTACAATCACCAAGCAGGGGTTAGAAAGTGCATAGAGGTTACCAACTTTCTGCAGAGTCAAGATCTACAGTCCTCCAAACTTTAGGTTTCTTTCAGATTAGACCAAGAAGTGGTTGTCCATAGTGTGCAGCTGCAAACCAGCCTTACATCACCAATTGCGATACAAAGGATTGAATCCAGTGGTATAGAACAGAATGACCACTGGATTCTACGAAGGTATTTTCTCTGAAGTGACCGATCATGTCTCTCTGTCTGGTAATCCACATCAACAAGACGTAGGTGTGGTAGTTGCCATGAGAACGGCACTTTTTGTAAAGTTTTTTTGCAGATGGTATCATAGTGTGGGAGTATCTTTTTGGGAGTGGGCTCCTTGGTTCCAGTGAGAAGAACTAGTAAAGGGTTAGTTAGTTTAGTTAGTCAGTTAGTTTCCTTACATAGAAAACTAGCTAAACCTTTAAACTGATTGGAATGCTTGCATTGAAATTACTTTTCTTGTTAAGAGCCTTGAGATGATATCTGTTGTGAATCGGCGCTATATAAATAAACTGATTTGAATTGAATAGTTTGGATTGAAGTTCCTTTACCGCTCTATGAAAGAAATCATATAACCATGAGGTTGCTGAAGTGCAGGAAACCAACATCTATCCTGAAAATAACTTTGGGACTTCTTTCCCCTAGTTACGACTTCAACACTGAAGAGTTCCGTGGTTAGTATGAACTTATTCACTGATCAGAAAAAAATAATAAAAAATGTAAACTTTTCAACCAGCCAATAGGCTACCAATAAGGGGACTAGTAAACAATAGATGTCAGGAAGACAACTAGACTAATTCAATCTTTGCTGATTTTCTGAGTAACAGAAGAAGAAAGAATCCCCACTACCAACTTTCACTTGAACATTAATGTGGTTTTCATGCCCTAACAGGCGAATAATAAATTGATTGGAAATTAATTTTTATTATTGTTATTCAATTACCGCTGACTAAGTCAGTGTTAAGTGTTATGGTTTTTGCTCACAGCCCAAGACTCTTCAATGACTTTCGCAGTGGAGCATTTATCTACAATCCTAAACCAATCAATGTAATGTGACTGCAGGTCTAGCTTCTGCTTCAGAGCTGAATTTATAAACTTAGGACAGTGTTTCTCAAACTATGGGGCGATTTAAATAGTTTTTTTCCCCCTAAATTCTATCGTTGTGAATCCTTCACTGCACTGTAAATTAAATCAACCAACTCCCCTCTCTCACAAAATTAAACACACTCAAATAAATTAGCAATTGTGATCATCATTGTAAACAGAACCGGGACCTGGAACATCGGGCTGGGAGTTTGACGTTGGAATATATCGCAGCAGAACAAAATAAGCTGAAGTAGCCGCATTATCAGAGATTCCATCTGCAAAATGGAGAAATATCTAAAAAGATCAGGGAACGTTTCAGAGTCAGAGAAGTCACACGGTCAACCACGGAGGAAATACAGGGATGAGTATCTTGCTCTTTATTTATTTTATTTTATTTTGTATTTTTGAAAGCTTTGTATTCGTGATAAAACTACAACTTTTATTTTCTCCAACTGTGAGCTGAAGTCTACATGTAGCAACTATTTCTGAGCCGGTTTTACAACAGTGTGCAACAACTTTTTGCAACTAATTTATACCCTTAAAAACTTGTAGACTAACTCAGCTATTTAAATAAATAAAATACTTTAAAAATCAGGCGTGGTCACCATTCTGTTGGGGCATTAAAAACGGAGGGGGGGGGCTTGTCTATGCTCCAGCCCCAAAGTGGGGAATGATAAAAACAGTTTGAGAAACACTGGCTTAGGAGTTCATAGTTCTGACTGGAAAGAAGCTTGAGCAACGAGCCATCCCACAGATGTTGCATGTTGGCACGACAGAGCTGTGTGTTTTAGGGATTCCAACCCATCCTTCCCCTCCGGATTCCATCTCATTCCTCCTCGTTGTCAGTCCTCTTGTCCTCTGAATATGACAGAATACAAGCGGTGTATGGGTTCTGTTGCTTGCTCATCTCTTTACAAGAAGAGGATGTGCAATCAAGTCCAGATACAGTGGAAGTGGGGGAGGACATACTGTAGGGGTGGTGGAGAGCAACATGCCCCGCTCATGTTTCCCTAACATAAAACCCTTTCATCAGGATAGCTGTGGTTACAGTTGAATCCCCCAGGCCCGCTGTTTTGTTTTTTTTCTTTCTGTAAAGGGAAACACGAGATACACAGGCATCCTCCTTCCCGCTCATCGTTGTTTTCTGTTTGGATTTTCCAGAAGTTCCTAAACTCGTGTTCAAACTCTGTTCAATCCAAGCACTCCTCCGGATCCAAAGCACACCAAAGGAACAGAGCGAATGAAGAGCTGGAACGATGAAGTAATGATTGTACAGTCTGACCCCAGCATCCCAGTTATGCTGCAGACTTCCTGTCAAACTGAAAGCAATTGGTCAAACCATGCGAACATGTCACTGATTGCTGTGAAAAAGCACGTCCGCCGCAGCGTGCTTGTTAGCTTTTAGGCATTAAAACCATCCCAGCAGCTATACAGTACGGGGCCCAGCTAATTGTTTTTAGGAGCTTGTTTTTAGGGGGGAAAAGGGGTTCTCAGTGACGCCAGCAATGAGTAATGTTTGTGGCCTTGAGCCCAGACCTCTGGTTTCCCTCCTGCAGACCCAGACCTTCACCCAGTACTTGTGTAAGTCAGCCTGAGTCATCGCGGATAACAGGAAGAAAATGGATCTTTCAGCTTCACAGCGACCATGACTGTCTCTCCTGACCAAAGGAGACGCCACTTTATCACAGACAGCTCTGGTAATTGCAGAGATAGGGCAGTTTTTTTTGTGTTTTTTTTTTTACTTTAAGCTCTGCCAAGTAAGTGAAGGACCAAGTTTGTGATCAGTGTTGATGAGAATTAAAACTGTAAGCGGGCCAAGTTGAGACTTAGCCAGTTCACTGTGAGTGTGAGTCTGTGGGAACCAGTAGGAGCATGCAAAGGGCCTTGCAAATATTTTCTATATTCATATTTGATTTACTAATGAAAATCTAAAAACTACGGTGTGTCTTTGATATAAGAACCCTAAATAAAATCCAGTGCTTGCGATAGCCTGCAGGGGTCACCTGTGTATTTTAATTTGAATCCAGCTGTTCTATGAAGGCTTCAGAAGTTCATCAGAGAAGTATTTCCCAATTCTTTTCAGCTTCCAACCCTTAAAAAAACGGCAGATGCTTATGAATAAGTATTCAAGTACTACTTCTACCACGTGTTAAAATGTGTGCATCACAACACAAATATCATCACTGTCTTTTAAACAAAAATAGCATAAATAGGTTATACAATTAAAATTGTTGTTATTTGGTTTAATTTTTTAAGAGGATAATACTCCACACTTTTTGATGTACAATCACTAAGGCCAGCTTTGTGAACCACTGGCTTAAAGAAGATTGGTGAACAAACAGCTTCAAGAAGATCAAGAAAAACAGTAGACAGGTAAGGGAGAAAACTATAGAGGTGTTTAGAGCAGAGTTAGGTTCTAAAACAATACATGGGACAACTGCAAACGTACTAAGATATGACAGTCCACCTAAACTGACTAGTTAGGCAAGGAGAGCATTAATCAGAGTAGATTCTAAGAAAACTATGGTAACTCTAGAGGAGTTGTAGAAATGTCTAGCTCTGGTGTGTGAAATTGTCGAAATGACTGCAACTACTCTCATACTCTACAAACCTAATTTTCGTGGATGAGTGATAATTAGAAAGCCGCTGATAAAAGAAAACCTTGAGAAGTCCTGTTTGTAATTCGCCACAAGTTATGTAGGCAAGACACAGCAAACATGTGGAAGAAGCTACTTATTGTTAGATGAAACCCAAAATGAGCTTTCAGCCAAAATACCCTGGGGAAGACTAACACTGCTTATCACCCTGAACACACAATCCCATTTGTGAAACATGGAGGTGGAAGCACCATGCTGTGTGGAAGCTTGGGGAAGAGTTTTTGGGAAGATGAATGGAGATAAATACAGGATAATCCTGGAAAAAAAAACTGTTTAAGGCCGCAGAAGACTTCAGAAGGAGGCGGAGGTTCACCATCTTGCATGTCAGTGAACTCAAATTTACATCCAGAGCTACACTTGATAGTTTGAGTTCAAAGTATATGAATATGTTGGAATGACCCAGTCAAAGTCCAGACCAAAATCAAAATGGGAATCTGTGGTGGGACTTGGAAATTGGTCTTCACAGATTTTCTCCATTCAAACTGATGGAGCTGGAGCTGTCTTGCAAGAATAGGGCAATAGTTGAGCCTCTAAATCTGCAAAGGTAGATTTTGATCTGACTGGAAGAAATGCTAAAATTTTCAAGTTGCCACTTAATGCTGATAAAGAATCTGGGTGTGGAGTGAGCTAAAGATTAGGGCGATGGCAAAGAGGCCTTCCGATCTCAATGAAGGGAGCCTCGACCTCGACACCCACTGTGCATGAGTCATACGCAGGTTTCAGGTTAATCATATCATCTGATAAACATCGCCCTCTGTATGGAAAAGTTTTTTTTTCTTTGTTTGGGGAAACAGGTTCTCTTCTCTGTCTCATATCTCTTTAAGATCACCTCCTCAGGCCTCATCATGATAGGGCACCATCAGAAAAAAACATCAGGAGGAGAGAATGAGGACTTCGACCACAGGGATGTTTTGTTTGAGAGCTGCGGTATGCTGCAAACTGAGACGGCTCCTCAAGTAGTTGTTGACAAAGCCTCTCTCGTGAATCTGAGTGCGTATCTGTATATATGTTAAACACTGTTTACATTGAAGGACGATGCAAATATAGAAACAGGAGTAAGCGCTGGGCTTTCGGGAATCGTGTGTGCTTGTGTGTGTGTGGGGGGGGTAATGCGTGGCCATGCATCAAACAGGATGAATGACAGAGATGGATCTCAGCCACAAAGTGTAGACAGGGAGGGAAGGAGTGAAGCTCCGTAATAACACCCGCTATCGGTTGGCTCGGAGAACATTTTTTTCCATTGTTGATGTCTTCCTGCTTTGTTTGTTTACGCACATTTATTTTTATCTGCCATCCAACGTTCAACGCTTGTTTGGCTCGGGAGGAAGATAGAGATAGTTGGATGAGAATGTTATGGTGTGGGTTTTCTTTTTCACTTTGGCTTTGAGGATGTACTAAGGAACCCTCAAAACACCAGCAACATGCATGGCTGTGGTTGTTTTTCTTTTTCCATACCATTAAAGACACTCTTTCAAATTTCAACAGGTTTCACACTGTTATTACTTCAAGATGGAACCTACAATGAAAAGCTGTGTATGGCATCCTCGCTGCTTCCAAATGATCAAAGAAGAAAAGAAGCAGGATGGAGCAGCTAAGCTATTGTACTTGACCACCTCACCAGAAGCAGGAGCTTTTGCAGTTTTCTGGTCTGAGGCATACAGCTGTATGCTAACACAGCAGGGAAGGCATCAGCGATGTTCGTCAGTGTAAACCATTTCAGACTCTTAGCAACAGTTAGTATGTGAAATGATTAAAGTTTGAAAAAGACTGAACAAGACTGGCTTGGTTGGAAGGACTGAGTGGGAGAGCCTGTTCACTCCTAAACTATGGTGTAGTATTAGGGACAAAATTAGGACTACTGGCACCCAGCAGTGACTATGTCCTTGTAGCAAGAGGCTATGTCCACCCTTAAAGCTGCTCTGCAGAGTTTGCTTAGAGTTCTGCTTGCATGTGACCATTAGAGGAACTGCAGTCAGCAAAATGTGCACTCCATGTCTACAGACAAGGTAATGAATGTACTTTTCCAGCTGCTAGTTTGGCTTATCTAGTTGCTAAGTGACAGAGAACACCGCCACCTTGTGAAGGCACATACGTGGGTATATATGTGTGTCACCACGTCACGGCATGCTCTCTCTCACAAACAACCCCTAGCTGTTCTGTTCAGACCCGTTATCACCTCAAAGTAAGTGGAATTGCAACCCCTAGTATTAGAAGCAATCTCATCATCAGGACATGCATAACTTGACTAAATATTACAAAAATTGCTTTATTTAAACAAATATGTTACATAATGCAGCTTTAAGCCACCTATTGATTAAATTAATGAAAGGTAACTGGTAACTGAGCGGCCTCTTCCTTTATTTAAATCACAGCTCAAAACACATCTGTTCAAACGGGCTTATTCACTGTAGACACTGATTTTGGTTTTTGTCCAGTCTACTGAATTGATATTTGATTGGTTGATCGTTTATGTATTATTTTCCTCTGTTTTTTTTCCTTCTCTGTTATTATTATTACATGCAATATCCGTACGGCTTGATTCACACAACAAGATTTAAAAATTGTCGTAAGATTTTCCAAGCCTGAGCAATAAAAATATTCAAAATGTGAGAGTTTTGGTCCAACAGTTCATGGTGTGTGGCCACAGAGCAATGACGATACACCCCTCACAAACAGATTTCACCCACGGACATGCCAAAGTGGGGTGGGAAATCTCGCAAAACCTCATGAGATCAAATGTGACTTCGGAGTAAATAAATATGGCGGACACATCCAAGGCATATTTCTGCCCATTACCTCGCTTTCTGATTGGCTACTTCTCACATTCAACAGACTGTTTGCCCTCGCAACACAACAGACACGCTGTAATATTGGGCCAAGACAATCCAACATTTTAAATATCTCGAGGTCCTTCTGAACAGACCAGAGCCCTCTGAACACACCTCACACAGCAGGAATATATGATAAGATTATCTTTAGAGCCATCATGATAATAGGGGCATCCTTAAGATTGTCGTATGGGAGGAATCAGGTCAGAAATCAGCGTAATTATCTTGCCATGTAAACCAGATTTATTTGACATGCATCACAGCTTATCCCAGCTAATGAAAGAGCATAAGGAATGGGCAATCCAATGGCAACTACACTAGGCGTACTAATCGTTAGTCTCTCCAATGCTAAAGCAAGTGAGTAGACTCTTTCTCTCTTTCTGATTTGCCCGCGCAAATGTTACCGCTGCCGGCCTATCAATAACCAGATCAGTTGTGGGCTTTGGACGTAACCACGACTGGGTGCAAATAGTCCTTATTTTGGCCCTAATACCATGCCAAAATAAAAAATATTTCTCAGTACTAGGCTACCTATGAAAAAGCAAGAGGAACTCCAAGGCATTCTCATATAGAAAAAGTTAAGCCTTTATTGTAGCGGCTTGGTCACATTAAACCTTTCTAAAAAAACGCCAACGCGTTTCTGCAATATAGCCTTCGTCAGAGAGTGAAAACCTCTCACTAAGCTACCTATATTTGATGCATCTGAATAAAACATAAAACAATGCCCTTTGGTCAGCGGAGGTTTGGAGAATAAAACAATCACAACACAAATACCGGCAGTAATACTAACAGTAGCCAAGTACAGTGGCAGAAAGATGATGATTTGGGATTATTTTTGACAGGATGTGGGCACTTTGCAGTCACTGACTCAAGTGAATTCTTTTTTATTGCAAAGTTATCTAAAGCTAAATGTAAAGCCATCTGTCTCGCGGTGTTAAAAAGAGGGGAGAAAAATTCCCCAGCCATCTGAGAGTCTGGATGCACAGGATGCTTGTCAACCACAGAACTGTTCATCACGATCTCATTAAGAGATTACAGGAAAGTCTGTCTCCCTGGAAGCAAAAATAATTCATTAGTGGTGATTTGGAACTTTTGCTGCCCCCCGTAGATGTGTGCTGAACATTCAGAGCTCTATAACAGGAAGCTGCATCTTGCTTGGTTGTACCAAACTTCACTGCTGGGACCACTGTGTCCTCCCAGCTGCTTGGAGCAAAAATAAAATGAGGGGATGACCTTTGTGTTTAAAACCAACTGTGGGAAAGAGCTGGAGTGTAACACAGACGGGGTGTATTAAAGACATTTGAGGTGGATTTGAAGGAGTGTTAGAGTGTTATACGGCCAAGCATTTGAAGCAACTCTCAGAGCTGCCATAAGAGAAGTCCTGCATGTTTGTGCGAAAGCCTACATTTACGTCCCAGTCTCAGAGACTTTCAAAAATTCGAACTAAAAATGCCTTAAACTCAAAAGATTTTTTGGTTGCTTTGCACAATGATTTGCAGTTAGAAGAATATGATAGATCTTTGTCGTTGCATAAAGTCTCTTGTTGCTTTTGATAATGTAACTTGAGCCCTGGCACTACAATTATTTTAGAAGGATTTCAGTCATCTAGTCCAGAATTGCTCCCCTTACTCCCCTAAATGGAATCTTAGAAGGGTGAAAGAAAAGCTATTATTTCTCACGCTTATAATGACTTTATTCAGTAGGTGGATGTGAAATTTACCCAGAAGTACAATCTATAACTTCAAACCTTGACTTTTTAGTCTGTGACAACAGTAATTACGCTTTTTTTTAAACATATTTAAATGATTTTAATCACCTCAGACAGCTGTTTTAGCTCTGACAGAAAACAGGTGTACGACACAAAAAAAACTGCCTAGGGTTCAAAGTGTTGACAAGCTCGAGCAATATTCCCTTCAGGGAAGTAACGGAGCCCATGTTGTTTTGTACTTTTGTACGCTAACCAGAATGCCTGTTCAAAAGCAGCTAGAGTAACTAAGAAAATGTCCAGTTCAATGTGTAACCACAGTAGATGATGGACTTTCATCTTTCTGCCGTCCTCTGTTTATCCGTGGATGCTGTGATGTTTCAGTTTCATTTCACGTTCACGGCCCTGAAGGTTCTGAGGTTGGTCTTGTATCACAGTGATGATGAAAGAACAAAAGGTCAGAGCCAGCATCAACTTTCACTGCTGATTCCTCGCAGCTTTCTTTAACCCCCTCTGATTGGCTGTCCTTTGGGGACTAAAGGATAGGGAGGACTTTTAACTCCAGTGTTTGACCTCATGTCTGCTTGGTCTACGCGGCTGTTGCTGCGGAGATCGACCTGGTCTGGGTGGCTGGTGGCTCCACAGTTCAGCCCCATGGCTGTGGTGTGCGCCCTGGCCTCCACTGACTGGGGCGGTCTCTGTCGAGGTAGCCGCTGTGGTCAAGGGCGGGCTCGCTCCTGATATAGGCGGATCCCCAAGATATTGTTTCCTCACAGCAGTGTCAAGCCAGATTTATATGAGTTTACATGTTTGTTTTTATTTTTGTATTAAATTTAGAGACAGAAACAAGGAGTGGGGACCATGTTTATATTACTTGAGGGAAGGGGTATGTTGAGGGGGTAGGATGGGGGTTTTCTGACTGGGTGTATGACTATGTGTGTTTTTATTTATTAGGTTTTAATTTTGTGTGATTTATATTGTTTTATGTTGCCATTGATATGATTGGATTTGATTTTTACGGTCAAATCTAAAAGCTAAAAGAAAAGCTCCCTTAACTGCAGAAACATGACGCATGTTTTGAGGATTTGGATTTGTTGAAACTGTTTTCTCATGGCTTCAAATTCAAAGTTTTGTTTTGCCTACTCTTGTGTGTCAAGCTGATGTTGTAGGAAGTTGGTTTGGTTTCCAGAGATAGATAGCTTTGTCTACAGTTTGCTCCCCTGTGGTGTCAAACCCACAGTCTTTTATTACACCACTGGTTTGACATTGTGTGGTGTTTTCCTGTCCCACTTGACTCGCCAGGCTCCCTCCTCCTTGCTGTTTTTGTAAGAAGAACAAGAATACTATGGTAAAAGTGGGAAACTTAGTGCTGAAAGTAGAGTCATGTGAATAAGAGAGTTCAGCTTCTCTCAGTTCTACATGTCTAAGTCTTACAGGGTCCTAAAATGCATAAATATGCTGAATGACTACTTGATCGTTGTGTACTACTATGCTAAGATTCCAAATAAACTAATTGAAAGCAGTGTGAGGAACACAGTAGGTACAACTTCACCGCTTTCAGAGGAATTTGGGTGGCAAGCAGCAGCCAGCTTATTCAAATCTATGCATTCTATGAGATTTTATGTGGTTTTTACATTTTAGAACACAAAAACAATTTCCCCAGGGAAACATTTGGCAGGTTTGAAAAATTCGACAAATTCTTAAATTGGCACAATTTACCGAATCATTTATCTCTCCAACACATCTCAACAAACCTCTGGAGGCAAATGGTTTTAAACCATTTTGCAAGCACCCACATATACCTTATCAGGGTCAGCTGGACATTGGTGTTGCACTTAAACATGTTGTGTTGATCATCCGTATTGATGAGTATAACAACCCCTGAAATTAATTTATCTTCATTCTTTACTCATTCTAGTTGATCAAAGTTTCTAGAAATTTCTAATTAGGATTCCATGACTTTCCGTTTTCCTGGGGTGTACTGTACATATTATGTGACACAGTTGTCCATTCCTTTAAGCCACTGGTCAGCAGGCTGGACACGGACCCATATTTACCTTGAAACCACTCAGCGAGTGGAATGGTAAGGATGGAGGAAGAAAATCTCCGAAACTCACTCTTGAAGAAATGCCACAGAAATTTAATCTTGGCATCAACCAGTCTCCATAGAAACCATAAGTCATTTTCTGTCCTGCCATCAGGGGTGTAAATGTGGGGAGTTAGCTAGACTCTCATGGGGCCTGAACTGGATCTGTGATCTTTGGTCAGATGAGACTAAAGGCGTGTTTCCACTATCACAACTTTGGGTAATTTTACAGAATCTCCACAGTATGTGTGTCTCCACTTCACATGGCTGTTTCTAGGAGCATTTCAGGAACCAAATGAGTACCTGCCTTGGGATATGTACTCAGACATGGCCCGGTAGAGTCGCTTGGTGAGAACTGGTTGTAACTCAGAGGGAAATTAGCAGACATCGTATTGTGCTTCTTACAATGTCGATCTTTTGTTATTTCTGCTGCTGTGGGCGCCTTTTGGCACTGATTAATGACACTACTCACTGTTGAAATGGTTGTGATGTGTGGACGTCTTAGCAAATTCCTTAAAGGGACAATTTTGTATGGAGACACGACAACCGAGAGGAGAAGGCCAACTGATTTACCCCGGCAGAAAAAGATCTGGTAAAATTACCCTGAAGCTCCGATTGTGGGCTTTTTGCAACAAACACTCTTAGTGGGTTTGGTGTGAAACACGGAAAGAACATGTGGAAAGCATCAAAGTGGGGTGGACAATCTGTGATGCTGTGGGCCTGTTTCTCTTGTAAAGGCCTTGGGCACCTTGCTAGAGTGCATGGCATCATAGGATCAATGGGATATAAATTTTTGAAATAATTATTTGTTAACATAAGATGAATGTACTGAAGTGTAATACTGCTTGGTAATATATTTTAACAGCATATTCAACAGAGAAGAAAAGATTACTTCTTGCCTGGAGTTGTTTTTTGTGTGTCCATGTGGGACAAATCTTCCACATGTGGAAAACAACTAACTTCAAATGCTATTTTTCCAAAACAAGTGTCCGTGTTCCTCTATTTCCTCTGCTAGCTGTTTGACTCAGTCTTTGTCCATTGTGTGTTTTGTACCATCTTTTGAAATGGGGTTTTATTTTCACCGTCATTGCAAACAGGAGAAATGTGTTCATCAAATGTGAAAAAGTTTCATCTGAGAAGGGCAGATCCTTGCAATTATGTACAGATGACTCTATCACATAATGTTGGTGTTCTGGACACTTAACTTTACTCTCAGTCTATTCTTTTGTTTCGTACTAATCTTTGGAACTGTTGGTTGTAAGTGAACTGTTTTGTAGAATTTTAGATGCTGGGGTACTGTATTTATGGGAAGTGACCAGGGTGGACAAGATTAGAAATGAGCAGATCACAGGAACAGCTAAGGCTGGCCGGCTTGGAGATAAAGTTAAAAGGACAAGGTAGAGATAGTTCGGATATGTTCTGAGTAGAGATAGTGGATACTTTGGAAAGAGGATGTTGGAGATGGAGTTGCTGGGCAGGAGGGCCCATGGAAGGAACAAGAGAAGCACCATTTAAATAGTTAAGGAGGATATGATTATTAAGATGGTTTGTACCACAGTTGAAGAAGCCAAGGACAGGGTGAGATGGAGACTGGTGATCTGCTGTAGCAACCCCACAGGGGAGCAGCCGAAAGGAGAACACTAAAGGCTTGTGCTGATAATGAGCTTATGTCACTAATCCAACTCAATGAATTTCCTCTCATGCTTTAAAGGTGCCTACACATAGGCAGAACCTATAAAAGATCCATAAAAGGTCAATCAATGAGCGTCAGGAGTTCTGTGAACAGAATAATTCTCAGTTCCTTCTCCCTCCAAGATCTGCTATGAAAAATGGCATCTCAAAAATATAAATTAGCATTTCTTTAGGAACCATAAGTGTCAGGTAACTTTTCATCAGGACGGGCAGAGGTCAAATGTGGGGTACCCCAAGGCTCCATCCTGGGCCCCCTCTTATTTAATATTTAATTCCTTTCACTAAGATTAGTTACAATGGGTATGCAGATGATACACAGCTCTACATTACAATGTCATCAGGTGACTATGAACCCATTCAAACATTGATCAGATGCATAGATCAAATCAATGTGTGGATGCGCTATAACTTTTGTTCTGTTGAATAGAAGCAAAAGTGAAGTAATAATTTTTGGACCTAAAGAGGAACGATCAAGAGTCAGCACACAGCTTAAGCTATTACAGCTGGAAACTACTGATTAGGCCTGAGATCTAGGTGTAGTGATGGACTCAGATCTGAACCTTCAGAATCCCATAATGACAATTACAAGGTTGGTCTATCACCTGTAAAACATTTCCAGGATTAAAGAACTAATGTCCCAGCAAGATCTTGAGAAACTCACCTATCTTTAGTTGATTGATTACTACAACAGTGTCTTTGTAGGTCTGCCTAAAAAGACAATTAGACAGCTGCAGCTGACCTGGAACAGCGTTGGTAGGAAAGCAGAGCACATCCTCCCAGTTTTGAAGTCACTACACTGATTCTTTGTAGCCAAGAGAATATGTTTTAAAATAATTGCATTAGTTTATAAATCACTCAATGGCTTAACACCAAAATACATTAAAGGTCTGTTATTATTTACTGACCTTCCAGACCACTCAGGTCCTCTGATTCAAGTTTATTCTGCATCCCCAGAGTCAGAACCAAATATGGAGAAGGAGCATTCAGTTAATGTGCCTTTTTAATCTGTAAAAAACTTCCACAAAGCTGCAAAACTGCTGAAACATTGAGTTCTTTTAAATCAGGGCTATAAAAAAAACATTTTAGAACTGCTTTCGATAATTGAATTGTTAATTCTAGTCTGGATTGCAGCTTTTCCCTATATTTCTTTATTTTGTCACCGTAATGTCCTTTTGTTTTGCTTATTGTGTTGTGTTTTCATCATGTAAAGCACTCTTTAGAACTGCCTTGCTGCTGAAATGTGCTATGCATAAAAACTTGACTGACTTCACTTTAAAAGCATTAACAAATAAGAAAGAACCCACTTCTTCCCAGAGTTGATCCAAGAGACAAATCTCAAGATTGACTGTTCAGATGAGACTGAACCCCAGATGAGGTTCAACCACAAAGTGAAGGAAAATCAACCAACAACTTCTTCTCAGACTGCTGGGAAAGCTCCAGATGACAACTTCATCAAACTCTTTGAGAAAACACTGAGCATTCAGGTGGTCTTAAAGTGGAATGCGAACATTTCCAGAATCTAAGATGGAAGATTATGCTTTCTATAATCATTTTAGGCTTTGTTAAAGAATCTAGTGTCTTTTACAACATTACATTTTGTAAGAATTCCGTCACAGACAAACTGTAACAAAGTCTGACAAACTTTTCCCCAACATTTCTCAGAGTAATAACATACCAAGACTGTTGCCTCACCCATTAGTTATCCCTCTCAGAGCCCACAGCTCCTAAGCCCTGCTTTAAGGAGAGAGAGAGAGCTGTGCATTATCCATTTGCTATGCTTCTTTCAACTTTGATGGATCAAAGAGCATGTTAGGAAGCCAGAAGAGCCAGCAAAACAAAACGCTGAGAGAGTAAGATGACAGAGGGATGGCAGCAGGAGAAGGAGGGGAGAGTGTATCGATGGGTTTGGAAATGTGTGTGTGTGGGGGGGAGATGGAGCAGACAGAGAAGAGGGTCAAGGGTTCTAGAGTTTTATCCACCTTGTCCTACCTGGGAGGAAACACTGATGGGGGTGCAACGTGCAAGTAAATGAAGGAATGTAAATACTTGAAACTGAATTGAAGTGCATGATGAAGCACATTCAGTACAAGTTGGAGCTAGTCATGACTATAGCCTGTTAACAAAAACCCACCGGCAACATTAGAAGAAGGTGGGTCCAAATTTGGACAGTTGACAAAGGGGAAGCGTTTTGTTTGAAACAGATTAGAAGAGAAAATGAAGTGAGGAAAGAGGAAGGAAATATTGAAATCCGGAGTTGATAGGCAGAGGAAGAAAGTCTGAGATAGGAGAAACGTTCCCTATGTAAACCCAAGATAACAAAATCAAGGATATGTAGATAGAAAGTAAAACAGGTATTCAGGGTACTTGACCCTAAAAAATCTATCTATCTATCTATCTATCTATCTATCTATCTATCTATCTATCTATCCATCTATCATCTATCATCTATCTATCTATCTATCTATCTATCTATCTATCTATCTATCTATCTATCTATCTATCTATCTATCTATCTATCTATCTATCTATCTATCTATCTATCTATCATCTATCTATCATCTATCTATCATCTATCTATCATCTATCTATCATCTATCTATCTATCTATCTATCTATCTATCTATCTATCTATCTATCATCTATCATCTATCATCTATCTATCTATCTATCTATCTATCTATCTATCTATCTATCTATCTATCTATCTATCTATCTATCTATCTATCTATCTATCTATCTATCTATCTATCTATCTATCTATCTATCTATCTATGCAAAAAGATCCTTCTGATCCTTTGTAACCTATCAATCTATATTCTTTCATGTCATCATTTTAACTGTCCATCCATCCATCCATCCATCCATCCATCCATCCATCCATCCATCCATCCATCCATCCATCCTCTTATTTTAGCAAGTTCCATATTTAAAGCCTGACCACTGTAGAAATACTTACCATAAATTACACTTAAAGTCTGTAAATGTTTGGACTTTTGTCAAGATAAATGTGCAGGAATCCTGGGTATTTGGTGAAGAAAGCCTTGATGAAAAAAGAGGATGAAATTAGCAGAAACTCCAAAAAAGCAAAAGCCACTTAAAGAATACACAAGACAGTTGGGAGAGTAAAAATAAATGGAAAATGAGGTGATCAGGATAAGAAAGAGGAAAAGAGGAATGATATTTATGGATGAAGGTTGAGGTGAGGATGAAAAGAACAGAGTTAAAGAGAAGTGGGTGGGTGGAGGTTTTGGAAACAGGAAGTTTGTGCGTAAGTGTTGGCCAGTGTGGCTGGAATCTGCTACGGTGTGGGGTGTTTTTCTGGCTCTGTGTAGCCACCCTTACAAGGCCCCTTGACTGGGCACTGGGAGAGAAGGATGAAGAGGAAGAAATGGAGGAGAAAAATGAGCGGAAAGCTGGTAATAAAGAGAAAACTAGAAAAAGCACATGGAGAGCGCAGACCTCCGTCAAGGCAGCTCTGTGATCCGGATCACCCCCAAATTCTAATCAGTTGTTCCTGCTCCCATTGCAGATATTTCCTGAAACTTTCATCGAAATCCAACTATAACTGTTTGAGTTATGTTTCTAATTAAAAGACAGACAAACAAGCCCTGGTGAAAACATAACATCCCCGGCAGAGGTAATGAGACCAATCTGTTTACGAGCTCGGCAGCGTAGAAAACCACTCATGTAAGCCACCATTTCAAAAGAAACACATGACTGTTCGGTGACATTAGTCACAATATGAACTCTGACACAATGGGGATTATGAAAAAAAAAGCTTTTCTTTATGTCAGAAGTTGGTTGAAACTGTATTAAGATTTTTAAAGTGTTGGATTACTTTAAAAACTGTCAAATTTGTGTTCTGAAAACAGAATAAATCATCAAATTATTGTGAAATGTTCAAATGTGATGGGGGGGCGGGGGGGGTGTAACTATACGTCCAGCTCATGATACAGGACCATACATGATTTTGGGTTAGAGTAAGACGAGATGATTTCAACAATATCTGTGTGAAAAGGAATTATGTGAAACTAAAGGTTTCCCCCTGTTTACTCTGGGATCATACAGGCTAAAGATTGTAGATTCTGACCAGGGATGACTAAATTAAATCCAGGTACCTTTGGATCGACTTCCTTTATTTCAAAATAAGAATCTCGAGGCATAGGTGGTGTCCACAAGAGGGCGCGGAGCTGAAAGCCCTTACCTTCACTTTCAGGTAACGGCGTACTCTGTACATCTCAGCTACATCTCTGCTTCGCTCCAGTCATGTGTCGCTCCTGTTATCTGTTTGGTCTGTCACATAGCTTCACATCCCACCGGATCCATGATGGAGGCTTCCCCCTTCATGTTATTAACGTTTGGTTCCGTGACAACCTTCTGAGGTGAATCAGAGGAGTAAAAATTTGGACCTCACCTTTCCATGTCGACACCTTTTAACGGATTACCAAAGCACGCAGAACACATGCAGTTTATAGATTAAAAGATACCTTTCTGACGACCAATTTGGAGCAAGGCATGGACAATGTTAAAATCTTGGTGAACGACCATGATCAAAACATCGCTTCCCTGCACTTTTTTTGCACATGTGGGGTTTAAAAATGCTGTTCTCTTCCAAAAAGTAGTAACTGAATTCATATAGTGCTTTGCTTCAACACTGTCTACATGAACAATTTACCAATATTAATCATTCATACATTTAGTCACAGTGCACTTTAGATATGCAGTTACATTTAACACGCGGTTTGTTTCATGCTTAATTTATTCCAAGAAAAGAGGAAAAAAAAAATTCCGATCTATGTAAACCCATCCGGAGATGGTTCATGTTCTGTGTTTCTAATAAAGAGGCACAACAAACTTTAAACTTTTCAACTCTTAACTGTGAAAAAAAGCAAATAAGGCTTCACTTTATAGTTTGGCCATCAATGCTTTTACTTATTTATGAAATGTACTTTCTATTAGAGTTAACTGGGATACACTAGTTCATGGTGACCTACTACTGCTACCCGCCTTACATGTGATCAATTCACCCGACCTCCAAATAAAATGTTTTTAACTGTGGGTCATATTATCATGATCAGTCAAAGCATGGACAACCAGAGCAGCCATCCTTAAACTGAACCTGGATTTGCAAGGTTCTGGTTCTCTGAACATTATAGTCCCGTGTTGCACATGCAAACATCCTATTTTTCCATGAACTTGGAGAAAACCCAGCCGTGTGTTTTCTGTCTGAAAGAAATCAGCATACTGTTGGGTTAGGTTTCTATACGGGTTCTGCTGGTGAAGTGGCTGAGACAGTGATGATCTGAGGGAAATCAGAATAGAAATCATCCCGGTCTCTTTCTGACTGCATCATGTGCTTCTGATTTGTCAGGACACTACCACAGGAATCACACAGCAGCAAAAAAGGTAGATGTCTGATTATAGCAAGAAGAGCAAAATAACTGAATATTATATTTCCACATAATAGTCCAATGCACGATTATGGGGTAGACTACTTTAAATCCACCTTTACCCCACCAACATCTTGACTTCGTTCTTGTAGTACTTCACACAGTATTATATACATGCTGTATTTCTTTGTATTTCTAAAAATCCAATCTGTTGTATGTATGGAAAATTTGTAATATTTAAAGAAATATATATACTTTTACAAAATCAGCAGTGGCACAATTATTTCTAACCCTCACAATCTACTTAAACAGTAACTAAACCCCAAAACAACTTTTTTTTGCTTCTAAACTGTATAAATGTGTCTTTACCAATGCAGTCTTTCAGTTTCTGGGATTTTTTTTACATTTTGGTGTAAACTTGTTTAATTCTACACTTTTTGGTCTGAAAACATCTTAGTGCTGCCCCCTTAGGGTTGAAGGGTGGCTACTGCATTTGAACTTTGTGATTGGTGGAGAGCGGTACATCTTTACGTCACAGGCATTGACTGTGTCACAGGCATGGTCTCACAGACACGCCCCTCCGTTCTTCCTGGCACCGCCCACTTTGTAGAATTTTCAAACGTTGTCTGGGGGCAGGGTTATGATTTTTCAGGGGGTTCAGTTACACTCTAAAATAATGTAATTTATACTTTTATAAACACAATATAACACAATACAATTTGTAATTCCTACATATCTTTACCACTGTATTCAAGAAACATTTATTGATGGTAGACGTTATTGCAATCCATGAGGATGGTGAGGGAGGTGAAGCAATTTTCAAAGGTGACCCTTGAAAATTGCCTTCGAGAGTGGCATCTGGGGGTCACCAAGTCTCCATGACAACCATTAGATGCTATCTATATGGCAACTGGTCGTTTTGTGACAGATGCAAGGAATGAAAGACTTTTCTGTCCTACCACCACAAACATAAACATAGGAAACGTAAACATTTAAAGAGGAATGGTCACAGAGCTCTGTACAAATCTTCACCAGGGGTGTGAATAAATGTGGCAGGCTCTGTACTGAGGACAAGCGTACAGAGCCTGATTTTAACTTCAGTCCCATGTGGTTGCAGAAAAGAAACATCTTTCTTCAAAGTGACTCACACAGAAACACTGTCGAGTTAATCATTTTTGATAGCTCGGACCTCCTCAAGCTGTCTCTGAATTTAGCTCTTTATCAGTTCCTCTGCTTTCCTGTTGATGTCTGAACTTGCGTAGGAGCAGCTAGTGAGCAACAGAGCCCCATGCTAAAGAAAGGAAACTGGAAAGCCTAACTCAGATTGCCTGTGTGGTGACACACACCCCAGGATCAGGGACGCTGTAACTTCCCCTCTGTGCACAATGAAATCTAGACAAGCCCTTGCTCTTTTCCTGTATCCAAATAAACAGTCCGGAATGGGCTATTTGGCAGGACATGTGTGTGCATATGCATGCACATACACAATTGTGTCTGAGTGAGTGTGTGTGTGTGTGTGTGTGCGTGTGTGTGTGTGGGTGTGTGTGTGTGTGCGTGTGTGTGTGTGTGCGTGTGTGTGTGTGTGTGTGTGTGTGTGGGTGTGTGTGTGTGTGTGTGCGTGTGTTACGTAAGTATGGTTTTGGGTCTTAGCCCCCTCGATTAGACCTGCTGTCCAGCTCTGGCTTCCTCTGGTTACAGTTCACTGACCTGTCAGCCCACGCTGAACATGGGAATCAGACACATTGTTCTGTTGGTGGCTTTTTTATGTGTCCTCTCTAGCTGTGTCTCTCTATATTTGCCTCTATGTTCTGCAACATCATTTATAGCTACTTGTACTTATTTAACACTCCCAGTAACTGCTCTTCTTCAGTTATGCCAAGTATTGAAAAATGTAGACACTAGCACTTTAAGTGTCTTAAATTCTTTGGCAAATAATGCTGCATTGCAATATTGGGTAAGTGATTCGATGCACCAAGTGGATATACAAAATATCTTCAACAAAGTCAAGAAACCAGTTGTCCTTTCATTTAAAATGTGTGATTTGTAACAGAGTTGTTCCTTTAATGAGCTTTAAGCTCTGTATCTGTAAACAGATAAGATCTGCGCAGTTAATAACTCTTCTGTTTACATTTCCGCTCCTAAAGATCACTAAAATAATTTAATTGTGAAACAAACAAATACAGAATTAGACTAGGACTATTTTTGCTATGTTTGCTAATTTATTTTTGTAGGTTCGATATATTGGATGGGTTCCCAAATTTCAAGAGCACTTGTGTAAAATAGTCGTGACTGCAATCTTAACTCAAACATAACTTTAATTTGTATGTATTTAACAGAACAGGAAATTGTAGCGTTTTAGTCTGAAACCAAGCACATTTCTAGCCATAAAAAGAGCAGAGGTTTGAGTTGCATTGTTTAAATAGTGAAAGTTCAGATCCGAAACAAATGTAGACATTTTTTCCCATCATCTGGTCTGCTGTGGGTCAGTCGCTATGGTGACCATGCACAGTGCATTCATGCTTTACATGACCTTCCTCACGACTGGCAAACAAACTTAAGGGGCATTGGCGCCCCCTACCAGGCTGGAGTGTGTGTATCAGTGTTACTGGTATGTCTGAAATTAGGGAAGTGGGAAAGATGGGATTAAATATGTTAATGATTTAATACCTCATTTACTGTAATGATCTGATCTAGATAAACCAAAATAAAAAGGTGGCAAGTTGTGAAACAGAAGATTTAAGCAAGCCCATGAGACTATAGACTAGCCTGTAGTAAAACAGGTGTTGTTTCAAAACTACATACCCTCCTCCATTTAAATTTAGTGTAACGTTTTCCAAGCACATCATGTTGACTTTAAAGTTTTTTTCTTCATTTGTAAATGTAATAATTTAGCCTAACTAGAAGCTATACCCATGTGTCCTCTGTCTCAATTAACCAATTAACCAATTAACAGCTGCTAGAACAAAAAACTAGCCACGTTTATTAAAATTTCCAACTACTTTGTAAGATCGGCAATGTTTTTTGTTTGTTCTTAAGGGAAATATTTGTCTCGCATTATTGCCAGGCACTCCACCGTCAGTGTCCTGGAGCAGCAAAGAGTTCTTCCTGGTTGCTAATAATGGGTCTCTGGGTGTAAATCTGCCTTGTTTTTGTTTTTTTTTTCAACACGAGGCTGTTTTTGTGTGTTCCAGGTGACATCTGTGTGCATCCCAGCTCCCTCTAATGATCTGGTGAGTCCTTCTTTGCGTAAACATTCTTTTCCTCAAGAGCATTATGTGTACAAGACAGGTTTTTCCCACTCTGTCTGTCCACAGCTAGGAAGTGTGGCTCTCCAAAACCACTGTTTGTTTTTGCTTTGAGCTGAATTCCTTCTGGGAAGCCAAGCCCTCAGCTCGGTTGGAGCTTGATTCATTTCTGAAGCGCAGTAAAGTTTTAGCTCGGGGGGGAGGTAGTTGATGTTGCTGTAGGAAGTAGTTGTATTTATCAATTAGGGAGTCTATTTGTTTAATTAACTCTCCCTTCCTTCCTCTGTTTTTGCCTCTTTCTCTCTCTCCCCTTCTATCCCCTCTGCTGTTTCCTGTCTCTCTCTCATGTCTTCCTCTTTTTTATTCCATCACCTCCTCTGCACCAGCAGCGTAGAGGGACAGCCCCTTCTCGACACAACCAACACATGGTGAGCACATTTTCACTTGCATTCTTTCTCCTCATCCTCACTTTCGCTCTTCTCTGTGTACTCCTTTTTTTACCTCCATGTTGTCAGTGGCACCCATTCTGTAAAGAAATATTCAAATCCGGAGTTCACCTGCACTAAGATTACTATGCCTTTAAGCAATTTGGGAAAGCCCATATGATGATGTCACGGCTCTGTGATCTTCTGATCTCCCAAACACACATCATAAAAAATATCAATAGAAATTATATCAAGAACAAAAATTCAGCTTCATACTCGGGTACAGTTTCCAGATGCCTTTCACAGTCACAGTTATCTGTACAAATAACTGCACATCATAAACAAAACGGGAATGCTCTGCCGTCATACTGTACAGGAAGGAGACATGAGACTGTACCAATATGGGCTGAAAAGCCGCTCAGAGAGGAAGAAGCCGTTACTCCAAAAACAACATTAAAAGCCATATTATTAGTTGACTTTTGGAGACATCTAATACTACTTTGGAAGTTTTTGGCCCAAAAACCCATCATTACATTTTGAATAAAAAGGAGGACGCTTGCAAACCTGACAACGCCATCTGAACTGTGAGGGATGAAGGTGACAGCATCATTTTGTGTGAGTGTTTTGGTGTTGTCAAGAACATTATGTGGAAATATTGACACAGCATCCGAAGACATCAGCCAGAAGGTTGAAACTTGGGCACTAATAGGTCGTCCAAATGAACAGCAACCCTAAGCATTCCACTAAGTGAGTTACAAAGTATCTTAAGAAGAACAAAGTCATTGTTTCAGAGTGGCCATCATAAAGCTCTGATCTCAGTCTCATTGAATATTGTGGGATGAAAAAGCGTGTGGTGAGCAAGGCGGCCTAAAAACCTGACTCAGTTTCACCAGTTTTGACTGGAGGAATGAGCCAGAATTGTGGCAAACTGTTGTAAGAAGTAAATAATTTTGTAATCATAAATTTAGAATTTTGGTAATCCCTACTGACTCAAAGACACACAAAAAAAACTTAGATCTGATTACTCAGACACTATGAAAAAAGGTATTATGTCCTTATGACCAACACATCTCATTTATCCTGTATTGAGACAATGAAATTAAGAGCAATGAGTTCCACTGACACTTCCAAAGGCTCTTAAATACTTTAAAGTTTTTTCAGAAAGCATGCTGTGCGTAAAATCCCACAATTTCAATTCAATTCAGTTTATTTACATAGCGCCGATTCACAACAGATGTCATCTCAAGGCACTTTACAAAAGAAGTCATTTCAATACCATCATACAAACATTCCATTCAGTTTAAAATTTTAGTTTGTTTTCCATTTAAGGAATCCCAACAGATTGCATCGAGTCATTAAATTGCAGTTGCGCTCGTTGATGCAGACTCCAACCACAGCAATCCCTCAGCAAGTCCTCATACTGAGCAAGCATGTATGCTTTATCGTGTCTTCCACGATAAAGTATACTTCCTATGATTGTCCAAGCAGTGCATAAAATGCTGCGGCTGCTGTTTATATAAAGAATACAAACATTTTGCGTATTGTAGATTCTTGTAGTTTTGACACATTTCACATCCAGAGGGTAATACTGCTTCTGTCAGTCTGCCCCAGGTTAGCTGTGGCTACAATATAGCTCACCACCACCAGCATGTAAACGTGTGCGTGAATGACTGAATGTAGTGGAAAGCGCTTTGAAGTCCTCTATACTAGATAAAGCGTTATTCAAGTACAGGCCATTTAATCCAGTTTCCACTACTATTACTGCTCTACTAAAAAGGACTATGAATTCATTGGTTTTAGGGTAACTGATAGAAATGATGTTTATCTTGTGTTTTTGTTTTCTTCACAGGGATCAACCAAGTCTCTAACCTACACCAAACAGAGGAACACCCTACCGAGGTAAAATCAGTCTCATTGATTTGTTTTATTGTGCTAATATACATTATGTTACAATGCATGTCTACATAATATATATGATAGCTGAAGTCAAGGGACTCTCACATTTGCCTTTAGTGCCCCCTATCCAAATTGTGCCCTTTACATCTGTTCCTGAGACTAAAGACCTTCTGTTTGTTCTCAGATGAAGATTTAATGTCACAAAGTGACGTGGAAAGCTGATCTGATTTATGTTACACAAAGTATCCAGTTTCCCATCTTCCCCTTTCTCTTTCCATCCAGCCAGAGGTTTCATCAGACTCTGTGTGTGATTTAAGGCTCTGCTACAGAATGCAGTTTGCAATGGTGCTTGGTACTTCTTTTCAAAATTGCTTCAGAAGTTCATATTTTAATATATCTAAAAAGGAGAATCAAGTTTTAAAAGTAGTTTAGGAGAACAACATCTAGAAACGAAGAATCTGGTGAATTTCTTTAGTGAATCCCTCTTATCATCTAGGCCACTCTAGACTGGAGGTCAGCAACCTTTACAACCGTAAGAGCCATTTTTGCCTTCAATCCAGCTAAACACAATTTGTTTAGAGTCACAAAAGCAACAGGAATATTCTAAATAAAGGGACTTATTTTTATATAGTACCTACTAAGACAGATGCTATTACAATTTACTTATGCCAGTTTAGTTTAGTTTATTCATCATCATTAAGTTGTATTAAAGTCATTGGATTTTGTTGATTGAATTTAACATACTCATGTTCCAGTTAAACAACCTAGTGTCGTGGAACCGGACCCCAAATTTCATTACTCAGAGTGAGAGGAAATTTGTTTAGAGTTTTAAATTAAAGAACAGTTTATTTTTATTTTTGGTTTAATGTATTTTCCTTAATAGGACATACAATTTTGAAATAAAATAAAATAAAAAAGTTACACATATTTTTTGTGGAAATGTTTCTCATATATTGCATTAAAACCTCCTAAAGTTAGCATTTTTAAAATAACTTTTACATTTTAAAACATTCATCAGTTCTTTATTATGTTTGGCCAAAGTTAATGAGCCAGAGTGGAGAGTCTAGAGCTGTCGGTTACAGACCCTGCTTTAGACCATCATACTATGTCCACCATGTTTCAGTGTCATTATAATATTCTTCTTCTGAAATCCTGCGTTAGATTCATGCTAAATGCATCTTGAAGAGCACCTTGTTCTCACTCACCAAGGATTTTGGGAGGGAGCAAATACTTTTTCACTGAAAAGTATATCTAGAATTACATATCCAGTCTTCCTGAGTAGGCCACAACAAAGAAATTTTAGTTTTTAATTTATTTCTGAAGTAGATTTGAGGACATCAAAACGTTGATGACTGTTTATCACAGAGTGCGCAGTGGTTTGAGGATAGATAGATTCATGTATTCGAGACCATCGTGGGAGCTTATTTGACCAAGTGAGCTCATGTAAAGCGTAGTGATCCAAGTAAATAGCCTTGAGGCACTCCTCAATTGACCAAGGATGTAGAAAAACAACAGTTAACAATGTTGACAAACAATTTCTAATCAATGGCTGAAATTCCTCTATACCACTTAGGTTTTTATGGCTGCGATATAAACGGAGCTGTGTATGTCATTGTTTTAATGCAGAATTAAGAAAATGTTCATGGACTCTCCAAAACAATAGCAGAACAGTGAAAAGTACTATAGTACCCTCCCATTTTTCTCTGATCTGCTGCTTTTACTCTGTTTCACCAGGAGCTTCAGTGTGGACCGCGTGATGGAGCGCGTGATGGAGCGCAACTACGACTTTGACCTGACATACATCACCGAGAGGATCATTTCTGTCTTCTTCCCTCCAAAGTTGGAAGAGCAAAGATACCGCCTCAACCTGAAGGAGGTGGCCGCCATGCTCAAATCCAAACATCAGGACAAGTTTCTAGTGAGGAAACACCCGTGCTTTATTGCTAGCTGAAATCAGTGGTTCTCAAAGTTTTTTTTTGGCTTCTTTCCCTTTGTTCAGAGAGTATAAAAGGAAAACATACTAAAATAATCAAAGATAGATAGTTTACTGGCTTCATCACTCCCCTGAAGGACGCCGTGCTCCATCATCTGAGAATCTTTGAATTCAGAAACAGCATTTGCTTTAGGTTTTGTAAGGCGTGATTTCTTCGTCATATTGGTTGCAGAAGGGATTTTACTTTCCTTACAGAGAGCCTTGATGCAGCTTGTTGCACAATAGAGTTTGGCATGTACACTGTAGCCACAGCAGATAAAGAAAAACCACACATAGCAACCCATAAATATGCCACTGCCTTTTCTGTCACACCCAATCTCTTCTGTTCCAGCTCCTGAACCTGTCCGAAAGACGCCATGACATCACCCGACTAAACCCAAAGGTAGAACTCTTTATCTTGTACCTCTTCTTGTTTGACTATAATAACCCGCGACGACAATCCTCTGCTTAAAACTTCTCTACCCGTGCTTCTTTGTTCCCCTGTGTCCATCAAAAACTAGCTCCACGACTTCGGTTGGCCCGACCTCCACGCCCCGCCGCTGGATAAGATCTGTGCCATATGTAAGGCCATGGAGAACTGGCTGACCTCTGACCCCCAGCACGTGGTGGTCCTACACTGCAAGGTCAGAGCTCAAGGGGGCTACCGGGCTTCTCTGAGACGACATGCCAAGTTTTCCCAGGCTCTTAGCAACACAGATGTAGCAGCCTGGTTCAATGAGCATGCTTCATATGGATTTGTTTTCACAGGAACAGATAAATTAGCCGCCTGTTGAAAGGATTGAAATGAAGGTCACCTGAAAATTTGTACCAACAGCACCAAATGAGAACATTCTTGAACTGAATGGAGAAAAACCATACTGAAATAAAAATGAAAAAAATTCCTTTATCTTTCTATGGAGGTAGCTTAAACTCAGGATTCTTCAGTTTCCCATTTGTCTTAAAGGGTTAGTTTGGATTTTGTTGAAGTCAGGTTTCATGAAGTTAATATTAATAAAGATGTCATATCACCACAGCAGAAACTAATATCTACATATAACACTAATATAAAACTAATATCTACAGTCTTCCTAGGATATAGCCAATCAGCAGCAAGGAAAATAAATGGTGCTCCTGGATTGGTCAATAGTTTGATATGAAGCATTGTGCTTCCCAACCTTCCCAAAGCTTTTCTTTTTAAGATATTTTCCAGATATGCCTTATGGAGAAATTCACCACTAGGCAAATTTTCTGCAAATAATTTGGAGTTACATTCCACAGAAAATTCTACAAATATTGAACCTGAATACTAAATGTGGGGGGGGGGGGGTCACTGTTAATAATACCTCTGATAGGTGGAAGCTAACAAGCTAGAGATACAGATATGTCAGCGAATATGAACTGTTGCTTCGTTTGGTGCTGTTCTGTCCAGCTGAACGACAACTGAGTTGTTGAGCTACGTTGGTTGAGCCTGCATCAGCTCTGACTGGATAATTGCTCAACAGCTACAACGTCTGCAGATCGCAGGAAGATTACATCTTTGATGCAAACTCCAAACTTAATTTAATTGTTGGCGGAGCTGCAGAAGACCGGCGAGCTGATTAGGATCTGAACGATACACTCGCCAAGCTCAATCAGCTCGACTCAACAGCAGCAAAAGGTCAATCTGGTTTAGTGTCAGCTAGTTACAAAGCAAAATGTTTTTTAGCTGTACATACATAAAGTTCAAGCTTTCTACATTGAAACAGGTGGTCATTTTTGATAAGGAGTCGAGAATGTTTGGGATCAGATTGAGAGATTCCTTACATGGTTGTGCACTTATTTAGTACGCTTTGGTGGAGAGTATGGCTGCTCTCTCTAAGATGTGGAGAACTTTGGACAATGTTCAAACTGTTGCAAACGTGGAAAATAATTTGCTAAGATTGAATCATTTGTCTGTGTATCATTGATGAGTGATTGATTGTGTGTATTATAGCGAAGTTGGAAAGATTTCTGGATGTTTTTCTGATTATTTATTCTGGAAAATGACCTACAAAAATCCATGTGGCAAATGAACTAATCTCATTGTAGTTATAGATACCAGTAGGGTTCTGGATGAGGACTTGTTTTCCACAGCACTGTACCGTACCTAAAAAAAAGATTTCAGACCTGTTATGTTGATCGTGTGCCTTTACTTTCTTGCTTGCAAGGCATTAATGAGGCTTAATCTCTCTGGTTGCTAATCCTGGTATAAAAATGTTACATATAAAGTCAGTTTGAATAAAACTAGCTTGACATTGAACTTCTCCAAAATCCAAGCCGTTTTTCTCAGAAAGCCTAAACTCTTGTCCTCATAAGAACCAGTTCTTTCTGGTGCTGATGACTGGGCTCCTGCGATTGGTTTTTATTTGTTGCTTTTGGTCTGCAGAATAGAAATAGGAAAAACCAGACAACCCCTGGGCCCTGCCGACTTTCCAGAACATTCCAGCTGCAGGAAATTATCTATCATTCGCAGATCACTCCAGTGACGAAGAAAAGTAAGTTGCTGTCAGTGACAAGTCCTCCACCAAGAGGGGCACGCAGCAAAGCAAGCTTTAATTTGTGCTCATTGTGTTAAAGGGGCCCTTATACTGGTATCTGGAGGGGGTCCCAATTGGAAATTGGAGCTGGAATGTCTTAGGAATGTGTCAGGAAGTGTTGAGCTCTCGCTGTGAAAAAGACACGGCGGGGAGCTTTTTAATTTCATCTCAGCAGCCTTTGTTCTAGACTAGTCTCCATGTGTATCTGGTCTGCTTTCTGCTTTCTCTGCGTTCCTGAATCGAAAAAGCAAGCTTATTCTTCAAATGTTCAGATCCTCTAAGCTGTTTCAATCACAAAGAAGTTTAACTGACCTCGGATAAGATCAGTCCATGATGATATTGACCTTGTTTCTCCCACTTTTTCCTCACAGGGCAACAAAGGGAAAACAGGCGTGATCATTGCAGCCTACATGCACTACAGCAAGATCTCTGCAGGGTGAGTGTGTGTGGAGAGGAGGGAATGGTCACAGCAGAATTTCTGGTTCATCAGAATGTCCCATCAACTCAGTCCGATGTGGATTTGAATGTTTACTTGCACTCGTAGTGTTGCTAAAAAATAAAAATCCTCTTTATTCTCAGCTTTCTAGTAGATATCTGGAGGTTTTGTTGTAAAATCTGATTGAGCACCTGTTCATAAATTCATCCACCCTTCCAAATAAAACCCAGTTACATATGAAGAAAGGTAATCCCACAGCATGATGCTGCCACCACTGCTTTTATTTTTTTGTTCTTTTTTTGTGACGCTCAATGTTTTTGTTCCAAACTTATCTTTGGAATTATAGCTCAAATGTTTGCATACCACACACACGTTCTCCCCCAGGTTTTTAGGAGGTTTTAGCTAGGCCTGAATGGTTTATTTGGAGAAGAAGGTTACTGTGTCATAACTCAGCTTCTCTGTGTAGAGATAGGGTTAGGGTTAGTTAGTTTCCATCTGTCTTCCTTCTGTCATCCTTTATAACTTGCCCTCAAACGTTTGATTTAGCTAAATGATGCAGATGTGAAGAAGTCAGAAAATCCAACTGGGACAGCTACATTTACAAGTAAACATCCAAATCATCCGATTCAACATATTCAATGATTGACGTGGAATCGAGAAGAGTAATGAGAATGAAAATGGATCAGAAAGATTTGGTTAATGCAGATAAATGTCAAATTATTTATGTAAAAGGTTTAAAACGATTACCGTAGGATTTCTTTTAAACAAACACCAGGCGTTTCAACAGGGGTGTGTACACTTCTGAGAGGCACCATACATTTATTACATCCATTAATCTATTGGCTGACTGAAAAAGAGACTTTTTTTTTTTTTTGTCTGTAGACTTTTTTTTTTTCATATTCGGTTGATGAATCAAGTTTGTTGGATTTTGCTCAGGAGCAGTGGAAACCAGTTTATCCTGTGCTCCGTGCCAGCTGTATCCTTTCCATGTACTTTTGGAGCCGCATGATGGAAACTGTTAACCGTGTGTGTGCGTGCGTGTGTGTGTGTGTGTGTCTGTGTGCAGAGCGGACCAGGCTCTCAGTACTCTGGCCATGAGGAAGTTCTGTGAAGATAAGGTGTCCTCTTCCCTCCAGCCGTCACAAAACAGGTAGAGACCGCAGGATGATCTGAGAGGAAAGAAGCAGGGAGGATGCAGGGGGTGGGTGTCGGTGTCCAACATCATACGTGAGATTACTGAATGCATCCGATTAACGGAAAAAGGAAAAGGAAACCTGGGATATCTTTAGCTTTAAGGATATCAGAGTACTTTTGTATTGATTAATTGACCATAAAGTTTCATAAAGTTCTTCAAGTTAAGGTTGGTTGTGCCATTAATGTCATCACTTAGTGGAATCATCCGTTTGTCTTTCTTATCCTCTTAGGGTTTATGAAATACTACATCTTGATCCAAATGGCCTAACATTAAAGATTCTCCCAATATAGTTGTAGTTAACAATCTGTCTTATGTGTCTATCTATACCATAAATTGAGCTCCCCAACACGAGAAAGCAACATTTTCCTCATATTGAGGTGAATTTATGGCCCACTCTTTAGTACATAGCATTACTTTATCGTTCACATGATCCAGTTTCAGCTTCAGCTGTCAGACTTTAGAACACATTGTTATATAGAGGAGTTCAGTGACCACAAGCTGCCCAGGTTCCTGTGACATGCCCAAATAATCACCCCTCCACCACCATGCTTAATCGTTTGTATGGGTTTTTTTCTAAAAACACGACACGTTGGAAAATAGCCAGTTTTGCTTTCGTCTCCATAGTTCCCTTTGTCCAATCGAAACCTCGTGATTGATTCAAATTCCATTGCAAACTTAAACAACCAAGAAGCATGCACCCAGATTCATACACATTTTTACCTCATCTGAAGAATGCTGTCCACTCAGAGATGTACAGTTTTCATTTACAGCCTGATGGGGTCGCTAAATTGGAGCTCTTAGGTGTTTCGCAGTTTTCCCGAGTCTTACACAGGCTGATCTTGTGTAGAATTTGCTGGGTGGACCGAGAGATGTCTAAAATGATTCCCACTTGTGAATCTTTTTTCTTACTGTAGAATGGACCCCAAATGGCTTACAGATAGCTTTTTAACTCTTCCCAGTTTGATGGGCATCAACGACGGCTTCCCTTTGATCATTGCCGTTGTCTTTCTGCCCTGGGATGGTGTTAACGCACACCTGCATGCTCCAAATCATCTGACTGCTAAAACACCTGCTTTTATACAGATAGTCATATCTGCTTTACTGAAGTAGCAGCCCCTGGTCTCTACTGTCCCTCTTTAATACGATGAAAGCAGCAAGGGTGTTCGAAGTTTTTCCCCATGGCTTTATTGACCATCATGGAAGCTTTAATTTGCTCATGACTGTGAAGAAATAGTGAAATATTTCAACTAAGCCAGGAAATATTTTCTTCTCAGCCTAACCTTTATGAACTAGTTACCACCTGGCAATAATAATGGCTGTTTTTTTCCCCTACCTCTTTCTCTGTATGGTAGGAATCATTCGTATGCCTCTGTTGTTTTCAGGTATATCTATTACTTTGGAGGCCTTCTCTCGGGGGCGATAAAGATGAACAGCAGCCCTCTCTTCCTCCACCAAGTCCTCATCCCGTCGCTTCCTAACTTCCAGGGTGAAGGAGGTACTTTATTTATTTATTTGTATGGAACAAAATCATTAAAACAGATTTTTTTGTTTGTTTGTAGGCAGTTATTTTATGATTGAACAACCTTGTTCACAATAATAAGGTTAAATCATTAGTAGGGTTGTTTGATATCGTTGCTTTTACCGATATCGGATATGCCAATATAGTCTAAATCTTAATTTCCGATACCAATATAAACCAATATCATGGATAGACATCTACATAAACGTTTAAGGTTGGCTCAGAAATGTAGAAGTCACAGGATATATTGCGGGTTTTACCAAACAAACAAAAATATCTCAGAAACGGTGCCTCTGATCTGTCATATTTTGACATTTTGAGTGAGAGGAGAAGTAGCTGAAGAGTTTGATGTATAATCTGTGCATGGTATGATAGTAAGGTATAAAAGCGAGCCCCTACATAAAGTTAAAACCTATAAGAGGTGTGGCGTTTGTCTTGGTGGAGTCCCCCTGAAAGGCTTTCCCATTGGAATCGCAGCAGTGCAGATGCCACAGATGACAGAATTCACTCTCTACACACACACGAACACACACACACACACACGAACACGCACACACACACACACACACACACACACACACACACACGTCTGTCTGTTTGTCTTTAATCTGATGATCAGGTCCACAAGGAGTGGATGGAAGTCAGCGCATTCCTCTGTCCTGACGCTGATAACGCTCACTACGTCTAAAGTTATCTCTCCTCTTCCTAGGTTACCACCCCTTCTTGAAGATCTATCAGTCCATGCAGTTGGTCTACACTTCAGGCATATAGTGAGTCCGCCTTCCTCTTAAAAGGCCAAACGATCGACCAGATATGCTGGGACATATCTGTTGACATTTAGCCAAGGGTCAAATTTCTTCTTACCATCGACCATAGTGCTGCAAACATTGTCTTGCTTGTTTCTGAAGCCATTGTTGTTCACAGTGACCTTCAAGGCACTGGTGGGAGACGACTGTGTGTGTCCATTGAACCGGCCTTGTTGCTGAAAGGTGACATCATGGTAAGTCAGGAAAGGAAATCCTACACTAAAGATGTCGGATCTATGTGAATGCGAGCTAAATTACATATGTCTTCTGTGATATCAGAAATCATTCAAGAAAACTAAAATATCCAAATGAAAAATATACTTTACATGCCAGACTTTGGCCACTGTATAAGCAGGGCAAAAGTATTCACGCGTCTTGAACTGTTTCACATTTTGTCCCGTTACAGCCACAAACCTCACTGTATTTTTTAGGCTTTTCAGAACTTATTACAAACAGAAATCGGAAAACTGTAACATGCATATAGTTAAGCCCCAAACTATTCATACCTCTGCTGCCATGATGTGTGTCTGTGGTGGACCAGAATGGGGAGTCGACCAGCCCGAATGACGGCAAAAAGGATCTTTAAATGACACGAACAGAACCAAAGCAAACAGGAAACCAGGTTGGACAACAGTAGGGTCTGATGATGTGAGACAGAAACAGACGAGTTCTCATACTGGAACCTTGATTACTGAATGCAACAGAGGTGAGTAAATGAGCAGATGGAAGACAGGTGTGCATGGGCAGGACACAGAGGCACTGAGGGAAACGTAACACTAGGGATTGGGATCACAGAAATGAATGGAACACAAGATGGAACAAAATTGGAAACCAAACTCAGTCTAGCAGATTGTGACACCTGTAAGATTTAGATTTAAAGTAATCTTTTCATTTTACCCACGTTTCTTGTGACTGGAAGTGAGGTTTTAGAAACAGCTTGGTCCCAACTTGAATCGGTTTTTATTTCTCTTTTAATAAAAATAGCAAGTATTTTTTTGGTATGTTTCTACCAACTTTGGACATTTAACAACCGAGATTTTTACCCATTCTTTTTTGCTAAATAGTTTAAGCTCCGTCTGATTGGATGTAGAGTTTCAGTATCAATTTTCAAGTTTTGCCACAGATTGTCAATGGATTCAGGTATGAGCTTTGAGTGGACCATTTTAAGACATTAACATGCTTTGGTCTAAACTATTTCATTTTAATTTAGTTCTGGCTTTAGGTTTAGGTTGTTCTGCTGAACGGTGAACCTCCACTTGAATCGTATGTTTTTTGCTCCTTCTAACACGTTTTCGCCCAGCGTTTAGCTCCATTCATCTTACTATCCACACATAACAGCTTCTCTTTCCTTGTAGAGGAAAAACACTTCCGCAGCACGATACTGCTAACAATATTTCACCGTGGTGATGCGTTCACAGTGAAAAAGTTCAGTTTTGGTCTCATCGGACCAGAGACCTTTCTTCTACATGCTTTATCGGTCTCCCTAAGATCTATTTAGTGATTTGGTGACTTATGAGGGTTAATTGGTCACACTTTAATTAGGGGTATCAGAATAAAGGGGGTGGAATACAAATATTGTAGTTTTTGAATTTCCTTTGTAAGAAATTAGGAACAACAGATTCTGTTCGCTCCACTGTACAACTATGTCCTACTTTGTGTTCTATTGCCTAAAATCCCACCAGAAAACATTAAAGTTTGTGGCTGTAAACTGAAAAAAATATGAAAATGTTCAAGGGGTGTGAATTCTTTTGCAAGGCTCTCCAGTTCAGACTGGGAAAGGAGCATTTGTCGCTTTGTTAACCAGAAATCATCATTCGTCAGTTTGTGCAGTCAGACGTTTCAAAAGTGTAGGTGTCACTCTTCGGGGGAATACAAGGACTGGTGTTAACTCCACAGGCCTGGAAATTATCCCACATCTGCTTCAAACTGCATGTCTTTCCTCGCCTTCTGCTGCCCTCTTCAGGTGAAATGCTACCACAGGCGAGCCCACAGTGCCGACAGAGACACGGTATTCCGGCTGCAGTTCCACACCTGCACCATCCATGGATCCCAGCTCTGGTTTGGAAAAGGGGAACTGGATGAAGCTTTCACTGGTGAGTTTTATCCACTCGGTAGATACAGCTAACAGGAATTAAAGGATTTTAGGCAGTAGATGTTTATATGGAAGCAAATCTGTTTCATAATTCAAATTAAAACGAAATGCTAAAATGTTTTTTTCATTTTCACAATGCAACTACCAATTTTGACTCATAAATAAAATGAATAAGAAATCATCCAAAATGCTTTTTCATTTTCTTCTTCAATATTTCTCATTCTGTGACTAAATAAAAATGATAAAGAAAAATATATTTAAGATTTAATTTTCAAATAACAGTCGAGCAAAGTAGCTACAAAATTCAACTGGAAATTTCAATTTTGAAATTTAAAACGCATTAGCAGAAATGGTTTTTCATTTTCAGAATGCAGCTCCATTGTTGCCTCAAAAATAAAATAAATAAGAAATGCACCAAAATTATTTTTCATTTTCTTCTTTAAAATTGCTCATTCTATGACTTAATGAAAATGATGAAGAAAAGGAAATTGCCTTTTCGTTTTCATGCCTGCCCCACAAGAAGGTGTACCATAATTAAAATGGAGTTGGCAATCCCAAGCGGCGCAGAAGTGCTCACTCTTCTTCTTCTGGGTTGGCTGGCCTGATTCATTTTATTCTTGAGGCAAAAATGCATTGTATTCTGAAAATGAAAACCATTTCTGCTAATGGGTTTTAAACTTGGTGTTTCCAATTGAATTTTGTAACTATTTTGCTTGAGTGTTATTTGAAATTTTTAATCTTAAATGTATTTTTCTTTATCATTTTCATTGAGTCACAGAATGAGCAATGTTGAAGGAGAAAATATTCAATTCAATTCAGTTTATTATATAGCGCCAATTCACAACAGATGTCATCTCAAGGCACTTAACAAGAAGTCATTTCAATACATTTATACAAACATTCCAATCAGTTAAAAAGTTTCCTATTTAAGGAATCCCAGCAGATTGCGTCAGTCATTGGCGTGAGGTTGGGCCCGTTGATGCAGACTTTCCAACCACAGCAATCCTTCAGCAATCCCTCATACTGAGCAAGCATGTCGCGACGGGGGAGAGGAAAAACTCCCCTTTAACAGGAAGAAACCTCCAACAGAACCAGGCTCAGTAGAAGCGGCCATCTGCCACGACCGTCTGGGTGTTTGAGAAGACAGAGCAGAAACACAGAAGGAACAGAAGATCTGATATAAGAGAACTTTCTATGTTACAGAAAGTAAAAAGTTGATAACAGGACACAGTGGATGTTCAGTTAATGGGAGGATCATCCCAGTCGATGCCCCCCGTCCAACAGGGCATTGGAGCCAAGCAGGATACCAGACCAGGTATATCTTCTATGGAGAGAAAAACACTGAGAGAAAACAAAGTTAACAGTCGAAATAACAGAATGTACTGTAATACAACTGGAGAGTAGTAGGAGAAAAGGAAGTAGCAGAGTGAAGGGAATTGGTACGTCTGTCCTCCAGCAGTCTAAGCCTATAGCAGCATAACTACAGAGATAGCTCAGGATGACCTAAGCCACTCTAACTATAAGCTTTATCAAAAAGGAAAGTTTTAAGCCGGGCCTTAAAAGTAAACAGAGTGTCTGCCTCACGGACTAAAGCTGGGAGCTGGTTCCACAGGAGAGGAGCCTGATAACTAAAAGATCTGCCTCCCATTCTACTTTTAGAAATCCTAGGAACTACAAGTAAACCTGCAGTCTGAGAGCGAAGGGCTCTGTTAGGAACATAAGGAACAATTAGATCTCTGATGTATGATGGAGCTTGATTATTAAGGGCTTTGTATGTAAGAAGGATCTTAAATTCTATTCTGGATTTAACAGGGAGCCAATGAAGGGAAGATAAAACCGGAGAAATGTGATCTCTCTTTTTAATATTCATCAGAACTCTTGCTGCCGCATTTTGGATCAACTGAAGGTTTTTAATGGCATTTTGTGGACTACCTGAAGAAAGAATTACAGTAGTCCAGCCTTGAGGTAACAAATGCATGGACTAGTTTCTCAGCATCACTCCTGGACAGGATGTTTGTAATTTTAGCAATATTCCGGAGGTGAAAGAAAGAAATCCTAGAAACCTGTTTAATATGGGATTTAAATGTCAAGTCTCGGTCAAAAATAACGCCGAGGTTCTTTACGTTATTACTGGGGGCCAATTTAATGCCATCCAGATGAAGTGATTGACTAAGCAGTTTCTGTTTAAGAACTTCTGGTCCAAAGACAGCAACTTCTGTCTTGTCAGAATTTAAAAGCAAAAAGTTTAGGGTCACCCATGTTTTTATGTCTTCCAGACATGCCTGTAATCTACCTAACTGACTGGGTTCATCAGGATTTATGGATAAATATAGTTGTGTATCATCTGCATAGCTGTGGGAATTTATCCCATGCTGTCTAATGATTCTACCATTCTACCAAAATGAAAAAGCAGTTTGGATGATCTCTCATTCATTTTATTTCATGAGTCAAAATTCGCAGTTGCATTGTGAAAATGGAAAAGCGTTTCAGCCAATGTGTGTTAATTTGAATTATGATACAGATTTGCTTTCATAGATATAAATAGTGAGGTTGTAAATGAATGTGAGTGAATGAATATTTTCTTTAAAGAATTACCTTTCCAGTGATTCTTTGAAACAGGATTTGGGTCTTGCTGTAGTTTATTTTGTATTTTCCCTTATCCATACATAAATGGAGGGAAGGCTTTCTTGCAAAATGGTCATTATCAATAGTTTACCAG
Source organism: Valencia hispanica (assembly GCA_963556495.2). Classification (NCBI taxonomy): domain Eukaryota; kingdom Metazoa; phylum Chordata; class Actinopteri; order Cyprinodontiformes; family Valenciidae; genus Valencia; species Valencia hispanica. The sequence goes on along the minus strand of OY747709.1, from coordinate 11,443,747 downwards.
CTTTTACCAGTTTTTTCAAAGTTTCTCTTTAGACTTTGGCTACTTTGTTTCACCTTATTGTTTTGTTATTAACTGAAAAATAAATAAATAAACTACATTTCCTTTTTCACAAAAAGAATGAAGGTTTCTTAGCATTACCTGTAAACCTGTATTACCATGAATACCTTGAATATTTGTTTTACTGAAATGCTGTCCCATTATATCCTATTAAATGGTGCAAGGAAAATTGAATTATCCCCTAAATACCTGCTTTCTCTAGATTATATTACTGTATATCGTAATTTCTACACTGAATGACATAATAGCGGCCCTTTAAACTGGCATTGTGGGAATATATTTGCAGTGGTTTGGCCTCATGATATTGTGGTCGAATAAATCCTTAAATAGTAGTGGTTTAATCCCCATCCTGGAAGTAATAACAGCTCCCTGGAGTAGAGCATAGTGAGAATTAGATGTGATGATACACGGTTTGGTGGACATGCATTACTTAAGTCTATAATGAATGTTTTCGTTACTTCAGCTCTTCTCCAGGTTTCACTTTCTCCGAAATAACAGATCTTGTGTTTCTAGGAACACTGTGGTTTTCCTTCCTTAAATGAGATGAAGCATTAAAAATGAACCAAAGTATGTGATTATCGCCCACGGACCTCAAAATATATCAGTGGACTAAGTGTTGGAGATTTCTAGGCTTTGCCAACATGCTAAATACGCAGTTCCCTTTTATATATCTAAATATAATTTGAAATAATTTACTTTTAAAAACTGATTTTTTTCCATAGCCAGAAAAAGATCTACCCTCTGTGATGTTTTCACTTTAAATGAACATTTGAACCCTTGTCCCCAGATGAACGTTTTCCATCTGATGCCACTGTAGAGTTTGTGTTCTCATCAGGACCTGAGAGGGTTAAAGGTTAGTCTGCCAAACTTCCGATTTTGCTCTAGTCCAGTGCTGGACATTTATGTTATTCACTGATTCAAAGAAAGAAAGAATTAGAAACCCAATGTATGCTTTCCCACAGGCCGTGAATACCACAAAAACGACCCAGCTGTCATTGTCGACTACAACACTTCTGACCCGGTGGTTCGTTGGGACTCCTATGAGAACTTCAATCAGCGATATCAGGACAGCCTGGAGGGTACCTGGTGTCTTTATTCTCTAGTTTCTCCAAGTTTACTAACCCTAGACAATCAGAGGCAAGAAGTCGTATAAGAACTCAAGTACAACAGGGCTGAATGGAGTTTGTAAATTAGCTCCACCGACTACTATGAGTAATGCTTTTTGCAGATGATGTGGTTATGTTGGGATCTTCATGCCTTGATCTTCAGCATGTACCAGTGCATTTCACATCAAGAGTCAGCACCTTTAGGTCTGTCGCAATAGTTCTAAGTATCTGGGGGTCTTGTCTGCAACTAATGGAATGATGAAGCAGGAGATGGATAGACGAATTGGGTCCTCATTGGAGTTATTTTTGGTGTGGTCTATCACAGTATAAAAAAGACCTGAGCTAAAAAGCGAGGTTCCTGATTTGCCTGTCAGTCTATGCTCTCATCTATGGACATGAGATATGGTTAATGACAGAAAGAACAAGATCCCAGATACAAGCGGCTGAAATAAGCCTTAAGCTTAGGGATAGGTTGAAGGCCTCTCCACATCAGAAGACGTTGGGGCATCTAATCATGATCCATCCTTCGCTTTGAGGCTTTTCTCCATATGTCCCACTGACAGGAGAACCCAGATTCACTGTAAGGACTATGAATACAGGTGAAACTCAAAAAATAGAATATCGTGCAAAAGTTAATTTATTTCAGTTATTCAGCTTAAAAGGTGAAACTAATATATGATATAGATTAATTAAATGCAACGCGAGATAATTCAAGCCTTTATTTGTAATAATTTTGATGAATATGGCTTACAGCTTATGAAAACCCCAAATTCAAAATCTCAGAATATTTACATATGGTAAAAACTTTAAATATTTTAGGTGTCACACTCTAATCAGCTAATTAATCCATAACACCTACAAAGGGTTCCTGAGCCTTTTAAATAGTCTCTCAGTCTGGTTCAGGATGTCGTATTCCTCTTGTCAAGCCGCTCCTGAACAACAAACAACGTCAGAAGCATCTTTTTTGGGCAAAAGAAAGGAGAACTGCAAATTTTGCGTCTCATTTCGAAACCAAGGTCCCAGAGTCTGGAGGAAGAATGGAGAGGCTCACAATCCAAGAGGCTTGAAGTCCAGTGTGACGTTTTCACAGTCTGTGTTGATGTGGGGAGCCATGTCATCTGCTGGTGTTGGTCCACTGTCCTTTATTAAGTCCAGAGTCAACGTAGCCATCTATCAGGACATTTTGGAGCACTTCATGCTTCCTTCCGCAGAGGAGCTTCATGGAAATGCTGACTTAATTTTCCAGCAGGACTTGGCATCTGCCCACACTGCCAAAAATACCAAAACCTGGTTCAATGACCATGGGATTACTGCGCTTGATTGGCCAGCAAACTCGCCTGACCTGAACCCCATAGAGAATCTATGAGCCATTGCTAAGAGAAGGATGAGAAACATGAGACCAAAGAAATTCAGAAGTGCTTAAGGCCTCTTTTGAAGCATCCTGATCTTCCATAATGCCTCAGCAGTGCCACAGGCTGATAGCATCCATGGCATGCCTCATTGTGGCAGTAATTGATGCAAAAAAGGCTCGAACTAAGTACTGAGTACATATGCATGATTATACGTTTCAGAGGTCCAACATTTCTCTATTTAAAATTCTTGTTTGATTGATTTCATGTAATATTCTAATTTTCTTAGATTTGGAATTTGGGGATTTCATAAGCTGTAAGCCATAATCATCTAAATTATAATAAGTAAAGGCTTCAAATAACTCACTTTGCATGTAATGAGTCTATATCATATATTAGTTTCCCCTTTTAAGTTGAATTACTGAAATAAATGAACTTTTGCACGATATTCAAATTTTTCAAGTTTCACCTGTATATCCCTTCTGGTTGTGAAATGCTTTGGGGTCCTTCAGAATAAGAAGGAGTGACTGCTGCTAAGAGGAATTTTTTGGTTTCCCTTTAGGTTTTGTTACCCCCGCAGCCAAATCTCCGATTAGTGGAAAACAGTGGGTGGATAGAAGGACATTAATGAGTTTAAACTGAGCTGTCTCTTTTGGTATTTTGTTTCAGACATTGCCCATACCCGAGGTCCTTTAGATGGAAGTCTTTATGCTCAGATAAAGAAGCGTCGAGGTCCCAGCTCTGGTTCCCTGACCTCAACCAATGGTAGCAGCCCAGGTGGAGCCCCTGCAGAAGACAGACCTGATCATCTGAACCCTCAAGGTTCCGACTCAGGCCTTTCTGCCCATTCCCTCCACTTGAACCAGTCATCCATCCATCCTGACCACCCAGAGGAACCTGTTCGCCCACCACCCCCAACCAGACAGGAAAGGGAGGAGCTGGAACGTCTCCTTGGTGGGATTGAAGGGAACCGAGATGGAGAACGAGAGACCGCCATTTTAGATGATGGGGATTCCTGGCCTCCAGAGAGAACTGGAACGCTGAGGCTCAGTCGGTCATGTTCTTGCAGGGATGGTTACCGGTCTCAACGCTGTGCTGAACCGGGTTGCGACCGTACCCTCCTCATGCCAAATGGCTACTGCCTCGATCGAGCTCCTGGCACCAACGGGCACCACGGGGCGACCCCTTCCACCAGTCCAAACCCAGCTGGTCCTCCATCACACATGGATATGTGTCAACATTACAGCCCACATACCCACCAATCACTTCCTCCTCCGGATCTAGTGTGGGACCGTCAGAGTGGCCCACCTCACTACCTACACCGTTCCTGTTCGGAGGTGCCCTCATCTCGACATATCTGTCCATACCCATCACCAGACCTCACCCCTCATTCTCATAATCCATCACACCACCATCCCATATCTGCTGCTGGTCGACTTTGCTGTCGTGAAGAAGCCCCCTTCCATCATCCTCCTCCACCTCACAGTCACCACCATACCCATTCACACCCCCCAAAACCCTCCACCAGTCCAACTTACCATGACATAATAGTGATGGATAACCTACCGCCCCCTGGCTGTCCTTGTAGGGACTGCAGCATTAGGAGAGAAGATTCAGCTGCATATCACACCTTGAGGGTAGAGCATGGTGACAGCTTTCACTGGGACAGAGAGGCGGAGCTTCAACAGCGAGAGGCAGGACTCAGGAGAACCAGGGAGACAGAATTAGCCAGAGGGCCAGAACTTCACTGGGAGAGGGATCCTGGGCTCAGACGAGGCAGGGAGCTGTCACTCCACTGGGAGCGGGACAGGGAGGCAGAGCTGCAGTGGGAAAGGGAAAGAGAGGCAGAATATTGGCACAGGAGGGCCACCATAGCCTCCTATGGCACACAGGGACATGATCTGCCAGCATTCAACTTTGACCCTTTACCATCTGGTCACCCGGCTTATCCAGAGGCGTCAAGGTCCCACGCTCATTCCCACCTGGATCTGAAGTACAGCAGCAGCAGCAGCGGGTACCAAACACCACGTCAAGTGTGTCCCTGCTCACCGTATCAGCCCTCGCCATCTGAAAGCAGAGGCTATGCCTCGGGCTACCAGTCAGAGTCCACATCTCCTCTGCCGCCTCCTTCCTCCATGGTGGGGACTTGCAGCCACAGCAATGGGCCAGCAGACCATAACCCTAACCACCATCACCACCATGTGGATTCACAGCAGTCATACAGCTCTGACTCACATACTGGTGAGTCACAGTGAACAGACAGTCTCTGTAGTATGTTGTTATTTAACAGGAACGCTGAAGGACTAAATTATCCCTAATCAACTACAGCATGCAACGAAAGATTTGCTCAACAAGCCAGAATCCTTTCACATTACTCACAAACTGCATCTTGTTCCCATCCTGACTCAGATGGCCTTCGTAGCTCCGGTGAGAGCGTGGGCTGGAGGGATCACATTACCCACGGGTCCTTTAGGAGGGTCCACAGAGACGGTAATGTGGCCTGCTCCACACCATCCGACATGTCCGGACCCTCAACACCTGTCCACACCAGTAGCCCACTACGCACGCAGGAGAGGTACTCCACATCAGATCTTTGATATGAAGATTATTTTTAGAGTGCCTTGCAGAAGTCTAAATACCTTTTGGACTTCATGTTCCAACTGCCGACTTTAAAATATTTTATTGGGGTTTTATATGACAGACTAGCAAAATTGTACATGGCTGTGAAGAAGAAGGAAAAAAGGGGCCTCAGAGGTGTGTTAGAGAAGATTAGTCAACTAAAAGCATCCCGAAGACCAAGGCATTCACCAGACAGGTCAGGAAGCAAATTTAAAGCAGGATCAGGTTATAAAGCAATATCCCAAGCTTTGAATAGCCTATGAAGCACTTTTCAATCTATTATCTTAAAATGGCAAAACTGCAAACCTCCCAAGTCATGGCCGTTCACTTAGACTGACCTGCAGTGCAAGCAGAACATTATTCAGTGGTGCAGCCAGGAGGTTGACAACCCTGGAGGAGCAACAGAGATCCACAACATTGGTGGGAAAATCTATTTATAGGATAAATGATAGTCATGCTCTCTGCGTATCTGGTCATTATGGAACAGTGTAGAGAACACTGCATAAATGTGGAAGAAACAGCTCTTGTAGGATGAGACCACAACTAAACTTCTTGATCTATGTGGAGGAAATCCAACAATTCACATCACCTTGAACATGCCTGCTCACCGTGCCTACCCACAGGGGAAGGCTTTTCTTTAGCAGAGCCAGTGAAGCTGTACTGTATGAATTAGCTGTTTACGTTCCAGCCAAAGACCTGACTTGAATGAATAGGTGATTAACAGGTTTCTGAATCAGTTGATGGCACGTGGAGCGGGTAATGCAATTATTTGAAACACTGGTTTAGATCATTGCATTTTCTTGTGTAAGAATGAAACAATATGTCCAGAGAGTCTGTGGCAAGTCTTGATAAGTGATGTTTAAAGATGCACTCCATCAACTCTGGGTAAATGTGAGCTAATTTGTATAGAAATGGAAAACTTGCTGAATATGTAGGTCTGTAGATATCCAAAGTTGGTCGAGAAATACCTCTAAAAGACTTGCAGCTCCTGCTGCACCAAAATGGGATTCTGCAAAGTGTTGACTCAGTGGGCTAAATACAAATGCACGCTACTTTTTGCATAACATAAAATCCCAATAAAAATACATTGAGGTTTATGGTTGTGCCATAACCATGTCTCATATGGTTGTTTCCAAAATCTGACTTTTGCTCGGCACTGTAGACAACACTGTTTCTTAAGGGAGTTTGTTGCCTTTGTTCCACTGTAAACTGGTCATTCCAGAATTTTGTTGGATTGGGCCCCCTTATATCTGTCTTTTCAATAACTGCGCACACAGCCAGTGTTTTTATATTTTTCATTTTATCCATAACCATGTCTTTCTTTTAAAGCCCCAGTCCCGGAGGCAGAGATTATGAGATCCGAACCACAGATATCATTGGCAGTGACAACGAGGGTTCCCCAGCTCAAGACGGACACGTTAGTAATGCTAATATAACACAGGAATCTCCAGGACGGCCAAAAACTATCACCAAACAGGGATCTTTATCACCTACCAAAGCAGATTCGCCACGAACAGACCCTCCCCCAAGCACAGCACCGCACCAACAATGCACCATAGATGCTCCCTCAGCTTCTTCATTTGACTCTGTGGCATCAACCCTGACAAACCAGGAGCACTGCCAGGTTCCTTCCTCATTGGCACCAAACACACATCCCCAGACTGTCCCTCTCAGTCTCTCTCCCCTCAGTCCTTCAGAAGCTGCTGCCGTTCCCTCCACAGCGCTCCAGACCGTCACCCAGTCTCAGACCCAAACCCAAGCCAATGGTCTTGCAGAACTGAGTTCAGCACAGGTGAATGGATTGTCAACAGCAAATTCTCACCCACAGGCCCCCAAATCCCCCACCTCTAACCCTACATCTGCTCCTGCATCATCATCCCCGCAGCCCGGTTCTAGCAGCATGGATGGGTCTCCAGTCTCAGACACCCCAGTTCCGGGTTTTGCCACCCTGGGTAGGAGGTTAATGTTAGGTGGGTCAGAACAACACCACCCACATTACCTGCAGCACCACGGATCCCCACATCAACACTACGTAACTGTGGACCATAGTGCTCCTCTGGATGCTAACAAGAGGAATGGCTATTTTGGTCCTGCCCCACATCTCCACCCAGCCTCCTACTCCAACTACTCCACCATCTCCATCCCTCTTCCTCACCCACAGCCACCTCTGCCAGAGAAGCGGCATCACCCAGCCCAGCCGGGCTCCCCCACCGAGAGGGTGAGGCCAGCCGTGGGGCAGGTGCCTCCCTCCACCATGAATGCCAGCCAGCATCAACACCACGTCACATTTTCTCCCACTGTAGGGGAAATTGCACCACCTGCAGGCCAGCACGAAGAAGTGGATGGTGAGACGTCAAACAGAGTCGGTGTTAAGTTTGTCCAAGATAGCTCAAGATTCTGGTACAAACCGGCCATCTCCAGAGAGCAAGGTAAGATCATTAACTAAAGAAGCATGTTTGTTTTAAAGAATCAAAGCTTATGAAACTTGAAGGATAAGTTTCAAACATTTAGTTGTGTTTCGCTTTAGCGATTGCTGCTCTGAAGGAGAGAGAGCCAGGAACCTTCCTGATCAGGGACAGTAACTCCTTCCAGGGAGCCTATGGCCTGGCCCTGAAGGTGGCAACACCTCCGCCAAATGCAAACCTCAACAGCAAGGGTATAAAAGACTCTTTACATCTTGTTAACACCTGAATTTCCATAATTTGTCCTCGTCTGTCACCCTTCCCTTACTGAGGTTTCTAAAATAAGAGACATTTTTAACTGTAATGACCTACTTTTCACAGTGAGTGACCCTCTGGAGCAGCTGGTCAGACATTTCCTTATAGAAACAGGCCCTCGGGGAGTGAAGATCAAAGGATGTCAGAACGAGTCCTACTTTGGTATGTTTTCCTGTCCGCTTGGAGACCAAGTCCATGTTAATGATTCAAGGAGAACATCTTTAGTGTGTAGGGCCTCATTAGTTTTATTATTTTTGGTATTAAGCTCACGCTAGCCAGGAAGCTGTGTGAAAAGATCAGAAATGGAACAATAACAACCCATGCCTTGTGATCTTTACTTAGAAAATGTAATGAGGGGATAACAAAGGGCCAAAACTGGAACATTCAAAAATATAAACATGTATAATATATTTCGAATGTTCTCTGCTAAACAATAGGTTGACCTGACTTTAAAATACAAGGAAAAACAAACACCCCTCACCTGATGATGATTTTACTGACCTTTCACTAATAGAAACTTGTCTTGAAACATGTTATATAAAACTCTAGATTTAGCCTAGAGACAATATTTTACAGAGCCTTTCTCAAGTATTCATACTGTATGGAATTGTGGATTTTCTTCTTTATTTTGATAAATAAAAATCTGAAAAGTGGCATACATTTGAATTCAGCCCCCCCCCCCCCCACACACACACACACACCAATACTTTGAAAAACTAACTTCGCAAACTAACCCAAACTCACTGAGCTTGCATGGAAAGTGTCTGTGTATGAACATCAGTTTTCAAGTGTTTCAAGCTACAGATTCTCTGTTGGATTTAGGTCCGAACTTTATTTAGGCCACTTTAACAAATCTGTTTTGATCCATATCATTCAATTGTCTCGATGGCTTTATGTTTAGAGCCATTGTCCTCCTGGAAGGTGAACCTCCCCCCCAGTCTCAAATCTGATGCAGTCTCTGACACTGTAGGATCTTTTTTCTAGGTTTTCTCTGTATTCGATCCATCTTCCCATTAACACTGACCAGTGTCTCTGCTTAAGGACATAACTTCCACAGCATGATGCTGCCACCACTGTGTTGAGTGATGTGTAGTATTAATTTTCTGCTTTGTATGTAGGCCAAAACGTTCAACTTTAGTCTCATCTTACCAGAGTTACCGTGGGCCTCTTGGCTACCACACTTTTCACCTTTTTTTTTAATTTGCAGAAGAATGTTGAAAACCACGTCTCATATACCTTCCACTTATTGGTCGTTTTTTATCCCTTCATAGTTTAGATTAACTTGTGATTGTTTAATGAATGAACAGTGTTTCTTCACGTTTTCCTTCTTAAAAACTCCTCAAATATTTTTCTTTCATATTTCATCAACAGGGAGCCTGTCTGCACTGGTCTATCAGCACTCCATCACACCCATCTCTCTGCCCTGCGCTCTTAAACTCCCAGAAAAAGGTTGGTTCCGTTATGATAAACAGACCACCTAAGTTTCTCATGCTTTCATCTCTACCTTGTTGTTCTTCAGGGGCCTCAATTATAACACTTGTTTATGCACAAATGGGGTCTGAAAGTTGTGCAAGTTACCTTCGACGCAAACTTTGGGATTTATAGAAAAAAACCGTGACGGGAAAATGTGCGCAAACTATGACCCTTGTATACGTACAGTTTAGGCATGGGGGAACTGTAGCAATTAGTATGATTACTGAGTGGACATATAAATGCTCCAGACACGTAGTGAAGCATAATGCTTCACAATGCATGCGCCCACCTGTGGCAGACACATTCTGACGGTCTGTCGTTTTCTTCTTTGCCTCCACCTTCAGATCTGACCCCTTCGTTTTCTTATGTCCACCACAGATCTCTCTCTGTCACACTCACAGCATTCACTGCTGCAACAATGCTGTGCCACTCGAAGGGCTTCAGTTTATTTGTGATGCCACAACTGTGACCCCCATAAAATGCCACAGATTCAGTTCAATTCAGTTTATTTACATAGCGCTGATTCACAACAGATGTCATCTCAAGGCACTTTACAAAAAAGTCATTTCAATACAAACATTCCAGTTAGTTTAAAGTTTTAGTTAGTTTCCTATTTACAGAATCCCAGCAGATTGCATCAAATCATTGACTTGAGGTTGCATTCCGTTGATGCAGACTTCCAATCTTAGCAATCCCTCATACTGAGCAAGCATGTAGCGACAGTAGAGAGGAAAAACTCCCCTTTAACAGGAAGAAACCTCCAGCAGAACCAGGCTCAGTAGGAGCGGCCATCTTCCACGACTGTCTGGGGGTTTGAGAAGACAGAGCAGAGACACAGAAAGAACAGAAGGACTGGTGTAAGAGTACTTTCTATATTAAAGAAAGTAAAAAGTTGATAACAGGACACGGGGGATGTTCAGCCGCCAAGACCATCATCCCAGTCGATGCCCCCTGTCCAACAGGGAATTGTAACCAAGCAGGATACCAGACCAGGTATATCTTCTATGGAGAGAAAAACACTGAGAGAAAACAAAGTTAACAGTCGAAATAACAGAATGTACTGTAATACAACTGGAGAGTAGTAGAAGAGAAAGTAGCAGAGTGAAGAGAAGTGGTAAGTCTGTCCTCCAGCAGTCTAAGCCTATAGCAGCATAACTACAGAGATAGCTCAGGATGACCTTACCCACTCTAACTATAAGTTTAATCAAAAAGGAAAGTTTTAAGCCTGGCCTTAAAAGTAAACAGAGTGTCTGCCTCACGGACTAAAGCTGGGAGCTGGTTCCACAGGAGAGGAGCCTGATAACTAAAAGATCTGCCTCCCATTCTACTTTTAGGAATCCTAGGAACTACAAGTAAACCTGCAGTCTGAGAGCGAAGTGCTCTGTTAGGAACATATGGAACAATTAGATCTCTGATGTATGATGGAGCTTGATTATTAAGGGCTTTATATGTAAGAAGAAGGATCTTAAATTCTATTCTGGATTTAACAGCGAGCCAATGAAGGGAAGCTAAAACCGGAGAAATGTGATCTCTCTTTTTAATATTCATCAGAACTCTTGCTGCCGCATTTTGGATCAACTGAAGGCTTTTAATGGCATTTTGTGGACTTCCTGATAGTAAAGAATTACAGTAGTCCAGCCTTGAGGTAACAAATGCATGGACTAGTTTCTCAGCATCACTCCTGGACAGGATGTTTCTAAATTTAGCAATATTCCGGAGGTGAAAGAAGGAGATCCTAGAAACCTGTTTAATATGGGATTTAAATGTCAAGTCTTGGTAAAAATAATGCAGAGGTTCTTTACATTATTACTGGAGGTCAATTTAATGCCATCCAGATGAAGTGATTGACTAAGCAGTTTCTTTTTTAGAACTTCTGGTCCAAAGACAGCAACTTCTGTTATGTCAGAATTTAAGAGCAAAAAGTTTAGGGTCATCCATGTTTTTATGTCTTCCAGACATGCCTGTAATCTACCTAACTGACTGGGTTCATCAGGATTTATGGATAAATATAGTTGTGTATCATCTGCATAGCTGTGGAAATTTATCCCATGCTGTCTAATGATTCTACCAATTGGGAGCATATATATGGTGAACAGAATTGGTCCAAGCACAGAACCCTGTGGAACTCCACAGGGAACCCTTGAGTGTGAAGAAGATTGATCATTTACATGAACAAACTGGAATCTGTTGGAAAAATATGATTTAAACCAGCTTAGTGCTGTTCCTTTGATCCCTGCAACATGTATATGCACAATAGTCAGGTGGTTCTTCGCAGTGACCATTTATGTGGGTGTGTAGGAGGGAAGACATGATCCAGAATCACCTGAACACATTTCTAGGAACGGACTGATTTATAAAGCAGAAAATGTGTGGGGCTGGGCGTGCTTAGGGTTTTATAAATCCAAATATTTCTTTGCCTAAGCAAACTTTTTCACTCAATTTGAGTAGACATTTAGTAAGGATTATGCGCAAAGCTTTATAAATGAGGCTTCAGATTCCTCATGTTGAACATGTCTGCTCCCAGAAAGCTTCTTTTAACCCAGAAGTATTTTTGCTTGGTGTATCTGATTGTTTCTTTCCATGCTCTCAGATCTTGTGGGAGAAGTGCAGGAGGTTCAACTAGTCAGCAACGTCAGTACAGCTGCAGACCTGCTGAAACAAGGAGCAGGTGAGTTCTTCATCCCAGAACACCGTTGGGTTAAAGCTAAAACTTCATTCTCAGTAATCCATTTACAGTGCAGTAAAAATGGTCCAGCCATCGTATAGATTGTTATTTATCACACCATCAGAGAAGCCTAACATCAGTGAACTGGGTGTATCTCAGACGGCTTCCAAAAGCAGCCTTCAGTAAAGCTCCAGTTGTTCAAAGATGCTACAGCCGTTAGTGAATGAAACTCTATAACCTGTCTGTACAATTCAAAGTCCTTAAGGCAGTAACTACGCAGACATTGGGCATGCAGATTACACACACCACCTGTAGCCTACTGCAACTAGAAATGTCCGCACCAATAAAAGATGGCAGCATTGCTGTGTTAATTTACAGTTTTACATAATTCAACTCAATGCTATAAGGTAGCTGAGGTCTTAAAAGTGTGAGGACCTCTTCAGAAGAGAGAGTTTATAAAGGGTTTGTTATGTCATTTAAGGGGTCAAATACATTATTCAAGATGATTTGTTTGATTTTAACAAGGTAAAAAAGAAATACCTTGGTACATATCATTTATTACTGTGGCTTAATAAGGCTAAATTCCGTCTATATGTCACTTTTCAGTTAAAGTCACACAAGATTAACCATTATAAGGATGCTATAAATCAGGATCATGCGAGTTTTTCACAATTTTTTTTTTCAAACATAAACTTACGAATGGATTTTTATGAGACAGACCAACACACAGTATAATGCTTAGATGTGGAAGGAAAAAGATAAGTTTTTAAAAGATTTTCACAAATAAAGATGAAGACATTCCCGTCAGATGGCGGGGGAGAACTTCAATTTTCAAACCTTGCCACAGGTTCTCTGTTGGATTTAAGTGAGGACTTTTAACCGGATTAGTCTATCACCATTGTTCTGTAGCTCTAGTTGGAAGGATGGAGTCGTTGTCTCAAGACTTCAGCAGCCACAATCATGTTTGTTCATTTTCCCAACTTACCAGCTTTGCTGTGCTCGCAAACAAACAAACAAAAAAAATAATCCCACAGCATGATGCTGCCAACACCATGTTTGAAATTTGTGGTTGGGACATAATAAAGTGTTGAAAAGTTCTAAAGGGTGTGAATATTTTTTGCATGGCACTGTACGGAACTTTAGAAATGTAGCTGTTCTTCTGACCCATATCTTAATATAAGGGTCGACAGGCGCAGCAGAACGTTTTGCGGCACTGCTGAGTCTTATGTGTTCTTTGTGTTTTACTCAGCCTGTAACGTGCTCTACCTGAACTCCGTGGAAACCGAGTCACTGACCGGCCCCCAGGCAATCGCCAAAGCAACAGATGCCACGCTGGCTCGTAACCCTCGACCGTCAGCCACCGTGGTCCAGTTCAAGGTGACGTCACAGGGCATCACGCTGACCGACAGCCAGCGGAGGTAAAGGCTGTTTTCCTCTTGATTCTCCTTATCTATAGGAGAAATTTTCCTTTTTCAACATTTACATTTGGGGGGTTTTTTTCCCCAGAGTTTTCTTCAGGAGACATTACCCCGTGAACAGTGTTACCTTCAGCAGCGTCGACCCAAAGGACAGAAGGTAGGAAATCCCAATATTTCGAGGGAGATGTGATTCCGATTACCAACCTAACTAACAGGAATTCTGCAGCTTCCCTGCATTATGTTGCATTGTTTTGAATGCATGGAGGTCTGGTTTTTATTTGTATTTTTTTTTTTTTTAGCTCTTTTGCTGTTGCCTGTGAGCATGACAGTCAGGTGGATTTTTGTTTTCACAGACATGCCGGCTGCAGCAACTGCATCAGCTTGTTCAGTAGCTCTGCCTGCGTGTTTCAGTGCATGTCTGAGTCCACTTTCTGTCTCTTTTTCTCCATCTGGACTCTAGGTGGACTAACTCCGACAACACAGCTGTTAAGTAAGTGCTCTGTCAGTTTGTAAGGGCTATCTGTGAAAGTTGAACTGGGGCTGAGGAGCAAGTGGTGTTAAAGCCTCCGCATGGCATCAGATAGCGTGCAAGCCTTGGCGAAAACAAAAAAAAACAAAAAAAAAGAAATCAGTCAAGCAAGGGAGATTTAATAATGAGATCAAGTCTTTTGTGACCCAGTGTTACATAAGGCTGATTCTGACTGTTTTAACTAACAGCAGGTTCTTAAACCCCCCTACATCCTTAGACAAACTAAATATTTGCCTCTACTTAATTAAATCTTTTTTCCTCATTTCCTCTTTCGTCCCCCCCGCAGGGTGTTTGGTTTTGTTGCCAAGAAACCCGGCAGCATGGCGGAAAACGTGTGCCACCTTTTTGCAGAGCTGGACCCTGAGCAGCCCGCTTCCGCCATCGTCAACTTTATCAACAAGGTCATGCTGGCACCGCGCAGATGAAGAAATCCAAACCAGGGGCGAAACAGTATTTGTAACCAGACATTTATAGTCCATCGATCAAACATACAGACTGTTTGGTATTTGTTCCTTTTTGACGCGATCACAACTCCTCCCAGGATGAGGAGGCTTCTGACAGAAACAGAGCAAGCTTTTATCAGGGGCTGTTATCAAGAGGCAAGATGGAAGATTAGCTCTAAAGGGCTCCCTGCTTATACCAGAGAACGATGACATTTACCAGCTTCATGACATATCCAAAGGATTTACTGATCACTTTCATTGAATCAAATAATTCATGTAAAATCTCAGGGGAAAAAAAGTTTGGGGGTAAAAACATCAAAACTTGTACTTTTTTGCACTAGTTTTATATTTTAGAACAACTTTAAGCACTAATGTCAAGTATTATTCATCAGGCAGGTTTCAGCTTTCTCAAACAGCACTTCACACCGGTTGCTTTGGTCAAGTCCCCGTCTCTCGAGTCCAAGTCACACTTGAGTCCTGAGTGTTCGAGTCCAAGTCACATAGAGTTAGTCTAAGTTGAGTCCAAGTGAAGTCGCTAGGTCCTACAGGTCAAGTCCGAGTCCAAATCCCAAAAACAATCTTCCAGTCCAAGTCAAGTCGTCATCACCTGAGAGCCAGTCAAAAATAAGAGAGCAGGGTTTAGATTTTATGGCTAGAATAATGAGAGCCATACATGTTTTACCTTTTTTTCCAAAACAATTGTACTCAATACTCCCACGCTATCACCAAGCTAACACAGTAGCAAACATGCTTAAAATAGATTTGAAATAATAAATAACCAGCATGTCACCCGTACACTTACAAAGGCTTTAGGAAGTTTTCATTAAATTTATCCAGTAATCTGACCTAACATAACAAGCTAATTTTAGCATTGGCTACATGCTAATTCCAACAATAGCAATAGCAACATGTCGACGTCTGAGTCCAAGTCCAAGTTTAAGTCCTAATGTTGCAAGTCTGAGTCCAAGTGCAAGTCATCGACATGCTGCTCGAGTCGAGTCACAAGTCCCTTAAATGTAACTTGAGTCAGGACTTAAGTCCGAGTCCAGGACTCGAGTACTCCATCCCGGCTTCACACAGCAACGCTGCAGGATAGCCTTTTACTCATTTCCCTAGGATATCATCATCATATTGAATCTAAATGTAATCATATCCAGCGGTGCATTTTGCTGAAGATGGAATGAGTTGACATGTGATCTGTTAACTACTACTGGCTGTAGAAAAAAAGGTTCATATAATCTGCCTGCTTCTACTTTTGTGACTTCCTTAGTCAATGATAAGTATTACAATCCAATATCTCTTTCGTCTATTGTTTCTAATTTACCCTTTTCTTTTTCATCAGCTGACAGTTATTTTTCAGATAAAACTTTTAGAAACAAAGATTTCCCCAGACAGTCTTGTGATTCAATAACGCCTTACTTTGTTATTCTGTTTTAATTGTCAGTAAATAAAATAATATATGAAATGTAACTATGGTATCAAGGAATGTCTTCGTTAAACTCCTCACCAATAACAATCCAAATCCTTCAGTCTCTCTTATCAGTTTTTGTGGACAAGGACGGATATTAGGTTTCAATGTACGACTCCAATTATTTATTTAATTTAAGACAACTCCTCTAATGTTAACATTTGATTCCAAACAAAAATCTCACTCAGCAGACTAGACTGTTCATTAAGTCAATGTCTGGCTCCTTCTGATTAAATAAAGCAGACCGCTGAAATGCTTGGCTACAGTTGCCATGTTTACTCTCTTTGTTTGATTTGTTGATAATTTAGCTAGTAAAATATTTCAGTGCAATTCCACCTAATCGTCTGTGGAGAAAACCTACTGACAAAGTTGTTCTCCTGCTTTTTAATCGTAGTGCGTTGCTTCAAAAGTCATACAATTTTACAAATGGGGTTTCAGCTTCTCTCTTTCACCATCAGTATCATTGTAAAGGGTGACAAATTTGTTTGCGAAAACCCAGATGCTTGAAATCAACTACTTGCTGAAGCACAGCTTGCTGTTAAAGCTTCTGACATAATTGCAGCCAATAGATAAGCAACAGATATTAGAAGCTATAATCAGCAAGGCCTTCTTGTGTTGCAAAATGGGAAACAGCAGTTAGTTAAAAGCTGTTCCATCATATTTTATCTCAGAGATCCTTTTTATCCATGAAAACAATCTTGATGAATAATAAATACGAATTCTAAATATCCGAAAGGTCTCGGGTTGAAATCCTGGACGAGCCCCCACTTGTTACAGCCTGCAGCAAACTGAGAGAGACAACAAAAGGCAGTGGTACTTTAATAAAACAATTAATTTAAATAAACCAAAAAGCAGCATGTATAGTCAGTGATCAGTAAGGTCGGAATGCCTGGATGAGGGAAAATGTATATGATGCAAAACTCAAACATCACCAAGACCAAACATCAGAGGTGGCCAGGGTGAACGCCACACTGAGCAGAGGAGCCACCCCTAGAGAGCAGGCAGGAACACAGGTGCTTCTTCTGTAACAAATGGCAGGTTCCAACCTGAGAAAAATACCCCCTAGTGGTTGGGTCGTCACAATACAAAATAAATACATCTAGCTTGCTTCATTTAAAAATATACAAATGTGTCCGTGCAATTAATGTCATGAATCATTTGGTTGATCACACCAAATCGATGCTGACAAACCTCATCAACAGTGTTTGAGGTCATAGTGGCTTGATTATATTGCTTGTGAAGCTGCACCTCATCATAAAGGAACTACTTGGTGATTCATTTTTTATGACCACTGAAACCTGTCTTGCCTTTTGATAAACGCCCCGGATTAAATGACAACGTGGTGCACCATACTGTTGACTTAAACACAGACAGAAATGAACAAACTGCTCCTGTGAGGTTTGAACATTTTAGACATACGACAGCAGGTGTTTATATTTTGTATTATGTATCTAAAAATGCCTTATTTTTCTGTTAAAGAGTAACCAAAGTCATGTAATTAACTTCCTGTATGTAGAGATGTCGACGTATTCTGACGTATGTACAGCACACCCACGACTGCACCTTCACCAGCATTCACCGCCTTTATAATCATAACCGACAATCATGTTAGGTTTAAACTCACATTTCTCCTTTGGACTCAGTGAGCCAGAGACGTGAGCCAGAGAAGGCAAACTCGAACGTGAGGGGTTTTTTGTGTTTCTAAATGTTGTGATGAGAAAGCCGTGTGTGTGTGTGCTGAAGGTGAACTTGGGTTGAGATGGGTAAATCCATCCATTAAAGGTGTTGACACGTCCGTTTTTCTTCCAGAGTTATGCATGGCGCATGAGTGGTAAAGCTACAGAGACAGACGGACGGACTGTTTTAAGAGTGCGGCTTGGTCAGGAAATGTTTGCCGCTGCACATCCTTTGATGCAAAAGGCAAACATGAATGAAATCAATTCATAGATTTTTAACACACACACACACACACACACACGTGTAAACCAGTGGCCAAAAGACATATCTAACCAAAGATGAAGCACTCTTTTTATTAATAGACTTTTTATCAAGCTATATTTTTGTACTTATTCCTTCTTGTATTGTTATTACGCATTCATTTAGTGTTGTCTTAGTTGGTAGAAAAACACTACTTGTATTACAACAATAATATATTGTGGTTTGTGTTCTCTGTTATCATGTAGTAATATATTTTCACATGCAGCTATGGGGGCGGTGTAAGATGAGACAAAAGGAAACAGTTCGTTTGTTTGGAAAGGATGGGAGCCTGTTTTGTATGCAAACCAATAAAGAATCAAAATAGAAAAATGTGTTGTCCGAGTTGTTAATTTTATAATCATAACGAATTGTTTTTTTATTTTATTATCTGGGAATTTTCACTGGTAATGAATTAGGGGTTCTAGAAAAAAAATTGTTTGACAATTGGAAACTGTTCTTTAAACCTCTATGTAACATATGAATTGAATATATATATATATATTTGTATTTTATATATAAATATATACAATTTTATATATCTATATTTTTGAATTGAATTTGAATGAAATAGCCAATAGCATGCCAAGTAGCACTGCACATAGTTATTTCAGCTTCCCAAGCTGCATTTTCTTTCGAATATTTCAAATATGCTTTACGAAAAATCAGTGAATAATTTAGACCTACGTTCCACAGAAAACTCTGCGAAAAGGCCCAGCCCCACTGTGCATGACTACAAGTCCGAGAAGCAACAACCATAAGGCTTATGGTAACTCTGGGGGAGTTGTAGAAATCCATAGCTCAGGATAAAATAACCGTTAGTTGTCCGCCACCTAAACGGGGCCTTATTTGTGTCTCATGGCAAAGAAAAAAATAAGATTAGAAGAAGTCCTGTTAGTGCTTTGCCACAGGTCATGTAGGGTACACCATCCCTAAAGTAAAATGTAGCGGTGGCAGTATCATGCTGTGGGGATTCGTTTCTTGGTGGTCAGATTGACGGAGCTGAGTCTGACTTCAGGGTCATTTGAAAGGACCTTTGCGGTACGTGCGTGTCTCCACTACAACGGCCCATGTTCCACTGTTCTCGGGACCATTTCAGGAACCAAACGGAGTACCTGCCTTTGGGGTATGTGCTCGGAGACGGCGCGGTAGAGTGGCTGGGTGAGAGCTGTGGTTAACTCACAGTGATTGGTTGTAACTCAAGAGGAAAAATGAGCAGACATGTAAAATAAGAAGAGTTGCTGGCGAAGCAGTTTATAACATGGCAAACAGAACCATGGCAACCATCCCTGCTTCGTCCATGTCGATCTCTTTGTTATTTCTGCTGCTGTGGGCGCCTTTTGGCGGTGAGCAGTAGCGATGCGTCCTTTGTGTCGAGGCTTCAAAGCCTGTTTCGAGTAATCCAGGAGGATTTTTGTGAAGCGACTATCGAAGCTCGTGTTGATTACGTACGTAGTGAAGTTTGAGGCGACGCTTGCCGGCCCTACCATGTGACTGATTCATGAACCAGTTTGACGGTTTTCTCGTGAATTGAAACATAAGAGGCAGCAAAGACGCTGCTGTTTCACCCTCACATTTTGTTGCCTTATGATTATTATTGCATGTGTGTTTGGAAACTATCTGAGCATCTTTTTTGTGATGGCACTAAATAGCTCATGATGGGCCATCTCTGTAGTTATCAAAAAGGAAAGTTTTAAGTCTCGTCTTAAAATTTGACAGTGTAAACAGAACTAAAACTGGGAGCTGGTTCCACAGGAGAGGAGCCTGATAACTAAAAGATCTGCCTCCCATTCTACTTTTAGAAATCCTCGGAACCAACAAACCTGATGTATAATGGACTTTGATCGTTAGGGGTTTATATGAGGGCTAAAAGTTTACTTTTTAAGCACATAAAGCTCTTTACAGTTAATTAATATGCATCTGAGCACTTTATTTAACATCAAAAATTTGATGGAAAAGGTAGACACCGATTATGTGCTCCCTAGAGGAAGCTCATAAACAAAACAAGATTTTATTACTTTAAAAACAATCCAAAATAACCATTTTCTTTTTATTGGGGTGTAGAAGTGTTAGCGTTGCAGACTGTAACAGCAGCCTGTATGTATTATCTGTACACAAGATCAACCTTTTAGTCAATGTTTAACAGCACCTTTAAGATTCCTCTTACTCCCAAAGTGTCATTTATTAGGTCTAAATAGAACTGTACTTAATACATCCGGTCTAAAAACTCAAAACAAACAGGTATATATATTTTGTATTTATTTATTTATTCACAATTCCTTTGAATCTTTTTACAACATTGTAACCTGAAGATATGTTAGCCCTTTACAAATTCCCCAGAATTCAGAATTAGAAAAATGGTCCTGTACAAAAAAGGTTTGACACTTGTGTTCCGTTTATTCCATCTTCATTTCAATCAACAAAGTGAAGGTTAATCTAAAAGTAGCTTACTGATCTGCAATAAAGCAACATTTAGGTGCAGTGAATGTTTCTGATTAAGAACTTTAAGTTGAAACGAGACTATAAACACATTCTCTTTGAATCTTTAAAACTCAGTGTGCGTAGACAAACTGAGATCGTAATTCATATATTAGTTAAAAATATTGCAGTGTAAATACTTTGTTCCTTCCCCCCCCACCAGCAAGCGTGAACGAAAAAAAATGTGCAAAAACTGTGTTTCTACATGGGTCAAAAGCAGAAACAATTCGGTTTTTTCCTGCACTTCATGAACAGAGAAGTCAGCAGGATTCGATGAAAACAACGTGAAGTGGAAGAAGCTTACATCAGCAGAAACAGAGCTCAGGTGCTTTGTGCCAACGCCGTCTCGTCGACAATTCCCCCTAAAAGAAAAGAGCTTTCTGTGACTCTTAATAGAGGGCGCCGTCTGGTAGTGAATCACTGAGTTTTTCACTCCGCTGTCAACATGGGAGCGCGAGTCTCTGAATGAACAAAACCTCTTCCTCAACTTCTAGTTGTGATACTTGAGGGAAGTGAAAATGTAGCTATAGGAGAAAAAAAAAAAAAAAAAGAAACACTCCACAAATTAGAAAAATGTACCTCATACCGATCAGAAATATAATCATATGTTCAATTGGCAATGCATAACAAACAAATCACTTCTTTTTGAAGGGATTTTATGTTTTGTTTTCTATCAGATTTCTGTGCAAAGCAGGAATCCTCCGTCTGGCCTCACTGCAGAGAGGGGTTGTGGGAGACATGGCTGTGCTGCTGACGGGTCAGGAGGTAGGTGGTGTTGGAGCCACAGTCTATGTAGCGGTATGCCTCCAGACTATTCTGGGATGTCCGCACCATGTATGAGGTTTTCACAGAGGTTCTGAAAACGGGCCAGAGAACAGAGAGGTTAAAAAGCGAGCTGTGGGTCGGAGGAGGCAACGCCGGCAGCTAACTGCAGACGAAATGCCGGATGTGGCTACAGAGGGTATTGCAACATGGTTTCCATGGTTACTCGAGCAAAAAGCAGTGGGAGACTGCACCTCCAGAATCATCATTTTATTTAAAATGGGGGGAGAACATAATATATCACACCGACTGCTTACCTCAACATCAACTTTCACATAAAAAAATGTTTAGGTCTGTTTTTAAAGAAAAATGTATACATGTATACGTTTAGATTACATGAGACCTTATTTTTATTTTACTTTTATATTCCTTACTGTCCTTACAGTAGTGGTCAAGACCTCTAAGACAGGGCTGGACGTCCCTCATCTGTGTCCTCTGATCCAATGGTGCTGACAAAAAGTACCACAGTTCAATCATTTAAAAGTCCCTAGGCAAGGCAAGGCAGTTTATTTGTATAGCACACTTTCTACAACAAGGTAATTCAAGGTGCTTTACATGATTATGGGGTAAAATAAAAATAGCAATAAGACACAGACAAAGCATATAAAGTCAAAACAGCAATAAAGAAAGAAGCACACACAAAACATATGATACATGAAAGCATTCCTCAAAAGCAGCTCTAAACAGATATGTTTTTAGTTGTGATTTAAAAGAACTCAGTGTTTCAGCAGCTTTGCAGTTTTCTGGAAGTTTGTTCCAGATTAGAGGAGCATAGAAACTGAAAGCTGCTTCTCCATGTTTGGTTCTAATACTAAGGATGTTGAGTAGACTGGAATTAGAGGTCCGGAGTGGTCTGGGGGGTTGGTATAGTAACAGTAGGTCTTCAACATACTTTGGTGCTAAGCCATTCAATGTATTATAGACTAGTAAAAGTAAGTACCGCTGTTGCAGTAATCAATCCGACTAAAGATAAACGCATGGATGAGTTTTTCAAGGTCCTGTAGCGACATTAGTCCTTTAATCCTAGAAATGTTCTTCAGGTGATAGAAAGCTGACCTTGTTATTGCCTTTATGTGAACCTGGAGGTTCAGGTTTGAGTCCATTACTACACCTAGGTTTCAGGCCTGATTAGTAGTTTCTAGCTGTATAAACTGAAGCTGTGTACTGACTCTTGATTGTTCCTCTTTAGGTCAAAAAGTAATCACTTCTGTTTTGTTACCGTTCAGCTGGAGAAAGTTACGGCACATCCATCCATTGATTTGTACGATGCATTTACTTAGGGTCTGGATGGGTTCAAAGTCACCTGGTGACATCGTAATGTAGAGCTGAGTATCATCTGCATAGTTATGATAGTTAATCTTATTGGTTGTTATAATCTGGGCTAGTGGGAGCATGTAGATATTATCACACATCATTAATTTATCTCGTCTCTCCGCCTTGCAAATCAAAGTCACTCATAAGGATGTAAGAAAATATCGATATACCGATATATCACAATATTTTTTTTTTATTTTTTTTTTTTTAGGAGTTGAATAGAACCATTAATGATGACAGTAATTTTTGTAGTAAAATTAAAAGCATGACTGGTAGTTTGTGGCGGTTGTCACCTTCTTCGTTCCAGTGGATCAACTAGAGCTACTAATAAAACTGGATGTGTTAAAGTTGAAACAGGTTGGAGTGTTTAGAATGTTGTGACAGTTTTCCCACTGTTAAATTGAGTTTTAAAAATCACAATATATCGTCTTACTCATAGTATTGCGATATATCGCGATATATCGTATCGTCTCCCATGTATCGCGATACATATCGTATCGCCAGATTTTTGCCAATACACATCCTTAGTCACTCAGTATGACTAACGCTACTATAGAAAAGGCATTGGTCTGCACCTGAATTACCGTGGAGATTTTGTTTGATTTTAGACTATTTGATTTTTAATCAATTCAATTCAGAAATGTAAGTACTAGAGTAATAAATTGAGAGTTTTAAAATATCTGCCAAAACTCTGACTGGGTACATGCTAGTTTTTAAAATGTTTGAAATAATAGGTCCAATTGTGTCCAGGTTTAAACAAACAGATCTGAACAAACTTCCAGACCACTGTAAAGCTGCTGAAACACTGAGTTCCTTTAAATCAAAGCTAAAAACCCATCTGCTTAGAACTGCCTTTGATTAACCGATTAATAATAACTGGAATGGCATAATGGCAGCATGTTTTAATGTTCTTTGTCTTCGATGTTGTGCTTGCTGTTTTTTTTGTTTAAAGGTTTTTTGGGCCTGAGTGGCCTTTAATGACAGTGGACAGTTTTTGAAGGGGGAGACAGGTGGGGGAAGACATGCGGAAAAGGTCACCTGGGACGGGACTCGAACCAGGGAAGGCTGCGTCGAGGACTGAAGCCTCTGCACATGGGACGCCCGCTCTAACCACTGCGCCACGCGACGCCCCAGTGCTTGCTGTTTTTATTGTTGCTTTTATTTTATCCCCAAAGCACCTTGACAAGCCTTGTTGCTGAAAGTGTCACATACAAATACAGTTCCTTTGCCTTGCCTCAGATTAAAAGGAAGCTAGAGAGGATGTTCAGGAGCCACCAAGGGACCATTCTCTTAAGAGCTGGAACCTATCAAGGGCCACAGTGAACCTTGGAGCTGGCTTTAGTCTCTTAGTGCTTCACAGATTGACCGAGGCAAGCACTGCACAGTTAGGTGCATTTATCAGATGGGTTGCTCTAGATATTTTCATTTTTGCTTTTTTACTCATGCAAGGTGATTTTTAAATAAAGTGTTTCAATCTGCAATGATTAAAAAATATATATAAAGAAGTAGTGTACCTTGCCAGTTGAAAGGGTCAAAACTAATCCAATGGCAAACTGTTTAAAACTTCATCATCCATAAGTGTATAAAAACACCAACTCAGTGTCCATTAATTTAATTTAAGCTTCATCCACATGTTGAGCCTTTAATGATGATTCTGTCTTTTTACTCAAAAGATAACTGTATTTCCAGTGCTCTTACATTTGTTTCGCACTGTTAAAACACTTACTGCATAAATACGACAATGTTGTGGACCTTGATGCTGGGCATTGTGCAAAAGGCACTGGAAAAAAAAGAAGATAAAAGTGTCACATTTTAGTTATTTACTTATATTTCAGCACAGGCTATTTAGACTGTTTGGGCACCACACTTACTAGACATAAGGTGCACTGCTGCCGATCTCCATGCTGACCGTGTAGTTCACCTGTGAAAAGGTGCAGGGATCAATTTGTGGAAAAAACCTCATCTGTGGTATTTTTTAAATGCTACAGTCAAAAGTGCAAATAGAAATTATGAACAGATAAAAGGATCTAAGAATCTAAAGTGTATGTATACAGACCCTTTCCAAAAACTTTAAATATCATGGAAAAGTTTATTTATTTCCATAATTCCATTCAAGACGTTAAACTTCCATAGAGTATCAGTGTGTCAGGGCCCACAATTTAAATGATTTCAAGTATTTGGTTGTTTATTTTTACATAATTTGGGCTTCCAGCTCATAAAACCCACGAAAACAGGAATTCAAAAAATTAGAATACTGTGAAGAAATCAGCCCAAATTTTGTGTCACACACGACTCATCTACTAAATTCAAAGCCCCTGCACAGGTTTTCCCAGGTGTCATGAAATTGCTTCACTTTGGTTCAATTGTCTCAGCTAGGTTCAATATGGGGAAGACTGCAGACTTGACAACTGGCCAGAAGACCATCATTTATACCCTCCATAGGATGGGTAAGCCACAAAAGGTCATAGGTAAGGAGGCTGGCTGTTCACAGAGTGCTGCGTCCAAGTATATCAATGGAAAGTCTAGTGGAAGGGCAAAATGTGGCAGAAGATGTATCAGCAGAAGAGCTGACCGTGGGCTTCAGCAGATTATCAAACAGAGAAGATTGATGAATCTGGCAGAGATCCAGAAAGAGTGGAATGAGCCGGGAGTCACAGCTTCAAAAACCACCACATTCAGACACGTCTCAACTGGGCTAAGGAGAAGAAGGACTGGACTGTTGGCCAGGGGTCCAAGGTTCTCTTTTCCGATGAAAGTAAAGTGTGCCTTTCATTCAGGAATCAAGGTCCAAGAGTTTGGAGGAAGACGGGTGAGGAACAGAACCCAAGCTGCTTAAGGTCCAGTGTGAAATATCCACAGTCAGTCATGATTTGGGGTGCAATGTCCGGTGCAGGTGTTTGTAAACTCTGCTTTCTTAAATTCCAGGTCACTGCATCAGTCTACCAGAATGTTTTAGAGGACTTCATGATTCCTTCTGCTGAAGATCTGTATGGAGAAGCAGATTTCATCTTCCAGCAGGACCTGGCCCCTGCCCATACCGCCAGCAGCACCAAAACCTGGTATGGTGCCCATACCATCACAGTGCTTGACTGGCCAGCCAACTCGGCAGACCGAAACCCCATTGAGAATCTATGGGCTGTTATCAAGAAGAAAATGAGGGGCACCAGACCCAAAAACAAAGAAGAGCTGACAGCAAGCATCAGGAAATCTGGGCTTCCATAACTCCCAGGCAATGCCACGGCGCATCGAGGCAGTGATTCCCTACTAAGTATTGAAGATTGACATACCGTTTTGAAAGTACCATATTTTGATGTGATCTTAATAGCTTTCTTATTTTTCTGCAAAAACTGAGAAGGCAATGGTGATTTCTTCACAGTATTCTAATTTTTTTGAATTCCTCTTTTCGTGGGTTTTATGAGCTGGAAGCCCAAATTATGTATAAATAAACAACTAAATACTTGAAATCGTTTAAGTTGTGGGCACTGACACACTGATACTCCTGTGTGAAAGTGAATGAATATGGCATATAGCTATAAGTTATGAACAGTGCACTTGCTGTGCCAAAATCCATGTAAAAAAAAGGTGAAAAACAGAATTTTTAAAGAAGCATTGGCTGATAAGAATGTAGCTGGATGTTCTAACTTAGCCATTTTTGCACATTTTCACACCAGGTATGCTATCTGAAGTTTCTCAAAGTACAAGTACAGATTCAGGACTGTTCAAGTGTTATGCTCGTCTCATTTTTATAAACCTAATATCAAGTAGAAAAAAAAACAAAAATAAATACTCCATCCCACAGAACATCATATTTGTGTCTAAGCTTTTAGCCAGGTCTCTATGTGTTCAGCTTCCAAACTTTATCTACATTGTTTGTGAAGAAGAAAAAACCCCGAAAACAACATACTGATGTGCAGCACTTAGAATAAATGTGGAGCTGATGTCTGGGCGACTTCGTGCAAGTCAGGGCAGTCCACTGAAACGCTTGTAATGACAACAATCGTTCTGGCGCAACAGAGCATTGACATTCAGCTTTGGGTTTTTTCTGTACTTGAGGCCAATTCCATACACATGGTTTTTTTGTTGTTGTTGTTGCCTGTGTTGAACTCTGAACTTTTTCCAACTGTGTTTGACGCTCGCTCCCTTGAAAATGAGTTTTTTAATCTCAATCTCAAATCTTCCTGGTTAAATACAAAGTTAAATAGTTTTTAAGATGCAACTAAATTCTAATTGTTCGAACAAGAACTCTGGTGTAAGTGTAGACCTTTCTCTTGCATAGATGTCACAAATCATTTACTAACATTCGTGCAACAAAAAAAACAACTACTGACTGATACAAATCAAGCTGCAAAGATGTAAAATGTGATGAGGAAAGAAAAAGCAAACCAACTTCCTCTTAACAACTGAGCGAGCAATACTCAAGAAGAAAATAATAACTTCCGAGTATTTTCTGGCATATTTTGTTTTCATTTGATGCTTTAGTGTTTAATACAGAGAGACTGTACCTGTCTGTCTGATATGGCACATCATGTAGAGATCTGCATGCAAACAAGAGTGACTCACTCCCAGTAGTTGTTGGGCTTTGTCAGCTCATGGACTTTGCTGACAGTCACATGAATGCTGACCAATCAGTATTTTACCCTGCCAAAACCTTTTCTTTTCATAATCTCACACACCGTCGGGTATGCTGGGGACAGATTTCTGTTATTAATGCAAAAATAATTGTTTCTCTCTCAACTGTCGCTAATATTACTAAAATAGGTTTTTATCAACTAAAGGACATCGCCAGAGTCCGCCCCATTCTCTCTCGGGCCAATACGGAGACACTGATGCATGCTTTTATCTCCAGTAGAATTGATTAGTGTAATGCCCTGCTTTCTGGTCTTCCCAAAAAGAGTATATCAGGTTTACAACTACTACAAAATTTAGCAGCACGTGTCCTGACGAAGACCAGGAGGCGGGAGCACATTACACCGGTCTTAGAATCATTGCATTGGCTCCCCGTACATTTCAGGATCGACTTTAAGGTTCTTTTAATGGTTTTTAAGTGTCTTAATGGTCTTGGGCCATCATATCTCTCTGAACTGCTTTTACCATATAAACCTTTGCGGTCTCTGCGCTCCTCTGGCAGCAGTCTCCTTGTCACCCCAAAAGTCAGGACACACAAGCATGGTGAGGCGTCTTTCCAGTTTTATGGCCCTCACCTCTGGAACAGGCTGCCAGAGAACCTCAGGGCTGCAGAGAACGTTCATGTTTTTAAGAGCAGGCTCAAGACTCACCTTTTTAGCTTAGCTTTTAACTGATTATTATTTATCACTGTTTGTTTAATTGCTCTGCATGTTTTATATGATTATATTTTTATCAGGTTTACTATTTAATCTTAGCACATTAATTTACCGTTTCTTTTTATACTTTAATTTATCTTAATCCCCGTTCCAGTGTTTCCTCTGTGGGAGCCCTCTGCCCCGGGAGCGGTGGTCGGCTGTGGCTGCCTGGGTGCTCTCCAGGTGGAGTTTGGGTGGAGGTGGGGGTCTTGGCCTTGCCTCCACTGGGTGCCCTGTGTCGGTGCCTCGGCTGCTGCTGTTAATCTACCGCTGCCGGGGCAGATGGTTCCTCTGATGGCGTTTCCTTGCATGGTTCATCTACACTCAGCCCAATGTCCTTTTTAACTTTTTCTTTTAACTGTGTGTGTGCGTGGGAGATGGGTTGGGGGGGTGGTGGGTATAACTGTGACCATGCTTTTAAATCTGTGGGGGAGGGAAGGGAAGGTGGTTTTATGTGGGGTCATTTTAATCTGTAAAGCACTTTGTGATGCAACTTCTTGTATGAAAAGCGCTTTATAAATAAAGTTTGATTTGATTGATTTGATACTAGCTCGTCCAGGAGGAGTGAATGCTGCAAGTTAGTGACTCGATCCAAATCAGCTGGGCTCCCTTAAGACAGAAAACTGTTTTACCAGTTTGAATAATAAACTGAACTTGATGCACTGATTAATAACTGGGATCAAATCAGAATGTCTGTAATTGACTTGGAATCTGTATGGTTGGATAGAAAGTATATTTCTGTATATCAAATCTTTGGAGGACGTTCTTCGGGAATCCGCGCTACATAAATACACTGAGCTGAATTAAACTAAGCGTCTGCTCATTTAAAACGTAGAATGTGCTCGTGTGTGACAACTGTCCGAGTTCTGAGTGCCGGTTTTCCACACCTGGCTGTGACTGAGCGGCTGGATGGTGGTGGTGTTGTCCAGCTGCCGAGTCCCGACCACCGTCTTCATGTAGAGGACCTGGCAGCTCACGCTCTGCACCAGCACGGAGAAGAAGTTTGGGTTGCTGAAGTTCAGCGTGCTCTGGAAAGGAAATAAAATAAATGAGGCTTGAAAGCTTCACGGCCAGACCAATAAACACACACCTCTCTTTAGGACACAGGAGCAGCTTATATTATGACTAGAGATGCACATAGAAACCAGAGTCAGAATATTTTTAGCTCAATTTGTAAGGAAACAGTGACTGGCTGGTCGGAAACTGAGACATCCTACATTTATCCGATCAGTAAATGCACCATATTTAAGCACAAGCAGGTTGGTGTGGAAGTACTCAGGAAGTCGGTGTGGAAGTATCAGAGGAAGCGATTGGAACGATGATTAAAAATGTAGCAATCTGCAGCGATCACTTCATGTCAGGTAAGCCCTGGCCAGAGGTCACGCTACAATTTTTTGTTGTCGGTCATTTTGAGTGACGGGGTCAAAAACATCCGGTCATAATCTATCTATAATCTATCTATTTAAATCGATAATAATGACATACTCAGTAGTATTTAATTGTTAGTCATTTTAATTAATATCCAATCTGAACAAACTGAACAGAGAGTCCACATTGTGCCATCACACATCGAGCAGATTAATAAGCTCAAAGTATTATGAACATATTCACCTGCTGGGGCCTGAACGCTCCGCATGGAGCTGAAATGCGCTCTGTTGCCACAAGATTGGAATTACGAGCGGCACTTCAACCAAAGTTTTCAAATCAGGGAACATTTCTCTAACTCAAGTGATCAGAATTCGGCAAGACTCTCTAAACGACAACTTTTCTGATCGCTTCAGCGGGAGTGAATCCCCGCACTCCTACATAAGTGGTTAAGCTGCAGCGATCTGTCACCGCTGGGTTGTGTACGGTGGAGTCACAGATGCGCTCCAATGCTTTTGTAACTCTTCAACGACTGACCTTCAGATTTTTTCATCACAGATTAAGAAAAGGAAAAAAGAAAAAAAAAAGCAGTCAACGGGAAAATATTCAGTTAACGCGACCCCTGGCCTTGGCTAACAAACAAGCTAACATGGCTAACCAACACTGCAACTGCAAGATTACCGCAAATAACCATGGGAACCGGAGCTTTGTAAAGGGCCGGCGTCTCTTTCTGCACCCAGGTTGCAAATAATCCCCCCTCTATATTAAAAATTCGTAAAAAAGGAACATGAAGCTGCCTAAAACGGTAGCAGAGGGGGAAAATCTTCACATAATCACCTGCCACAAACTTTTGATCGGTGCAACTCTAGTCAGGAAGTTTTTTGGTGAAGGTTTTTCAGAAAGAAAGGAAGTGGCGAGTTAATTTATCAGATCAAAACATGTTGCAATCATAATGACAACAAAAAACGTCACCACATTATCAACACAGAAAAGATGGGGAACCTAATTTCAGCGGTGAAGGAGAACTATCTACATTTGGATCAGAGCTGCCGACTACTTAGCCTTTGTTTATTTAGACATGCAAAAAAACATGAGGATGTGTTTTTTTGTATATATAGAATATATAAGGATGAGAAGATGTTTTGTTTTTCTTCAGGATACACATACAGGTGATACGACTGTAGAAAACCTACCGTCATATTCATTAGGACAACCTTGCTGGAGTGATTGAAGTGTACGATCACAGAGCGCATTCCGGCGTCCACCACGACCACGGAGCGGGGGAAGAGGAAGAAGGCGACGAGCGAGGAGGCCAGGAGACAGAGCACAACCGACAGGACAACATACAGCTTCCTGCAACACACAAATCAAGCGCCACTTTCAATTCCCACAGAGATGGACACATCAAGCCGAGCTCTGCTAATGAAATGGATCTGCCTCATTTTTTTTTAAATCAACATTACAGATGTCGGATTGCATCCTATTTATGTATAAATGCATCTATTTAATGTGTCGGTACCCATCTTCTAAATGAATTATCTGAGTTATTCAAGTTAAATAAATGTAATCACATCATATACATTTGCTTGTGTATGTCATAATTTACTCACTCATGCTTTATTTTTTTATGTATTGTTGCACTTGTATTTGAAGAAGGAAAAAAAAACTATATTGAGTGAAACGTTTTCAATGACAGCAAGCTGGGATCCATTCCAACAACACCATCTACTCTTTGCACTGTAAGCTGGATAGTCAATAATCAAGTCTGTGTTATCCTGTACTGTTTGCTGTATTTCTCATAAGTGTAAATAAATGTTAAGGAATAAACCTGACATGAAATACAATGATTAGAGATACATGAAAGCCCAGGGGAAAGCTGTGGTTACTTACGTCCTTTGTGGCTGCAGCCTTTGGTCGCTGTATGGGATCAGCGCGACAAGCTCATTCACTTGTTCTATTTAGTAATAAATAAACTGAATTAAATGTAAAATTAAATTAAGATAAAAAAATAAGTAACTGCATATGGGAAACGGGAGAAGAAGAAAAAACAAACACTTTGAGCTTAAATGTAATAGCTCGTCTCGTTTATCGGTTTTTCCCACTGACCTGAAGGGATCCTGCCGGTGCCCTGGCAGGTCGGACATGTTACGCTGTCCCTGCCGGTGAACTCTACGTAGGGAAACTCAGCGATATCCTCCCGCCTGTCGAGCCCGTCCAGAGAGTCGTTATCGGGCCCTCTGTGCTCTGCTGGCCGGCGGTCCGCTGTGTGTCCCTCTGGGAGAAGTGGCAGGCTGCTGCCGCGCCGAGACCAGCTTGTCCCCATGGCGGCGGCGGCGGCGGCGGGGGGAGGAGGGGTGGCGGCTTTCTTTCCCCGACTACAGGCCGCTTACAAGCTGATAACAGTGAGTCATTCTCTCCCCGAAAGTTAGCACCGCGTCCCGGGAGAAGCAGGGGTAGTTGGTATTCAGAGAGAGCGTCAGTATCTTCTACACTTGATGTGGCGTACTTCTGTTAACTAATTTGCCAGTAAAGAACCCCGATAAGTTGCAAAACGTCTACCTCAGACGTTTGTAAGTTTGTCACACCAAGTTTAGTTAGCTCTAAAGCTACCTTCCCATAGCCATGTTTCCTCTCAGTCGGACTGCAGTTGCCGCTCCGCTCTTCTACTATGGCGCAGTACTATGGCGTGTAATATTCTTCATCCTGTTTCGTTTCCAACTATTTGTTTACGCTCGCTGACTTGTTGCATTCAGGTCCCTGCGTACTGTTGTAATTCTTTAGGGGACATATGGTAAGAGTTGATACCTTTCGCGTAGCTTTAACATTTTTTCCCCTTTTTTTTTACTGTTTCATAAAAACAAAATTGGGACAGAAGCCGTGCGTTCACTTGTTATTCAAAGTTCTAAACAAGTTAAATGTAAATCTATAAATAGCCTACCTTAAGAAATGACCAGCTCTTACGAATCGGCTTTTTGTTGCTTACAGTAAAACGTCATTGGATAAAGTAATGTTATATATTATTTATTATTAAAGACATCATTTGTTGTCGATATATACGTAAATTATAATGTCAACAAACGTAATCAGCATTTTAAGGCGGCGTTTTGTTGATAATTGGTAAGCTCACTGCTTCCCTCTGCTGGTTAGGTCTAGATTTACCCTTTACAACAAATATGTCAAAAATGAAACAGAAAAAGTGAAGAAAAACACATTTTAGTGTTCAATACAGTATTCGTAGTTTCACAATTCGTGCTTTAGTTAGCCTGATCTACCAGTCATCTGTCGACTTTTTAAGTCCAAAAGTCAAGTCCAAAAGTGGCAGACCACGAATGAATCTGAGAGGAAACGAGACAGGCATTATTCAGAGGATTATAAAACAACGTAAAAGGAGGTTTTTTTTGTGTGAAAAAAATGATCTGTTTTTATTAAATATTATTTACATGTGGCAAGTTGAAAATTATATTTATTGTTTTCAATAATCAATGTGAATATATATATTGCCATTACAGCAATTAAATGCTTTGTATAATTCCTGAATAGCCTTTTTCCATGTTCCCACTAATATTTTGATGAGTTATTTTTGGTGATGAGCGCTTTGTTGCCTTGCAGCAAGAAGGTTGGAATCCAGGCCTGGGGTCTCTGCATTGAGTTTGCATATTCTCCTTGTGCATAAGTGGTTTCTCTCTGGGTACTCTGGCCTCCTCCCTGGGTACTCAGTCTCTCTAAATTGCCCTTAAGCGTGAGTGTGTGTTTGTGTGTGTGCATGGTTGTTTGTCCTGTGTGTTGCCCTGGCGAAATGGCCAGGATGTACCTCACCTCTCGCCCATTGACTGCTGGAGATAGGCTCCAGCCTAAGCAGGCTTAAAATGTTAAAATGAAGAAAATCAAGTTTGTCTAAAGGAAGGAAAAGATTTGAGAAGTACACCTTAAAAATATTTCAATTATGACCTTCTGCCATGATCATAATTCTTTTTGAATAAATGGACATTCATATCAAATCGAAGGCTGAAAATTCATTCACTTACCCTCTCATTTCAGTATTTATTTTGAAATGAAATAGAATTTTAATCCTATATCCTGCATATTCTATGCATCCTGTTATGTATATGTTTCTGCATGTGTCTTATTGTATGCACCACCTCAATCAGACACCCACACTTGAGTTTATAATTTATATTTTTATAAAACTGTCCCAATTGTTCCTTATTTTCATCCATAGTGTAAATGCGTGTCTAAATACTACTAAATAGGCAAGGTCTCTCAGACACGTCCTGCAAGCTTCCTTTTTAGCTCGTCGTTTTCTCTCTGCAGCACTTTATTCTAAGGGAGAAACAAAGACGCATGCAATAATCACAATCATATAAAAGATTGAATTTTGCAGTGAGTGATTCTGAACTGTGATCTGGGCCATGCAAGAGTGGAAACCGGTTTGCAAAAGACTCAATTTTGCAACGTGACAAAGAGGCCTAACCTTGTGTCTGAGTGCCTCCACTACCAGGTCCCT
Organism: Valencia hispanica; assembly: GCA_963556495.2. Taxonomy (NCBI): domain Eukaryota; kingdom Metazoa; phylum Chordata; class Actinopteri; order Cyprinodontiformes; family Valenciidae; genus Valencia; species Valencia hispanica. The sequence continues at coordinate 11,410,125 of OY747709.1, read as the reverse complement.
CTCCCCTCTGACGCTGTGCTCCTTTTTTGAAGCTCGGAAAGCATCACCGATAACTGAGACCAGCACAGGAGCCTGAAAACATTTTTAAATAGTTCCATTTGGAAGAATAAAGACAAACTAACACCCCCACCCCCATTTCTGTTGGCCAAAAGGGAATACTCACAAACTTCTGGCTCTGGAACAAATAGCAGTGGTACGTGTCTGCTGCAGGATGCTGCGCTACAAAGCCGAAAACTTTGGGTGAGGAGCTCAGGACGGCGCAGAAGGAGACCGTGGGGAGAGGACACGAGTACAGGAGAAACTGGGGGCAGCAAAGATGAGAACATTCAAACATAGGCACTAAAAGAAAAATGGACAGTCATGGCTCAAAGCTGTTGGTGAGGGGGCCAAATGTTGTTTTGATTATAAAACACATTTAGTATGAGGTTTCAAAGCAAGTACAGAATACATTTTTGGAGTGTGCTGATCCTTGTTCTTCATAACCTGACCACATGTTCTTAGTAAAGCGTTATGACTTGAGGATTTTCTTTACTAGTCCAAAATATCAATGATCCACTTGTCTCGTGACCCAGTGCTCCATCATGGTGGAAAACCCACTGATCACGGTTGGAGAAGTTGCTCCCATCAGGATTAAGCCCACTCTCTCGGATAAGAAGCAAGCAAACACATGGATTTTCTCAGAATGCTTCACTGTTGAAGCGACGAAGGACTCATGGTGATGCTCACATTTTGTGCTCGATTGGACATCCCAAATTCTTCTTCAGTGATGCTGAATGTCTCATCATGAAGTTCCTGATTAATTTCTCCTTCTACTGCGATAATCTAAGCAGCAATTTTCTGCATGCGAGGCCATTTTGGTGCAAATCAATGTGCTTGCAGCCATCATTGATTTGGTGGAGGTAGCCACTGACTTTACAAGTGGACAATGAGTTCAAGCATATCTGCTCCTGATTTACAGCAATTTAAAAAAAGAGCTGGTTAGATTAATAGAGTGACATTAGCTGGACTCTTTCACAGCTTTGCGCTGGGCAAAAATACAGTGGAATGTGATTTTAACATTTTTAAACTAATAAACATCTTTTTCATCCTCTGAATTTAACAAAAAATATAATGCAACACTACCAAAACTTTGGGCCACGACTATACTGTGTAGATTTATTGGAGTAACCAATCAGAATGCTTCTTCCACGCACCTTAGTTTTGTATTCCAAAATGTCAATCCCACTTATCGTCAGGAAGATGAGGACTTTGCTCTTCTTTGCTGCCTTTTCTGAGTTGAATTTATCTGGCGTCTTAAAAGAGGAAATAAATCAATAAAATGTCAACTGACAAGTTGAGCTATTCAAAAAAGAGTAATTCTAAGATTAAAATGAGCAAAATTTATCATCTTCTCTTTTGCAAAACAATAAAAAACCTTTTAAAATGCTTATCTGCAATAAATACTTAAGATTAAATGTAAACATTGATGGTTAGTATAAAAGAGAGATCATCAATTTTTAACTGCTACACACTCAGGCACCCACAGAATACACCAGTTTAAGAAGCATCGGAGGCAAGGACTGTTTAAATCCCACATCGCCTGAATTTACATCCCGTTGTACAATAAAAAAATAGTGTTTGTGTTTTTGCTGCCAATCAAATATCAACGTAATTAGAGAAGAGAAATTTGAACATTGTTTTTTTTTTTTTTATTCAACAGCTTTCATCTTTATTTTTCATCCAAACAAACCTATGAACAGTGAATCACAGAGACTGATCACGAGGTTTTAAAAACCCAAGGGATGTACAAAGTTACATTTTCTGTTTCGAATGAGAACAAACGGCTACAAGGCCACGGCAGTTTTCTGTCAGAGGAGAAAGAAGAAGAAGAAGAAGAAGAAGAAGAAAAATGGAGCATGTGACGAACTGACGGCCAGGATGACTCATCGCATCCACCTGAGGAGTTTCCAGACTTAAAAAAAACAAAAAACTAACTTGATTTGTTTCCTCAATTAGCAGGAGATGTATTGTGAGAGCAGAGTTCACTCTGAATCTACAACAACACAGAGAGCGTCATTCTAATATATCTGCTTTGTGAATGCAGATATGCAGATTTCTGACCAAACTAGAAAGGATACTGCCGTCTGCTGCGGGTTTCTCAGCTTTTGTCGACTAAACACAGCAGCAGAAGCTGTTTTTTTTTTTTTTTGTTTCTACACACACCTCTTGACATGGCAGCCGTTTTAACATCAACCTTTCAGCCCTGCAACCAGACAAACCAACTTGAACATTGTACCTACCATTAGTGTAAATTTAGGTATGATCCACTTGATACTTTCTATATGACATTCGCTCATTCACACGTAAAACCGGTACTAATTGAAAATTGTTACAATTTAGTTTTTCTTTCAGCCAGGACTTTACACTAGAGATAAACGTTGTAGATTCAGATATAGTTTTCAGTTCAGTTGGTAGTGAGTTCCGCAGTTTAGCACTTCTGGGATGTATTGTATTGTCTGATTAGCTTTATAGCATTTTAAATAGCTTTTGATTGTTATTCAGATTTCATTTGGGGATCAGGAACCAACCCAAGATATTCAAATTCTGTTACAGATTGAATGTTCTTGTTTTGCAGCTGTATTTGGAACCTTTTCTTTTTTGTAAAAAAGCTGGCAAGTTCATTACAGACCCTGGTGAGGTCTAGTTCTAGGGCTACTGTCACAGGATGGTTAGTTAGTCTCTAAACAGTTGCAAATAAAGTCTGCGCATTATTAATATTTCTGTTAATAAATTCAGAGAAGAGGGATTCCTTTGGATCTTTCAAAGTTCAGTGATATCTATTCAGTCTCCCTTTGTAGATCTCACAGTGAACCTGGAGTCGAGTTTTCTGCCATTTTCTCTCAGCTCGTCGGCACTCCCTCGTTTCCATATCCAGTGTTTACTTCCACATCTCCAGATCTTTATCTCAATAGCATCCATTCTCTGGAGCAGTTTGTCAAAGTCCTCAGCTGAGCAAAACAGCAATAGAGAACTGAGACAAGAAAATAAGGCAAGAGAATCAGGATAGATGGAAAGAGGCTGCTCCTCCTTCAACAGCCAGCTAAGAGAGCAATCTGTTCGCTCTCCAGGTTACTACTTGAGTCTGTTAAGTCTCCAAGAGTCCTAGATTCTATATATTCAATTCCCCTTCATGGAATCCTTGCTGTATGTCTCTCTCTGTCCATTCCCTGTCCAATTACTGTAAATAATGGGTACTAATGCCAGAAAATCAGATAAAGGTGACAGAAAGTTGCAAAAACACAGACAATATTCATAAACTTGGACCTAAAGCTTGTTGCAGTTGGTTGTTTCTGTGGCAGGAATTGGATGACTTTTCCACATGGAGGCTGAGACTTTCTACAAGAAACCCAGCTCTAGAATGAACCCTGAACCTCAAGGCAACGACTCATCTTCCATCATGACAACGAGCCGAAGCGCACAGTCACTCACATATGTACACCTGGAGTAAGATTCAGATATTTGCATAATTCCCTGTTTTCAAGAGGGCTTCAGTCAGGGTCAGCCAGACAGTTCATGCTTTTGTCCATTCTAAAGCAAGTTCTGATGGATCATTGGGGTCTTCGAACACCCAGTTGTGCCTAAGTTTTAACCACTCAGGTGTTGATTTAAAGGGGACATACAGTATATTATGTAAATTTCACTTTTTTGATTCGTTGCCATTTGGGTCTCTGCTGCCTCTAGTAACACTCCAAAAATAAATAAAAACCATCCATCCATTTCTTTTTCTTTTTTTTTTGCAAATTCTTGCTGTCGGAAATACTGTGCCTCTATAAGCGGTTTGAAAATAAATACGTTAGGAAATACTATTGTAAATAAGTTAATGTGTAAGTAAACAAATAAATGCGTAAGCATAACTGGAAGTAAATAAATATATGAGGAAATAAAATTGAAATATATAAATGAATATATGTGGAAATATATTTAAAAAAACAATTATGTATTTACACATTTATTTATTCATTTATTTACTTACACATTTATGTATTTTTTTCCAATTGTATTTCCATTTATTTTTTATGTATTTATTTCCACATGTATTTATTTTCAATTCTGGCAGGATGAGTGGTAAACCTGCAGCCTAGTAACAAGATGAGTGGGCGTGGTCTGCAAACACTATCTTGCATAAAAGTGACAGAGCGCTCAACAGCTTATTCTGAATGGGACTGAAATTGTCAAGAATTGAGCTGGTGAGATCACTTCATGTGAAATAAATTTTGTGCAGAGAACTTCATTAACATGTTTTGTACATACCATAGACCTATTATGACTGGTTTAAAAAGGCATATTAAGTCCCTTTTAAAGCGACACTATGTAAGTTTTGCTCTCTGGGTCCCCCTACAGTTGGGAAAAAGGTATTGTTTTCTACTACTGTCGTAAAATCTGTTATGGTTACACCAGGGGATTCACGTGCATTGACAAGCGATGCCCTCTAACATTACAGATTTCCACGTCTTGGTCAGCCTTCGTTCTGTGTCGAATGTCTTCATCCCGGGTACATTTTCTAAATTCCAGCATGTCATATGTACGGCGGCGTCAGAGCTGTCAGCCATATAATAAAGAAATTAGACCGTATCACATTATAACGTGATGGTTTATTGTAAAAACGTGAAACTATCAAACTATAGTGATAGTTTCACGTTGTTTTCACGTTTTTACAATAAACTATCACGTTATAACGAGATACTCTTCACAGTTTTACAATGAACTATCATGTTATAACCTGATACGGTCTAATTTCTTTGTTATATTCCTGACAGCTCTACTGCCGGCGCACATATGAATACAATTTCATGTTTTTTTTCTTCAGACGCCAAAAGATCGTGTAGCTCACGTTTACAAGCCAGCGTCATTATAGCAGCCTATTGGCTACAGTTTCACATAATGGATAGACTAATTCGATTCAGTTTTGTTTGGCTCACGTGGGGGGCGGACGTGAGGTATGCCGTAAAGCAGCAGTCGAATTTTCTAGTTCTTTTTGTGCACAGGTTACTACCCGCACCCCGAAGTTACGTTGTGCCAGTAAAAGCGATACAGACCCCGTCAGGCTATGGCATGCGTGTCATTCAACCCATTGTAAGTCGATGTAACATCACAAGGGTCTTGGAAATATATTATGAAAGTTGAAAAACTACATAGTGTTGCTTTAAGGAGCCGTTCGGAGGCTTTATTCTTTAATCTACTTAGTATTATGCACTGGTACCACTGGCAGGTAAAAGGACCATCAGAATGTGCTTGGACCAATTCTGTTCACCATATATATGCTCCCAATTGGTAGAACCATTAGACAGCATGGGATAAATTTCCACAGCTATGCCGATGATACACAACTATATTTATCCATAAATCCTGATGAACCCAGTCAGTTAGGTAGATTACAGGCATGTCTGGAAGACATAAAAGCATGGATGACCCTAAACTTTTTGCTTTTAAATTCTGACAAAACAGAAGTTGCTGTCTTTGGACCAGAAGTTCTTAAACAGAAACTGATTAGTCAATCACTTCATCTGGATGGCATTAAATTGGCCCCCAGTAATAACGTAAAGAACCTCGGCGTTATTTTTGACCGAGACTTGACATTTAAATCCCATATTAAACAGGTTTCTAGGATTTCCTTCTTTCAACCCTGGAATATTGCTAAAATTACAAACATCCTGTCCAGGAGTGATGCTGAGAAACTAGTCCATGCATTTGTTACCTCAAGGCTGGACTACTGTAATTCTTTACTATCAGGAAGTCCACAAAATGCCATTAAAAGCCTTCAGTTGATCCAAAATGCGGGAGCAAGAGTTCTGATGAATATTAAAAAGAGAGATCACATTTCTCCTGTTTTAGCTTCCCTTCATTGGCTCCCTGTTAAATCCAGAATAGAATTTAAGATCCTTCTTCTTACATACAAAGCCCTTAATAATCAAGCTCCATCATACATCAGAGATCTAATTGTTCCATATGTTCCTAACAGAGCCCTTTTCTCTCAGACTGCAGGTTTACTTGTAGTTCCTAGGATTCCTAAAAGTAGAATGGGAGGCAGATCTTTTAGTTATCAGGCTCCTCTCCTGTGGAACCAGCTCCCAGCTTTAGTCCGTGAGGCAGACACTCTGTTTACTTTTAAGGCCAGGCTTAAAACTTTCCTTTTTGATAAAGCTTATAGTTAGAGTGGCTTAGGTCATCCTGAGCTATCTCTGTAGTTATGCTGCTATAGGCTTAGACTGCTGGAGGACAGACTTACCAATTTTCTTCACTCTGCTACTTCCTTTTCTCCTACGACTCTCCAGTTGTATTACAGTACATTCTGCTATTTCGACTGTTAACTTTGTTTTCTCTCAGTGTTTTTCTCTCCATAGAAGATACACCTGGTCTGGTATCCTGCTTGGCTGCAATGCCCTGTTGGACGGGGGGCATTGACTGGGATGATCCTCCCAGTAACTGAACATCCACTGTGTCCTGTTATTAACTTTTTACTTTCTGTAACATAGAAAGTTCTCTTATATCAGATCTTCTGTTCCTTCTGTGTCTCTGCTCTGTCTTCTCAAACCCCCAGACGGTCGTGGCAGATGGCCGCTCCTACTGAGCCTGGTTCTGTTGGAGGTTTCTTCCTGTTAAAGGGGAGTTTTTCCTCTCCACCGTCGCTACATGCTTGCTCAGTATGAGGGATTGCTGAAGGATTGCTGTGGTTGGAAAGTCTGCATCAACGGGGCCCAACCTCACGCCAATGACTGACGCAATCTGCTGGGATTCCTAAAATAGGAAACTTTTTAACTGATTGGAATGTTTGTATAAATGTATTGAAATGACTTCTTGTTAAGTGCCTTGAGATGACATCTGTTGTGAATTGGCGCTATATAAATAAACTGAATTGAATTGAATTGAATGATGCTACCATCACCATACTTGGTAGTTCAAAAATGTACCTTGACTCCTGCTTGTGCACCCTGTTCTTGTTTTGGAATATAGTAAACTAGTATATTGAACCCAAAGAAAACAGAACCACAAAAAAGTTAATATTAAAAATGAAATAGCTCATTTTGGAAATGGGATCTAAAACAGTGTGAAACAACAATTCCAGACCTTTAGGCTCTGGGCAGCTTCCTCCAGGATCTGTAGTCCAGAAGGGCGGACGACCTTGACCCGGCCAAGAAACTGTGTTAACAGAGATAGGAAGTGGTGCTTCTGAGAAAGAACTTGACCTCAAAATAAACCTACTTATCTCAATTTTTATACATTATAATAAACATTAATGCTCAACTCTCTGTATAAGAATTTTAAACACATGAAAGAAAAACTACCTTTACAGTGAAAGAGATTTCGCTTTCTTCCTCTAAAATGTCGCTCATCTTAAGGCCTGTTCCAAAACAAAACCCTGAAACCATCAGCAGGTAAACACAATATTAAATAGAAAGTCTGTCAAAGTGAAAGCGTAAGCTGTAGATTCTATCTTACCTTTGGGAAACGTACTGAAGTGTATAGGTTTCTTGTTGTCGTATGGACCAAAAGGTATAAAGTCTACTGGAGTTAATCAGTAACAAACATGTCTTCCTTATTGCTCTTTATCTGGTATTTGAGGCTGTTGGGAAGCTTTGCTGAACCTTTTAATGATGCCTCAGAGTTAGCAACAGTAACAAAATCATGGAGCAATTTTCTTTAATCAGTCTGGGACAGATTACCAGATTGATCAATTTTCTTTGGCAAAACGGTGTAAATGAAACATACTGGTTCTAGAAACTTTTTGTTATTAAGGAAATGGTTATTCAAATAATTCTAGAGTTGCTCATGATAGCAGCATGTTGGAGAAGCTCTGTTACATTACTTCCAATTGGCTCTTTTTCCAGACCTTTATTCTGTTTTTTTTCTTGTTTTTTTTTGTGGTTGAGGCATTACATATCAGTCCCTCTGGTTTTGGATGCTGCGCAGCTGAAAGGAATTTTTCTCTTACTTTCTTATCTTTGGACCGTTGTTATGATGTGGAACCCTAGCAAAAGGTTTTTTTTTGTTTGTTTCTGTTTTTTTACAACTGGGAGCAGCTGACTGGCACTATGGAACTATGACCCCAAATCCCAGAGGAGTTGAAACGGAGTCTTCATGGATGCAGAGCAAGGACCAAAGAGCAGAGAGAGAAGGAGGAAGTTCAAACCGTCTCTTCCAGTGATAATCATGGATAATAAAGGATCATATCTCTGACTCAAACATCTCTCTGGCTGACATATATTTAAAGAAGAGTGGCAAAAGTGAATGAGGTGGATTAGCAGTGCTTGCCAACATCTGATGGTGTCATCCAGGACTGGTTACTGTAAAACATCGTTCTACTCTGGATTCTTTTGAAGACAAAGAAACCTAGATGACTCTGAAATTTCTGCTTTTAAATTCTTACAAGACAGAAGTGATAATGTAAAGAACCGTGTTGTTTTTTTTTAACCAAGACATGACATTCAAATCCCATATTAAACAGGTTTCTAGGATTTCCTTCTTTCACCTCCGGAATATTGCTAAAATTAGACACATCCAGTCCAGGAGTGATGCTCAGAAACTAGTCCATGGATTTGTTACATCAAGGCTGGACTACTGTAATTCTTTACTATCAGGTAGTCCACAAAATGCCATTAAAAGCCTTCAGTTGATCCAAAATGCAGCAGCAAGAGATCTGGTGAATATTAAAAAGAGAGTTTTAGCTTCCCTTCATTGGCTCCCTGTTAAATCCAGAATAGAATTTAAGACCCTCCTTCTTACTTATGAAGCACTCAATAATCAGCTCCATCATACATCAGAGATCTGATTGATCCATATGTTCCTAACAGAGCACTTCGCTCTCAGACTGCAGGTTTACTTGTAGTTCCTAGGATTTCTAAACGTAGAATGGGAGGCAGATCTTTTAGTTATCAGGCTCCTCTCCTGTGGAACCAGCTCCCAGCTTTAGTCCGTGAGGCAGACACGGAGTGGCTAAGGTCATCCTGAGCTATCTCTGTAGTTATGCTGCTATAGGCTTAGACTGCTGGAGGACAGACTGGCCACTTTTCTTCACTCTGCTTTCTCTTCTACTACTCTCACGTTGCATTATATGTTATTTCGACTGTTAACTTTGTTTTCTCTGTGTTTTTCTCTCCATAGAAGCTACACCTGGTCTGGTATCCTGCTTGGCTGCAATGCCCTGCTGGACGGGGGGCATCAACCGGGATGATGCCCAGTAACTGAACATCCCCCATGTCCTGTTATCAAGTTTTTACTTTCTTTAATAAAGAAAGTACTCTTACATCAGTTCCTTCTGTGTCTCTGCTCTGTCTTCTTGAACCCCCAGACGGTCGTGGCAGATGGCCGCTCCTACTGAGCCTGGTTCTGTTGGAGGTTTCTTCCTGTTAAATGGGAGTTTTTCCTCTCCAATGTCGCTACATGCTTGCTCAGTATGAGGGATTGCTGAAGGATTGCTGTGGTTGGAAAGTCTGCATCAACGGAATGCAACCTCAAGTACAATGACTCGATGCAATCTGCTGGGATTCCTTAAATAGAAAACTTTTAAACTGAAATGTTTGTATGATTGAATTGAAATGACTTTTCTTGTGAAGTGCCTTGAGATGACATCTGTTGTGAATCGGTGCTATATAAATTAAATATTAAGCCATTAGAATGCCATGACAGTCATAAGACTATCATAAAGCAAGTGTCTTAATTCAGAGGCCTGCTCAGATTGGTTGAAAGTCTGACCTCTACTGGAGATCCTTCCCACTCACATGATGACCATCCACAACTCTTTAAAGATACAAGTTACATTTAATGTATCTTTAGGATTAACTATTTTTGAATTTGAATTAAAATAATTCTAAAGCTATCGACTAGATAACAGATTTATAAAGTGAGTAATTTTACTTTTGTCTAAGTTTTGAGAATTGAGACACTTCTGTTCATTAGGATGCAAATGGAATGGTCGGGCTTTTTGAATAAATATCGCTAGCCATCATAAGCATATTGAAAATTTCTCCCATGGAAGATGGGAGCACGTATGAGTATTGGCCTAAGAATAATAAACACGGGGCAAAGATAAATCATGAGTAAATCTCTCAGCCATGATCTAAATCAACCTGGTGCAGTTCCTATTATATCTACAGCTGTTTTCCAACGCTGGTTCTCAAGGCACACTGCACTGCATGTTTTAGATGTTTCCCTGCTTTAAACACACCTGATTCAGATTATTGCAGTCCAATTCGTGGTGTCCCTGGATCAAAACTTGTTTCTATGGAACAATTACAACCCAGCCACAATGTTTTAACTATTTTGGCAACAAATGGTGATTACCCATTTTCATTTTGCATAAATTGTATTTTTTTTAGATAATCATGTCTGAGAACTGTGCACCTAATAAGACACTCACAACATCAGAGCAAAAACACAACACATCATATCTGCTGTATTTATTGTTTACAGTAAGCGCCACTTCATCAATGTGAATTCATGTACATTTTGTTAAATCATAGTCCATACAGAGGGTGTCAATATTCTCCGTCATGATTGATGTTAAGCAGCATCAGTGATGATGATCGTGATGAGATGAAGGAAAGCCCCAACAGACACCAAATGGATTTAATGACGTATGCCAAACATGTTGAAACTGCATTATAAGTGATTATAAGTGCTCAGATGTGATCAATATTATTGACTCATCTGAATTTAACTGATCACAGAACGAAACTGCAGAGAAAGTAAAGGAGGATTGCAACCCGGATGTATCAACTGGTTAAGTGAGAAGTTTCACCTGCTGGGTTTAGGCTCACTTTGGCTTTATTTATGAAAAGATAAAAGGACATGGAGAGAAAAACAGCTGAGCATTTGGAGAACTCCTTTTTCATGAGGTGAAGACCGACAGACGGAACAAGAAAGCCTCGCTCTCCTCCAGAGAAACGTGGCTGTTTCCTTCTTTTCTAGTCTAAACTAATTCAGTTTAGGAGAAACAGGCTCCGTTCAATCAGTGTGGATGAGTGAGGTTGGTGATGGACGGCGGCTGATGCGGTCTACGAGTCGTTGACGGACATGCTCTCCATGGCGTTGGGCAGGTGTTGGTCTCCTCCTTCCTTCTTCTTTTTCTTCCCTCCATCCTGCTGCTTTTTTGCTTTTTTAGCCATCTCTTGATCGATGGGGGCGGGCTTAACAAACTTTATGATTTCTGTCAAACCTGCAGGTAGCGGGAAAGAAAGAAAAAGTCACTTACACACTGCATCAAGAACAGAGAAATGTTGCATTTTCCCGGTGGCTGTGTAGCAAGTCAACGCCAATCTTACCGGGGGGCATGAAGTCCCTGAGCTTCTCTGGAACGACGATGCCTTCATCTGTTTGGTAGTTTTCCAAGATGGCGCACATCACACGTGTTGTTGCACACATAGTTGCGTTCAACATGTGCACATACTCTGCCTGCAGAACACAGCGAGAGTTAAGGGGAGTTCAGTGAATGAATCTAAAGAAAGGAAATAGCTTCCTGAGCAGACTGCTTTCTGCACAGCATATATAAGATGTTTAAATTGAAAACGAAGGAAGAAAGGAAAAGAAACAAGGGCATGAGGGAGGGACATGGCAACGCAAGAAAAACAAGCTGGAGGACACAAAGAAGGGAAAGACATCAAGAAAGAGAGAATAAACTATGGTCAGAATACAACGGACATAAAGTACATAAGGTAGGAAGAGATAACAAGGAGGGAGCAAGGAAAAATTGAAGACAATGAACTGATAGATGTAGTAAAGAGGAAGGACATAGGGAAGGGAGAAAGGAAGGAGGAACATAAGGAAAAAAGCAGAAAAGGAAACAAGGAAGGACATAACAGGGTTGGAGGAAGACAATTACAAAGTACAAAAGGAAGTAGTATACAACGGAGGAAGGAAGGGCACAAGGAAAAAAAGGAAGGGAAATTGGATGGGGAAACATTAGGAAACAACCATGTCTCCTAACTCTTAAGATCTTTTTCCCTATGAACCCAGATCTAGACAGACCGTGTAGGAGCCACGGGCCAGCTGCTGCTATGTACATGGTTTAACTGATCCTCAGTAAATGTGAAGTTCCCTCTAACAGCTGAAACTAATTCATGGATTCCGCCAGAAATGTTTCCTAAAAAAAACATTTAACACAACCTTAACTGCTCTTCAACAGAGGTTAGGCTCCAGCTAATTCAACGTTGTCCTGAAGCCTTCAGGAAAAACTAAAAAAAAGGCAATTTATCTGAAATATCTCCAAGTATTAACGGCTTGTGTGAGGAGCAGGCTACGTTAGCGTCAGCAGCTGGTTATATCCGTGCACTCGCCTTATCCATCATCTTTTTGGTCTGTCCGTAGCGGATGCGGAGCCGTCTGGCCTGGTAGTCGGTGCAGTTTGAGCAGGAGACCAGCTCTCTGAACGCCCCCGATCCGGGGAACCAGGCTTCCAGATCCAGCTTCTTACTGGCTGCATGATTCAGGGCCCCTGCAAGGAAAGCATCAAAGCTCATGATTTGGTCAGCCACGAATTCTGATTCCATAAAGCCAACCAGCAACTCTAGGTTCCCACTGTCGTGTGTACGAGCCTACCAGAGACTATGTTAACGATGCGATAAGGAATTCCCAGGGACTGGTAGAACTCCTCCGCTGTCCCGATCATCTCGTCAAACATCTCCCACGATTTGCCGTCATGAGGGGAGGCGTAGACGAACTGCTCTATCTACAAGCAGAAACACCAGGCTCAGTCTAAAAGCAGTCATCATAGGCGTTATGAGCTTTAAAGGATAATTGCTTTCTTTGAGTAACTGTATAAACAGAAGGGATGTGAGAGATGACATGGCTCACCTTCTCGAACTGGTGCACCCTGAAGATCCCGCGGGTGTCCCTCCCATGGGAGCCCACTTCCTGGCGGAAGCAGGTGGAGAAGCCGGCATAGCGGATGGGCAGGTCCTCTGGCTTCAGCCACTCCTCTCTCAGGAAGGCAGCGATGGGCTGTTCGGAGGTGGCAATGAGGTATTTCTCATCTATGGAGCTGTCGTCTGACTTCTCGCTGCTTTTACCGATGACCTGAAGGAAACGTGGAGACAGGACGTTGATGAGAATGACAGAAGTCTGTTCAGTCGTTTCAGGATCAGAGAACAAGCAACAGACCATAAAGTCGGACCAGTCGATGTATGAAACGCAATGGATCTGTTCCACATGTGATGTCAAAAATGGCAATATCATCGCTATTCAAGTACAAGTTTCCATAGCAACCATTGCCTGTCTGCATCCAATTTGCCACAAGCTTTGTTTTTCTTAGCTCTCCTGAATGCATCCTTCTCCACCTTTCCCCGCACATGTAGAATATTCTAGAGCGCTCAGATCGGTCACCAGGTCTGAAAGCTGACTTTCCATGGTCAGAGATGTTAAAGCAGGGTCCTGGAGGGTGCGTGGGAGTTCACCCAACATATTTTTTGTGGACTTGGAGAAGGCGTTCGACCGTGTCCCTCTGGGGGGTACTCCGGAGTATGGGGTACCAGGCCCCTTGATACAGGCTGTTAGGTCTCTGTACAACCAGTGTCAGTTTGGTTCGCATTGCCGGTGTTCCAACTATCTGTGCTACCCCTCAATCCGTGCTACCCTGCAGCACTGCGCAGTTCGATGTTACGTCACTATTCGCTTACTCAAAATACAAGCAATATTTTTGCAGTTTAGTTGTGAAAGGTGCGTCTATGTTGTTGTGTATCATGTTCACAGCAATTCCCTTATTTCCCCGGACATGTCCACTTTCCACCTGCTGTCCGGGGCTCATGTTTACAAGACTTCCGCCCAAATTTAGCTTTAAGTATGAACCTCAAAGAAAATGTCCTTTATACCGTCCCGGTCGTGACTAATGTGTGGCGGACAGCATCGTACTCATAGCTGGCAGATTTGTTTCTGTGTATGACAGGTGGCAAACATCCCACTGGTCAAACGGACTCAAAAACTATGATAACGCTGTACTGTACAGAGTTAGAGTTCTGTATTAAATTGGCAGCGAAAAACAAAAGACTGGCGTATACTCTTTAAGTGCCTTTGGCAAAATGCTGCTTTTAATTTTTATTACTTTGAATAGAAAATAATACTTGTTTTCTCAGAATATATCAACTTTTGTGTAATTTCTGTCCTGTATGACTTAAAAGTTAATTATAAGCCAATTAGAAGAGAAATTATTTCTATTTAAATTTTCAAGCCAATTCAGTATTGGCTGACTTGTAAAAGCTGATCTAAAGTTTATTTAATTATTCTTTCTAACCATATAGAGCAGGAACACTTTAAATTTGTTAAAATCAAAAGTCTTCACTAATAAACAGAATGGGATCGAAGAGTTTCAGGATTGGACCAAGTGTCCTCTTTTATGGAAATCATAACATGGTCACCCTATATTATACGTATATTAGCAACACTCATTTCCTTTAGCATTCATGGACAAATATGACCTTGATATGATTATGAAACATATTTTGGACAAGTGTTGGTTTTATTTGTAGTTTGACATAAACAAAAGACAGGACATCAATTAGTTTGGACACTTCAATCAATGGAAACTGAATGGATTTAAGAGTATAAAGTAGCCATGGAAGGAATGAAGAAAAAAATCCAAATGGGAAAAAATATATGCAACAAAAATCAACTGTTTAGCATCTGTAGGGTTTGATCACTGGTCAGAGGGATTTAGATTTGTCTTAGATCACTGGTTCTCAATTGTTTTCTGCCATGCCCTTTGCCCTCCTGGGAACTTTTTTGTTGTTGCTTTTGTCCTGCTGTTGGAAAAAAGAAGGGTTTTGCATCCGACTCGTGATGTGGATATGAATTTTAGGCCATATCTGAAAGGACTACTAAAATCTTATGACAAAAAAACCTAATTATTTTAAAAATGGCCAGTGATTATCTACAGATTTATGTAGAACATGCAGGTATTTGTTCTGGCCACCAGAAGGCACTACTGCAATTATGTATTCTAGAATTGCGCTGCTCTGGGTGGCTGCATGTTGGAGTGGCTCTGTTGGCTACATATTAAGTTTTGGTTTTTTGTACATTGGTTCCTCTTTTTTCTTAAAGAAGATCGCTTTTTTTTTACCCGTATACTTTCTAATTTTTGGTGCTGTGAAGCTGGAAGGATTTTTGCTGCTCTTTTTGACAATTTCTTATGATGCATAACCATGGCAACAATGTGGTTTACAGCCGGGAGCAGCTGATTAATAAAAGCTGAAATGATACCTCAACTGAAGCCCCAAATCTCTGATGAGTTGATAAGGAGGAGACGTGGATGCAGAGCAGGAGCGAAAAGGAGACAGAGAAAGAGGAAGTTCAAGCCATCTCTTCCATCGATCATAATGGGTAACGTGAGATCACTGGCTAACAAGATGGATGAACTCGAATCCCTTACAAGGACTCAGCCAGAGTACCGTAAATGCAGTGTTATGGGTTTTACTGAGACGTGGCTGCTGGATCATATCCCCGACTCAAACGTCTCTCTGCCAGGCTTCCTGACTGTACGAGCAGACAGAGATCTGAAAACGAGCAGGAAAAGGAAAGGTGGTGGAGTAGCAGTGCTTGTCAACAACTGATGGTGTCATCCAGGACATGTTACTGTGAAGTGTCGTCTCTGCAGCCCAGATGTCGAACTCTTGGCAGTGAGTTTTCGTCCATATTATTTACCAAGAGAGTTCACCAGTGTAATTTTGGCAGTTGTTTACATTCCACCTTCAGCCGTTGCTGACACTGCATGTGATGTCATCAGTTCCGTTGTTGCTAAGCTGCAGACACAGCACCCCAATGCATTTGTGGCAATATCTGGTGATTTTAATCAAGCCTCGCTCTCTACTACACTTCCAACATTTCAACAGTTTGTCAGCTGCACCACAAGAGAAAACAAGACCTTGGATTTGTTTTATGCAAATGTAAAGGATGCATACATGTCCAAACCAAGACCTCCTCTGGGACAATCAGATCCCAATCTTGTTTTTCTCTGTCCAGAATATAAACCACTTGTTCAGAGGCAACCTGTGTCAAAACGAACTGTGAGAAAATGGTCACAGGAAGCTGAAGAAGCCCTGCAGGGTTGTTTTGCAACCATGGCCTGGATGACTCTTTGCCAAGCACATGGAGAGGACATCAATGCCATGACTGAGTGTATGACTGACTATATAAACTTCTGTGTGGACAACATCATCCCCACCAGAACAGTGAGATGCTTCCCTAATAACAAACCCTGGATCACCAGTGACCTGAAGGAACTGCTAAACAAGAAAAAAAGAGCCTTCAGGAAGGGAGACAGGGAATTACTGAGGTGTATACAGAAGCAACATAAGGTCAAGATCAGAGACAGCAAGGAGGCATACAGGAAGAAGCTGGAGAACAAACTACAGAGGAACAATATTCGAGATGTCTGGTCAGGAATGAGAAAGATCACAGGCTTTAAGGACAGGAAGGATTGGATAGATGGAAGTCTGGACAGAGCCAGTGAACTGAACACATTCTTCAACAGGTTCAGTTCAGGAACTAGCTCAGCATCCCCCTCTCCTGTTCCCAGCCAAACAGACATCCCACTCTCCTCTGATCAACAGCTTCCCTGTTACACCTTGGATGTTTTATCCTTCACCTCAGCCATGGACTCTTCTAATTCCACAAGTTTGACTTCAACCAAGTTAGGAAATGCGGCTACCCCCTTTGCCTCCCCCTCCCACTTGTCTGTCTCCAAAAGTCAGGTGAAGAGGCAGCTAGAGAAACTGAACCGGAACAAGGCTGCAGGTCCAGATGGTGTCAGCCCCAGAGTCCTGAAGGCCTGTGCTGAGCAGCTCTGTGGGATTCTGCAGCACATCTTCAACCTTAGCCTAACTCAGGAGATGGTTCCAGTGTCATGGAAGACATCCTGCCTTGTTCCAGTACCAAAGAGAACTCACCCATCAGTCATCAATGACTATAGACCCGTTGCCCTGACATCCCACATCATGAAGGTCCTGGAGAGACTCCTGTTGGCACCCCTGAGTAAGCAAACAAAAACGTATAAGGACCCACTGCAGTTTGCTTATCGCTGTGGATTGGAGTTGAAGATGCCATCATCCACCTACTTTAACCAACCCACTGTCATCTGGACAAAGCAGGCAGCACTGTGAGGATCATGTTCTTTGATTTCTCCAGTGCATTTAACACAATTCAGCCTGATTTGCTTTGTCAGAAACTCTTGAAGACACAGATGGAGCCCTCAACAATCGCCTGGATCAATGACTACCTGACCAACAGACCACAATTTGTGAGACTGAAAAATTGTGTGTCAAACCAGGTGATCAGCAGCACAGGAGCACCACAGGGAACCGTACTCTCACCATTCCTTTTCACTCTGTACACCTCAGACTTCCAGTACAAATCAGAGACCTGTCATCTGCAGAAATACTCAGATGACTCTGCAATTGTCGGGTGTATCAGAGATGGACAAGAAGCTGAATACAGAGAGCTGGTGGACCGCTTTGTGACATGGTGTGGAAACAATCGTCTCACCTTGAATGTGAACAAAACAAAGGAGATGATTGTAGATTTCAGAAGAAACAGGGATAAGTCAAAAACTGTTTCCATCATGGGAGAAGAAGTGGAGGTGGTTGAGGAGTATAGATACCTCGGAGTTCACCTTGACGACAGACTGGACTGGAGGCGCAACAGTGAAGCCGTCTACAAGAAGGGACAGAGCAGACTGTACTTCTTGAGGAAGCTTAGGTCCTTCAAGGTTTGCAGCAAGATGCTGCAGATCTTCTACAAGTCTGTTGTGGAGAGTGTAATCTCTTCTGACATCTGTTGGGGTAGCAGCATCAGAGCCAGGGATTTAAATAGGCTAAACAACCTGGTAAAGAAGGCTGGTTCTGTTCTTGGGACAACTGTGGAACATCTGGAGATGATAATGCAAAGAAGGATTCTTCATAAAATCAAAAAAATTATGGACAACCCTGAGCATTCTCTTCATGAAACAGTCATACAACAACAGAGCGTCTTCAGTCGGAGGCTTCTTCAGTTTCGCTGCAATACAGACCGCTACAGGAAATCCTTCCTGCCCACAGCCATCATCATCTACAAAAACTCCTTAAAGAATTAATTATATGAGCAATACAAACACTTAATTTCCCTCTGGGATCAATAAAGTATTTTTGAATTGAATTGAATAATGTGCTGACTAGATATTTATTGAAAAACATCTCCAGGGTTCCCACTCTTTTCTTGAAATGATTTTCCAGGACTTTTCCAGAACATTTTCAAGAGCTTTTCAGCTGCTACAGTACGAGTCAAGTTATAAAACCTAAGCCTGGGCAATATACCGATATTATTATTATATCAGGATAAATTTTCAAACAGATATAATATTGTACCTATACCGTTATATCGGTATTATAGTTGTGCACAGATTGTTGTCTTTCACAATGCCACCTGCTTTCCTCTACTTGCAATGCAACACAACTAAAACAGAAGTTATCCTCACTTTAGTTCATACACTGCTATTTTACGTGCTGAAAACAGTTTAAAAGTCCAAACTCTCACAGTCAAGCTGTATTCGCAATCAGTCACTAACGTTTAAAAATGTTAACTATTATCTGACTTTTAAATTAATTGCATCTGCTCGCACCAAGGAACATTACGTAATTACACATCTGGTATACATAATGGCATAAATTGATGAGTTATGTGTTTCTGACTCCAAGTTATTTAGATTTATCAAATCTTTGCAACTGTTTTTTTGTCAATTATATTGCTGAAACGGATATACCTTTTGTAAAGCTAAATGTATTTAGCTGACAGAAGACAGAAAGTCTCTGAAAATGATGTGTTAAGATTTTCAAACCTTATAAAGCTCCTCGTCAAACTGGCTGAGCTGGGCCACTTCCTGCATGACCTCTTTCCTCATAAAGAAAGGCGTGTAGAGCATGGTATAGTTTTTGCTGTGGAGGATCCTTAAAGCGTAGTTGATCAGAGCCTGCTCCAGGAACACTAAGGGGCCCTGGGTTCCAAAAAAAGAAAAGAAAAAAGGAGATGACGACGATTAAGTGCCACTTCCCAAACATACAGGTAAAGAGTTAAAACATCGGTCAGACCCGTTTCATCCAGAGGACTTTAATATGCACATTTTGGACAACAAAATTTTCACAGTAAGGGAGGAATAGAAGACTCCTGTTTTGTGCTCGTCTTACAGCAGCATGCATCTGTACACACAGAGGAGCTCACCTTTAAAAAGTAACCTCTGCTTCCAGCCACAATGGCTCCTCTCTCGCCATCAAAGCCATCGATCATGACCACCAGGTCGACGTGAGAGTACTTCTTCTGGACACTGCAGTCCCCCCAGGTACGCTCCACCTTGTTGTCTGCATCCTGACGGGAGATAATTTAGTCCAATCACAATGTAACAGTGGCTTTATGGTAGAGATGTACTGCGACTGAAATCAGACCATTTTCAGCCTGATGGGGCCCGACCTGGCAAGGAAACTAGAAACTGAAACCGGTCAGTGAATGCACAATACCTACAGTAAGCTACCAACACTCTTCGGTGGATACGTTATGACTAAGTGTTTGCTATTAAACATATCACAACCAAGTTCTGTGTTTTATCCTTGCTCGAATTAGGAAACAATGTTTTTGAAAATGTCAGTGAAGGAGCTCCGTTCTCCAGAGAAGACCCACAGAGACTCATGTTTACAGTATGCTAACAATGCTAATCATTAATAGGAGCCACTGCCATTCAATGGGCTTCATCAGGCCTACTGACCGGCAACACCAAGGACAACGAGTGAGACAGACGGAGCAGTGGTTCGAACCGGCAACCAATCCATACCTCCTGAGCCCCTGCACCCCGTTTTTTTTTTTTTTTAAATAGACACTTCCCTCCAAAAGTATAGAACCGTGAGGCCGATTTTGGTCAGACATCAATAGGTTAATTTGAGACAAGCTATCATGATCTTAGCTTTTATTTCAGGTATTTGCATCTGGAGAAGATGCACAACTCAGAAGGCAAGATGGACTTCAAATGTTATCACAATAATTTTTGATTTAATGTGATAACCACGATAGTGATAAAGTTTTTTAAAAGGAATAATCATCAGTATCATCTTTTGGCAATGTATCTGTTACTGCATGAGATCGGAGCCCAACAAATACAACAAATCGACTACGTTCGTACACCAGTCATACAAAGTGGGGCAACGCCAACCACACACAATTCAACAGAGTATTCAAAATCAGATCAAAATCATGAGCCACCCATCTTGGGTGGCTCATGATTTTGATTTGATTACGATTCAGGTGCTACGATTCGATTATAAAACGATTATTTTTGTTGCATGTTTCTTCCCCATTAAGGGTTTTTTTCTTCATCCCTTCCATGGCTACTTTATACTCTTAAATCCATTCAGTTTCCATTAATTGAAAGTCTCCAAACCAATTAATGTCCTGTCTTTTGTTCATGTCAAACCACAAATAAATCCACACTTGTCCAAAATATGTTTTATAATCACATCAAGGTCATATTTTCACTGAAAACTAAAGGAAATGTAATTTAAATATAATATAGGGTGACTATATTGATTCCATAAAAGAAACTTGGTCCAATCCTGAAACTCAATCATATTCTGTTTACTTAAAGAAGACTTTTGATCTTAACATATTTGAAGTATTCCTGCTATATGTGGTTAAAGATTTTTTTAAAATAAACTTCAGATCAGCAAGTCAACCTTAACAGAAATTTCTTTAAAATCTAAATAGAAATAATTAATCTTGTAGATTAGAAAATAAACCTGTAGCAATGATAGCTCCTTTATAAGTCATACAGGACAAAAATGACACAAAAATCTGAAATTATACTCTGAGAAAATAGGTATTATTTTTGATTCAAAGTAAACGAAAATAAAAAGCAGCATCCTTCCAAAGACACCTAAAGTCCAGTCATTTTTTCTACAGTCAGTTTAATACAGATATCTGACTTTGCATCAGTTTGACCAAAAATGTCCATGCAGCATGCTGGACTTTTATGTTTTTCTTATTTAATCATTATGAAAAATAACAGATTTTTGAACACCTTTGAATCGCTTTCGATTTTGTACGTTTCACATCACAATTAATCTATTTATAGTGAATCGGCACACCCCTAATATTTTTATAAATATTGATTTAATTGATGCTTTAACGCTCTCTGACAAAACCAACCAAGAATTAATTAATTAATTAAATATATATATATATATATATATATATATATATATATATATATATATATATATATATATATATATATATTAGTGTTGTCAAGAGATTAAAAACACAGATTAATTAATTATGATCTGTAATTAATTAACCTTATTAATCTGTTCTTTTATTCACACCTACTAATTGTTGAGAAAAACCCTCATCTTAAGGTGCTTTCATTTAAATGCATTACATGATTGTTGCAGAACAAATGTGTAACAAAAAAGTGGCTTTATGAAGTCTTTTTTTTACAGACTTGAAAAAATGCAGACCCAGCCATCTACATTTCTCTGTTTTTGAGACTAGTCCCAGTGCTGCCTGCCTACAACTTTGGCTTCGAGCATGCGTGATTCGTTTGCATTCTAGACTCAGTGGGGTAAATATGTGCACTGAGTCCAGATGGTTCTGGACGGGCGGGCCGAGCTGCTGCCTACAAACTTGCTGCCTGCAGTGAGCGCTTTGAGACGCAGAGCAGTCCACGGCACCACTGCTGCTTAGTGAGAGAAACAAGGATATATGTTTCACTCAAAAATCTCCAATAACCCCAGAAAGAGTTGCAGGATTTGTCGCTAGTCGATATTTTGAAGAATAATCGCTAGAGGGGTCTAAAAACTCATCAAATATAGCGACAAAGTCGCTAAGTTGGCAACTGTCTGCAACTCATCGCTCATCCTCACTCCCCTTGCCCTCTCCACTAAACAGAAGTGTCAGCTCATGATAAGCAGGCCTACAGCCAGCCAATCGATGTCCACTTCAGGGTGTTGTTAACCCCTAACAACTCAAGCACAAGAAGCTCAAAGCATAAAAACTCATTTCATTTAAAAGGCAACTCACATGCAGAAACGGTAAAAAATTAAAGATTAAAAATTTGATTAACGCGATTCAAAAACATAGCAAGCTAAATGTGGCTGTAATCAATTATTTGTAATTTTATATATAAAAATATAAATGACATGTCCAACCATACTGTCAGATTTAAAAAACATAATTTTAGGCGAGCTAAAGTAGTGGCATTGAAAGACTTCAAACAGATTAGAGTGAATAATAATTCCTTATCTAGTTGCAAATCTCTTGCTTGTAATAAGTGCATCAGGCTAATGATCGACAGACATCACAAAAACTTTGCATTCTTCTTCTGTGATGCTTTTCCAGGCTTCTCCTGCAGCTCTTTTAGTCGCTGCTTATTATGGGAGGTCAGTCCCGTCAGTTTTCTCCTCAACAGTTAAAATAGACGCTCTGTGAGTTCAGACCTCAGACGGACTTGGCTACCCAGAAACCACTGCTTTTTACTGTGTTTTTGGTCATCATGTTGCTGCATGACGAAGGATCTCCCAAAGATTTTTTCTTTAAATTGGTATTGTTTTTTTTTTTTCTCCAGTTCATTTTGATGCAACAATCATGTATTAAATCATCAATATAGTGTAGATTAGAGAGCCCGATGAACTCTCTAGAGTTAAATACTATTATCACTATTGTTAAAGATCAACTGCCTACCTCGTCATTGCTGACTGGTACGGACGGATGCAGGAGGTTGCCGATCTCTCTCAGATACTCAAACCTCTCCGCCTCCAGCTTCATCCGCTCCCGGTCGGTTTTCTCCACCGCCTCGTCCACGAGCAAGCGCACCTTTTTGATTTGCGTTACGGTGAGGGCCTGATGCGGGAACGGAAATCAAAACAGGTAAGAGAGAGCTAAAACAGGGACGAGAAGACACACCGATTTTTCCCTTAACGCCTACCGATAGCGTCTCGGCTGTAAGCGCCTCCAGGTTCTGGGCTTCCTCTGGTACAGACTCATCCTCCCCTACTGGCTCCTTTTTCTGTAAAAATACACAAGTATTGTAGAATGTCAATTTTAACATTTAAAGCAAACACAGAAGTGGAAAAAGAGGCCAAGGATTCCAGCTCTTTTAGCAACGACTGAAGAAGCCTTTTGGACAAAGAGGTCAGGGCCGTCATCTGTTGATTCCAAATCCACACGTAGAAAAGAGAAAAACAAGAAATGTCCACTATCTAAAAAACGACACACATTTTGAACTTCACCTCATCACCAAACACCCAACATCACTGGATTTCATTTTACTGCAGTTTTATGTGACGGCCCAACACAAAGCAGTGCATAATTGTTATGTGCAGGGAAATGGGTCCTTTTTTTCCTTCCAGCTAAAATATGAACTACAATTTGGATTCAACCCCATTTAATACATAACATCAAGTGCAGAGGTCACTAATAGGCGGACCGCGGTCCGGGTCTGGACGGAAATGTTGTCTCATGCGGACCCGAGCCGAATGCCAAAACAGTATTTACCATTTATAACCTTAAAGGAGCATTTCACTCATGGAAACATTGATCTTTATTAAAAGTAGGTCATATTTGTAGTCGAAATGTAACATACAATTCGCATTAGGTGCCTATCTGACCGAGAAAAGACAGAAAATGACTTTTGGGTGCATTTGTATGAAAGACAACAACTCCCACAATGCACCACAAAGCACAGCTCTGCAATCCACTCCCACTAACACCGCCTCCGTCTACAAGGCTTGCTGTTACGACTCACACTCCCTTACAGTAGGTGGCAGAAATGCACCTAAAGTTGGTTGCCACCCGGCAATAAACAAAAGAAGAAGAAGAAGGCTTGCTGTTGAGCTTGAACTCCCCACTAATCCAGAACACCGCATCCGTCTAGCTGTTGAGCTTGAACTCATTAGTAAATTACTCTTTCGAGATGGTGAACTGTTGCATGGTACCGCGATGTTCAGTCAGAACAAGGAAAGGACAAAAAGTACGTTTTCATATTCTACCGAAAGATCTGGAGCGACGCAAACAGTGGCTGAGAGTGATAAACCACCCGAGCTATTCAGAAGACAGCCGTGGAAAACCTAAAAAATCTGAAGGGTTGCAGTCTCCATTTAAAAAAAGGAAGACTTCGAACTCAATGTCTTTGGAATGAAGAGAGTAACTCTTTTGGACACTGCAATTCCGTCCGTGTTCACCTTTCCTGATGACGATGAACAGCCTGGAACATCTGGACCGAGCAGCCCTAAACGCATTCGCTTGGAGGTAAGAGACTTGCTCGACTGCATTTCTGAACACACCTACAGTCTACTGCTGTAAAGCAGGACATAAACTATGAGTTTTATATACGTTTGCTATTTACAAATAAATCTGTCGTCTTCCGCATGTTTTCCTCGCCTGTGGTTCTAATGTGTCGGCATCACTAAACTAGGGTGACCAAACGTCCCCGATTTACAGGGACAGTCCCCGAATAGGCTGCTTTGTCCCAGGTTAAGAGCCGTCCCCGAATTTAATGGGAGAGAAAATATTCATAATTATGAAATTTAAATTTTGACCACCGCGCAAAGAAATGTCCCCGATTTTCGATTTAGAAATCTGGTCACCCTACACTAAACTCCACCTGTGAGCAGTGGAGTAGCACATTAGCAATGTAGGCTAACAAAGACGCTCCAGCTATGGCGCTAACAGAGAGTTAGCGCCATAGCTTAGAAAGAGTTAGCTATGTTTGCTGGTATCGAAGTAAATCCACCCTGTTTCACGTTTGATAGTTTGATGTTGTTAAAATTATCGTTTAGTTTGATGTTGTTGAAATGTTTTTAACGTTATTGAACGTATATGGCATTTCAGTCTGAAACGGCGTCTGCTGCTGCTCTGGTGTCGTCTTCTGAAGATGAGGAACAATGTCCTCTGACATCAACACCAATCATGCAACCTACCCCTGTCCAAGCAGCACAGATTGTAAGTTTGTACAGCACACTGGCTCTAATAGAGTGCTAAAACTAATGTATGATTGAAATTTGTGCAATTTAACACTGAAAAGAAACATCTTCTTGAGTTTACAGTTGCCATCCCCAGGCCTAAATAGAAGTGCCAGCAGCATTGACGTTGATATAACCAACGAAAGCTATCAGCTTGAGTCAACCATCAGCCCCACATCATCGTCATCATCAGAAGATGAAGGTGTAAAAGACTAGCATGAAAAGAAGCTCATTGTCAATGAATCCAACCTCATGTCACTGTTCAGATTCTGCCAGATGTGTGGGAAACCCATTTCTGCAAAGAACATCTATGATACTGGGGCACAGAGGAAGGTGAAATGGACTTGTCTTGGGGGCCATTCGGGGACTTGGACATCTTCATCTGATGTTAGGGGTATGCCAGAGGTGAATCTCCTTTCTGCCGCAGCTGTTCTGTTCATGGGTGGAACATACACTGAACTGTCAGACTGTGAATAAAACAAAACTTATTCAATACTGCACTCTTTTCTGTCTACTCCAAAGTTCAACATTAGGAGGTAAAAGGAGGAAAGTGGATGTGAGTGAATGAAAGTATACCACAAGTACTCATATATATTGCCATTGTACAACTTATATACTTCTAGTCCACATTTTAGTTTATTTACCTATACTTGAGGTATACTTTAATAATTCAGAATTACTCAAACTAATATTACTATTTTGCTAGTTATAAGTATACTTGTACGTTTCCTAAGCATGTTACATGTAGCATACTATCTATATACTTCTTAAATTAGTTTTAAGTTAACTCATACTGTATGTACACTAGACTAATATTTACAAAATCAAGACAGAATGTTGAGAAAAACTTAGATATATTTTAAGTGTTTATTTTCACAACGTACCATACAGTGCATTTATAATCCTGCTTCGATCATTAAAGATGTGCATTTAAAAAAAGCCCTCTTTAGCTGAGAAAATCAAAGGAAAAAGTGCACATTAGTATGTAAAAATGTAAACAAGTGTCCAACTGAAAACTCCCTATAAAAAAAGGCAAATGCACATATTTGAAACCATATATAAATAAACAAATAATACAACAATAAAGTATACTTCACTATACTATTAAGTATATAAAATATAGTATATTAAAAATAACCTTAAAGTATACTGCCTCACTTTTAGTATAGAAAAAGTATACTCATTTTGCTAAGGGTATCTTAGGTCCAGTTCTAAAATGTGTCGTACAATAACTTTTTCTCTACATACTTGGAACAACACTACAAAGGAATACAACAACGTGAATGCAAATCATTTATTTACATAATCATATCAACTACAATAGCAATAATGGAAGTTATAGTTCCTCCAGAGCGTCCTCAACTTCTTCATGTCCTCTGTAATGTCCGTCCGCAGCTGGATACCTGTGGCGGATCGCCTCCACAACACAGGCGGGTAAAACGACACGATGGCCTCGGCCTAATCTTTCGCCCTGCAGCACCCATTCCAGAAAGTGTCTGTAGGCTGTTAGGCGACATTGTCTACAAAAGATTGAACACACAGTTAGCGATGTATGGTCTTAGTGTTTAGAGTGCCACAGTCACGTTATAACTATAGTTAGCGATGCAACTGCAAGCTATTTATCTAGTAAATAAGCCAAACTCAGCTGGTTGATGTTATGTATTAACCGGGAATAACTTTGTGATAATGCTTGAACAAATCGTGTACATAGATGTACTCACTTTATAGTCAGATGTCCGTTTGCGCCTGCAGGCTTCGGCTGTCTTTTCCAGATGATTTTCAGGATTCTGAAATATGTGTCCAGGACGCCACTGTCCATATGCGGGGCGAAGCTCGGGTGGTCCACCACACAAACG
The DNA here is from genome assembly GCA_963556495.2 of Valencia hispanica. Lineage (NCBI taxonomy): Eukaryota > Metazoa > Chordata > Actinopteri > Cyprinodontiformes > Valenciidae > Valencia > Valencia hispanica. Next base: position 11,383,277 of record OY747709.1, on the reverse strand, counting down.
TCCATATCCTCATCTGAGGCAGAAATTACACCCAGAAGAAACTGACATCTTTGGAATTCTCTGCAGCAGAGGGACTCAATTTCTGTCTCCGTAGCCGCACACCGAGAGCACAGGCACCACCAGTTCGTCCCAGCACGAGACAGTCCTCCGGCCGAAGCCGCCTCCTGCTGCTCCATCTGCCTCAGCTCCTCTTCGCTGTATTGTGGCTCATAAAGGTAGCCACGAAAATCGGATTCGAGCATCACGCTTTCGAAGTCATCCTCTTCCATATCGGATTGATTATGTTCCGCCAAAATTATGATATCAAGCCTGGTTCAACGATAGTCTGTTAGCTTAGCTTCCAAACAAGATGGCTGCTATATCATTTCAGTTTCTTAAAGAGAAGTCCCACCTACTGGTCTGTGATAGGTCTGTAGCGCAAGTGGGTCCCACCCATTAGCCCCCTTCTGGGAAAATGAAAAAAAAAGTTTGTAGTCTAACACACTCAACAAAGATATAGGACTTCCTGCTTTAAATGACGTAAAATGACGATTTTTACATCATTTAAAGCAGGAAGTGCAACACTGAAATCCCCATTTCTCTTGTCTCAGGGGAAACTGAGGGTATAATGCACGACCATTCAAAAACATGACTGGGTTTCTAGGGATACAAAGCTTAATGCAAATGGGTGAAGTTTCCCTTTAATGAGCGCTTCTGGCTGGCGCAGCTTTTGCGTTCTTCACGGTAGTGTTGTAGCGTCCATAGAAACCCGCAGGCCAATGGTATGCGAGTTTTGCCATACCACGTGATACCGCCAAAGCCAATAAGCGCTTTGCATTCCAGCCGGGAATCTTTAGGAAAAAAACTATAGTGAAGCGTAGCAAAAATAAACAGAGAGATACCGGCCGAAATAAAGAGAAATATCACAGCGGAGAGAAGGAGAGATTCAGGCAGACAGAAGGAGAAACAGGCGGCCAGAAGGAGAAATATTGGTGGATAAAGTTAGAGCCAAGAAGAGAGGGAGAAACAGGCGGCCAGGAGGAGAAATATCAGTGGAGAAAGTTAGAGCTAAGAAGAGCGGGAGAAACAGTCGGCCAGAAGGAGAAATATCCGTGGAGAAAGTTAGAGCTAAGAAGAGCGGGAGAAACAGGCGGCCAGAAGGAGAAATATCCGTGGAGAAAGTTAGAGCTAAGAAGAGCGGGAGAAACAGGCGGCCAGAAGGAGAAATATCCGTGGAGAAAGTTAGAGCTAAGAAGAGCGGGAGAAACAGGCGGCCAGAAGGAGAAATATCCGTGGAGAAAGTTAGAGCTAAGAAGAGCGGGAGAAACAGGCGGCCAGAAGGAGAAATATCCGTGGAGAAAGTTAGAGCTAAGAAGAGAGGGAGAAACAGGCGGTCAGAAGGAGAAATATCCGTGGAGAAAGTTAGAGCTAAGAAGAGAGGGAGAAACAGGCGGCCAGAAGGAGAAATATCCGTGGAGAAAGTTAGAGCTAAGAAGAGAGGGAGAAACAGGCGGCCAGAAGGAGAAATATCCGTGGAGAAAGTTAGAGCTAAGAAGAGAGGGAGAAACAGGCGGCCAGGAGGAGAAATATCCGTGGAGAAAGTTAGAGCTAAGAAGAGAGGGAGAAACAGGCGGCCAGAAGGAGAAATATCCGTGGAGAAAGTTAGAGCTAAGAAGAGAGGGAGAAACAGGCGGCCAGAAGGAGAAATATCCGTGGAGAAAGTTAGAGCTAAGAAGAGAGGGAGAAACAGGCGGCCAGGAGGAGAAATATCCGTGGAGAAAGTTAGAGCTAAGAAGAGAGGGAGAAACAGGCGGCCAGAAGGAGAAATATCCGTGGAGAAAGTTAGAGCTAAGAAGAGAGGGAGAAACAGGCGGCCAGAAGGAGAAATATCCGTGGAGAAAGTTAGAGCTAAGAAGAGAGGGAGAAACAGGCGGCCAGGAGGAGAAATATCCGTGGAGAAAGTTAGAGCTAAGAAGAGAGGGAGAAACAGGCGGCCAGGAGGAGAAATACTGGCGGTGAGGATTGATACAGGCAGAGAAAAGGAGAAACAGAGGGGCGAGACAGAGGAAAGGAAAAAACTGATAGTTGATACGGAGAAGGGGAGAGAAACAGGCAAGGGAAACGGTACAAGTAGAAAAATAACAAATGGCAGCTTCTAAAAAATGCAAAGTGGACAGTGAAAATAGAGCATTTAATCCGGAATGGACAGAGTCCTTTTTTATTTCCCACTGGTGGCCCAAAACCTGTTTTTCTCATATGTTCAGAAACTGTAGCACTTATTAAAAGTGGCAACGTGAAACGCCATTATAATACAAAACAAGAGTTTTGAAAAATCTATCTTATGTTTGAGACAGTTTAGTCCTCATTTGAAAAAGTAAAATTTAAAATTCTTTCTACATTTATTGTCTTCTGAGGTTAGTTTGTGAATATGCACAGTTGCCATGTCTTATTTTCTTATTTACATGTTAGTTACCCTACTTTTATATTTAGTAAATGAGAGAAAATTACACACTTGAGAAATATGTACGTGTTCAGCACTTTATATGACAATAAATGTTTCACAGTTTAGTCCACATTTTAAAAATAAAAATATAAAAATTAAGCTTTTCCTACATTTATTGTTTTCTGAAGTTAGTTTGTGAGTATGCACAGTTGCCATGTCTTATTTTTTTTATTTACATGTTATCCTACTTTTATTTAGTAAATGAGAGAACATTACACATTTGAGAAATCACACATACATGTTCAGTACTTTGTGACAAATGTCAAAAATATTTCAATAACACTGAATTAATTTCATTTGATAGGCTAATCAAGAATGCAGATGTTGATACAAGTGCTAAGATACATAAATATATAGTATCACACTAAATTGTAGGACATTATAATCTTCCGGACCTTGGCCTCAATAAATTTTCTCGGACTGGACCTCTTTAAATTTAATTTGATTACCCCTGATCTAGTGCAAACAATTGCATTCAGAGGTGGGCAAAAACGAAACCAAAATGTTAAACATTCTAACCAAAGCTAACACTGCATACACTTCTATAGAGAGGTCAAATTCAATTCAAAAATACTTTGTTAATCCAAGGGGGAAATTAAATGTTCTAATTTATATTCCACTACAGGGCTGGGCAATTATATCGATTCACCTATTTATCAAAATTGAGTTTTTGGAATTTCAAGAAAAAAAAATTCACCAATGCACCTCTTGGGTTTCCATAGTTCAAAGTGATGTCAGCCCACCCAAGGCCTTCCATCTTGTTTTACAGCATGTATTTATTTGAACTTTGATTTCAGGTCAACTCCAGAAAGGGACAATTGAAATAAAAGCAAGTTTTAACAAATACTTTCTGTCATTTTTAAATTAAGCAATAGAAAGGGAGAAAAAAAACAATTCATATCAAAAGTCTAATTTGGCATAAATAAAAAAAAGATTTTAATTTTAGTCCATTATCGCACAGCCCTAACCTCCTTTAATTTTTCTGAAATAACTGTATAATGTCTGATGACAAACTTTTGAAAATAAATATTTAAATAAAAAATAACCTATCTTGAGATAGTACCAGGGAATATTAAATATCGACAAAATGAGTGATTTGTTTTATATCTTGATATATATATATATATTATATATCTCGATTCCAACTGACGTGTAAAAATATTATTGTGGTATATATATTTTTCTCCCACATCTTCCCAATTTTCTTCATAAACTTGTGGGCAGGAAGGATCTACTGTAGCGGTCTGTGTCACAACAGTATGTGAAGCCTCTGACTGAAGGGTTGTCTGTAATTTTCTTGATTTTATGAAGAACCCTGTGCATCATCATCATCTCCAGATGTTTCACAGTTATGGTGCGTTCCAGTTGTCCTCGGAACTTGTTTTTCCGAGATAAGTTAGCCGGAAATGACGCAATGAACTCGTTTTTCCGAGCTGCTAGCTCGTACGTTTCAGAGGACCCAGAGATTCCACATTTAAAGGTGGCTGCGTCCAATACTATCTGTCATCTTTATTCTTTTTTTCATTTATATGTTCTGTTTTCATTCTGTTTGCTATGCAAGTAGCACCGAGTAGTTGCTATTGTTGTTATCGATAATTACGTTGTTGCAAATATGAAAACTTGCAAATGTTGCCGCCAAAATTTGTGTTTATGGTTTTTACTGATGCTTTTACATTTGAGCTGTTATTTTATCTGGTTGTATGTGGCATAACTGTAAAAGGTCATGCGTTCATTTTTACAGAGTTGGTTCAGCTGGAATACAAAACGAGCTCATTACGTCATTCACCGGGTCGGAAATTCCGAGTCACAAGGACAACTGGAACGCACTATTAGTCCCCCAGAACCTTGTTAATTCTTGGATCGTGGTACTGGTGGCAGCATCATGCTGTGGGGATGGTTTTTCTTCACCCAGGACAGAGGAGCTGGTCAGAGCTGCTAAGATAGATGGGGCTAAATACAGGAAAGAATTATCTCAAGAGGGCTGCTAGAGACTTGAGACTGGGGTGGAGGTTCATCTTCCAGCAGGATGACTACGCCAAACATAAAGCCAGAGCTTTGAATGGTTTAGATGTGTTGTAATGGCCCGGTAAAGAGTTGTACGATCACAGACGCTCCCTTTCCTGTCCACTCTTAATATTTGACCGCCTAAAAAAAAAATCCCGGTAAAATTCACAAAAGTTGGCAGGAAAGGTTTGGAAAGATTCATGGGGAGTGAATACTTTGCCGTTTGGTTCCACATGTGCATACCTTCATTTTCTCCCCGATGCTCTTGCTGCAGAGGTTCTTCGCCTTGTTCAGGTTGTCTGCAGTGAAGCGGCCTGTCAGAGGTTAAATCAGTCAGTCAGTGCATCATGGGAGGAGGTGTCTAATCTGTAGCAGCTTTAATAACGCTAGTAAAAAAAAAAAATTTATCAAAAAAAAATCATAAAATTAGCGGTGTTAGCCATACATTGAGAAAATGATCAGCGTTATCATGTTGAACCAAAATGAAAGTGTCAGTAACTGCACTGCAGGGCGAGGTTGACCTGATGCTGCCTGGGATTGCATCAGATTCATGATTATCAACCCAACTCAAAATTAATCTGAGTTTCAAATGTATTTGTTTATTTTTTTTTAAACCACGAATTTCTCCTTATTTAATTTGTCATTAAACAGCTTCTTGAATAACATTTCATTTCTTGATGAACGGTAACCATATGGCTCGTTTGCAATCGTAACATTACACTAGCTATGCTAACATTAGCCTCCTTCTGAATAACACAAAAAACTCTCTTCATATCCGCCTCTAGCTCGTTGCTTTGCTACAGGAGAAAACTCCAACTCTTCTCATGACAGCGTATCTATTTCCACCCATGAATTTCCCATTGGTTGGCTCCCTTTCCCTGCGAGAGCAACGCTAACTTTAGCATCATTAGCCGTGGTGCTAACATCCGTTGCCATGAGTCAAGCACCAGCGGTATTCTCCGCGCTTACATTTTCTCCACTCTGTGTCGGCGGCCATCAGTTTGTCCACCAGCGTAACATCCTTGAACCTCTTCCTCTGAGTCTCACGGATGATTTCAGGGTCTCCGCCTTTGTCGGTCCGAAACAGGTCCAAGTCGAGCACCATGTTTCCTAACTGCCTGTCTTCCTGTCAGTGAGAGAGAGAGAGAGAGAGAGACTGAATGATGCTGCCGCACCGGGGAGAAACAGCTGCTAACCGGGTTGCCAGGTCCGACCGGTGTTCCCGCACCAGGCATGCCGTCACTTCATTGCGCTTCTAAACATTGTTTTACGGGAGCAGGCCAACCTTGTGGTGTATTTAAAAATCTCTCGCTCGCTAGATATTTATTCATTTTTTTAATATGTTATTGTCAACTTTTGTTACGATTAAATGTCAACAAGGCGGAATTTCACAATTAAATTTATTAACATCCTTGAGGTAATTTTCTGTTGTATTAAGATTTTTTATTAAGTTGTTTTTTGTTTTGTTTTTTTACAAAACCGGCTTTTTAAAAAATGGTTTCAACTTCTCGTCTAAAAGAAGGGACAGAGGAGACTTTACTTCTTGGGGGAGCTTAAGTCCTTCAAGATGAAAAACAAAAGAATGAAACAACAAAAACAGCAAAATTTCACCAGCAGAAGAGCGAACTTGGGAATCCGGAGCTGCAGGTTGCAGACCCCTCACCTAGCAGATGAAAACTGTGATCATATCTCATCCAACAGAAGCTAAAACTGCAACACCTTAGTTTTTATTTAATTGTTAAAGTAAAACTGTAAAGGTAGAAAAAAACCAAAAAATCCAAGGAAACCTTTTAGTTACAGTTTCTGTGCCAGCACATTTCATCATGCTGATTTAGTATGATCTCTTCGGTACAGGAGCCAGGACCAGTTCTTTAGGGCCCCTGTTGGCCCCTGTCTAGAACTGCTCATGAAGTCTGTTGTGGAGATGGTAATCTCTTTTGCCATCATGTGTTGGCGTAGCAGCATCAGAACTCGGGACCTAAAAAGGCTCAACAACCTGATAAAGAGGGCTGGTTCTGTTCTGTGGAACCTCTGGAGATGATGATGCAAAGACGGATTCGTCATAAAATCAAGAACAGACAACCCTGAGCATCCTCTTCATGAGACTGATATACAACAGTGTCTTCAGTCAGAGGCTTCTTTAGAGTCGCTTTACTACAGACCGCTACAGGAGATCCTTCCTGCCCACAGACATCAGCATCTGCAACAACTCATTGAAAAAAAATGGATTTACAACTTTTAATTTCCCTTTAAGATTAATAAAGCATTTTTGAATTTTTATTTCACAAACCATCTTGATTAATGATACTCAGACATTTATTTGTCAAATTATACAACTGCAACATATTTGAAAAATGTTTTTTTTTATTAATACCCAAGTAAAACTGACTCTTCACTACCGCACACAGCATCACTGTCAGAGATTAGCTTTACAGTTCATTGAAAGACTGTTCATGTCTAATAAGTTTAGATGTACAGTAAGGCTTTAGAAGCTATGGCCACTTTGCTACAGTTAGTTTATGTCTACAAATCTTTAGGTCACATTTTTGACAAAACTATGTTTTGGTTAACGTAAGCAGGAAATTGGCAAGTTATATAAAATGTTAGATCTTATTCAGTTTTCTTCACATTTTAGGGCTTGACCAGTGACAATTCAGGAGCGATATGGAAAATAAAAGGAAGTGGAAGAAGTTATGCATCCATCCATCCATCCATCCATCCATTTTCTTCCGCTTATCCGGGGTCGGGTCGCGGGGGCAGCAGCCTAAGCAAAGAGAAGTTATGCATATCTGCTGAAATTTTTTTTTTGACACAATAGTTGCTTATACTTTGCATTCCTGTTATTTTTATTTTTGCTTCCAAGAATATGTTGGCCAAATGTGATTCGCTTATAGATTTGTGTGTGTGTATACATGTCTTGCAATACTTTTGTGGACCAACCTTGGACAGGCCACCAGCATTGTGTGGACATTTGTAGTTGTGAGGACATTTTTCCTGATCTACACAATGTTTAACAAGCGATTGAAGTCTACTAGTTAGGTTTAGAGGCATGGTGTGAATTAGGTTAAGGTTAGGCATGTGCCACTAATGGTTAAGGTTAGGGAAAGTGTCTGGGTTGGGCATAGTAAAATCAATAGAAATCAACACAATGTCCACACAAGTATAACTGACTGGAGGTCAGGTCAGATTTGGTAATTTAATAAAACCGAACTGCATGGTGAGTTGTTTGGAGTCATTTCCATTTTTATAGTGTGGTGTACGAGCAATCCTGAATGCACCACGGAGTCAACCGCTGTAAAGCCCAGTGTGGAAGCACACATGGCTACGAATCCTTTCTCCGCCTTTCACTCAAATACATAACCAAGAAAAAACGTTCAATATTTTGTGTAAAATTGTTTGTCATCATTACTGACATTAAAACCACTCCTTTGCTATGCATGCATTTCACAAATCAGTCAGACAGAATCACCGTGGGAACCAAAACTCGATTAGTCGCATTTGGATAGACAAACTTATTTTGAGCTATGTTTTATTATAAACTTAGATTAACATATGTTTCACAAAAATATATAGATAATACAATTTATAAACCTTCCATTCAACTCAAAATGGGAAAGGTAATATCGCCATTCATTCATTTGGATTATTTGAGATAGGCACAAGGATAAATAAAGTATGAGCGTAAACAGACTCATAACATATGATCTGCATTTTACAAATAACTTTAGAGCCATACATAGTACTTATTTGTACTTCTTTTGTTTAATCAAAGCAGCATTTTACAAGATATAACATTACATAACTTTTAAAAGGACTTAGTTTGTTTCTGTAAATTACTGCATGCATAAAGTCATAACTCATAGTGCAAAACTGTGTGTATCTGAGGCCCAGCTCTTTATACCTAAAATGTAATGTACGTACAACATTCACAGTGGGGAAAAGCAGCATTGAGGTTTTTTCACAGTCAATATGTTTCCCATGAGGCTATTGATGTGAAATTCACTCCATGTATCAGTAAAAACCTAAGAGATCATCCACACATACCAGGAAAATCAAAGAAAATCACCTCATGTAATTACTAGTTATGAGTAATAAAGTGAATTGACGAATGAGCATTGAACAGATGGACGAAAACGAGCCGTAAAAAGGCATAGAAAGCCAGGAAACCATCAGAAAGGGTCACAGAAACACTGATGACTTGTGGACGGATACATTTCTACACTTCTTGAATGTTAAGACCAAAATCCTGAACTGAAAAGAACATAATTTCACACTAATCCAGTTGTGACCCAGTGATCCTTGCAGAATTTAAGACGGAGAAGTCAAAAAGAAGGGAAAAAAAACATTTAATCCACTCAACGGCAATTGGCTCTATGCACCCTCTCGGCACAAGACTCCACTGCCGAAGAAAAAAACAAGTTAAAGTTTGCTGCTGAATATTTGGACAGGTGAAGGAAATGGAAAGTATAGTCTGGTCAAATTAAAACACAACTGAACCTTTTGAATGTCAATGCGCACTGTATTTAGAGGAGCAGTGGTAGCCATACGATGAAGTTTGGAGGTGGAAACGAAGTGTGGGACTATCTTTCAGCGATTCTTTCAGACATTACATAACTAAAGGAAGGATGAATAAAGAAATGTACCCACAAATTCTTGATGAGAATAATCTAAAGATCAATCATGGGAGAAATATCCAACAATAAATGCAGCAAAGGAAACTCTCGGTTGTTCTAAAATTAACTGCAACAACCGTCCTGTCAATCACTCAACTTGAATTCAAATAAAAATCTGACCTCTGAACTGAAGATCAGTGTAAATAGAAGTCCTCAGAACCTTAAGAACATGAAGAAAGTTTTTTTTGGAAACATTTGTTAAAACTGAGTTTGAACAGTACATGCAACTTGTCTTAAAAGTTCCCATTACCAACAAATGCTTTTCTATGTTTTTATGTCCCTATGACTTGCGTTTGTGGATAACTTGGGTTGTTACTGATACCTGGTGTGAATTTCTAACCTCCATAGAAAAATATTTACTGCAGAAAAACGATAACATTTATTTTTCCCCACTGTAGATGCCGTTTTAGACACCCGCTCTGTCACAGCTTAGTCTTTCCTCCGTCTGTTGCTGCTTCCCCCTCAGTGTCATCCCTGCCTCCTGGATGGCCAACTGCAGAGCAGCTCCTGTTGGGACACTAGTGAAACCGTCCTCTGTGACGTTGCTTATCTTCAGGTAGCCGCCTGGTCTGTGCAGGGCCACTCCGTGAAGGTGTGAGAAGAGCAGCGGTAAGTCAAGGGGTAACGAGTAGTGAGACGCCAGCCTCAGCTCGGTGGGGATGTCCGTTTCCTCACAGTACTTGAAAACAGCCGCCATGTATTTAGACATGTCTTCTCCACGGGCTTTGGCTCGTCCCACCTCCTCCCCAATCAGCTGGATGATGGCTTCACAACTGCAGGCGTTTGACATTAAATCCGAATTGTCGTCATCATTCACCTCTGGATCAGCGGGGTCATGTCGTCGCCTGAGTCCTGGAGAACAGATCACCAGCACGAAGTCGCTCTCCCGGATCTGCCGGCAGTACCAGGCCATACTTCCCTCCTCGGCAATGGTAAGAGATTCCCAAAGGTCCAGACACACCTGAGAACGCGTACATCTTTTAGCACCTTACAAAAATATTCATTTCAAATAAAATGTTCTCTAATTTTGTCACATGACAACCCAGAACTCCAGAGTAGTTTGTGGGGGTTTGTCAATATTTTTTAGGGAATATCTCTACCAGGTTTCTACACCCAGAGACTAAAGATTAGTTTGTCCCTCTTTTTATAATAGCCCAAGCTCAGTCAGATTTAATGGAGAGCGTCTGTGATCATCTGCTTTAAACACTTGCCACTGATTATAAAACAGATACAGGTCAGACCTTTGACTGGGCCATTTGAACGCATTATGTTTTAACGTGAACCGTCCCCATAACAGCTCTGGCTGTATGTTCAGGCTCGGTGTCCTGCTGGAAGACAAACCTTCCCCCCCAGCCTCTTTGCAGCCTCTATTAGAAATGATTGTCAGCAAGCATTTAGCTCCATCCGTCTTCTCATCAGTGTCAATCAGCTTCTCTGTCCCCTGCAGAAGTACAGCATCATGCTGCCACCACCACCATGAACCCATGGTGTAGCTCAGGGGTCAGCAACCTTTTCATTTCAAAGAACCACTTTTGTCCCCACTGCTACAAAAAAAAAGATGTTAAGAGCCAAAAAAGGTAGATTTTATAAATATGTGCTAAATGAAATGTGTTAGGGAAATTAAAATACATTTCTTCAGTTTTTTTTCAGATTTTAGAACAAAGTGAATTATCCAACTTTTACAAAGGAAGAACTCTATTTTTCAGAATGAGACCAGTTGAGAGAGCTCTTTCAAGAAACATGGAAAATAAAATAAAAAGGTGGCCCTCTTAGAAATATAAAGCACATAATGTAAAGCCTAATCTATACAATATCCACTTTTTTATCATTGATGCCCTTTTGTTAGAAAGATTCTGTAGAGATATTGCATAAAACATTCTTATTACGTTTATAATTAAAACCATTTCTAATTGGGTTTTGAAGAGCCATTGTGAATGGGCCAAAGAGCCGAATTCAGCTCTGGAGCTGCAGGTTTCAGACCAATGGTGTAGAATAGATGGTATACTCATTGGAATGAGCAAGTCATTTCTTTTACTGATGCAGTGTTTTACATGCAAGTCAAAAGGTCAAAACTTTGTCCCATTTGACCAAAGCACCTTCATCCACATCTTTGTTAATAAATGGGCCACATTTTGCTGGAATGACAGAAAATCCAGAAAAGAATCAAAGGCTCCAGATTACCCGAGTCGCCATGTGCTGCTGAATGAAGGCTCCCAACTGCATGACGGCTTTTACATGAGCAGGTCCATCAGAGCCACTGTAGCAAATCAGTAGACGTGGAGGGGCCGGCCTGTCTCCAGGCAACACCACCATCTCCTTTTGGGTATTTTTCTCTTCGTACAGGGAAACAACTTCTACATGGATGACAAAACATTTTTTTATAAAATGCTTTGGCATTTTACTCACTGCAAGAGAAAGTGTGGTTTTGCAAAGCTTAGATCAGTACTTTTCGAACCCTGATTGTCTAGGCACACTGCCCTGCATGTTTTAGATGTTTCCGTGCTTCAGCACACCCGATTTCAATTGATGGCTGATTAACAAGGTTTTGCTGAACTGCAGTCATCCGAATTAGATGTGTTAAAGCAGGGAAACATCTAAATCAATGTTTCTCAAACTTCTTACAGTATGTACCGCCTGAGAAAATGTCGAGCTCTCAAAGTACCACCATCATGACCTACCTGAACATAGAGTAGAGAAGGCTTACCCTTTTAACTTTTTACAATTCACAATGGAGGCATATTTACTCCTAATAAGGATTATTTATTGCTAATTGTTGCCAGCTACAGCCACACTGTACAAAACGGTAGCATCATAACAGGCGCTTAAACTCATCCTAACAAGGTTCAACACCGTAGCAGGCTTATATTGAAACAAAATGCAAAGGGAAGACGATGCTTAAGCTATTTTAAATATGAATTTAATATACTTTGTGTATTTTAATTAAACGCTTTGTACCATTTTGAGTGAATTGTACATTTTTGAATTTTATTTTCAAAATATATTTGACTTTCCTCCAAGTACCACTAGGGGGCGCTTGCACACCACTGGTGGTACGCGTACCACAGTTTGAGAATCATGAATCTAAAACATGCAGGGAAGTGTGCCTTGGGGACCAGGGTTGGGAAACACTTTAGTTTGTATGTATTTGCACCTGGGTTTACATCAAGTATCTCCCTGTGCATCTTTAATCTCCAACACACCAGAGCAGAAAGGACTCCCAATATGGCTGCCACAGCCAGACACAGAGCTAGCACCACAGCCAAGGATGGAGGAGCAGCGGGGGGGATCTCTGGTGACGGAGGAGATCAAACTAAAAGTTAAATCAGGGTTATGAAATAATTTAAGGCTTTGGGTGAAGTATGTTTAATTCCATATCTCTGTCATTCAGAACAAAACGACAACATTTAGGAGAAACACTTTACACAAGAAAGTTCTAACTTCAGAACCAAAGAGGGGAAGTCAATCAATTCTTTCCACTAATCAGCCTTAGCACAACTAATGGATTTTTTGATCCTTTTAAATATACATACACTATAAATAAACCATTAAAAAATTGATCTCAAAAGTGTACGCACCCCTGCTAAAAAAGGCAACAACATATCCTAAATACCCTGGGCATATCTAACCAAATACAGCTGAAGCTTTACCTTTCTGAGAGCCCGCAACATAAATCCTGAAGCGTCTTCTCATTGCGTCTACTTCCTTTGCTGCAATCTGAGACAGAAGGACATGTTTAGCATTAAAGTTCATGTCTGATTTCAAAACCTGGAAACAGAACAGCGATCGGCCTGATTCTTTGGTGTCTTGGCTCACTGTAAAGGCCACAGTGATACACAAGGTTTGCGCTATTTTATTCATACCCCCTTAACTCGTTTACATTTGGTCACTTGACAAACACAAACTTCAATGCATTTTGGGGGGACTTTAAGTGACAGACCAACACAAAGTAGTACGCAACCTTCACACAGATTCCAAATTGGATTTTTTTGTGTGGCCTTAAGCTTTTTACACAATGATGTTGGAGAACAGTTCTGATCTAAACCTTTCCATCGTCCATCCCCGGTCTCAAGTCTTTGTCCTCTGACAAAGACTTTCTTCCTGCTCTGACCAACTATCTTGTTCCTGCTGAAGAAAAGCATCCCCACTGCATGATGCTGCTGACACCATAGGGATGTTGTGCTCAGAGAGAAGAGCAGCCTCATTTTCTTACTCTCCACCTAGTATTTTCCATGTAGGTCCAGAAAATTCTAGGTGTGTAACTAAAGCGACTTCCTCCACATGTCTGCTGTTTTCCCTACATGACTTGTGTCAAACCTTTGACAACATGTATTATAGTTTTCTTTAAACAATTAATTTGTCCTTGCCACTCTTCCATATAGGCGGACAGAGATGTAGGCTTGTAGTTGTGCCATACAGCGGACCACCGCCTATTTCAGTGTTTGCAGATTTGCATAAATAAACAAAACAAAAAAAAAGGCTTTTGAAAATCAGCAGTCTTATGTCTTACATCACAGGTGTAGTTGGTTCCTTCATCAAGATTACTCAGCTGAAAGGTGTGGTGGGTTTTGTTTTTGGATGAATCCTAAGAAAAATCAGAATTATTTTTTTTATTCAATAAATACATAAAGCTTTATGCACCAATTTTGAAATATTGCATCACATATTGGGTAGTACACTGATTTGAAGAAACAAATACATGCAGTTCAAAATGTTCCTGGAGTGTGTTTAAGGAGCCTGTAACTTTATCCAGATCTCTGTTTCTGTAGCCAGATTGAAAAAGGTCATGACCTCAAGAAGTCTATGATCTTCTATTCTCTCTCCTCCACCTCCTAGTAATTCATCATTCCCCCTAAACGAATCCCACCACTGTGGCATCATCCATAAACTGAAGGATTTGGTTTGTGGAAGCACAAGTGTATTTTAGGAGTGAGATCAGCAATGGGCCAAGCTCACCACCTTGAGGAACCCCAGTGCCCAGTAGGATGGAGTTGGAGTGACTTTTTTACTATGTGGACTGACTGCTCTGTCACAGTCAGAAAGGTCAAAATCCACAGACAAGGGGAAGTGTTCTCAACCAGAATTGGGGATTGCTCCTTTTAGTTCAGGAGTCATACTTTGCTTCAAGCAGAGAAGTTAAAGTATCTTGGTTCCTTGTAAACAAGTGATGGTATGATGAAGCAGGAAATAGACAGACGGGTTGGATTCTCTCTCTTATAGTGAAGCAAGAGCTGAGCCAGAAAGCAAAGCTCTTGACTTACCCTCTTGTCTGTAGTCAAAAATGGTCATGTGATACAGATCATGGCTGAAAGAGTGAAATCACTAATTTATTTTTTTATTTATTTTTTATTTATAAACGTGTCCTGTTTAGCAGTGTGGAGCTCAGAATTGGTGTCTGAGTACCAAGTAGAAGCCCAACAGATTTACTTTCACAAGCGGAGCAGGACAGCTTTTGCTATAGTCCTCCACTTGATATATGTGTGAAAAATCTTTATTATGAATTGTTGGGGTTTTTATTTCCTGATGTTATGGACACGGAGAATTAAGGAGAAGAAAGAAGGAAGATGAAGAAGAGAGGTAGGAAACAAAAAGTCAAGAGAGAGGGTGAGTTGAAAATACAAGAGAGGAAGGGGAACAAAGAAAACACAGGAAGACAAATCACTAATTTAAGAGGTTGAAATGTGCTTCCTCTGCAGAACGGCTGGATTCAGCCTTAGAGATAGGCTGAGGAGCTCCGCCGTGCATCAGTAATTCATAGTAGAGCCACTGCTCTTTCGTAATGGGGGCAACCGTGGCTCAGGGGGTAGGAATTTCAGCAACAAGGCTCTTTACATGATAAAAACATAGCACAATAAGCAAACAAAAAAGGACATTACAGTGCAGAAGAGAAGTAATGAAAAACTGCAGTCCAGACTAGTATGAACAATTTTCCAGTGATTAATGATCAAAGGGAGTTCTAAACAGATGGGCTTTTAGTCATGATTTACAGGAACTCAGTGTTTTAGCAGTTCAGTTTTTCAGAAGTTTGTTCCAGATTAGAGAATAAAAAAAAGAGGGTTTCCCTTGCAGGCCTGTTGTAAGTTTCTTTATTAGTCTCAGTAACCTCCATATTATTGCTCTTGAGAAACTTTAAGACCCGATTTTAACTTTTAACTCCAGAACTCAAGTAAGAATTATTTTTTTCCATCAGGACAACTGATTTGCAATGTTAGAGTGAAAATCTTGGTGGAGTTTCTTGCACTTATTCTATGAAAAATAAATAGCAAACCTGTCAGAACTTTAACCTGTCCAATAACTAGGGGAGCATCTTGTCCACCCCAAAATGAATTAAAAAATATTTTCTAAACACTAGGGGGCAGCCTAAAGACAAAATTACAGCTCATGTTTGTGGACACAAGGCATCTTTGCCCCACATTCGGCGTAACTACAGCAACCTTTCTCCATTTTGGTGATTCATAAGAAGATACATATGACAGTCTAAGACACAAATAACTGTAGCACACAGTGCACTCCCTGAGAAAAGATCCCCGAGTTGTTTGCAAAATGCCTTTACCCAATCTTGCCACGGATGACGCTGTTGCTAATGTTTAGTAAAAGTGTAGGTGGGTTATGCACAAAGCATGTTCATTTAATTAAAACTGGGCTTGAAACTAAAACTAAATCAGTACAGACACAAACACACACACTTACCGGAACCATTTCTTTGTATTTTCTTTTTCCGTCTCCATAACAAAGAAAGAAGTACTTTCTGATCCCCAGGCCGGGTGGAGCCAAGTTAAAAGTCACAGTGGCAACAGAGCCTTCCTGCTGGACCTCAATCTGCTGCGGGTACCAGTCTGCATCCGTTTCACAAAATACTTACATGCAGACTTGATTTTAAGAGGAAATATAAAATCATAACACACGTTGTGTTTCTCACCTTGCTTGCACCGCTCCAGACCATTCTTCTCTGCACATGCTGAAAAGACCACATTGAGCTTGTTACTATATAGACACAATGCTGCCTTTAGATATAGAAAGCAGTGGGTTGAGATTTATGAGCACACGCAAGATGAGAAGTCATGACTAATATGGCCTAAAATGGATTTATGGATTAAATGTTGCCATGAAGTCGAGGTTTCACATCATGAACAAGATCGATCCTTCAGCTCCACAGGGTCTTACAGCGAGTGTGGAAATAGAGGCTTTCGTAAAAGTTGTCCCACTGCTCAGGAACCGGCAAGGCCATGACAGTGACAGCATACTGGGATCCCAAGGAGAGGCCGGGAAATGGTTCCGACTTGTAGACCTGTAAAAAATAAATCCACCACAATAGGACAAGATGAGTGTCAGTCTTTTAAGTTCCAAAACAATAAAATACTCAAAGGATAGGCTGTGGGTGACAACAGGAGGTTTGTTTCTGAACGCCCTTCCGACTTGATTCTTTGAAAGAACAGATTTCGTTCATTCCTTGCAAAAATATAGATCAGATATCAACCAATAACTTTCCTACAACTTGGACATAAATGAAAGTGAACTTAATCTGATCCCACAAGTTCAAAAAGTGGTCAAAATAAATCTTTTTAAAAAGCTCCCATTTGACAATGGGACCTTGACAATAACCTGGCATTTGACAAACATCTCCAACCCACCTCCCAGTGAGATCTCAATCTCTTGAATAATGGGAGGGATCAAAAGTTATCAAGCTAATCACAACTTTTCCAAAATAAAAACTAATTAGATATACAAATAGCAAACTAGTGTACGTATATTCTTACTCTTTTAAAGAAAAACTAATGGATAGAAATTAATGACGACCGCAAAAAGGGCCACAACAATGAGTATATGATGCCCAGGAGTATGACTTTCGCCAACTGAACAATTGACCTGTTGCTCCGTCCTTCTAAGCGTCCTCCTTAGTTATTGATGCTAACTCGGACAAGTCGTCGCAGCTTATTGCATGTTTACAGTAAGAGTGGTCAGTGCCGAAACAATTCCTAAAGAGGCTCTCAACAACTTATGGAGCAAACAATTGATATCTTCGATGAGACGTCAGAAAGGTCAGCATTATGCCTTAGAGGGCCATGTCATCATTTCAAAGTAGAATTAGGCTACATGAAAGTAAACTGAATTTAGAGGCCTGATTTTTCAGATCTCAAAGCAAGAGGGAGAAGCCTCATCTGGCGTCAATCGTCTTTGACAAGGGAAACATCATTGAAGACCAGCATTGTTCACGTACAGCAGGGCAATGTGTAAAAATAATTAACCATCAGTTAACGTAACAATCAGTAAGTGTTTAATATGGGCGGTTGCCCAGGGTGGCAGGTTAAAAAATGTCATTAAATTAAAAACAAACAAAACAGCCCCCCCGACCCGGGACTGCAATGCCCCGACGTCATGCCACTGCATGTGTCTGCAAACGTAGATATTCCTGTCTACAATTGCCATGTTGAGGTGACTGTATGGTCTGCCACACAACTTTATCCAACGAAGTCATTTGTCCATGTCTTTGTTTTTTCGGTTTGGGAAACTGTCATGGCTTTAAATATAGGACCTAGGGATGTTACGATGTGTGCCGAGGCTATGAAACGTGTGTCGAGCAGTGGAGGGGGCATTTCCACAAAGCGCGTATCGAGGCCTGCTTCATTTAGGGGAGGAGCCGAAAACGATTACGTCTGAAGCCCCGCTGGCCGGCTGTACCGTGTGACTGCTTCAAGAAGTGGTTTAGAGTTTGCGGAGTGGTTTGACAGCAATGCAAATCCCCTCAGGCTCCATGTGGGTTTGTGTAGGAGAGTTGCAGTCAGTTTGGAGTTTGGATAGGAGAGTTTGGTTAGCGTTTATATAGTTTTGAGAGTATAGAGACTGATAGTTTGAAGATTTAGGAGAGTGAGGAGAGAAAGATAAGATTTTGGTAGGGTGACCAACTGTCCTGTTTTCCCCGGACATGTCCACTTTTCACATGCTGTCCAGGGCGTCCGGGGGGATTTCATAGATTGATGAAAATGTCCTGGTTTTCATCGTTTTTAAGGGGACTAATAAGCATACTTAGATTGACTGGTGCAATACAACACATTTCCTCTCATCTATCGTTTAGATGCTTTCGTGGATGGTTCTGAACCGTTTCATAGACGTAGGACAGCAGGCTTTGATGCGCTGCACAACTTTGCCCTTCACCGTGCTGCGCGCACAGCTTTCTTACCATTTACAAGATATTAAAGCGCAAGTGTAGCTTTACAGACAAACAGAGCTGGTATAGCTGGCATATGTGTTTCTTTGTGTGACAAAAGTGGCAAAGATCTAGTAGGCCCACATGGAACCGGAATCTAAAATAATTCATCTATAAACTGACTGAGGATGAAGATAAAATCAAAAAATAAAATAAAGGAGCAAGCATTATTGTGCTTTTGAGAATGCTGCTTTTTAATTTTATTACTACATTGAAAATAAAATAGCCTACCTGTTTTCTCAGAATGTTATTTCAGATTTGTGTTTAATTTTAGTCCAGTAAAGCGAATTATTAACGTTTCTGGTACATTTTCTAATTCGGAAGAGTAATTATTTCTATCATTAATTTCTAGAGATTTTAAAGTCATTTTTGCACTTGTGAAAGCCTATCTGAAGTTTGTTATTAAACTGTTCATTCTAACCACATGGAGAATGCATGCTTTAAATGTGTTAAAATCAAAAGTCTGTGTTTCAGGACTGTGCCAAGAGTCCTCTTTTTTTTTTTTTTTTGAAATACAAATACGGTGTAGAGAGAGAGAGATTTCCCCTGTGTGGGATCCAAATATTAGCAGGCTGGAAACCCCCCTGGAGTATTGGGAAAAGCAACAATTGTAGTACCCCAATTCATATAGTCTAGCACTTGTGTTTTTGTGTACGCCGGCATCTTCTGTGCCTTGTGAAAGAGTGTTTTCGAAGGCTGCTGAGTTGGTGTCAAGAAAAAGGAATTGCTTAAAACCTTAAACTGTTGAGAAACTGCTATTTTTGAATAAAAATGTATTTCCCCTGTTTTGTTATCATTTTCAGTGCCCTCTTCACATGAAGTCCCGTGAGCAGAACCCTTTCTTGAACCAATTGGCTCAAGTGGTTCAATGCCTCATGGGGCTTCATCTCACCATCACTAATAGGACCCAAATGCAGCACGGTTCAAATTAAAGGGTTTAATGGTAACAAAACAAAAAACTTACAGAAACTCAGGAGGGTCAAAAATGGAGGGCCAGGAACTAGACGGGCAACAGGGAAGGCAGGAACCAGAGAGGGAAGAATGACGACAAACCAGCAAGTTGGGACTGAATGAGGACTGTATTTATACTGAGGGGAGAGTGAGGATGTGAACAGAAAGAGCTGAGGACTAATGAAGAGAAGCGGTTGCAGCTGAGAGGGAGTGAGCAGGTGAAAATAATTAGCAGCTGGGATGGAAGGCAGAATGGCTAGGGAAACTGGGAGGAAGACCAGGAGCAAAACATAAGGGCTAGAGAGAGGATTATACTAAAGAGGAATAAAATATAACAAAACTAACTGGGATTATTAAAGGATAAGTATTAATAGGAACTTGGGAAAATAAAGAGATTAACACAGACAAGGGCAACCAAACACAAGAGCACCAGAGGGAGACAAAAACGCAGTGGAAAGAAAAAACTCAAACCCAAAGCCCAAACACCCAAGGAACCCAACAGAAACAGAATAAAATAAACTATGTTCCTTATTCTCCCAGGATACCATGTATCACTTTTCATCGTTTAACCATATTGTTACCTTAATATACAAATACAGGTCAGAAAACCACAAGAGTGCCACAGGTCCTAATGCTTCTCTATGGATGGAGACAGTGTGAATGTACGAATCTGTTTGTTTCCGGGAAACTGGTACTTCAATGCTATTGGTTTGTTTGCATTCAGCGGGCGGGGTTTAGCAGGACTGGATGAGGGGTCAATGCACAGAAGCAAACATATTCAGTTTGGACAACCTTTCTGCATGTCAGAGCGCTTTATGACACTCAAGACAACCCTACGTTTCCATCTGTGGTGGCAGAGGGATATGACCAGTTTAATTCAACCATGACTTTATGTGAACAGCAAGCATAAACATTGTGTTTTTTTATGAGCAGACATGTTAACAAAAAAATGTCAAAGCACTGTGGTAGTGAAGAATCCAAATAAAATGAACACAGCTGAAACAATTTCTTGTTCCTGATTATAAACAAACAAAGTAGCATTAGCACAGCAGCAAAGCTAGTTGCCACAGGAAGTTAGAAAAGTCCTAGCTGAGAAATAAGCAATTAAAAAAGAGCTTTTAAATGTAGAAATTTGTCCCAGCAATGAGCTACTAATGGGCATTAAACCTATTTAATTTTTTTTCAAAAAAAACAATTTTTGCTAAAATTAAAATTTAGACAGAATTGTACCTTTATTTACACCAGAAATAGAACATTTTCAGTCATATTTAGGAATGTTAATTAATCGTGATTAATTCACAGTTACCCTGTGATTATTTAGATTAAAAATTTTAATCGTTTGACAGCCCAACTCAAAACAAATAGTTCGACCTAGTTTTATCTTTTAAGAGATTTTTTTTTTACCAAAGTCCCAGTCAAGTCTCAAATCAATCGTTTAGTTTGCACTGAAAATCAAAAGATTTTGAAAAATTGATTTGTCAGAAATCTTTTACATTCTATTTTATATAAAAGGTGAATGTGAAGTAGCCTTTTACATAAGTCAGTGTGAGCTTTTATTGCCAAAACTAGCTTGATGTTTGAAGAGGAACAAAGCGAACACCGCCTTTTGTACCGTTTGAGCCCGTGAGGCAGAGAGGGACACGTTACGGCTGAAGAGAAACAGCTGACAGGCAGCGGCGGTCCCTCCCAAAGCCTGCACAGACACTTGAAAGCCTCTCAAGAAGGCAATTCCTGCAGAAAGCACAAAACAAAACAGCACATGAGTGTCTGATGGTAACTCATATCTGTGACCATGCATCTAGATCCATCTGGATTTCAACGTGTCCATTCAACTTTAATGCACATGTTGAACTACAGTGGCGATCCTGCAAGACAACATGTTAGGAGGTGCAAGATAATTCAGACTGGGGCGGAGGATCACCTTCCGGCATGTTAATAACCCTAGACATAAAGCTAGTGCTACACATGGTTTGATCAAAATAATCTTTAACTTTGCAGATTATGTTCCTGAGATTGTCAAAACATGCCGTGTGTATGATCCTGAAGGGTTATGACCAAGGAACCATTTAGATCAGGGGTATAACAAAATGCCAGATTCAAGATTGATTGAAATGTGGCCCTCCAGCACAGGTGCCAGATGAAGATGGGGACCGTGGTTTATTATTTAGCACAAAATCTGCTTTTAATTAATTTATTGGAATTAGTGAAACAAATAAAGTGTTTTTAAAGAAAGAGTGACCCACATACTGTTCTTATTGCTGAGAACAGACTAGATTTTTTTCTTCTATTTTTTCAGTCAAACCCAAAAGAATTTTCAAACTGCATTCCTTTCTTTGCAAACTTGCAAAAACCTTTTACATTTTGGATTTTTAGTGATTTGCTCATCCCTTACCAACAGAAAACTTTCTGTACTCATCTAATACTGCTGAACTTTTGTTTGAGGATTCAGTAAGATTTAAAGGCATCCACTGTTCGTTAATGATCCGTTATAATCTTTGATTAGCCATTCAATGCATTCAACTGATTTATCATTTCATTTCTGTTTCTTTATATAGACGATTCACAATAAAACAAATTATAATTCAATTCTTGAACAAATTCTGGTAAGTTCAATCATATAGACTTTTAGTTTCTTCTTGATGCCTACATTATTAGGCCCTGAATTAGATGAGGCAGAAAAAGAAGAAAGAAAAACGTCCACCCCACCGTTTTAAGCCCACCCATTCTAGTATCAGGCCCGTCTGAGACAGATTACAACCCCAGTGTAAATTAAGTTGCAACCATGCAATGTATTGATCCAAGACAACCAGCAGAGGGTGCTGGTTTGTTTTTAGGCTAATATGAGCATTCTAACGGTGGATATGTTGAAAACTCTGTGAGAAATACACCCAAGGAATGGAATTATCAAGGTTTGGAGCGGTAGATTATGTTGGATAATGGACGTAAAGCCTAGTTTATGATTCTCCATCTGCGGAGGTGCGGAGACAAGCAGCGCCATTATCCATCGGCACAAGGGCTCTCCAACAGTCACGCAAGGACGGATGGAGTAGAGGCAACTTTTTTAACTATCTGTCGAACACAACGGAGAGCGCACGTCAACATCAGCCTAAGATCATTTAATCAGAACGGTGCTCTGTAGTCGATGTAATTAGTATTTCTATGCAGCTTTTGGGCTCTAGATGCTTTATATTGCAAAGCCATTTGATCTAATATGGTCTTTTGGTGATTTTGAACACCAGGATGTGTAGAGAACAACAAAACAGACCGCTGTGTTTGTTTACATGCGTTTTTAGAGTATTCAATGAGATGCACTTTCCAGCTGAATCAAAACTCGCTCTCTGTCAGCCATTGCTCCTTTACTGGATGTGCGTTTACAAGCTGAAGTAAATAAACTGTCGACCAGAGATGTCACTGCAATGGTAGGCAGACCCGCCAGAAAAGGTCTACACCACCTGCTGTCCTGGTGGAGAATTGCTTTGCAGCGCTGACACACTAACGGAGAAGGATAAAAGGAAAACGTCTCTGTCAATACGTATGCGTGTGGGTGCAAACTTGCTGACGGAAAAGCATATATTAGGCTTAAGACTTGTTGTGGACTATATATTTTACTGAAGGACATTAACGAGACAATTGTGGACGTAAAAAGACGAAAAGCTTTTGTTCAAGATGTTTAGATTCTCTCAATGATATGTGGCTTTAAACGGTGAGTTGGACATGATTTTTCTTTCTGAGTGGTTTGAAAAAAGCATTTACGGTGTCTACGTTTATGATTGTATCCTTGATTTGCATACATCATTGGAATTCTAAGAAACTTACCTTACAATGATGTATAATATGTATATGTACATAGAAGGGGTGTTGCAAAAAAAAAGGCTGCATAAGCCACAGCCTCCCAGCTAAATTTGTCTGGAGCAGAGTCTGGTTAGATTCAACCGTAATCAAATTTTTTGCCTTACATACAAAATGCTATAGGAAAGCTAACTGCACATCACCCTGAACACAACCTCACCACTGTGAAACATGGTGGTGGTAGTATCATTTTGTGGGGGGTGGAGCTAAATACAGGATGATCCTGGAATAGAAACCTTTTTAGAAGCTGCAAAAGACCTAAGACTGGCGCCGAGGTTCACCTTTCAGCAGGACAATGTTTTGTTGTGGATGTTCAAAGCTGGATGACACATTCCCCAAAAGACTTGCAGATGTAACCCCAGAAAAAGATGGTTCCACAATGTGTTGACTCAGCGGGTCAGAATATATACACACGCCACATTTTTAAGGATTTAAAAATGATCCAACGTTTTGTTTTCATTTCACAGCTGTGCACAACTTCATGCTGGTCTTGCACAAAAAATCCAAGTCAAATACAGTAAAGTTCAAGTTGCATAAATACTTTAGTAAGTTGCTCTAAAAGGCAGCAGGTATTTTTTTAAAATGCTTGCCACAGAGTTACATCACCTTCTAGTTTAACAACACTCCTTTAGACATTTTCCAATTCTTCTTTGGAAGTGCTCAACAGTTTACTACTTAACTGAACGGCAGCCCGGTTGTCTCTCTAAATTGGTATGCTGTTAGGACTTGTGCAGAATGAGCATTAAAACGAAGATTGGCAAAGTAGTAGTCTGAACCAGCACCTAGGGTAATGAAGAAATAAAACTGAAAATAAACCTCCAGCAAATTAGAGAAAGCAGGGTTTACTAACACCTGCACCGGACATTGCACCCCAAATCATGACTGACTGTGGATATTTTACACTGGACCTCAAGCAGCTTGGGTTCTGTTCCTCACCCGTCTTTCTCCAAACTCTTGGACCTTGATTCCCGAATAAAAGGCACACTTTACTTTCATCGGAAAAGAGAACCTTGGACCCCTGGCCAACAGTCCAGTCCTTCTTCTCCTTAGCCCAGTTGAGACATGTCTGAATGTGGTGTTTTGAAGCTGTGACTCCCGCCTCATTCCACTCTTTCTGGATCTCTGCCAGATTCATCAATCTTCTCTGTTTGGTAATCTGCTGAAGCCCACGGTCAGCCCTTGTGCTGGTGCATCTTCTCCTGCCACATTTTGCACTTCCACTAGACTTTCCATTGATATACTTGGACACAGCACTCTGTGAAAAGCCAGCCTCCTTAGCTATAAACTTTTGTGGCTTACCCATCCTATGGAGGGTATAAATGATGGTCTTCTGGCCAGTTGTCAAGTCTGCAGTCTTCCCCATATTGAACCTAACTGAGACAATTGAACCAAAGTGAAGCAATTTCATGACACCTGGGAAAACCTGTGCAGGGGCTTTGAATTTAGTAGACGAGTCGTGTTCTTAAAGGCGCTTCAGTCTAGTTTTATCAGCACTTTATTTTACTACCCCATGCCTTTTGTTTTAATGTGTTTATTTTGTTTACATTAGTTTTTTTTTGTGTGATGTGAAGCCCTTTGGCCGACTTTGGTTGGAAGAAATGTGCTATACAAATAAAGATTGATTGATGGGTTGATTGATAGTGTGTGACACTCAGTTTAAAACATTCATGCCCTGTAAAATGTGGGCTAATTTCTTCACAGTGTTCTAATTTTTTGAATTCCCGATTTCGTGGGTTTTATGAGCTGGAAGCCCAAATTATGAAGAAATAAACAAATAATTTCAATTCTGCGCCCTGAATCTATAATCTATGGAAGTTTAATGTTTTGAATGGAATTATGGAAATAAATAAACCTCCAGCTGTATAACACCTAGAGAAAAACATTGCCTATTTTAGTGGGTTTGGCTAAAATAGCAAGAAGAAAAAAAAACCTGATTACCAAACATGACAATGCAAATTTATGGATAACTTCAAATTCTTACCCCCAGAAGGTATTTTCTTAAGCTCCATCTGCATTAGAATAAAAGTCAACATACCGTAGTGGCTGGGCTTCCATGAGACCACGACGGTGTCATATTCAGGGTTAGGCTCATGTACAAACTCGACCTTCACATCATTCGGTGCCTGGACGTAATGCTCACAGATTGTTGGGTCTTCATCCCCGAGCAGCTCCAAACAAGGCCATGGGATACAGCCTGAGGAGGAATGACATGAGGTCGAAGTGTTTTACAAATAATGCGGCAGAATTATCTTTTGTTTTTTACGTTTATTCAAGATGGATGCTCTGGAGTCAAAGACCAGATCTAAATCTGATAGAGAATTTGCGACTGGACTTGAAAAGGGCTGTTCACAGCCGAGCCCTGCACAACCTGACAGAGCCGGAACAGTTAAGCGGCAAAAATAGAGGAAAACTGTAGCGTCCAGATGTGCAGCCTGATTTAGCTTATCCACACAGATTCTGTGCAGCTAATGGTGCATCTACTAAAAATTATTTATGCAATCACTTCTTTTATGCTACATATTTTATTATTTTGTAGAAATCAATTTTCACTTCAACATCAAAGGTTTTTTTTGTAATTTCTTGTCAAAAAAGCCCAATTTGGTTGATTTGTAAAAGCAATAAAAAGTATAAAACATCCAAGCATCCGATCATTTTAATGGGCAATGCAAAAACAGCTGAAGTAATAAAAACTCCCAAATTATGAACATGATCCTTAGGAGTGTATATAAAATTTTGCTCGCTGTTGTAAATTAAAGCAAGCATCCAGAGGTAGTAAAAGTAAAAAGTTTGTGCTGCTCGGCGAAATGGCCTACCTCCAAACGAATGGATGGAGTTAAAACCCAGAGTCTGTTTGATGTCATCTTCGGTTACTCGGCAGTAATCACATTCAGGTGTTCCCTGCAGAGCAGCACATTTATACAAGTCACATTCACTTTCAGCTTCATTTTTTATGATCCAACACATGCACAGATTCACTTTCAGCTTCATTTTTTATATGATCCAACACATGCACACAGATTCATGTGAAGAAAAAAAAGAGGGGAACAATGAATTTCAGAATCTCTTTAGATTAAATTCAAAGATCAGCTGGAGCTCTATCATTTCATTGTATTTCTGTTGGTCAATTTTTATTGTTATTTGATTAAAGCATCTGAAATCTCTCAATTTTCTGATACTTTTATGCCTCTGCTTTCAAACTTAAAAAAGGAGCTAAGGAAATATAAAACGAGATTTAAGTCAATCCAATGGAATATCACAAATGAATAAGAATCTCTTTATTTGCTTTTTTAATGAGTGAAAACTCTCAAGACAACTTAAAAACAAACGAAGTTAATTCTTAAGTTTTGGTGTTAAAGTCTGAAAAGAAAAAGTATTGTTGGGTCTACAAGTAGATTGTGTGTTTGAGGACCTGAGGACTAGAGTTGGAGTTCTGAGCTTCAACAATTCAGTAATAAAGGAAGGAGCCCGACCATGAAGGGCTCTGAAAGTTAAAGTCTGGATTTTACAATGAATTGTAATAGAACAGATACACACGGAGCGAAGTGATGTGAGCTCTTATGATTGTGGCAGTTAAGAGTCTTGCTGCAGACTTTTGGATCAACTGAAGGCAATCGAGGGGTTTTATTTTTAACACGTGTGAAAAGTGCATCACAGGAGTCTAGACTAGAGGGAATAAAAGCACGATTAACTATTTCGAGTTTTTGCTTTGACACCATAAGTTTGGAAAAATTTCTCAGATCATTAAAACTTTTTCGGAAATGTTCTTTTCAGAAAGATTTGGGAGACGCTGACAGATCAAGGCCAGAATCTGAAGTTCTTAGGTTAAGACAGGTACCCCATGTTTGGAGGCCTCAGTCCTCAAAGCGGTTGTCCTGGGGTTTGATTCAACCCTGCAGACATTTGTCGAATGTCCCCCCTCCCTCTATCTCTGATTTCTGCACTATCCACTGCTAATAAAGGCCACTGTGTCCACAAAACCTTTAAAAGAACAAAAAAAGCTACACTATTTCAGGATAAAAAAGGCAGCAACAAAATAATTCCCTTGGTAAAAGGTGTTTTTAAAGGGTTGGTTCAGATGTCTTGGAAGAATTAAAGTGGCCCAGTTTAAGAAATTGTTTCGAGAGTTTTTTGTTGCTGTTGGACAGATCTGCAGATTAATCAGTTATGGCATAGATTGGTAGCTTCAGTCTTATATTTAAGCAAGATGTATATTTAAAATTGTTCTGTGAAAAACAATGCACACTCCCGATTTTTGCTGCTGGTCTACTTCTTGTTTGCCTTCTTCAGTATCATCTTCTTCTCTCTGAAGTTGGCCTGTTTTAAATGCAGTTTCTGTATGTAGAAAAATCCTCAATTGAACTTAGAACGCAGATATAATCTCATTGGTGTGGATCAAGGAAAGTACCTTGGCTTTTTTTTAAGTTTAAATACTCGAGCCTATAACTGAGTTAACATCTTTGGCTGACTTTGCTGGAGTTCATGAGCAATGATTTCCGTCTATAACTTTTCCTACACTGCAAAAAATAACCATATTGTGGGGCAAAAAAGTATTTGGCAGCCACCGATTGTACAAGTTGTCCCACTTAAAAAGATGAGGTCTGTAATTTTCATCATAGGTACACTTCAACTGTGAAACAGAATGTAAAAAAAAATTAAGGAAATCACCTTGAATGATTTCTCCATAATTTATTTGTATAATGGTGCAGAAAATAAGTATACTTAATTACTCCACGGGGATTATTAAAGTATCTCTTATCTTATTTAGCACCTACAAACACGTTACCTCTAGTAATGACACATGTTTGAACTCATTATCTGTATAAAAGACACCTGTCCACACCTTCAAACAGTCAGACTCCAACCTCCACCATGACCAAGACCAGAGAGCTGTCTAAAGACAACCAGGGACAAGACTGTACACCTGCACAAGACTGGGATGAGCAATTGGCTACAATTGGCAGCTTGGTGATAAAATATCAACTGTTGGAGCAACTGTTTGAAAATGGAATAAATACAAGTTTACTGACAATCTTTCTCGTCCTGGGGCTCCATGCAAGATCTCACTTTGTGGGGTACACGTGATCCTTAGAACGGTGATGAAACAGCCCAGAACTACTTGGAGGGAGCTGGTCAATGACCTAAAGAGAACTAGGATCACGGTAACGAAGGTTACTATTAGTAACACACTACGTCGTTATGGAATAAAATCCTGCATTCGACAGATCCCCCTGCTTTAGTCAGCACATGTCCAGGCCCATCTAAAGTTTGTCAGAGACCACCTGGATGATCCAGGGGAGGACTGGGAGAATAACATGTGGTCAGATTAGACCAAAATAGAACTCTTTGGTATAAATGTCACTCACTGTGTTTGGAGGGGAAAGAATGCTGAGTTGCATCCCAAGAACACTATACCCACTGTGAAGCATGGGGGTGGAAATATTATGCTTTTGGGCTGCTTTTCTGCAAAGGGGACAGGATGACTGATCCATATTAAGGAAAGGATGAACGGGGCCGTGTATCGTGAGTTTGTTGGGCAAAAACCTCCCATCTGTCAGAGCATGAAACATGGTTGGATCTTCAAGCATGACAATGATCCCAAAAACACCACCCAGGCAACAAAGGAGTGGCTACATAAAAAGCATTTCAAGGTTCCACAGTGGCCTAGCCAGTCTCCAGAACTCAATCCAATAGAGAATCTGTAGAGGGAGTTGAAAGTCTGTGTTGTCCAATGACAGGACCAGAACATCCAAGCTCTAGAGAAGATCTGTATGGAAGAATGGGCCAAAATAGCAGCTACAGTGTGTGCAAACCTGGTGAAGACCTGCAGGAAACGTTTAACCACTGTCATTGCCAACCGAGGTTACATTACAAAGTATTGGGACAACTTGCAAAATCGGTGGCTGCCAAACACCTTTTTCCCCACTGTCACTCATATGAAGAAGTTTCTAAACGCCCCTTCAGACTCAGGATTTCACTCCATGCTCCTTGGAGTTTTTTTTAATTTTTTATTTAATCCAACCCATGTTTCAGCCGTTTCAAACAAGTCACAGTTTATGTTGTTGATGTTGTAATCCATGGCTCCAAAAATAAAACCCTACACACGCAATCTTACATAAAAATGCAAATTACATATGCAGTAAATGTGATAGATAACAGAAAAGCGAACAAGCACATTGTTTTACATCATATACAGACCCTTTCCAAAGAATTTGAATATCATGGAAAAGTTTATTTCCATTATTCCATCCAAAACTTCAAACTTGCGTAGATTTAGGGCGCACAACTTAAACGATTTCAAGTATTTAGTGGCTTATTTGTACATAATTTGGGCTTCCAGCTCATAAAACTCACGAAAACAGGATTTACATTTTTTTTTTGAGAAAGCAGAGTTTACCAACACCTGCACCGGACATTGCACCCCAAATCATGACTGACTGTGGATATTTCACACTGGACCTCAAGCAGCTTGGGTTCTGTTCCTCACCCGTCTTTCTCCAAACTCTTGGACCTTGATTCCTGAATGAAAGGCACACTTTACTTTCATCGGAAAAGAGAACCTTGGACCCCTGGCCAACAGTCCAGTCCTTCTTTTCCTTAGCCCAGTTGAGACATGTCTGAATGTGGTGTTTTGAAGCTGTGACTCCCGCTTCATTCCACTCTTTCTGGATCTCTGCCAGATTCATCAATCTTCTCTGTTTGGTAATCTGCTGAAGCCCACGGTCAGCTCTTCTGCTGATACATCTTCTCCTGCCACATTTTGCCCTTCCACTAGACTTTCCATTGATATACTTGGACACAGCACTCTGTGAAAAGCCAGCCTCCTTAGCTATAAACTTTTGTGGCTTACCCATCCTATGGAGGGTATCAATGATGGTGTTCTGGCAGTTGTCAAGTCTGCAGTCTTCCCCATATTGAACCTAACTGAGGCAATTGAACCAAAGTGAAGCAATTTCATGACACCTGGGAAAACCTGTGCAGGGGCTTTGAATTTAGTAGACGAGTCGTGTTCTTAAAGGCTCTTCAGTCTAGTTTTATCAGCACTTTATTTTACTACCCTATGCCTTTTGTTTTAATGTGTTTATTTTGTTTACATTAGTTTTTTTTTGTGTGATGTGAAGCCCTTTGGCCGACTTTGGTTGGAAGAAATGTGCTATACAAATAAAGATTGATTGATGGGTTGATTGATAGTGTGTGACACTCAGTTTAAAACATTCATGCCCTGTAAAATGTGGGCTAATTTCTTCACAGTATTCTAATTTTTTGAATTCCCGTTTTCGTGGGTTTTATGAGCTGGAAGCCCAAATTATGGCCAAATAAACAAATACTTGAAATAATTTAAATTCTGCGCCCTGAATCTATAATCTATAGAAGTTTCATGTTTTGAATAGAATTATGGAAATAAATAAACTTTTACAAGGTATTCTAATTTTTTGGGAAGGGTCTATATCTGCTTTGACAAAGCCCTTACATTTTACAAGAAGTTAAAAGGCTGGATGGGGTTTAAATTGGAAGTAGACTTGCAGGAAACCATGGCTTTGCTTTCCAATGCAGGACTATTTGTTTTCCCAGAGTTGCCAGTAAGAATTATATACAAATGTAACTTAAGCAACAGCTTTTTGCATTTATCAGGATTGTTTTCAGTCTGAACAGTTCCTCTACCTGCAGTTGTAAACTGAAAAGCTGAATTTGGACATACTCCCTACACTCAATGTGCATTCTTGTACTCCCCAAGAACGTTTGCTCCAATCAAAGCAATCCAAGGCCTAAACACACAGACAATGTGTGTTTACTCTGGCATAGGCATAGGCCAGTATGAGATTGTCACTGTACGATAACCTCGGAACAAAAAGACGTATGTTTGATGGTATTTACACAGAAATGACATGATCTAACTGAAACTATATAGTAACAATTGTTCCTACTGTTGCTAAAATAGTATATTATTACAGTTAAAATAATGTTACCTGTTACATGGATTTGTTCTTAATCTGAGACAGACGAAGATATGGACTAATGGCTAAATTACACACAGGTACATCTAAAAAAAAATTTAATATCAATGCAGCATGACATGGAGGCAATCTGCCTGTGGTTCTGCTGAGGTGTAATAGAAGCCCAGGTTGATTTGACAGTGACCTGCAGGTCATCTGCATTGTTGTGTCTGGTGTTGCTCATCTTCCTCTTGACAGTACTCCATAGCTCCACTATGGGGTTCAGGCATTGACTGTATATATAATGGACAGCGTTCCCGCACTCCTCCCCGTTTACCAAAATGACCACGTTCATGGGGGAAATCATGGCGGATTTACAGACTCCTCCTCCCCAGTTCTGACGCAGCATGTTCCTAAAAAGGGCATAAGGGCGGGATATTCACTGTAGACTCGGCCCTGCTTGGCCCACGGGGCGTGTATTTCTGTTGTAATCCCGCCCATTCTGCTCCCGCGCCTTTAGCTCAGCAATTTAAAAGGAATTATCACAAAGACAATTGGATAAAAAAAGTCTCAAGCCAGATTGCTGTCAAAATTTATATAAAGCCGAGTGGAGGTTGTTTATTAGCCTACTCTAATCTGCAATATGTTTACATGTGTGTAACACTGACTGTATATATAGAGTGTATAATAATAGTGTAGGCTATAATAATGTGTCGAGTATTAAATTCCCTGTATGAAAAGTGCTTTCTGTGCACTGTGTTGAATGCGTGTGGATGAAAGTGCCTCATGTGTGCTGCTATGAATGGATTAATACAGTAATAATTGTAATTTAATAATGATTTAAATTCTACTCTCCAGAAATGAATACTAATAAGGCCACGGTCGACAATATCCTGATACAGCCGAGGGCGGAGGGCTTGGAGTCAAGTCAGGAGCACGTTTTTCACCTTTTTTGATGATTTTTTTTAAAATTATTATTCTTGAAAATAAAAGTTGTTAAAGATTGTGAAAGCCTTTCTGTTTCTCCTGCAAACATATGCTTCATTATCAGAACAGATAATACTGATCCTCAGAGAGTTTGCATCTTTGAATTGATAATAGGTTAAGGTAAGGTTAATTAAAAAATTATATTAAACAACATTGGCGAACACCTTCATAAAATAATGGCTGCAGTTTACACGTTCCGTCTCCGCAGCAGAGTTCAAGAGGGGATTCTGTAATCAACCCAGAATCGGTTTGACAGACTAGAGGAATAGAATGATAAAAAAAACTCAACAATCTCGCTCATCTCTGCACGGAGCCCAGCAGGGGTCAGGTGCAGAAATGATTTTGTTGTTCATATGTTGAGGTTCATGTACCCTCAGTTTAATAAACATTCGTATGGATTTGGAATCCATAGCCTACGAAGGTTTTATGTGCGCGCTGATTTGGGCATCGTGCTGGACCTTTTTAGAGCTTTAAACTGAAAAAAGGGTATTATTCCTATAACTTGTAAATAAGACAACTAAGATAGGCTATACTTAATCTCACTAGTGACCAGGTTTGTTTCAACTCCATGCACAACAAATGCAATATTTGTTTTTATATGGCTTTGAAGACAAACCGATCGCAAAATTTGTGGAAATGGTCCAAAAACCGCACAGTGTATGTCCGTCTTTCCTCTGGGAAGCATGGAGCTGGTAGCGCAGCATAATTAGAACACCTTGCATTAAAGAGGATACTGAATATAGGAAAGTTGCGCTGATGGATGCACTGTTTAAAAAACAAACAACAAAAAGAACATCAGGTTTTTAAGTGGTGGGGACAAAACTGTAATTGATCAATATTACCAGGGACATGGTCCCGGCTACAATGACTCAGATATCTATACTTTCCTACAGGACCCCAAATCCGTGCGCAAGGTTAAATAAACTGAGGGTAGGGAGGGATGCACCTGAAAAGTATTTCTGCACCTGACCCCGGCTGGGTTCCAGAGGTGATTTTTTTTTTCCCACAGAAAAATATGCGGAGAGAGTTGTGGGTCTGAGAGGGCGGACAAGGTGCTGCTTATGCTGCCACGGGGAAATAATCATCTCACCTGCTATGACTGGATAAGTCAATTAAATTTGTATCTTTAATTTTAATCATCTTAATATATTTGATCTTATCTTAATTTTTTTTTGGCAACAATAATTTTTTTCACACTTTTCTGTCAGTTTTTAAAGGGTAGACGAATGTGCAAGATGCCCTGCAGCCAAACCTGTTATTTTCATGAATAAAAGGTCAAATAAAAAAACACCCACCCCCCCCCCCCCTCCCTCTGCTTTTTTCACAAATCGCACACTGCATATCAGCAGTAAAATGTTATAGTGATCAAACAAGGGGAAAAAAAACTACTTACATTTTGTAATTACAAACATGATTTACTTGGGCTCACACATTATTCTATAGTCCAACTGATATTTCAAACCGAAAAGTCTCAGACAGAGCTCCGTCCACAGCCAGATAGCCTCTGCTAGCTTCATGCAGCTGCACAGCGAGCTATTAGCCTAGCCGATGGGCCAGGCAGCGACGTAAACGGCCTGTCAATCAAAGTCAGGCCCTCATTAATTATGCAAGATTTATAAAAAATGTATCCTATGATAACCAGCCTGGTGCCTCTGATTGTTTTTTACCCAGCGTAATCACAGGAGGCATATGTAGCTGTAGACAGTTTTTTAAAAAAAATAGGCACCGGGCATTAAAGTTGTTTTTAACGTGTCTAAAGTGCAATGTATTCCAATGGGGGACTAGCGGCTGAATGGCGGTACTACAGCAATTGCGGCCCCCAGTGTCGTAGTCAAAAAGCAGAGCAGCCAGCGGCCATTGGGTTCAGGTCAGGCCAGTTTGCTGGCCAATCAAGAACAGTAACACCATGGTCATTGAATCAGCTTTTGGTACCTTCGGCAGTGTGGGCTGGTATCAAATTCTGCTGCAAAATGAAATCAGCTTTTACATCAAGCTCATCAGCAGAAGGAAGCATGAGTGTTCTAAAACATCCTGGTAGATGTTTCCGTTAACTATGAGCTTCAGAAACCACAGTGGACCAACACCAGCAGATGACGTAGCACCCCAAATCATCACTGACTGTGGAACCTTCACACTGGACTTCAAGCAACATGGATTCTGGATTATGTGTCTCTCCACTCTTCCTCCAGACTCTGAGAGCTTAATATCCAAATGAATAACAAACTTTACTTTCATCTGAAAAGATAACTTTGAACCACTGAGTCTTCTCTGTCCAGGTAAGACAACTGTAGCCCATCAATAGGATCTGTCATTGCGCAGTGGGTCTTGATGCGGTGACACCAGCCTCAGTCCACTCCCTATGAAGCCTCCACAAATTCTTGAATAGATTTTACTCAACAATCCTCTGGTGCACCTTTTCCAACCACAATTTTCTTGCTACTTAACTTGCTATGAATATGCCTGGATACAAGACTCTGAACAACCAGCTTCTTCAGAAATGATCTTTTGTGACCTTCCCTCTAGAGTAGAGGGGAGTCAATGACCGACTTCTGGACATCTGTCCAGTCAGCACTTTTCCCCATGATTGTGTAGCCTACTGACCCAGACTGAGAGACCATTTAGAGGGTCAGGAAACCTTTGCAAGTGTTTTGAGGTAATTAGTTGACTAGGGTGTAACACCATCCAATAGATATTTATTTTTCACAATACTCAAATTTTCTAAGACACTGAATTTTGGGTTTTTAATATCAGTAAGCCATAACACATTAGGCTTGAAATGTTTCTGTGTAGTGACTCCCTATAATATACACGTTTCACTTTCTTAAATGAGTGACAAAATATATTAAACTCCTTCATATTCTCATTTTGGTACATGTATTAGTAATTACCTGCTATAGAGAGACAGAGAAGACAAAAAGCTAGGGAGAGAAGATGATGAGAGGCTATGATCAAGGGGGTTGAATGAGGTCTGTGAAGGAGCTCTGCTCCTGAATTGACGGACTGCTTTCTGCTCAGTCCAGCTATGCCGTTTCCGGTGGATGCGTAGGTATCAAACACTGGGCACCGTGGTAAAAGTTCAACAACTTTTCTCCAAGCTCCCTTTAAATTACCTGCACTTTCACACGCAGGTGGGCTCTGCACTCCACTTGCTCTTGTCATTGTTGCAAGACACATGGGGTACATGAATGGGTTTCAGAGCTCAATCTATCCGGTGCATGAATCTGGAGATTTGTATTCCAGTTCGTATTCCGCACAGATGTTTCAGCACACTATAACAGCCACTTGGTTATGCCATTCCATGTATTCCTTCCCTGCTAATGCCTCACACCCTGCTGTGAGATACTGGATTGATTCTGGGGCCTATTTGTACAGCCTGGACCTGGGATCTCGCCTGGTGTGGTAGATCTGGGCTTCTATTGCTCTACTCCTGTGCTGTCCTTCAGCCCAGCCCTTTGCCATTGGTCTGATTTTGTCATACCAGCCACTTCAGATGTATGTCAGTAGTACATTCTATACAATTGTTTCTCCTCCCATGAGGGTTCCTACAGCTCCTTCTCTTCCAGTTTCCATTGTCTGAGACGTTCACTGAGCACTTCATCCCCTGAGGCCATCTTCCTGATGTTTTTTTGGAGCTTGGATCTTTCATCTTGGAATAGTGCTTTGGATGGTCACTAGGCCTCTGCCTCCTTCTGTGTGCCTAGTGGATCCTGGATTTAGTGTGGACATTGGGATGTCGGCTGTGGAGATATGCCTGGGGTCGCAGCGGTGCATGTTGGCCATCGGCTGGCCGTGGCCCCCGTCAGCCGGTCCCTGGTGAGGGGTGGGGTGCCTTCGGGCCTCCAGGACCATGGCTGGATCCACTCTGGCGTGACTGGTTGCGGCGGATGGATGGCAATCTAGGGATTGAACACTCATATGGAGAAACCTTATAAACACCAGCATGCTCATACACACACGCAGGTGTGTGGATCCCGGTGTTTACAGATGCATTCTTGGGCTTAGGTTACAATGACTGAATCTTGTAATAATCAGTACCATGAGCTTTTCAGTGACTGTGTTATTGTATTCATATATCTATTTGTGGGTTGTGATTGTGTAGTTTTCGGTTTGCATTGATTTGTTTTGTCGTTTTTTCCCCTCCTCCCTGCCTTCCTGCGGGTGTGGAGCTGTTAAAGTTAATTACAGAAGACTTGTTTTACACATATTAATAGTTAATAAATCTTCAATTCAGAACCCTCCTAGTTCTACAGCTCAATAGACTCTTGGCTTATTGAGTTCAAAAGCAAAAAAAATTTCCTGGAACGTGTTCCACATTAAGATAAGGAGTGTTGGTTTTCCAAACATCCGGACATAGTCATCTCTGCACGAGCCCTTGGAAAATAGTTTTGCCAGTTTGCATTCTTTTTATTACTCGCTATAGAATGACGGTGCAGTAAGAAACACGATGGACCTGTTTTACATTCTGTCCTTATACTCCTCTCATCTTTAATTAGCTCATTGTTTTGGAAGGAACGATCGTTCAAACTGCCAGAAACTCTGTGACACACCTGAATCCACGACTTTAGTAAGAGCCGATGTTCAAACGCATTGAAGGCAGTTGCTAAAGTTTAAAAAGGTGAACGGCACACAAACTTCGCCTCGATGTCAAACCATGGAGCGCTCACACAAAATCCCTCAACACCAAAGGGCCTCCTGATTTACAAAAAAATAGTTTTTCTTCTTGAAGAAATAAAAGAAAGTAGACAATGATAAACATCTAACAATGAAAAAAAGGTAAGAGAAAATAACATTTAGCTAAATGGAAGCCAGAATTTTGAGAATATCGCCACAAGGTTGGGTTTTCATGCTCCTGCTGTGTTTTTTATTTTGTTGCAACAAAGAAAGCACGAAAACGATTGGTAACAGTTTTTCTAGGAAGGCTGGCAGCAATAAATGTGCCTATTTCTCCTTTGATGCTGTCCAACCTGACAGGGTGTTGAGAGTATTTGCCTTGAGCATAAATACATACCACCTAACCTGACATCTAAGCTTGAAACCGCTGTGCAAGTGGAGCGAACTTGGACTTCAGAAGCAACAATAATCTTGACAAACCTGATAGGAACCTACATAACGACTGGAAGACTGCAGAAAAGAAAACATGCTGTGAAGACTGCTAAACAAGCTGCTGTATGTTTAAAACAGAACAAAAATCAACAGTTTTTTTCTGATTACATCTAAAGCATTTTTGTGTATCTTCAAACAACGCTCTTACACCTTGTACACTGATTTAGAGTGGATTTTTCTTATTGACTTTACTCTTTGAGATTATGTATGTGTACCTTTTTAAAAACATTTAGAAGTCAGACATTAATCCAAGAAATCACTCAAGCGTAAAAAAGTGTTTTGTAAAAAGGGCTGTTTGAAGCTGTGGTCCATAGCGTGACATCATCAAGGAGAAGAGGAGGAGATTTTGAGATGTAAACAGCTATAGCTCCCGCCCCTATTCCCCCGTCCCTTATAGAAGGCGCTGAAAGCCACGCCTCATTCTGCGCAGGCGCAGGGAAAGCAGAGTGGACGGAGAGAGAATCACTGCATTGCAGGGCCGTGCAGAGACCTTTAGAGGGGCAGGTGCTCAAAGTTAAAAAGGGCCCCATAGAGCAAAACTTTAAAGCCCTTTACAACTGAATGACAACCGATATTCATCAAGAATCTAATAGGGAATCTCAACATAATATAATCAACATCATCAGATGGGAACAATGCAAACCAAAAGTAGCCTAATTATTAACTGATGGGGTATAATGTTTCTGTTGAGACGCTGCTGCCGGGCTGTGTGGATCCGAGACTGTAGACACCGAAAAGGTAATAGGAGCGCTGGTAGCTGATTAAACAAGTGTTATGAAGTACATTATGAAATAATAACTTGAAGCTGTGTCTCACTAAATAAACTCTAATATCTGACTGGTTAAGATGCAGCTGCAAAACAGGTCAGAGTGGCTAGCTCTACTTTTCTACAGTTGTGTGTGAATCTCAGAGAAATGTAGTAATTTGAAGTGGAGATAAAATATATTTACCATGAGGTACAATTTTAATAAAATTTCTAATCATTTAAATATAGGAGTATGATATAGACTTTTATTAGGATAAGAACATAATGATTCATTTGACAAATGCATTTCAAGTTTTTTTTTGTTTTTTTTTACATGTATAAATGGCAATTTTGGGACATTTTGATTTATCGAATTGTGGCATGTCTGGCTTCCCATACCAGCTGCGGTCCGCAACGTTGATACAATAGGTTTTTTTCGGCAACTGTTTCTATGACATTTTTAGATGTGAGCTGCGAAGGCTATGGGCCCAAACTTTCGTTCGAAGTAAAAGATCAACAGCGGTGACTTCCTTCTGATCACGTCCGCTCACCTCCAGCCCAGGGGCAAGGGACAACTGTTGGTGGCCGTGCTTGTTATTAAAGGACAAGTACTGTTATGTCACAGTTGCATGGCGCACACACAGGTTGCTCATTTCACCTCATCAGTTGCTACAAGACAACGTGTATATAGTAATTTTACTCCTGTATTATTGTGTACACTCTACTTACCAGCAGCCACACTCGCAAAGCAAAGCAGCCGAGGACGTGGAAGCAGATCGAGGCACGTCAAGGAAGAGCTTAATGGTCATCATGTGACTGATGGCAGCAGGATTATTTTATCTAAATTGTTATTGGTTTTTACTAAATGTTACTGTTGAGGGGCACAGGCAGGCCTCCACACGCACACACACACTCAAAAAAAAGAAATAAAAAACTTTGATCATAGAGGAAAGGGGCAGGGGCCCAAGCCCCCTCTGCACGTGCCTGCTGCATCGACCCTAACGTTTTAAGATGGAGTTTCCAAAAGATAAGGATTTTTTTTCTGAGCAAAACCCTCCGGCTTCTTATTCTTTTTCTTCCTTGGTGTGCTAAGCTGACATAGGCGCACCATCCCTTAGTGAACGTTTGGGACTGGGGCGCATTCATGTTGGCTGACCGTTCCCACTTGTGGATACACAAATCTATAGGTTAATGCTCTAGGCTTGTGTAATTTATATATTTTGTTATAGAGGCCAGGGGAGGGACATAGAGGAAATATAAATTCTGAAGTATTACCTATTTTATATTATAGAACAGGGTTAGATTAGTAGTCAAATTAGGAATTTTTTAAGTTAACTTTAAAAAAGATTTTTTTTTTTACATACCCTAGCTTTAAGTACTGAGCAAGTTATGTCATCAGATGGATACAAATATTTTAAGAGCAAATACTGATATTTTAAAGACTAAAATCAACAAATTAATACAAATACATAACAATTATAAAATAATATTTTAAGCAGAAGAAATACATTCAATAATTTTTTTTCTATATATAACCTATGAAACTAATAGTGAGATAGAGATCAATCAACGGCTCAGCAGCTATAAAACAAAAAACCTAAGCTTGTGTACAAACAAGAGGTCTCACTTAAACATAAATCATAGATGTGTCTCTCTCTGGTGAATTTTTGGTTAAACTGTTGGTTTTTCATTCAATGAAGGTATTCACAGTGGGGAGGAGATCCAGAAATTTTACTAAAAACTGTTGAGGCTATGGCCTTTTACTGAACGAACTGCATCTCCCAGCATCCTTTCACTGAACGAACTGCATCTCCCAGCACCCATTGCGCTGCCCTCGACCCATTCTCATTGGTCTGTGGCCAGTGATGACATCACAGAGTTGATAAAAGGCAGCGCGAATATTGAAATCTTCGACTTTTGGTCCCGGTGCCGTAAGGCGACGCTTTAATCCACTGCTAGAATTTTCCCCTTTTCGTTCAAACCTGCTGGACCAGGAAGAACTTCCCTTTTAAACTTCGAAGTGAATCGGCCGAGCAAACAGACTTTCTTGTACGGGTAACCAGGTAGTCCGCTGGCCATCTGAGCTCTGTTGAAATCGACCCTGAGTCCCTCAGCACCTAAAGTCGGACGTCCGCTTTTCTGACCTCGGTTTTGCGCAAACCGCTCCTTTAAACTGGACACTTTCTTAGTTCTTCGTCGTGGACTGTGTTGAGCTGCCCCCACCAAGTAGGATTAAACTGATTTATATCTCTCGGTCTGTGTAGAGGAGAATTAGGTCTAACGGTTAATATCCGTTTTCTGTTGGTTAAAATAAGTCTGTAAACTTGTTAACCACTGTTATTCTTGGTCATCTGTCGCTGTACACCGACCCTGAATGTGCATGCTTTTTGTGTTTTATTATTTGACTTTGGTTGCAACCAGAAGCAGTATATTATATTGTATTATTTCCTTGTTTATTGTCCGCTGGGGTCGGCGCGTGTCTGTTTAGACAGGTCGCGTGGACTCAGTAGATCTCCTTTCTCCGTCGCCCCCGTTTCCTTTGTCCAAGCCACCATTGCTAATGACACTAGCCTTTGTTGAATTGCCACGCAGTCTTCCTTTGTCTTTCTTTGTGAACCGATCGCGCCAATTGATAAGACTTGAGTTATCGCATTGAGTGTGCTAAACTGAACCCCCCTCATCCGCTCGCTGTCAACCACACACACACACACAGCTGTGTTCTATATTTTTGCATGCGTAGATGGAAATTATGAATGAAATGTAATCTGTAAGGTTGACCTATTTCATTAATAAATTCCCTTAAGTAACGAGAAGTTTCCTGTGCTATTTCAGTGTGTGCTGTGAAGTTTGTTTTAACCCCGCGGACGAACTCTACGCCTTTTCAGAGAGACTGACAGTCTGGTTTAATTAAAATGATCTCATTTATGAGATTGGTGCCCCTATATCTTTAATAAACAGGTTAAACTCGAACGTCATCAATAATTATATTAATATTAAATTATTGATTATAATTGATGCTCAGAAAACCAGACAACTTTTTATTATTAGTAGTTACAACAAAACAATAATACAGATACTTTATATTACTCAAGTTAATGGAAAAACTACGGTGCTGTAACACTCCTAAAAGTAAATTTTTTACTCAATTATTACATTAGCAGCACAGGGAAATGTAACTAGTTACTATCCCCACATGATGAAAATGCAATACAGTTCTGCTGAGAGGGTATTTTCTTGCGGTTCTTTGAATGCCTCCTTCTGTATCACGTTTACTGGTTTAGATTAAGTGAAAATGTTTTTCTTTCTTTTAAGTGCTGTATTGGCAGTCACGCATTCCATGCTAGATTGGAGTGGTGGGGGTGTACAAGTAGCATGGAATATGCATACTTCTGAAATCCTAGATGTCATGAACATGACTGTGCGTCGTGCAACTATTTCATTTCCGAAAGCTCTATTTTACACAGCAAAACCCAAACACATGAAGTCTTGAGGCACTGTAAACGAAGTGTTTACTTCTCCTGCATGCTCTTCCTCAGCCTGAAGATAGGCGAAACCTACCTGTCGGATACATTCCAGACTGCAGTTCTGAGGAGCGACCGCTACAACCGGGACTTCCGTCTGAGCCCAGAGAGGCTGGGACGCTGCCAACAGCTGGTACAAAGTCAGAGCCGACCTCCACATGCTTCTGCGACCGCTACGACATCGTCCACAAGCGGATAATTCTGGCTGTAAAGAGCTGGCTGCTCTGTCTGAAACCTGACATTTGCTGTCAGGGCGCACAACCTGGGAGGAGGAGGGAGAACGGCAGGGAGGGGTGTCCCGGGGCCCAGGGTGGAGCTGTTAGAGGCCCGGCGGTGAATGTTTTAATGGTTACGCTGCCACTTGCGGTTAACCTGCTTGGAGCCGAAAATGTGTGCTTTTCCACTCCTAAAAAATACAGTCTTTAGTAAAGGTGTCAAGCAGACTAATGTTCAATCACAAATTCACCTGGGTTTAGATTATTTTTTTATTCAGCACTGATGTTGCGTCATGTGGATGTTTTTTTCTCTTTTTATGTTTGTGAACCATTTACAAGATAATATGTGGGTATTTACAGCCAGTAATTTGTGTCAATGAGATAAAAAAAAAGGAAAGACAAAACTAGAAAAACAAAAGTTAAATATCTATAAGCTACTGAATGGGGGTTGATTGTGAATAACAGAGGAAATTAAGAGGAGCCTTTTCAACAACATTTGCAACAAGGGTCCAGAGGGGGATGTTGGTGATCACCGGATCTGAAAAATAAGATAGAAAAATAATAATAATTAGTCTAGAAACCATGGAACTTGTCACACATCAGCTTTGCAGTGAAATATTTTTAAGCACACAGAAAAGATGATCTGCATGGTTGTTCCTGTTTTTATACCTGCCTGGATAAATGAATCAATCAACACTTAAGAAGCATGAAAATCTTTAAAAGCACTCAATTCTTCGCGCCCTGATAGGTTTTCAGAATGACTGAGTCCATGAAGAATGCAAGGTAATACTGCCGTCCTGGCTCAATGCCTGACCAAATAACCAAAAATAAATAAATCACTATTTGGATATGACAGAGCGAATCGGTTTAATGACTTCATGATAGGAAAAGCACATTAAGGAATGATTGAAATTCCAGCCTTCCTTAATTCACACCTAGTGCGTTTCAAATGTGGTCCGGCTTCCCTACGGACTGCAATTCACAGCGAAGGCGGTTTGTGTGCAGAGCGTCTCTGAAAATTTGCTCCATCGAGAGCACCAAATCTCGGTGGTTCACGCGACAACAACTACTTATATAGAGCGGAGCTGTAAAACAAAAGCCACAATTGTCTTCTCATAATTTTGTTAAACAGTTATTCACTTGGCTTGTTCTACAATACTCTGATCGTGGCTGCTGAAGGAGGA
Source organism: Valencia hispanica (assembly GCA_963556495.2). NCBI lineage: Eukaryota > Metazoa > Chordata > Actinopteri > Cyprinodontiformes > Valenciidae > Valencia > Valencia hispanica. The sequence goes on along the minus strand of OY747709.1, from coordinate 11,340,430 downwards.
GCAGCCTCTCCCAACCTCTCCTGATCTCTAGCCTTATTCTCTTTTCTTAGCGTTTTTTTCTTACTTACTTAACAGACCACTAGTGACTAATACAGTCACTGTATTAGACCGGATCTCTTTTTTGGATAACTTTCTGAAGGATTGTGGATTACCAAAATGGTGTTTTGCTCAGCTGAGGACTTTGAGAAACTGCGCCAGAGAATTGAAACAATCGAGATGAAGTTACACCATCTTCAGATTAATTTTGATCTAAACACTGGGTATGGAAATGAGACAACTTTACCCACGACTACACGAAGGGAGGAAGAACCTGGCAACCCGGTGTTATCTCGGTCCAACAGTCTCGCACACATGCCACAAAACAATGGTACTCCTCCAGCCAAAAGGCGTAAGCCAAAACAAGAGATATCACTCCCCCTGGAATACTGCTGAGAAACAGATTCGCAGCCCTCAGTACCCCGAGACACGACGCAGCCCCTGGGACCAGTCAAGGCCACCAGGAGAAATCCATCCACATGAAGCGGACACATAAGAAAGCATGAACTCTCCCAGCAAAAGTTCTCTTCATACATGACGGATCAATTAATGGTATCGAAGCAACACACAATAAAGGACACACTCTGGACTTAATTATCAGCAAAGGTTTAAATATATCTGACATCTCGGTAATTGGTATTGCGCTATCTGACCATTTCTGTGTTTTCTTTGAAAGTACTATCTCTGCTAAAATATCTAGGCACAGTGAGATAACTGTAAAATGGCGTTTTCTTGGGGACAGTTCAGTTGAAACCTTTAAACGTATTTACCCTTCCACCACATCCCCCCTCATCAAAACGACGGAAAAATTGAGTCCAGGTTCACTGGGAGATCTTCAAAGGCAAGGCAAGGCAATTTTATTTGTATAGCACACTTTCAACAACAGGGTAATTGAAGGTGCTTTACATGATTTGGTGATTAAAAAAAGAGTTTCAGCAGCTCTGCACTCGTCAGGAAGTCTGTTCCAGATAAGGGGAGCATAGAAACTGAAAGCTGCTTCTCCATGTTTAGTTCTGAGTCTAGGGATGTTTAGTAGGCTAGAGTTGGAGGACCTGAGTGGTCTCGGTGGTTGGTACGGTGACAACAGGTCTTCAACATATTTTGGTGCTAAGCCATTTAATGATTTATAAACTATTTTGAAATCTATTCTCTGAGCTACAGGGAGCCAGTCTAAGGACTGTAGAACTGGGGTGATGTGCTCTACTTTCCTGGTTCTAGTGAGTACGCGAGCAGCAGAGTTCTGGATCAGCTGCAGCTGTCTGATTGACTTTTTAGGCAGACCTGTGAGGACACTGTTGCAGTAATCAATTCGACTAAAGATAAACGCATGGATGAGTTTTTCGAGGTCCTGTTGCGATATTAGTACTTAAATTCCAGAAAAGTTCTTCAGGTAATAGAAGGATGACCTTGATATTGCCTTTGTGTGACCTTGGAGGTTCAGGTCTGAATCGATAACTACACCTAGATTTCGGGCCTGATCAGTAGTTTACAGCTGTATTAATTGAAGGTGTGTCCTGACTGTTCTTCTTTAGGTCCAAAAATAATTCATTTTTGTTTCTATTCAGCTGGAGAAAGTTATGGCACATCCATCCATTTATTTGGTCAATGCATTGATTTAGGGTTTGAATGGGTTCAAAGTCACCTGGTGACATTGTAATGTAAAGCTGAGTATCATCCGCGTAGTTATGGTAGCTAATGTTATTGGTTGCTATAATCTGGCCAAGTGGGAGCATGTACATATTAAATAGGAGAGGCTCTAAGATGGAGCCCTGGGGCACCCCACATGTGATTTCTGTTTGTTCTGATGAAAAGTTTCCCACTGAAACATAGAAGTCCCTGTTCCTTAGGTAGGACTCAAGCCAGCCAAGTACTGTACCAGAGAGTCCGACCCAGCTCTCCAGTCGATCTAACAGTATTTTCTGATCAACAGTGTCAAATGCTGTACTGAGGTGCAATAGAACCAGCACTGTGGTTCTACCACAGTCTGTATTTATTTACAAAGAGAGACTGTACAGATATCAGTTAAATTTAAAAGAAGCTAGGGAAACTTTCTTCTCTGAAATCATTAACAGAAACATTAATAATGCATGGACTTTGTTTGCAACAGTGGAAAGACCAACTAATCCTCCAGTGACTGAACTAAATTCAACCAGGGCCTGCAATGACTTTGCCAGCTTTTTCACTGAAAAGATTCTAACAATCAGACGGTTAGTCTGTACCGCAGCACTGAGCCTATTACCAATGTTATACCCAACGAACACCAATGTAGAAAAAATGTCAGAATTCCATGAATTAAACCAAAAAGCCTAGAAGAAATCATTAAGCAATTAAGCTCCTCCACTTGCAGTCTTGCTATCCTACCCACAGATTTCCTTAAGAAAGTTGTCCCTGTCATTGGGATCTGATCTGATTCAAATAGTGAACTCATCCCTCCTGTCAGGTCTCTTCCCACAGGCTTTAAAAACAGCAGTTATTAAACCACTGCTAAAAAAAGAATAACCTGGACAACACGTTGATGCAGAACTACAGGCCAATTTCTAATCTTCCATTCATCAGTAAAATTATTGAAACAGTTGTGTTTCAGCAATTAAAATAGCTTCAAAACAATGACCAACCGCTTTGATGTTTTTAAGTCGTGTTTGCCTGCTCACCACAGCACTGAGACTGCCCTCATCGTTTTCAATGACATCCACATAAATACAGACTGTTGGAGAACCACAGTGGTGGTTCTGTTAGACCTCAGTGCAGCATTTGGCACTGTTGATCATGATATATTATTGGAACGAATGGAGAGCTGGGTCGAACTCTGGTACACTACTTGGCTCGTTTGAGTCTTACCTAAAGAACAGGGATTTAGCTAACAGCTGGTAACAGGAGTAATGCTTTGACGTATCATATGTTTTGTGTATGCTTCATGTTTTTTTACTGTTTTTACTTTATATGCTTTGTCTTTGTTTTACTGCTATTTTTATTTAACCCCTTAATCATGTAAAGCACCTTGAATTACCTTGTTGAAAGTGTGCTATACAAATAAAATTGCCTTGGCTTGCCTACAATGGGTAAGGACACTGTTTTTATATAGTTTAATGTTATGTTTAATTAAGTCTGATGTTTTTTTGTCTTTTAAATATCCATATCGTGTTAACTTCAGCGATGGAGCTAAGTTATGTGCTTTGATTATTTTCTTTAATTTCATGAACACTTCCACACCGCATCCGTTCCACAGCTGGTGTGAATTAGGCGGAAGACTCCTGTCATAACCTCCCACCCACTCCTCCAACAAACTAAAACAGGAGAGCGAGAGCAATATTTTCCACAGAAAAAAACTCAAGACATTCATTCATACTAGAGAACAAAACAGATTTATTAAGAAAACAAGTGAATGAGACCTTTCACAGGTCTGAAATGCAATCATCTGAATCAGCAGCTTTAAAGCCGGCAAACGTATAAAACATGCAAGGCGACGTGCCCTGGGGGCCAGGGTTGGGAAACACTGCCTTAGGCTACGCACCAACTCATCCCACAAGTGTTCTATCAGAATGAGGTCAGGACTCTTTGCAGGGCAGTCAAGTTCTTCAACACCAAACTGGCTGAATCCATGTATTTAGGGACCTTGCTTTGTGTAATGGTCCACAGTCATGTTGAAACAGGAAGGGGCAGGGTTGGCCCTAAGCATGGGGCAGGGTTGGCTTTAAGCATAGGCAGGCTAGGCGGCCGCCTACAGCGCCACCTGCTGGAGGGGGTGCCAATAGCAATCTTACCGTGTATTTGTCCCACTTCTTCTCAGGATCGTACGGCTCCCAACGACTTGCAGGAAAGATGTGCTTGTTCTTCTCATACCAGCTCCTCAGCACTACTTTCCCTGCATGGGACTTCATCCAGACAAGAGAAAAAACAGCATGAACCAGGATGTTAAATCTTAATGTATACACAGAGCCTAAGATAACATCATAGTGAAATTATGTCTCCACAATAACACTCCTTGCTCACTAGTAATATATATATATATATATATATATATATATATATATATATATATATATATATATATTTATTTTATTTTATTTTATTTTTTTTGCTGAGATGTCTTAACTATTTGTTGCATGGATTACACATGGTGTTAGCTGAGTTCTTTAGAGTTTTGGGTCCATACTGACATGACTGCAGCATAGTTGCTGCTGATTTGTTGGCTATAATGATCCAAACATCCGGTCCACCACATCCCAAAGAGGCTCTACTGGACGGATAATGGAGGCCACATGGGTAGAGTGAACCAGTCATGTTCAAGAAACCAGTTGAAGATTATTTGAAAAATGGCAAGCCATCATTTAATCAACAAACACAACTATGTGTAATTCCTATTACAGATAGTAATTTATCCTGGTCCAAAGTACAGAACTGACTGGAGATTAGATTGGATTTTTTAAATATATAAATAAAATTTTACAAGCAGACAAAGCCAGATTAGAAAACAATATAACCACTTGAAAACAGTCAGTGTTAATGTTAGTGCTTCAAGAATACTTTGCCCATATTTAAGAATGCATACTTAGAGCACTTTGGAGTTGTTTTGATATTTCGACTTCCTAGTTCCCCAGCGGGCTGCAAGGTGGAACAGCTGGTAGCAACCTAGGTTCAAATCAGGCCTCGGGTCTTTGTGCACAGAGTTTGCATGTTCTCCCTGCGCATGCGTGGGTTTCCTCCAGGTACTCTGACTTCCTCCCAGTCCAAAAACATGACTGTTAGGTTAATTGGTCTTTCTTACACGAGCCTAGAGTGTTGCTCTTAGTTATGAGTGTGTGTGTGTGTGCATGCATGGTTGTTTGTCTTATGTGTGTGTCTGTGTTGCCCTGTGATGGACTGGCGATCAGTCCAGGGTGTCCCCGCCTCTCGCCCGATGAATGCAACTGGGCCGTATCGAAAATCTGAATACGAATACATGTACCGCTACACCCCTAAGCTGAAAGGTTCATTGCGGATAGTAATGATGTGTTATGGATATCTAAAATGTACATTTTTATGAGGAAGAAAAGCTTTATAGATATCGGGGATACATTCAGTCTCCTCTTTAAATTATAAAACTACTAGCCATTGAGGCGAACCTTATATTTCTCATGCTGTATTACTCCCTTTGGTAAGCACGATGAGTAAACACTCTTTTTCCATTATCTCACTTTTAGAAACAACCCTTTGGGTGACTCTTAAATCACTATCCAACACCCTGAGTTAGACAAAAAGAACAGTCTAATCTAGTAAAATTACTGATTTAGTAGCATTTTTCTGTTCGTGGAAGGGCAGATTACGGAGTCAAATCCTTGTCAGAATGCTGCTGTTTGAAAATGTTTGATCAGCCTAAATATCGCAGGCATTTTTCTTCTGTCATTTACTCACCAGTAGCTGGGCAATGCTAAGGTTCTAGACTTGTCCCTGGAAATGATCACATTTTAATGCATTTTATGCTAATTTTTCTTAGCTTATATTGAGTGTGTTGGAATGTGTTGCTTAAGTGTGAGCAGGATGGAAACAAATGCTGCTGCTGGATTGATGTTAAAAATCCCACACCTAGTACAGAACAACATGTCCTGCTGTGAGGAGAACGAGATGTTTTCGAACAATCTTTCATGTGCTGTCAGAAGCTTTCGTTTACAAAGATGAGCCAACATTTTAAACATGTTGATGCATGCGTGAGCAACATGTGCTTGCTCGCCTGTTGGATGGGAGATGGGCTAAAAGCATGCTTGCTTAAATGTATAGCATAGTCGTGGCAGCAACATATTGTGGGAATGCTTTTCTTCAGCGGGGAACAAGGAAACTGTTCAGAAATATTAAACAGAGCCAAATATGGGCGAATCCAAGAAGAAAACCTGTTAGAGTGGTGTACCCCAAATGAACTGTGGAGTGAGGAGAACCCTGAATGGAATGGTGCATAACCATAAGGTTTATATCATAGGTGCACTTCAACTGTAAGAGACAGAACGCAAAAAACTATTCCAGGAAATCACATTGTATGATTCTTAGAGAATTTATTTGCAGAAAATAATTATTTAGCACCAACAACCAAGCGACAATTCTGGCCCTCACAGACCTGTCTTTAAGAAGCTCCTCTGTACTCCACTCTTTACTAGGGCTATGCCGGTTTGGAATTTTTCGTACCGCGGTCGGTAATCAACAAATTCCCGCGGTTTTGCGATATACCCAACATACATATATTTATATCTCCCTGCCGCTGTGCCAAGGCTGTACCCTGCTCATGTGCATAACGAGCTGTATATTGACGCCAAACTACGGCCGCGCCTATGTGTCAAAGACGGCTCTGTCTGTGGTGAAGGCAGAGCTCACACACAAGTGTGCAGGGCTTTTTTTTCTGTTCTTTTTTTTTGGGGCGGTGATGACGATGAGACGCTCAGACCCGCGGTGGGCATCACGTGACCGCGGTATGGCGGTAATCCGGTAATCCGGTTACCGCCCCAGGCCTACTCCTTATCTGTATCAATCGCCCCTGTTTGAACATATCTGTATAAAAGACACCTGTCCACACCTTTAAAACAGTCAGACTCCAACCTCCACCATGGCCAAGACCAGAGAGCTGTCCAAGGACACCAAAGACAAGACAAGGGTTGTGCCGATGGACGATGTCATCGTCCATCGGCACAACCCTTGTCTTGTCTTGTCTTGTGATGGCTGACCGATCTCACGATGGTGGCTCTCCTCATGGAGAGCCACCATCGTGATGTCACACACCCCCACCGTGTCAGACACACACTAATCCTATAGTCTCTATTATAGTCAGGAGGAGGAGCGCAGCAATGCAGATGCTTTGTTACAGGTGCGCAAAAACTTGTTAGGCTGCACATAAAAGGAGCTGAGGCAGGACAGCAAGACCCACTGGCCGGAACACCACGAGCGATGACTTGCGCACGTCTCCGGCAAAACTGCGAGAGGCAGACAGGCAGTGCTGCCTCGCCTGCTAGTACCGTTTTACCTCTGTTTTGAGAAGCGAGCGAGGATCGCCGCACAACTTGCGCTATGCGCACTAAGGGTGCGCGGATATTGGTCCCTGCCTTTTGTTTTCCAGCTGTTTTCGGCTGAAGGTAGGAGTAGCACCCCGAGGGTGGAGACATGAGAGTGTCAAAGTAGATCAGGAACCCATCGTGGAGCTGCTCGGTAGGAAGAACTTATTGTAAGGCTGTTACCTGGGAGGAGGACAACCTGGAGTAGTAGGTGGATCCTGATACAAAGACCGCCTTCCTTATAGGTGACTGGGGACAAAATCCGGACGTCAAGTTTTTTTGTTGTTTTTTTTTTTTTTACTTCTTGGCATCAGCGACTGGTCCACCACGAAAATAAATTGTTGTGCTTTACAGCTCGGTTCATCAGTCTCTTTTTTTTCCCCTTACGTGCAACCGAGTGCCACGTTTTGAAAAGGCCGGGTGAGTACAGTGGGTCCCATTGAAGTGGCCACTTCATTTACGCTTATTCACGCAGCTGCGTGAAATGTATTACAACTTGAAATGTACAACGTATTACAACTTATAATGTATTAGTGTAGTAAAATAACGAAAGTACAGTTTAGGAAATTGAAGTTCTTCATACTTTTTAAGTAAAACATTTTTTAGGCCTATGTAAAGAGATATAGTAAAAAAAAAATAAAAAAAGTGCCCCCCCCACGATGATATCATCGTCCATCGCAATGTTTTACTGTAAACATCTTCAACTGCCAATTTGGGGGACATTGCCCAACCCTAGACAAGACTGTACACCTGCACAAGACTGGGATGAGCCAATCTACAATAGGGAAGCAGCTTGGTGAGAAGAGATCAGCTGTTGGAGCAACTGTGGGGTACACATGATCTGAATGGTGAGAAAATGGCCCAGAACTACACGGAGGGAACTGGTCAATGACCTGAAGAAAGCTGGGATAACAGTAACAAAGGTTACTATTAGAAACACACTACGTCATCATGGATTCAAATCCTGCAGTCTCCCTGCTTGGGCCAGCACATTTCCAGGCCCATTTAAGTTTGCCAGAAACCATCTGGATGATCCAGAGGAGGAATGGGAGAATAACATGTGGTCAGATGAAACGAAAATAGAACTCTTGTGTATAAACGCCACTCGCTGTGTTTGAAGGGGGAAGAATGCTGAGTTGAACACCATACCCACTGAGAAGCATGGGGGTGGAAACACTATGCTTTGGGGCTGCTTTTCTGGAAAGGGGACAGAAAAACTGATCCATATTAAGGAAAGGATGAATGGGGCCATATGTCATGAGATTTTTGGGCAAAAACCTCCTCTAGGAATCTTCCAGCATGACAATGATCCCAAACACACCACCAGGGCAACAAAGGAGTGGCTACGTAAAAAGCATTTCAAGGCTAGTGGCCTAGTCAGTCTCCAGACCTTAATCCAATAGAGAATCTGTAGAAGAGTTGAAAGTCTGTGTTGCCCAGCGACAGCCCCAAAACATCCCAGTTCTAGAGAAGATCTGCATGGAAGAATGGGCCAAAATACCAGCTACAGCGTGTGTGCAAACCTAGTGAAGACCTACAGGAAACATTTGACCTGTCATTGCCATCCAAGATTATATTAAAACTTTGGTTATTGACCAAATATTTATTGTATATGTATGTTCTATATAACAAAATGAGCAAATATTTCTTACGCTTCATTTGCCACTAAATAAAGCCCACTGTGACATCCATGTCCTTTTTTTGGTGAAGTAGTGAAGCAGGTTTCTCATATCAAAACAACCACCAGCTTTCATGAGCTTCATATTTTACACCAAAGAGTGCTGGTCTTTGGCAACCAGATGCAGTTGTTGCATAAATATATATATTCTAATGTTGTTTTACAGATTTTTAGTGGATCCTTTTACGACACCTAAAATCTATGTCCAAATCTATGATGATTCTAAAACACCTCAGAGAGATGCTGTTGACCTGGCAGCAGAATTTTAGAATCTTATTTTGTCTGAGGTTTTGTCCAACAAAAACAGAGGCTCAAAGATTAAAATAGGCTTTGGTTGTCCAAAAACCTGTCTACTGACCTGTAAAGGCCAGTAGAGTAATTTCCCCCTGAGTATAGCTTTGTACCAGCATCCGCCTGCCATATAATTTGTAATCCCTTTAAATTGGATGGCTTTTTTTCCACCTGACCATTTCTTGTTTATTACAGTCTTACTCAGATCCTGTTTATTTAGTCCATTTCCTCACCTCATCTTTTTCCACGGTGGCATCGTTAACTAGTCGAATATCATCATGGACGTCAAAGCTGAACAAAGGGCCTGTTAACAAAGAAAACTTCAAATAAGAAAAAAACAACTGCACTTCTGAACAGTTTGTTTCAAACAAGACATAAAAATTCCCCAAATGTGGAGAGAATTTAAAAATGTCAACTGGAGGAAATGTATTCGCTTCGGTATAAAATGACACCGACCACAGAGGAAGGATAAAGGGCTGGTATGACTGAGCTTAAAACGTAAACTAAATTGACTAAATTGAAAACAGTTGTTTCAAAATCTCAGGAAAACACATTGTTTTATTTATCTTAGAATCAAGAGTCCCTGTAAACCCTCACAGCTTTTCCACGAAAACAAAAGACATTTGGAACAAAAGACCCAACAAGAACGCCTTAGCTGCTAATAAGTTAGTCTTATTAGCAGCTAAAACTTCTGGCCAAAATAGTCCAAATGAAGGAGATTTTGTCATAAAGCATCAGGATTGTATAAGCTGTCATAACGATGTGCTGCTAGGATTTAAAAGTTTATAGGGAGTGGTCCAACTCCTCCATTATCAATTATTATTAAAGCTTGATGCAAAACATCTTTTAATCTCATCTTTTAATCTTCCTGTAATGAAATTCGTCAAAATATAATTTGCTTTTTAAATCGGATATTGAGCCATGTGGTGAAAACGCTCCTCCTTACCATATATGGAAAACAACGTTCTAGAAGGAGAAAACCCACATTGCTAGCCCAGTAAGATTTGGAGAAGTTAGGATCCCAGAAAATGTTTTTCTAAATGTATTTACTTGTTTCTTTTACTGGAATTGTGCTGAAATTTCGTGCTGCTGAGTTTCTGTTCGACAAGAACCGACCAATTTCGGTTCCGTCTCCTGCTGCTGAGCCACCAGTGCGTAGTCCGGTTTTAGCTCAGTGATGTTTAACAAATCTATGTTAAGCCGACAAGACTGGGAGCCAAACAGGCTGATAGTTGCAGGTCATTTAGTTGGGCTGTCTGCTCATGTAGTGAGTCAATAATCTACTGCCAAACCAATGTGCCACTATAGCATGTTAGCTGTATTTGAAAATGTGCAGCATAAAAAAACATAAATGTATCTATGTCCCATAGCTACAGTATTACAGGAGCAATAAGTCTTAACTTAATTTCTAAAGGTAACATGGAAAACTAAAGTGATGTTCCAATGTTAGTTTAAAGATTTAATGTGTACTTTTAAGGGTTAGTTGTGATGTTTTTTGACGTGTGGTTGTGTGAAGTTATTTTACGTTAATAGTTTCCATAACCTGTTGCTTAAATATGTCATATCATGGTTGGTTTGTGGTGAATGACAGCTAGTCAGATGTATGCCGTCTGTTTTTGCTGACAAACAGATTAAAACACAACCACTGTTATGTTTGCTCAACAACGTCTGCGTTTCTAAGTGCAGCTGCACTGGTGATACGGCACCTATCTACTACTGGTAAGGGAACACTTTACTGATAATAAACACCTAGAACCACACTTCAAAAGATCTAAACTAACCCGTTAAACGTAATTCTTAAGGTCCTGTGAGTGGTAGTGTCAAAGTATTACTGACAAGCTTAAACTAGGGTGAAAACAGTTTATCTTAAAGAGAAATGAAGAACGTAGAGTTGTTCTGGAGTTATAAACCGATGTTAACTTACCAGACTTTCCTCTGGCTTTGGTCACAATGAAGTCATAAAAACTGTGGTGCTACAAAACACAAGGCAATAAGGAGTGATTTCCCTTACATTCCACCAGAATCCGATGCTTTCACTTTTATTCATTATTAACTTTATGTAATTAAGAAAAGATTGGACTCACGTGTGGGATAATAAGATCTTCCTTGATGTACATCAGCTGCTCCACTCCAGCAGACCTGCAGAGAGGAAGTGTTGACTTTAAAGTAAGCACAGACGGATACATCAGCACTTCCTGAATATTCTTTTGTTAAAAACCAGGAGTATGAGGGAAAAAATAAAAAGCACAGGAGGAAATATGTGTCCTGCTTCACAGTCATATGTGATCGGATGATTCCAAACAGGAAATGACAACAGAATAATACAGAATTTTAAAAAAATGATTTTAACTTGAAGATTGAAGGTCCCTTTTGAACAACGAATGATGCCTAAAGTAAAGATAAAAAAATTCAGTTAACCATTTAAATTAAGCCATTTAAGCTTGGTGCTAGGCACTTTTACTACTTTCCAATTCTTTTTTTTATGCCTGATATTCGTGAAATAAACACTTCATGGCACAAAGCTGGGGCTACTTCAAGACCAAGCTGCACAAGTGTAACAAAAGCCAGAAGACCACCTAATAACCCAATATTAAATTCTAACAGAGGTTCTTATTTTATGAGTCCCTCCAGAACCCAAATGATCACTATCTATCTATAGTCTTGTCAACTTTTGATCAATTTCAGAAATGTTTGGCTGAAGAAGCGGATTCAGCCACTGGTACAACAGCCGCGCCCGAAGACGTCGTCTGTCAAAGTCTCCGTTAAAGGACAACTAAACACCAAATCAACTTTTTGTAGCTTATAAACTGCATAAATATGCTTCTTATAGTTCTCTCTACATGTCCTGGTCACTTTTTTGACATTTGAGTGCAAATTAGATAAAATCTCACTTTTGAGCCTAAAACCGTCTGTGTGGCGCCATCTGTGCATTTTCGGTTGCACTACATTTGAATTTCATTCCTGTCCTCCCCATTTGCTCAGAAGTTTGTGTGACATTGATTTGGAGGTGTGTGACGTCCGTCGCTCTGCCGCTTGGGGTATAAAAGCAGTCAATTGTCGCACACGCCCCGTAGCGACTTGGAATACTGAGTGAGCGTTTTACATCGATTTTCAGGTTAGCAAGTTATCATTAGCATATCACCCGTGATTCCTTCGCCAACTTGATGGAGTTTGAGCTGGGTTTCGCTAAGAAGCTCCTTTTGAAGAGCGAGGCTATCCCCACCCTTGGTCTTCCACAACTAAGGAAGGAGTTACCGGCACTGGTGCCCAGCGAACCCGGAGATTTCAGGCGCCAATCTGAGGTGAGTGGGCAAAAATAATGACTAAAACAACTAATAATGATGCTTTGGCGCTTACAATAGCAATCTTTGTAGCTGCAGTGTTAGAAACATTTGGTAAAGAACTGTAGACTTGTCACCTTTTGGCGGAAAACGCTGTGTTGATCTTGAAAAAGGTCATCCACGTAAATCGCGCATATCTAATAAAACATATTTGTAGGGGCTCTGTGTGGGAGACCCGGTGCCGTGCTCACAACAGCGCTAATAACAATGAATGTTGTATGCACCCAAGGCGCCTTTTCAGCGCCAAAACAGCCCTGTTCCAGCTCCAGGGCTGTGGGTGCTGACTGCGCCTCTAGACCGGCTTCAACATCCCCCTGCCCCGCGCGGGAACTGCACGGGTCCGCGGAACGAGTCAGCGCTGTAATGCTGAGTTTAGCGCAGTCTGCTCACGGTTTTGTTGTTCAGTCTGTTAGCTAGTGGAGAGTCCGAATAACTTTTGCCTTGAGTTTATAATGCCGTAAGATAATACGATCTCCAGGAGATGAGTGTGACTGGCGTTTGTTTTTATCACGTCCACATAGCTGTCAGTCACAGCGCCAATGCAAATGTGTCAATCACAGCCCAGACCACGCCCAACTGTAAACCCCCTGCTTGTCCCCAGTGACGGTTAGTCCGCCGAGCAACGCCCCTTTTAGATATAATTTTCAAATTTTCTTGTGGGCGGAGTAAGGCTGGGCACTGGTGTTTAGTTGCTCTTTAAATAAGCCTCAGCATTGATTCCACTTGAGACATTTGATTATGCACAAGCTGGTTTGCATTTCAGGTCCATGTGGACTGGGAGGAAGTTGTGAGACTGTGCGTTAAGGCAACAACAGTATCAGAAAAGGACAGTCCGTGGGTTTACACACAGTAAGAGAAAGCCAAAATAGTGCCTAAGTCTGTCTAAATTCATACTTTTGAAATGCTTGTATACGCCTTAGTCTGGCTGGAGTCGAACCGAAGTGGCCTACTCCTAATAGAGATAAGACACCCAGATAATGCGGTTACAGAACCGAAGTCCTCTGCATGTATACGACGTCCCAGGTTAGACGAGCTACGACTGGCCTGGGCACTTCCCCATCCAGAAGTGACAATACTGCGGGAGCAGGAAAAACAACACCGGTACGACAACAACACAGCAGCAACAACGAGTGTTACACAATCAAACAGTACGTACAAAATGTATGTGCTGCAGCGTTATTTTCCTCAATTTCTTCACTCATTGTGCACGCTATAGGCCAACCGGAAGAATGTATTTCACCACCTACCGTCGAACGCACTTCATTCAATAATTAGGTTTACTTAGGGAACATGTAAACTCACATAAAAGCTCCCATTCTGGTTAAGGTATTAGCTCGATTATGGCCATAGCGGGATTTAGATACGCACACAGCGTTCTCTTCACCCAGTCCTGCTTCTGATTTTATAACCATGAACAGATTTTAGAATGTGTTACCAGACTTTGATATTTTCATCTATATTAATTTATCTGGATAGCAAATAATGTTTTACATTTTTCTTCGGTCTAAACTCACCTGAGTTCACTGAAGTCCTTCCTAAGGACCTCCAGGGCCTTCTGCAGGAAGTTCTGGATGGTGTTACCCTTCTTCATCTGCAGTGCAAACACACACAGAACAAATATGATGTTGCAACATAAAAAAACAGTAGAAATCAGTTCAGAGCATAAAGGTCATACTTGTCAAACTATACATTAGGGCAAAAAACTATCTGGCAGCATCCACTTGTGCAAGTTGTCCCACTTAAATTGATGAGATAATTAGAGAGGTCTGTAATTTTCATCATAGGTACACTTCAAATGTGAGAGACGGAATGTAAAATAACCCAAAGAAATCCAGGAAATCCCATTGTTTGGATTTTAAAGAATTAATTTCAAAAATGGTGCAGAAAATAAGTATTTGGTCAGTAACAAAAATTCAACTCAAAACTTTATCATGTAACCTTGGTTGGCAATGACAGAGGTCAAACGTTTCCTGCAGGTCTTCACCAGGTTTGCACACACTGTAGCTGCTATTTTGGCCAATTCTTCCATGCAGATCTTTTCTAGAGCTGGGATGTTTTGGAGCTGTCGCTGGGCAACACAGACTTTCAACTCCATCTACAGATTCTCTATTGGATTCAAGTCTGGAGACTGGCTAAGCCACTCTAGAACCTTGAAATGCTTTTTACGGATCCACTCCTTTTATGCCCGTTTATATCAAATGTTCTATTTTGGTCTAATCTGACCACATGACATTCACACAATCGTCCCCTGGATCATCCAGGTGGTCTCTGGCAAACTTTAGATGGGCCTGGACATGAGCTGGCTTAAGCAGGGGGACCTGTGGAGCGCTGCAGGATTTTAATCCATGACGACATAGTGTGTAACTAATAGTAACCTTTGTTTCTGTGGTCCCAGCTCTTTTCAGAACATTGACCACCCCCAGTGTAGTTCTGGGCTGTTTCTTTTACAATCTTGTCCCTGGGTTCCTTGGACAGCTCTCTGGTCTTGGCAATGGTGGACGTTGGAGTCTGACTGTTGACTTAAAAAAGAAGTAACAGGTCTGTAAGGGCCATAATTCTTGCTTGGTTGTAGGTGCTAAACACTTATTTTCTGCACCATTATACAAATAAATTCTCTTTTAAAAAAAACATACAATGTGATTTCCTAGAGTTTTTTACACTGTCTCTCACAGTTAAAATGTACCTATGATGAAAATTACAGACCTCTCATCTTTTTAGGTGTATCAACTTTTACAGCCCAAACTGGGAAGTATTTAAAACTCTTGCAATGATTTGGATGAGCAGACATTCACTGTGACAAATTACATTGCTTTCTGTGAAAACAGCACAGTTCCCCGGAAAGTGATCACAGTGCACCCTAATAAGCCTTGGGTCTGTAAATCTTTCAACGCTGTCTTCAATTAGCAAAAGTTGGCTTTTAAACAAAGGGAAATGAATCAACAGAAGATTTTACAAAGGTCAGTGAAAATGAAATAAACATGGCCCAAATTACATGCAGAAATAAATTCTACCAAAGCCTGGAGAAAAATTAAATCCATGCTTGACATTCAGGATAAACAAAAAAGCCTTTATGACCAGCTTAGTCTGATCATTTTCTGACAGCAGAGTTAAATCTAATCTCATGGATGATTGGTGGAAACAAGATGCAACGTTGAGCTTTTTGGCAAAAGTTGTGAAATCCAATGTACATGTGATGTCTTGGTTTCTGTATTTTTAATATATGCACAAAATAGAAATAATGTACATTTCTAGAATAAAAGTTTAAAGTAACATGTTGGGAGGGAGAATGTAAAAAACATAAATAGGAATGCACGATATACTGGCATCAGTATCGGCCGATATTAGTCATTATTTATAACCTAACACCTGTCTTTAATCCCATCTTGTTGCCATTTGTGTTTTGAGCGGAGAAGGGGGTTGGCCAGTATGGAGTCGTTTTCATGCAGTCTAATATATATATATATATATATATATATATATATATATATATATATATATATATATATATATATATATATATATATATATATATATATATATATATATTTTTTTTTTTATTATTTTCATATTATGAGTGTAACGGTACATGTATCCGCGTTCAAATTTTTCGGAACTTTACAGAAGCTTCAGTGACAGGCGTACCGAGTATCCACCAGGAAGCCAAACTTTATTGCACTTTGGCGTGCAACACATGCGACTCTGAACAAATTCAGTGCAGCCCGGCCTCCTGCTAGCAGAAGTTATGGCCAGCGAATCTATGGTTGCTGTTAACAACCACAGATGTTACTGAGCTTCAGCTCAGTAACATCTGTGGTTGAACTTTGGACACAACTTAGCTCCCGTCGTTGGTGCAGTGTCTTAACTTAACAATAAAGAATAAGCCAACTGGACATCCGGCTGTAAAAATGTGTTAAAAAACGTTTATTTCGGGAATTTGTCAGTTTGCGTTGTTTTGAAGCAGAGCAGCAGCTGCTGGACGCTGAACGGAAGGAGCCCACCACTGTGTCCCACATAAATACCAAAATAAAGTTATGTATTTAATATATTTTGTTTTCAGTTAACAACACATCCAATAAAGTATATAAAACATATACAATTGTGTAAAAATAGAACATATGAAACCAAGAGAAATTTGGGGTTAGAAACTGAGGCTCTTCAGAAAAAAGAAACTCTGTGATTTAATCATTAGACTAGCAGTGTGTTGTAAGGATTCCTCCTTCACCTGTAAAACTCATGCAACATCCTGTTCACCGGTTCAGGTAACAGCTTAACCCCCAATTAACTTGTTACCACTGCTGACACAGACAGTAGGGCAGTCTAAAATATTCATTGCATCATATCTCAGATTTTAGCAGAAAGCCAAACTATTGATGTTGCAGTTTCCTAAAAAGAAAATGTTGAAACTGGTATGGTATTTATTTATTTTATGGTATACATTTTTACGCTATCTGAGAATATTTCGTTGGAAAATTTACTGCAAGTGCAGTTTGATTTTAAATGTCATAAAACAAAAACTTTTTTTCACATTCCCTGACTATACCGAAAATGAAACCAAGGTATGTACATATATGTTAAGGATGTGTATGCATCTTGCATGTGTGCAAGAATCTGGCGATACAATATGCATTACGATTTAGAGGGGGACGATACGATATACTGCGATACTATGAGTAAGACTATATATTGGGATTTTTAAAACTGAATTTAACTGTAGAAAAACTGTCACAGCATTCTAAACACTCCAACCTGTTTCACACTTCATCCAGCTTTATTACTAGATCTAGTTGATGCACTAGAACGAAGAAGGTGAAAACAGCCACCAACTGCCAGTCATACTTTAAATTTGACTACAAAAATGACTATCATGATTAATGGTTCCATTCAAATTCTAAAAAATAAAATAAAAATCGATACATTGCTTTTGAATATCGATACAATATCGTGACATAAAATATAGCAATATATTGCCGTACCAATGTGTGTGTGTGTGTGTGTGTATGTATATATATACATATACATATACATACATATATACATATATATACACACATATATACATATAGACATATATATATACATATATATATACATATATATATAGATATATATATACATATATATATAGATATATATATATAGATATATATCACACACACACTCACACACGGGCAACAAAAGTATTTGACACCCACCAATTGAGTTGTCCAACTTAAAAAGATGAGCGGCATCTGTAATTTTCATTTCACCATAGGTACAATTCAACTGTGAGTGACAAGATGTAAAAAAAAAAACAACCAGGAATCACACTGTATGATTTTTAAAGAATGTATTTGTATAGTAGTGCAGAAAATAAGTATTTAGCACCTACAAATGAGCAAGAATTCTGGCCCTCACAGACCTGTCACTACTTCTTCAAGAAGTTCTTCTATCTCCACTCGTTACTTGTTGACACCTGTTTGAACTCGTTATCTCTATAAAAGACACCTGTCCACACCTTAATAAAGTCAGACTCCAACCTCCACCATGGCCAAGACCAGAGAGCTGTCCAAGGACACCAGGGACAAGATTGTACACCTGCACAAGACTGGGATGAGCCAATCTACAATAGGCAAGCAGCTTGGTGAGAAGAGATCAACTGTTGGAGCATTTTTTAGAAAATGGAATAACTACAAGATCACTGTTAATCTCCCTCAATTTAGGACTCCATGAAAGATCTCACCATGTGGGGTACACATGATCTTGGACGGTGTGGAAACAGCCCAGAACTACACGGAGGGAACTGGTCAATGACCTGAAGAGAGCTGAGACCACGGTAA
Source organism: Valencia hispanica (assembly GCA_963556495.2). Taxonomy (NCBI): domain Eukaryota; kingdom Metazoa; phylum Chordata; class Actinopteri; order Cyprinodontiformes; family Valenciidae; genus Valencia; species Valencia hispanica. Next base: position 11,322,258 of record OY747709.1, on the reverse strand, counting down.
CAAAGGTTACTATTAGTAACAGACTACGTCGTCATGGATTAAAATCCTGCAGCACTCCAAAGGTCCCCTTGCCGAAGCCAGCACATTTCCAGGCCCATCTAAAGTTGACCAGAGACCACCTGGATGATCCAGAGGAAGAATGTCATGTGGTCAAATGAGACCAAAATAGAACTCTTTGGTATAAACGCCACTCACCATGTTTGAAGAGGGAAGAATGCTGAGTTGCATTCCAAGAACATCATACCCACTGTGAAGCATGGGGATGGAATCATTATGCTTTGGGGCTGCTTTAATACAAAGGGGACAGGACGACTGACCCGTATTAAGGAAAGGATGAATGGGGTGGGGCCATGTTTCGTGAGATTTTTGGGAAAAACCTCCTTCCATCAAAGAGAGCATTAAAGATGAAACATGGATTAATCTTCCAGCATGACAATGATCCAAAAAACATCGCCTGGGCAACGAAGGAGGGGCTACGTAAAAAACATTTCAAGGTTCTGGAGTGGCCTAGCCAGTCTCCAGACCTCAGTCCAATAGAGAATCTGTAGAAGAGTTGAAAGGCAGTGTTGCCCAGTGACAGCCCTAAAACATCACAGCTCTAAAGAAGATCGGTATAGAAGAATGGGTCAAAATACCAGCTACCAGCGTGTGAAAACCTGGTGAAGACCTACAGGAAATGTTTGACCTCTCTCATTGCCAAGTATTCAGGTGAACTTTTGTTACTGACCAAATACTTATTCTCTGCACCATTATACAAATATATTCTTTAAAATTCATACAAGGTGATTTCCTGGATTTATTTTACATTCTGTCTCTCTCAATAGAAGTGTACCTATGATGAATATTACAGACCTCTCTCATCTTTTCAAGTGGGACAACTTCCACGATCGGTGGCTGCCGAATACATTTTTGCCCCACTGTACATAATGGCCCCAGAAAACTATTCTGGTTTCTGCCATCAAAATCCACCTTGAGTTACCTTGACAGTTTTCCGATGGCCTGAGCCGTCCCAGTAGCTGAAGGTAATTTCAATCTCTTCATCTAAAGACAGAAATTGACTTCGTTGTAAAATTCAGAGCAAGAAGGTGGGTTAAACACATCAAAGAGTGATACAGGATTTAGGTAAAACAATAAATATAAGTCTATCACTCACTCTTGATCTTCTCCTGCTTCAGCTCCCACTCCTGTCTCAACTCCTCTCTGAGGCGGTTTTCCTCCTCCTAAAAAGCACCCCCCAAAATACAGAAAAGCGGCAAAAAAATCATTGTAATTGAAACTGTAATTTTCATAAACGGCATTCCTTTTGGACAACATTCCAGCAGCATGCCATAAAGCATCATAGCTTTCCCACATAGTATCAACATTAACATACAGCTAGTTGCTACCCTCTGGGGCTGCAAACTGTCAACACAAGTTCACTTTCTCAGCAGGAGTGATCTGATTGTGAGGGAAACTAGACCTCAGGAGGTGAAACAGAACATTTCCAAATAAACTGAAAATATGTCTTCAAAAGGAACCTGACCTCTCTGTCTCGATCTGGAAGGAAACTTGTATCCACATCTGGATTTTTGCCCAATTTTTTCTTCTTTACTGGAACACCTGTGGAAAACAAAATCTTCTTTGTTCACCATGGAAATAAATGCTTGACACAAGGTTTAAGACTGTGGTTGGGGAATTTATGACCATACTTGGTAAAGAAGGCCTTATTTATAAAGGTATTATGTTTCCGCTCCAATTCATCTCCAAAATGTTGTGTTGGGGTAGGAACTTTGTGTAAAAGTCAGTGAAGTTCTTCCAGACATAATTCACTCATCCAGTCTTTATGGATCTTACTTTATGAACTGTTGGAGATGTTTGGAACAAAAACAAGCCATTCCCCTAAACTGTTTCTACAAAGTTGGCATGGAATTGTCCAAAACTGCAGCACTAAGAAGTTTGTTTTACTTGAACTAAGAGGTCGAGACCAACCCCTGAAAAACAACCATGGCTGGCACTAGAAACTACGACTGGGTAATAAATCGATTTTTTTTTATTAAATCAAATTTCCTGTTTGTGAAGATTTAATTTTGGAAAAATCAGTTTGTTTGTTTTTTAATCACCAATGCTCTCCTTAGGCTTCCATAGTTCAGAGTGATGTCAGCCCGACCGCAGGCCCTACCATCTTGGTTTACAAGCATGTTTTGCAGCGTAAATTTATTTTAACTTTGAATTCAGGTCAACTCCCAGAAGGACTGATTAAAAGCAAAAGCAAGTTGTTACCATATTTTCTGTCATTTGGAATTTCTTTTCAAGAATAGAAAGGGAGAAAAAAAATTGATTAAAATCAGAAATCTGATTCAGTGTGACAATATTTGTGATTTTATATTTATGCCCAGTCCTACCATAGACTATTCTGCACCAAAGCTGACAATGCAGTCAGGCTGGTGCTGGTTTCCTGGCAACTGTCAAACTTGGTCTCATCCACCGGCCTGCCGAAGCGTCTTATTGGTCAATCACAGTGTGCTTTGCAAGACTGCAACCTTGTCCTGTGATTACAAGAGGCCTTTCACCTTATGGTGAGTTATTATCTTTTCCCAGTCTCATATTCCACACTCAACTGTTGATCCTGGAACATTTAAAAGCAAGGAAATTTCACGACTGGACTGATTGCAGAGGTGGCATTCTATCATGATACTACTGTCTTGTTTGTCCGATAAATAGGACCCAAACGCGGCAAAATAAAACTTAAATGATTTAATTGTAACAAAAAGCAAGGAGAATAAACTTACAGCACTGGGAGAACCAATAAATCCAGCGATAAAGAAACAAACAGGAACTGGGCAGCAATCGGGAATCAGACAGGGAAAGAATGACGACGGACCAGCGAGTAGTGACTGAATGAGAGTATAATTTATACTGGGGAGGAAATGAGGAAGTGAGAGGAGACCAATGCCCAATTAGGGGAATCAGATGCAGGTAAGAGGGAAAGAGCAGGTGGAAACAATTAACGGCTGGGAAGAGAACAACACAAGGATGGAACAACACAAGAAACAGCTTAGGGTACAGAGGGGAAGGAAATTAAGTGGAAGCAAAACAAAGCAAAATCTACGGAACCTGACAACTACGCTGTGTAAATCACAGAGTCCCTGAGAGCTACTCATTATTTCACAGATGATTGAAGAAGCAATCTGCATGCTTAGGGGCTGGATTCCACACACCTGTGGCCATGGAAGTCACTAGAATCTCTTTATCCACAACACAGTGTACACAGTACAACAGGATGTCAATCTAGAGCATTTATGATTCAAATTCAAAAATATTTTATTGATCCCAGAGGGAAATTAAGTGTTGGTATAGCTCATATAATTAATTCTTTAAGGAGTTGTTGTAGATAATGATGGCTGTGGGCAGGAAGGATGTCCTGTAGCGGTCTGTATTGCAGCGAAACTGAAGAAGCCTCCGACTGAAGACGCTCTGTTGTTGTATGACTGTCTCATGAAGAGGATGCTCAGGGTTGTCCATAATTTTTTTGATTTTATGAAGAATCCCTCTTTGCATCATCATCTCCAGATGTTCCACAGTTGTCCCAAGAACAGAACCAGCCTTCTTTATCAGGTTGTTTAGCCTATTTAAATCCCTGGCTCTGATGCTGCTACCCCAACAGATGACGGCTGAAGAGATTACACTCTCCACAACAGACTTGTAGAAGATCTCCAGCATCTTGCTGCAAACCTTGAAGGACCTAAGCTTCCTCAAGAAGTACAGTCTGCTCTGTCCCTTCTTGTAGACGGTTTCACTGTTGCGCCTCCAGTCCAGTCTGTTGTCAAGGTGAACTCCGAGGTATTTATATTCCTCAACCACCTCCACTTCTTCTCCCATGATGGAAACAGTGTTTGACTTATCCCTGTTTCTTCTGAAATCTACAATCATCTCCTTTGTTTTGTTCACATTCAAGGTGAGACGATTGTTTCCACACCATGTCACAAAACGGTCCATCAGCTCTCTGTATTCAGCTTCTTGTCCATCTCTGATACACCCAACAATTGCAGAGTCATCTGAGTATTTCTGCAGATGACAGGTCTCTGATTTGTACTGGAAGTCTGAGGTGTACAGAGTGAAAAGGAATGGTGAGAGTACGGTCCCCTGTGGTGCTCCTGTGCTGCTGACCACCTGGTTTGACACACAATTCTTCAGTCTCACAAATTGTGGTCTGTTGGTCAGGTAGTCATTGATCCAGGCGATTGTTGAGGGCTCCACCTGTGTCTTCAGGAGTTTCTGACAAAGCAAATCAGGCTGAATTGTGTTAAATGCACTGGAGAAATCAAAGAACATGATCCTCACAGTGCTGCCTGCTTTGCCCAGATGACAGTGGGTTGGTTGAAGTAGGTGGATGATGGCATCTTCAACTCCAACTCCACAGCGATAAGCAAACTGCAGTGGGTCCTGATACGTTCTTGTTTGCTTACTCAGGGGTGCCAACAGGAGTCTCTCCAGGACCTTCATGATGTGGGATGTCAGGGCAACAGGTCTATAGTCATTGATGACTGATGGGTGAGTTCTTTTGGGAACTGGAACAAGGCAGGATGTCTTCCATGACACTGGAACCTTCTCCTGAGTTAGGCTAAGGTTGAAGATGTGCTGCAGAATCCCACAGAGCTGCTCTGCACAGGCCTTCAGGACTCTGGGGCTGACACCATCTGGACCTGCAGCCTTGTTCCGGTTCAGTTTCTCCAGCTGCCTCTTCACCTGACTTTTGGAGACAGACAAGTGGAAGGGGGAGGCAAAGGGGGTAGCACCATTTCCTGACTTGGTTGAAGTCAAACTTGTGGAATTACAAGAGTCCATGGCTGAGGTGAAGGATAAAACATCCAAGGTGTAACAGGAAAGCTGTTGATCAGAGGAGAGTGGGATGTCTGTTTGGCTGGGAACAGGAGAGGAGGATGCTAAGCTAGTTCCTGAACTGAACCTGTTTAAGAATATGTTCAGTTCATTGGCTCTGTCCAGACTTCCATCTATCCAATCCTTCCTGTCCTTAAAGCCTGTGATCTTTCTCATTCCTGACCAGACATCTCTGATATTGTTCCTCTGGAGTTTGTTCTCCAGCTTCTTCCTGTATGGCTCCTTGCTGTCTCTGATCTTGACCTTAAGTTGCTTCTGTATACACCTCAGTAATTCCCTGTCTCCCTCCCTGAAGGCTCTCTTTTTTCTTGTTTAGCAGTTCCTTCAGGTCACTGGTGATCCAGGGTTTGTTATTAGGAAAACATCTTACTGTTCTGGTGGGGATGATGTTGTCCACACAGAAGTTTATATAGTCAGTCACACACTCAGTCATTCAATTCAAATTCAATTCAAATTCAAAAATACTTTATTGATCCCAGAGGGAAATTAAGTGTTGGTATAGCTCATATAATTAATTCTTTAAGGCATTGATGTCCTCTCCATGTGCTTGGCAAAGAGTCATCCAGTCTGTGGTTGCAAAACAACCCTGCAGGGCTTCTTCAGCTTCCTGTGACCATTTTCTCACAGTTCGTTTTGACACAGGTTGCCTCTGAACAAGTGGTTTATATTCTGAACAGAGAAAAACAAGATTGTGATCTGATTGTCCCAGAGGAGGTCTTGGTTTAGACATGTATGAATCCTTTACATTTGCTTAAAACAAATCCAAGGTCCTGTTTTTTCTTGTAGAGCAGCTGACAAACTGTTGAAATATTGGAAGTGTAGTAGAGAGCGAGGCATGATTAAAATCATCAGATATTGCCACAAATGCATTGGGGTGCTCTGTCTGTAGCTTAGCAACAACGGAACTGATGACATCACATGCATTCTTGGCAACGACTGAAGGTGGAATGTAAACAACTGCCAAAATTACACTGGTGAACTCTCTTGGTAAATAATATGGACGAAAACTCACTGCCAAGAGTTCGACATCTGGGCTGCAGAGACGACACTTCACAGTAACATGTCCTGGATGACACCATCAGTGTTGTTGACAAGCACTGCTACTCCACCACCTTTTCTTTTTCTGCTTGTCTTCAGATCTCTGTCTGCTCGTACAGTCAGGAAGCCTGGCAGACAGACGTTTGAGTCGGGGATATGATCCAGCAGCCAAGTCAGCCAGTAAAACACATAACACTGCATTCACGGTACTCTGGCTGAGTCCTTGTAAGGGATTGGAGTTCATCCATCTTGTTAGCCAGTGATCTTACGTTGCCCATTATGATCGATGGAAGAGATTCAGTTGAGGTATTATTTCAGCTTTTGCGATGTTAATCAGCTGCTCCCGGCTGTAAACCACATTGTTGCCATGGTTACGTATCATAGCAAATAATCAAAAAGGGAAAAATTTACAGCAAAAATCCTTCCAGCTTCACAGCACCAAAAACTAGAAAGTATACAGATCAAAAAAATACAATCTTCTTTAAGAAAAAAGAGGAACCAATGTACAAAAAACCAAAACTTAATATGTAGCCAACAGAGCCACTCCAACATGCAGCCACCCAGAGCAGCGCAATTCTAGAAAGTAGAATTAGGACCATCAGGGTTAGGTCAAGCTTTCTACGTGTATTTATCCAACTTGTTACTGTCTAAGATTGAGTTACATATCTTAATGAGCTGCATTTTTAAAGCTACTGGTTTACAGTTTAGCTAAACCTTGATAATCAAGGTGAAATCACTCAAAGAATCTAAACTCAGACCAGCCACCTTAAACCGTGCGGGTTTATTTTTTTACTTTATTAATCAAAAGCGAAGCAGGAAACTCCTCACCCCAAGTTGCACTTGGACATAGGCTGTGTCCAGATTCAGGGGTTGGATCCTTCTAAGGTCGAATTTTAAGAACAGTTACATCACACCGCCGCGACGAGGGCTGTCCGAATTTGAAGAGTACTTAAAATATGGCCCACAAATCCGTCCTGCTTTCCCCCCGATTCTAAGGACGGGTGCGGTGTACCCTTTACTGCTCTCCATATCCCAAGATGCATTGCGAGCCGGCCGGGAGTTGCTCCAGCACAATGGCAGACCAAGGGGGAGACGGAGCGAGAGAAGAATACTGCTTTAAAAGTAAAGTAAAATGTTAAAGCGCTTGTGTTTTAGCCTTTTTTCTCGTTTTTATCAAAATTCGTTTTTATTACAATTTATCATAAATAATTGTAATTACGAATAAGCTGGAATGGCGGAGCCGTTTTTTTAATGAGTTGGGATTACGCTAATTTTTTTTTTTAAATAAGCCTTTTGTTATACGTTTTAGGGAGCAAACAGCAGACGGCAACACTGATTAAGCTCAGGGGGGAGAATGAGCAGCTCCACACTGGGGTGAAAAACTCGGCCGTTGTGGCATGGAGGTAGAAGTTGTTTACCCACCCGCTTATGAGAATGCTTATTACAAAATTACAAAAGTGAGGAAAAAGTTCACCACAAGTTCTACCTCCATTTCTGTAGCTTCTTCTGCTTAGCGCTGTAGCGGTTGCTAGGCGACAGGACATCCGCCGAGGTAGGGGCGGGAATTCACCTGAAGACTAGAACCGTCCAGATTCACAGCCACTAACATCCGGTCTACCCGTTAAAGAAGAACCCGACCTCCTTAGACCGGAGAGGACGGGTCCTTAGAAGGATCCAACCCCTGAATCTGGACACAGCCTATGACAGACCACTAGCTAATGAACTTCTGAATAAATGCTATCAGTGATTTAAAGGAGTCATAACCTAGTATTACCTTGGATACCCACGCTCTATTATAGTCTTTCAGGCCCTTCTAAAAAAGAAAAGTGGAAAAGAAAAGTGGAAAAAAAGTGGAAAAAAATTAACACAGAGCTCTTCTGACCCTTATTTCTGAAGGCATTATTGTCTCGCGAGATCTGATGCAATATTTTGGCTGTCGTGGACGGTCATTCTAATAATGCAAATGAGGGGCAAGTTGATTGGTGGCATTCTAGGTAATTTGTTGTTTGCAAAGTAGCAGCCATTGCCCATGTTGTCCTCGAAGCTACTACACCCGCTAGCATACAATAGCCGCATTAGCAGTTAGCTGCTGTTTGTTACACACAGTAGAGCAATAAAAACACAGCCTTACCGTTTCAATTGCAGGCAAGTCTCTGATTGTTGGAATGGCCCCTTTTTCCAAACGGAGCTCGAGTTTGTACTTCGAATCGGAATTCAGTAATGGTGGCGCTCGACTGAATATGAGGGGGAGAGAAACGGGGCGGGCTTCCTGCAGCATAGATCAGCGTTGTCCATATATGGTATATCCTGCGCTGACTTGACGTCAAGTTGGCCAGAAATTTAACATCGCGTATTTGAGTGCACGTGCACGCGGGCTGGTTAGCAAACCCAAGAGTAAACAAACGCTTCAAACGAACGCTATTGGCTTACCGGCCAGTGTATAATCGTTAGGCAATCATAACATAGATTTTTTCTCGTGGAAAAGTGAAAATTACAGGTCATGACTCCATTAAAAGCAAAGAAAAATGGATAAGCAGTTAGGATTATATGATCCCATTTAAAGTGTAAATGAAGCTATTTTGACATGTGTTCATCCCCATTAATCTGTGAAAGGCATTTCAAATCAAGTCAAAGTTATTTATACAGCAAATTTCAGTACAAATGCAATTCTTAGTGCTTTACAGGACAAAAGCATAACACAATAAACAAAAAAACAATACACTGCAGTGGCAAAATAAAGCTGGATTCCAGAGTAGAATTAATGATGTTCCATATATTATTAATCAAAGGCAGCTCTAAACATATGGGTTTAACCTCTTAAACCCCACTCCAATTGTCACCTAATTGTTTTCAAAACACACCCAAATTAATATATATAGTATATTAATATATATAGTATAAAGCCTGAATTATTACGTTCATCCACATCAAATGTGACAGCAATAAACCAAAAAATGAGTATTTTGCACATATTTTTCAAACTAAAGGTCAAGACGTCCCAATAGTATCCCAGATGCGCCCTCCACAGGTGGACTTCACTGTTCCCCTCTAATAAACAAAAAAAAAGCTCTACGGCTTCCTCGATGTTATACTTTATTTTAAAAGTGTGTTTTGACACGTTGCGGAAAGGGTATATTACTGGTGCGCAATGTGCGTAATTATCTCACGTATGTGTTTGGAAATGCCATTTATGCTTGCCACATATGACATATTTGTCGCACAAGTGATGGGAAAAAAAACAGTGCGATAAACTACTTTTCAAAAGCAGCCCTCGTTTGACAGCTCTGCAAGCTGCTTGTTTTTTGATTTTTTTCAACTACGGTAAGTGAGATGTGACCGCGGCAGATGAAGCAATAGTACGTCTCAATGCTACATAGCAGGAGCGTGGCTATGGGTGGGCCTGAGTGGGCATAGGCCCACCCACTTTGGACCAGGGCCCACCCAAATGAATGACTTTCTTAAAAGCAATTAAGACAAATTGTGTGTGTAATTACATAAATTTATGTTTGAGAACAGTCACATAAAGCCACCATAAAATGAAACAATAAAATGTAAATGAACACGTCTGCATGGTGGTGATTGGAGGTGATATCATTTTTGCAAAACTTGCTGTCATTGGCCGTTTTGAATAACACGACATGATGCAACATAGCCAGACAAACTAGGGCTAGCTGTGAGACTGTTTTGCTAACGTCACTGTGACCTGTAGTGACAAATGCAATTCAGAAATGGCAAAATAAATATCCATTCCAAATTTTTTCAAAAAATAAACAGTGGATGACCTGGTTTCTGATGCCATCACAAACGTAACAGGAGAGGGAAGCATCGAATCAGAGTCTCTGCCTAAGGGGCCTTTATCATTGACCGAGAACGGGACCTGCACAGGACCAGTGCCTGGAGGATGTTACCCCGCCAAAATCTCCAGAACGCCACTACCAGATCTATCTACTATTGATGAACCAGAGACTCAGCCAATATCGACGCGCTTTCCTGGAACTTTGATATGGTGAAAATTACATTGCTTTTCTTCAACTTGGTACTACGACTTTAAGTGGGTTGAATATAGTTTAGCAAAAAGGATGAAATTGTTTGTAAATGCTGCAGACATTTACTTGGGGTTCATGCAGAGTTTTCATTCATGACAGATTGAATTTAGAGACTGGAAGCACTTAAGACAAGATTGTTCCAAACACGAAAACAGCAAGCCTCATGTTCTAGCTCTCAGTAAACTGGCGGCATACAGAGAAAGTCATGCACAAAACGGCCACGGGACTGTGTTAAACCAAACGGAGATGCGGAAAACATTACATTGCCAAATAGGACATTCTTCTAAGGGGGCACAGAGAAACAGTAGAGGCTTTAAATAGAGGAAAATGTTTTGACATTTTTAAGCTGATCTCCAAACATGATCCTGAAGTTTAAAACAGGGTTCAGCGGCTTCCACGCAATGCCACCCTGATGAGTTCTGACATTCAGAATGAACTTATGCAATGTGCCTTCATTATCAATAAGGAAAATAAGAAAGGAATTATACCAGTCAACATATTACGCTATAATAGCAGATGAGTACAAAGACCAAACTAAACGTGAGATTATAGCAGTGTGTCTCCGCTTCATTCGTGGTAGGCTGATAAAGGGGCGAGTTGTTGGCTTATGTGACACAGACGATATGTCCGCTGAAGGAATTACAAGGGAGATCCTGGACATCCTGGAACCCTTGGAGCTTGACCCATCCCTTTGCATAGGATTTTGTTTTCATTGGCGCATCTTTGATGCCGGGAAGCAAAGGGAGGCTCTTTCTGAATTTTCAGAGGAAAGTGGACAGACTAGAATTACCTAGTATTACCTTGGATACCCACGCTCTATTATAGTCTTTCAGGCCCTTCTAAAAAAGAAAAGTGGAAAAAAATAAACACAGAGCTGCTCTGACCCTTATTTCTGAAGGCATTATTGTCTCGCAAGATCTGATGCGACATTTTGGCTGGACGGTCATTGTAATAATGCAAATGACGGGCAAGTTGATTGGTGGCATTCTAGGTAATTTGTTGTTTGCAAAGTAGCAGCCATTACCCATGTTGTCCTCGAAGCTACTACTCCTGCTAGCATACAATAGCCCCATTAGCAGTTAGCTGCTGTTTGTTACACACAGTAGAGCAATAAAAACACAGCCTTACCGTTTCAATTGCAGGCAAGTTTCTGATTGTTGGAATGGCCCGTTTCTCCAAACGGAGCTCGAGTTTGTACTTCGAATCGGAATTCAGTAATGGCGGCGCTCGACTGAATATGAGGGGGAGAGGAGCAGGGCGGTCTTCCTGCAGCATAGGTCTGCGATGTCCATATATGGTATATCCTGCGCCGTCAAGTCGGCCAGAAATTTAACATCGCGTATTTGAGTGCGCGTGCACGCGGGCTGGTTGACGAACCCAAGGGTAAACAAACGCTATCGGCTTCCCGGCCAGTGTATAATCGTTAGGCAATCATAACATACATTTTTTCTTGTGGAAAAGTGAAAATTACAGGTCATGACTCCTTTAAATGTTTTGTGTTGACACAGAAAAGGGTTTACAGTGAACTTTTGCCTATTGACGGATCTTTCTGTGGAATGTAACTCCAAGTTATTTGCGGAAAATCTGCTGATTTGAAGATTTCTTTCAAAGCACATACCTAAAATAAAAGAAAATTAAGCTTGGAGAGCTGGAATACCTAGGTACAAAACAGTCAATCCAAGAGTGCCATTTGTCTTGGCCTTGTACTGACTGGCTGTACCCCTTAAACCAGAAATAAGCAAGACTTTAGACATTAGCTTCTGCCGTAGTGCTGAGACAATGTTTATTGAGCGTATTAATGCATATTAAGGTATATGTGGCATCTAAACTATCACAATATGGCTTGATAAGCGGTTTTAGAGGAGGTCTCAAGAATTCGCGGCCAGCTAACCCCTGTGAACACCAGGGGTCCACTGTACAGGTTTACAGGTTAAAAATTTGGTCTAAAAGTTGTCAGCGGTGTTCACTCAAAGCGTAATTATTTTTACAGTACATGAACTGTTACCTAAGTGACGTGAGACAGACATGACCTTTACATTCAAGACGCTTTTTGAAAAAATGTACTGCTGCAACACAATTGGTTTGTTTTTTAGATTCAAGAAAAAAACACAGTATGATGCCAGCAACTTAGCTTCATATGTGTGGAAATCAAAATACTCACAATCTTGATCTTCCTCGGAATTTTTGTCATCGTCGTCGTCGTCATCATCATCATCATCATAATCATCGTCTTCCTCTTCTTCATCAGGATTAAAAGACAAACTGGCAATCTTTCTCTTTTGTTCCTCCTTTCTCTTCTTCTCTTTCTGTTTTTCAAGCTTGCTGGAAAATGAACAAACAATAAAACCTATAAACATGATGTGGATTCATTTGACATTCCATGGAGCCATAATGAGGGGCTGTAAACCTCACATGTGCACAGACTAATCCCATTTGGAGACTTTTAGAGACCTCAAAAGTAGGCTACTACTTGCACGTTTCCAGGATCCACAAAATTTAACTTGACTGACGCAATCTGCTGGGATTCCTTAAATTGGAAACTTTTTAACTGATTGGAATGTTTGTATAAATGTATGACTTCTTGTTAAGTGCCTTGAGATGACATCTGTTGTGAATTGGCGCTATATAAATAAACTGAATTTAATTGAATTGAATTGTTCCTAGGTGAACGCAAGACCCAGTGGTTACATCTTTAGCCTGAGGGAAAGCTCACCAAGTGGCAACATATTTCCTAAAAACACTACCAGGAAGAATTCAAACCTTTCTGACCCAATACAACGTCTAAAGGTGTGTGACCACACACAACGGAGCTAATTGTCTTTTTACTCATAAAGCTAGACTTCAACATCTGGAAACAGTTAGGACCCATTATCAAAGATTTGGAAAACGTAGGTTTTAAACAGCTAAACATTCAAATTCAGCAGGTTTTAAAATCTAGGCCTTTAGTGTGGATTCTTGTGGCAGCATTACGAACATTATTTGACCTATTATCTACTATAATTCTAGTATTTTGGGAGCAGCAGAAACACATCAGTTTTTAATCCAATGTAAAAGATCACATTTCACATTTTTGTAGAAATACTAAGAAGCTGGCTTTGCCAGAGTAAACTCGCTGGCTGTGAGTGTAGTGCTTGGATTGCTTTCAAAGAGATCAAAAGTTCCAGGGGAGTACAAGAACGCACACTAAGTGTAAGTTAAATGTCCAATTTCAGCTTTTTAGTTTCCAATTGTTGCTAGAGGAACTATTCAGACTGAAAACAATTCTGATAAATGCAACAAGCTGCTGCTTAAGTTACATTTGAAAATAATTCTTACTGGCAGCTCGGGGGGGAACAAATGGTCCTGCCACTGGAAAGTAAAGCCATGTCTTCCTGTAAGTCTGCTTCCAATTTAAACCCCATCTGACCTCATTTTTACTTCTTGTAAAATCTAATAACTTTTTCAACGCAGATATATGATGTCAAACAGTGTGCCTGTTAGCCAAAACATATGCTGACTGCCATAATATCTGTTCTGTTTCGTTGTAATCTATCACATTTACTGCACATGTAAATTTAAAAGATTACACATGTAGGGTTTTATATTTGGAGCCAAAGATAAAAGTATCCTCATAGAGAAGAAGGTAAACTGTGACTTGTTTGAAACAGATGAAACGTGGTGAAAAGAAAATCCGGTACCAGACATGAAGAATTTTCCAAAGATTTCAAAGAATATCGTCAAAGAATATCTGGTTTAAACTGAATTTTTAAAACTGAAACATTTTAAAACCAAAATTATTTAATCACTTAATTAATGAATTGCTGCCCTTATGGGGGGAAAATTTTCAACGAATGCTTGTTGTTGTTGAAAGATGATTAGAAGTTTGCAGACTAAAGTTATATCCACTGAGTGGTAAACAAAAGCACAAATGAAACAGGGCCATTTGGCTTCTTGTGGATGTAGCAGGCTCTGGTTTAAAAGAAGAACAAACCTTTAAATTCTAGCGTTAAAGCATTTCAGGACATAGGAAAACTGATATGGTCTTTATTAGGGTCTAAAACTATTAAAACCTAACCTCAAATGCTCAAAGACAAATATCTCTAATTACATATTAAATAAAGGTTAGGCCAAAATGGAGAAGCCAAGCTGTGTGTGAAAAGCTAAGCATAGCCTCTACATAGTGTATAGAACCAGCTTTAGCTTGAAAGTTAGATTTTCTGTCTGATTTTATCAGTTTCTCTCATTTGCACATATTTGAGAATAAAACATACTTAAATCACTTTGGACAAGTTTGGATATTTTCGACAGTCCAGGCTCCCAGCTGTACTTGAATCCAGCATGGGCATCTTTTAGGAAAATCCATTCTAATCAATGGGGCATTTTATCTAAAATAAGGAGTTTGGACTGATTGGATGCTACTGGTCGCCATGTTGACATCAGCTGGTTTTTCTCTAGTATCAGTGATGTTTACATTCAGCTTAACATTGTTTCAGGTGAGTCATTCAGTTCAGCATGTTATGGACCTTATTGCTGTTCAAAGATGCTTTCGCTGACAAAGTTCTGGTTCGGTCCATCGTTCTTTTTCACCTGTAGCTGCATGAGAAATCATTCATGTTCCCAAATAGCAGAGCTTAGTGATAGCTGGGAGTCCTCTCTGTTTTTTTTTGGTGTCACTTTAAAGTTTCGCACAGAAACATTCTGCATGTGTTCAGGTAGAAACCATTTGTATCTGTCCGGGCTGTACTGAAAAATCTGAACACGAAGACCATGTACACGCGTAGCGGGTTTAAAAAAAAAAAAAAAAGAATATCTTTACCACCTAGTTTTGAAAAAAATCTCCGTCCACACCTAACCGCATAAGTGTTTTGTTAAGCACATTCATAGACATGCCAAACCAATAGGGGGCAGTAGTTCCCCCAAATCCTATCCACTCAGAGTAACTTTCTATGTTCTAACTTCTACATAGAGCAGTAATTGAGCTTGTAAAAACAAGCAAACAAAAATTGCTGGAAGAATCGATGATGCCAACACATCTCTGAAGGCATAAATGCCGTTTCTGAGTGTAAACACAGGTCGCACAAATGATGTCGGAGCATTTTGTTGCGGAAAGGGAAGTTGCGGAGCCGAAAACTCCGGTTATTTCTGTCCACACGCAAACGCTTACAACGGAGGAAACGCAAATCTTCCCTTTGGCCGGAGTTTTTAAAAAGATTTGTTTTCGCTGCCGTAAATCTGCGTTTTTGTGTGGATTACAGGCCAAACTGTAGAAAAATATCTTTGTTTTGTGAGATACCCGGCTACGTGTGGACAAGGCAGAATACATGAACCGTTACACTCCTACTAGATACTTTATCTCAGTTTAAACTTCAGAGACCTGACTTTTTTTTTTTTAAATATTGCTTCTCAAAAAAGTTTTAAATTTAGTTTCAGGGGCCTGACTGTAACAATAAAACAGTAAAGAAATTATTTAGGCTCGTCTGACGTGGGCCTGATCAGTAGAGATCGATGTTTGTGTTCACTCACAGCTGGAGTTCCTTGGACTGCTCCTTCTTGGCCAGCTGCTTCTCTCTTTCCTTCACTAGCGCTTCCTGCTTGGCCTTCATGTCATTCAGGGTCACCAGACCTGTTAGAGACATTGAATACCAAAGCGATTTAAAGAAATGAAGATTAATGCCAATCCTTGTTATTAATTTGATTCTTTACGCAATATCAGCAGATTTGTCAAACATAC
Source organism: Valencia hispanica (assembly GCA_963556495.2). NCBI lineage: Eukaryota > Metazoa > Chordata > Actinopteri > Cyprinodontiformes > Valenciidae > Valencia > Valencia hispanica. The sequence continues at coordinate 11,306,586 of OY747709.1, read as the reverse complement.
CAACAGTGCTGGACTTGAGCTCTGCTTCCACAGCATCATAGTGAGCAGAGAACTTCTTGTCGATGTTGGCTTTGACCATGTTGTCCTGCAGCGAACAACATGCACAGCAACAAATAGAGAAACACAGATCAAAATTAAACATCTATTGCCTTGGGCATTCCCCTCACGGAGCATTTAATTCTGAGCAACAAAAACGACCAACATGACAACTTTACTTGTGATAGAGCAGTTAGTTGGAATCATTTTTAAACAAGGCTTAAATTTGCAGTCAAAATATAACTAAGTTTTACTTGCAGTTATATTTAGCTACATCTACAGATCTTTGTCCCTCCCTAACTTTGTGTCTGATTACACATGCTGATGTTCCACACTTTGTCTAGTGTATTTAATGAATGTGTGTGACATGTTTAGTCATTCTGATCGGCCATATACGCAGGGTGAGGTAGGAAGTACCGTGGCACACAGATAGGGGGCAGTCCTGAGGGCAACTGGCACTCTTCTTCTACGGAATAGAACTGATCCGGGAATACGCTCCTCCTTGGCGATCATCTCTAGTAAAGCTTTTAGACTTTTAAAAATTAGGACAAACAAGGGGGATTCGTCGTTTTGCAGCAGTGACGGAGATATTCATGGTGAAGGATAGGGACATGGGCTTCATATACAAATAAGGTCAGGCATGATTTTAGATTGAATTTTTTTTTTTAAAGATATCAACTAAAAAATTATTATTATTTTAAACTTTTGACCCCTTTTATTTTTCTTACAATCACGTTGTTATACAGTATGGAACTGATTATAGCGCAATAAAAACCCTTTAGAGCAACTAAATGTTTCAATTTAGGTCAAAATTTAAAACATAAATTTCTATTATGGGTTTTATATATTTGCCTCACCACCAGCCAATAGACAAACCATTTCTTATATACATTTCTTTCCTAATCCATTGTGCAGGTACGAAGCTTCACTCTGGCCAAAATGAGCGGGTAGCGCCGGATAATAGCTGAAACATGCTTCCTATGGGTGAGCAGAGCTGGGTGAAAGGGCACGGTCACCATCTGTTTCCCCAAAACAAATGGCCATGTTGTTGTTTGTTTTTTTTTACCTGCCCTGCGCCCCAGCACCTCACCACCTGAAGCACCTCCGTTTTCGTCTGTTGTTCGCCAGAAACCTCCCTGTCAGGGACAGGCCTGGTGTTGAACCAGCATTTATCTGACTGTGAGATTCCAGCGGCCAGGTATGTCAACTCTGTGACAGACGCACAGGGTAGCCAGCTGTCGCTAGCGCAGTAGTACAGAGCCAGGTTTGTGTAAATGGAGTCTTGGAGCTGACCGATCAGGATTTAGGCCAGTGTTAGAAACGCCCACCTCATTAGAATACACTTCGAGAAATAAATAAATGTGGAAGGAAATAAATGAATGTGAAAATAAATAAGTAAATGTGGAAATAAATAATTAAATTGGGAATTAAATAAATGTGGAAATATATATAGCAATAAATAAATGTAGGAATAAATAACACACATAACACACATTTTATTTCCACATTTATTTATTCTCTGAAGTATATGATAATGAGGTGGGTACATAATTCCGGAATTACGCCGCTCAAGGTGGCAGCATGTTGAAGTAGCTCTGTTACTTTGGTTCATATTTTTTTCTTTATTAAAACTTTAATTCTTCCATTTTTGGTAGAAACATTGTTTTTGTGGACAACTGTTCTCTCTGGTTTTGAATGCTGTGCAGCTGGAAGGATTTTTGCTGATGCTTTTTATTTTTGGACATTTGTTATGATGCATAACCATGGCAACAAGGTGGTTTACAACTGGCAGCAGCTGATTAACATCACAAAAGCTCAAATAATACCTCAACTACAGCCACAAAACCCTGATGAGTTGAAAAGAAGACGCCATAGATCCAGAGCATCCTCTACATCAGACTGTCATACAACTACTGAGCGTCTTCAGTCAGGGGCTTCTTCAGATCTGCAGAGCACTACAAGAGATCATCCCTACCCACAGCCATCAGCATCTAAAACAAATCTTTGAAGGAACTTGCATAATGAGTTACAACAACATTTAATATCCCTTTGGGATTAATAAAGTAATTTTTAAGTTAATTTAATTTTAATTTTTAATTAATTTTACTGTGAGTGATTATGATACAAGCTGCATACACAGACACAGAAGTTGATCCTGTCATTTTCCAAATTTTGGAACGAACCAATAATGGTGTAGGCCAGTGGTAGAGACTCCAACCTCATTATCATACACTTCAGGGAATAAATAAATAAATGCGGGAAAAAAAATAAATTAATATGGAAATACATTTAATTTATTAATTATTCCCACATTTATTTATTTTCAATTGCATTTACCCATTTATTTATGTATTTCCACATTGATTTATTTAAAGATGTATCTGCAATTTTATTTATTTCTGTATTTATTTATTTACAAATGTATTTCTGTATTTCCAATTTTATTTATTTATTTATTCCCACATTTATGTAGTTATTTATTTCCACATGTATTTATTCATTTCTGTATTTATTTACAAATGTATTACCTCATTTATTTATTCCCACATTTGTTTATTTATTGTCAATATTGGCAGGGACTGTCCTCCATAGAGCTCCTGCCTTCCAATACAGGTTTCATTCAGTATTTAGCTGCGGTGTGCGCGGAGGTTTTGCTTTATGTAAAGGAAACACAAAGACGTAAACCACACCACTAATATCACGAGCTTTTTCCTGTAAGCACGTGCATGTAAGGTGTAGGGTGCTCCAGACCTCAGCAATCTTCTGTTTGAGCTGTTCAAGTTGCTCCCTCTCCTTCTCTCGTTTTTTCATCAGCTGCATGGCTCTGCCCGCCTCGCTGGCAGCTCCTTTGTACTGCGCCATGTCGGTATCTTTGTCTTCGAAGCTCCCTTGGAAGGAACAATAACGAACAGAGCAGCGAATAAACTCGTATAATATCAGAATTTAACTAAAGAGCTTTCGAGAACTGCTAAGACTCTGCTCACAGTCCACCATAACAAGAAAAATGGCGACGGCGCAGTGCATGCTGGTTAGCTGGTTACGCAAGACGAGGCGGTTTGACGCATCTCCTATATTGGTCGGGGAGAAGTCCCCTTGAGCAACTCTGGGATGCCTGAAGAGATTGGTTAAATTCACAAATAAAACGTCAAAATTAATCAGTAAAGCATATGCTTTAGTAAAATACACTTCAAATAAGTCTTCAGCTAAAATGTTAAATTGTCTCGGACCAGTCAGTGGATCACGAACTTTTTTTTAAACAGTCACTTCCAGGGAGTGGGACTCCTTGTCATCCCTGGAGTTTCATGCCTCAGACCAGCCCACTTTACAGGTCCTTCTAAAAAAAATTAGCATATTGTGATAAAGTTCATTCTTTTCCATAATGTAATGATAAAAATTAAACTTTCATATATTTTAGATTCATTGCACACCAACTGAAATATTTCAGGTCTTTTATTGTTTTAATACTGATGATTTGGCATACAGCTCATGAAAACCCAAAATGCAAAACTGTATCTACATTAGATGAATCAATAGCCATCCCTATTTCAAAATGGGAGGTGGATTTATCAGCCAGCTTTGACCAAAACGTCTGGTCTCAGATATGTTTAAGAACCTTTAAAATAACAAAAAATCCTAATTTGCAATTAATACAATACAAAATCCTTCATAGAGTACACTATACAGGTCAACGAATGTTTAGGATGGGTTTTACACTGTCTAATACCTGCTTACAATGCACAAGCAATATACCAGATACTTATGTTCATGCGCTTTGGTTCTGTCCACCTGTTAAGACATTTTGGTGCCAGATATGTAACATCCCACCATCTCCTTCAATTTGCCTGTTAGGAAATTTAAATGATGTCACCATGGACACAAAGTCAGTTCTAATGGTTCACATTGCCTTATGCATCGCTAAGAAAACTATCCTCCTGAACTGGAAAAATAAAAAAGCTCTTAATATTAATCAGTATGGAAATCTCTTGTTGGACCATATTTGTCATGGTCTTTGTATTTTGTGTGGCAAGTTTGAGTTTTTCCTTCCACTTGGTTTTCTTCCCCTTTTTTCCCCAAGGTGCCCTCTTGTTTTGTTCCTCCTGTTTGTCTCGAGTTAGTAGTTTTTCTCATTCAGTTTAATTATATTTTTGTATTCTGGCACTTCCTGGGTTCTGTAGATGTTTTTCACCTTTGTCTATGTCCACCTTCCCATTTGTGTTTCATTTATCTCTTTATTTAATTCCTCCTTCTGTTCTCCAGTGTGTCCTTACGTTTCCCTTAGAGTTCTCTTAGTTTCTTAAGTATCCTTTTAGTTTCTTTAGAGTCTTCTGTCTCCCAGCCATTTCACCTCCTGTCCCAGCTAATCACTTCCACCTGCTCACTCCCTCTCAGCTGCAACCGCTTCCCTTAATTGGTCCTGCTCCTTCTCTGCTTCACTCTTCACTCTCCTCCCTCAGTATAAATACGGTCCTCTTTCAGTCACAACTCGCTGGTTCGTCCGTCTTTCTTCCCCGCCTGATTCCTGCCTTCCTTGTAGCCCGTCTGGTTCCTGTTTTTCCCCTGTTGCTGCCTGTACCCTCCTGAGTTATGTAAGTTCCTTGTGTTTTTCATTAAATCATTTTTGTATTTACTCTGCTGCTTTTGGGTCCAGTTTAAACTGCAAAACATGACAATATTGGTCTTGAGACAGCCTCTGGCTCCATATCTGATCAATCTCTCTGGGCTCCTTTGATCGGCTCCATCACCTAGTGGGGGTGGGAGGCACTTGGTTTTGTCGTCTGGGATACTGTTGCTGATGTGGGGGTTTTGGGGTTGGAGGCGTCTGGGGGGGACCCCAGGGGGTGGGATCACTGAGCGCATGGGGCGCTGTATGTCGTGGCCGGCCTGGGGTTGGGCTTTGGGTGGTAACTCCTGATGGCTGCATGCGGTGCCTTAGGGGGGTTGCACTGGCGGACATGGGTTACTGGCCTGGTGGCCGTGCTGCGCCTGGGTAGGGTCTGGGGTGGGCCTGGGGATTCGGGGCTCTGGGGTGCCACGCCCCCTAGCTGTGGTCCTGGCTGGGGGTTGGCCGGCGTGGGGTCTCTGTTGCCTGTGGGGGTCGGCGAACTCAACCTGGGTGTCTAGTGTCTTTTGTGTTTTGAGAGTAGAGCGAATGTCAGGGTGGGTTTAGTTCCCCTTCTGGGATGGGGCTGGGGGGACTGCCTTGGGGTCCGTGGGGCTTTGTGGTGCTGTGGCCATGGGCCCCGGGTCGAACGTGCCATGGCCTCCCTCCCCTGGTGGATCAGCGGTGCCTATTGGGGTCAGTGGGGGAGCTGGCGCCCTGGGAAGACATTTTGTCTCCCAGTCCTTCCCTCCCCATCTCTGGACACCTCTGCCCACCCGCTCCATCACTTTACCACTCATATAGGGTCTTGGGGCATGGGCACATCACTGTTCCCCTTCTGGGATGGGGCTGGGGGGACTGCCTTGGGGTCCGTGGGGCTTTGTGGTGCTGTGGCCATGGGCCCCGGGTCGAACGTACCATAGCCTCCCACCCCTGGTGGATCAGCGGTGCCTATTGGGGTCAGTGGGGGAGCTGGCGCCCTGGGAAGACATTTTGTCTCCCAGTCCTTCCCTCCCCATCCCTGGACACCTCTGCCCACCCGCTCCATCACTATACCACTCATATAGGGTCTTGGGGCATGGGCACATCCCTGGGGTGCCTCCCGTGGCGTCCTGGGTCCTAATTTGAATATACAACTTAGACACTCCCACTTATAACATTCTCACGCGACACATATGTAAGGACTTTGGGGTGGGCAAACTTTTCGGCATCCAGAGGGGGAGCGGTTCAATCAGCTTCACCTCTGGTTCCGGTGCCCACTGTTAAACCACATATAGACACTGAGGGCTCGGGGTGGGGGTTGGGGGATGTGTGGCTGCCTGGCCGGGCCTGGGGGGGCCGGTGTGTCGGTCGGCCGATGCACCGGGCCGATATCTTCCTTTGGTTGGTTGGGGCACCTCTTTTAGGGGTGCCAGGTTTGGGATTGTTGGGTGGTGCCTGCTCGGTGGCTCGGCGGGATGCGGATCCAGCGTCTCTGCTCGTTTGATCACCTGTTCTGTGCGCACCGTGTGTGGTCGGTTCATTGGCGGGTCGGACCGGCCCTGGCCCTCGTTTGATGCCTGGTCTCGGCGCTCTGCGTTGCGCGGGATCAGGACCCGGGAGCTGGTACAACTTGGTGTCCAGATGCTGGCTGAGCCCGGCCTGGGGATGCTGTCTGTCCCCTGCGGCTATTGGTGGGGCGCCCCGACGTAGGGCAGGGGTGGGGGACTGGGATGTTGGCGGTGGGGATTGACCTAGGGTGGTGGCGGCGCGTGGCTGCCGGCGGTTCGTGTTTTGTTTTGTTTTTCCCCCTCTCTCTGCCGTCCTGTGGGTATGGAGGCAGACTTCAATGTCTTCCTGTCTTTTCTTTGTTCCCCTTCCTCTCTTGTATTTTCAACTCACCCTCTCTCTTGACTTTGTTTCCTACCTCTCTTCTTCATCTTCCTTCTTTCTTCTCCTTAATTTTCCGTCTCCGTGTCCATAACATCAGGAAATAAAAACCCCAACAATTCATAATAAAGATTTTTCACACATATATATCAAGTGGAGGACTATAGCAAAAGCTGTACTGCTCCGCTTGTGAAAATAAATCTGTTGGGCTTCTACTTGGTACTCAGACACCAATTCTGAGCTCCACACTGCCAAACAGGACACGTAAATAAAATAATAATAATTATATGTTATGCTAGTTGCCACAACGTGACACAATTCATTGACTTGATCATTAATTAACTGGAATAGTGGTTTCGAGGTAATGCTCAGCGTGTTTTCTTGTTCGTTTACATCCTCCTCCTTTTTTTGTCCCAAACCACGAGCTGGCTTTAGAGAAAAAGTTGCCCATTTTTGCACATTTAGCAACGTCTGTTTCCAGAGCTTTCCTCTTTTTAATACTAGCCCTCTCCACGCCACCCACCCACACTACTGACTGAGTGCTCAGCCTCTGACATACGTCAAGGTGCGCTGCAAAACAAAAAACGAGCTGACAGTGGAGCAGTATGGCAAGCGATTTTGGTAAAAACTCCATATTCTCGATATCGACTGTTGTGTATGCTAACTAGTAGGTGTGACTACACTGAACTAGTTAAAGGTTTTCCCCTACTAGTTTGAACCTTTGCCCAACTAGTTCAGAAATACTCTTACCAGTAACTCATTTTTGCCAAGTTGCACTTTTGGCACACTAGTACGACTTGGCTTGCCAAAGTACACCGGCCCTTGCGGCCCATACATCCAACTGGCCCACCGGGAATCATCCAGGCGTAACACCTGCTCTCCCGATTACCCACTCCGGGCCTTGTCACCTCAATAAATATCACGTTCTTAGGGCAAAAACCTTCAGACCTGCAGGTTGATGTTTGTTCTTGTTTTCAAATGTAAAATTATTTCTGCAGACATCTTTTGTCTATACAAAATATGAATCTGGCTATAGTTGTGAGTCTGTTCTGGGTCACCAGGTGCTGGCTCTTAAAATGCAGAACAGCAGCCGGATGTTCCTGTGATGTTTCATTATGAAACCTGCATATCATGAGTCCTTCTCATGTTAACCACCTGAGCTAAAATAACTCCATCAATTCTCACCAAGAACAAGCAGAACTTGTATTCGTAGACACATTACGTGACATTTGTCTTTGGATTGTTTTAATATTAATTACAAAACTACATTGGACCCCTTTTTTCTGGAAAAAAAAACAACGACACAGAAAACGACATTATTTAATTGTTCTCTGGGATTAATAAAAATATTTTTGAATTGAAATTCATTTTGTTTTGACAATTTAAGGACAGGGTTGTTGGAATCTTACCTTGATTACCACCATCTTGATGGAGAGTTTAAAACGTTGCAGGATTTGAACTTTTTCCATTTGTTGTGTTCTAAAGAAAATAGACAAACAAACAAAAAACATTCCCAATCCTTGGCACTGCATGATTGGTTAAGTGACAGGTTTACCATTTTTACTCAAAAGTTGATTTCCCATTTTTAAAGATGGACAAATTAACAAAAATTTGTCTTTAATAGTTGAAATTCCAAATGGGAAAGTCAGATGTTTTCTTACCAACATTGATTTCAAAATCAAATATGGCAATTTTAGATATAAAACAGTGTTGAGGCTATGGCCTTTGACTGAATGAACTGCATCTCCCAGCATCCGTTGCGCTGCCCTCAACCCATTCTCATTGGTCTGTGGCCAGTGATGACATCACAGAGTTGATAAAGTGCAGCGCGAAGATTGAAATCTTCGTCTTTTGGTTCCCAAGCGGTGCCGCAAGGAGACGCTTTAATCCACTGCTAGCATTTTTCCCTTTTTTCCCTTTTCCATTTTTCAAACCTGCTGGACCAGGAAGAACTTCCCTTTTAAACTTCGAAGTGAATCGGCCGAGCAAACAGACTTTCCTGTAGCCTACGGGTAACCAGGTAGTCCGCTGGCCATCTGAGCTCTATTAAAACCGGCCCTGAGTCCCTCAGCGCCTAAAGTCGGACGTCCGCTTTCCGACCTCGGTTTTGCGCAAACCGCTCCCTTTAAACTGGACATTTTCTACGTTCTTTGTCATGGACTGTAGAGAGAGTCATCACTCAGTAGGAAAACCTGGTTTATTTCTTTTGGTCTGGGTAGAGGAGAATTAGGTCTAACAGTTAATATCCGTTTTCTGTTGGTTAAAATAAGTCTGTAAACTTGTTAACCACAGTTATTCTTGGTCGTCTGTCGCTGTACACCGACCCTGAATGTGCATGCTTTTTGTGTTTTATTATTTGACTTTGGTTGCAACCAGAAGCAGTATATTATATTGTATTATTTCCCAGCTTGTTTTATTGCCTGCTGCGGTCGGTGCGTGTCTGTTTAGACAGGTCGCGTGGTCTTCCGTTGATCCCCTTTCTCCGTCGCCCCCGTTTCCTTTGTCCAAGCCACCATTGCTAATGACACTAGCCTTTGTTGAATTGCCACGCAGTCTTCCTTTGTCTCCCTCTGTGAACCGATCGCGCCAATTGATAAGGCTTGGGTTATTGATCGCATTGAGGGTTAAGCTGACCCCCGCATTCGCTCGCTGTCTCCCACACACACACACTCAGCCGCACACACACACGCCCCCTTCCCTCGACGTTAACTTTGTTCTATATTTTTGCATGCGTTAGATTAGATGGTAATTATGAATGAAATGTAATCTGTAAGGTTGACCTATTTCATTAATAAATTCCCTTAAGTAACGAGAAGTTTTCTGTGCTATTTCAGTGTGTGCTGTGAAGTTTGTTTTAACCCCGCGGACGAACTCTACGCCTTTTCAGAGAGAGACTGACTGACTGGTTTAATTAAAATTATCTCATTTATGAGATTGGTGCCCCTATATCTTTAATTAACAGGTTAAGCTTGAACGTCATCAATAATTATATTAAATTATTGATTATAATTATTGATGCTCAGAAAACCAGACAACAACTTTTTATCATTAATAGTTACAACAACAGGTTAAAAAAAACCCCGGTTTATTCACACTTGTGAAAATTGTTTTTTTTTTTAATCGAATCCTTGTCACAGACTACAGGACCTCATTTAATCATCATGTTGCTGCAATGTATAAAAATACATAACGTAAAAATATATTGTCACTAGCTTGCTTTGATAATAGCAGTTAGCATTTTAGTACACCCAAGGTCACTTTACAATAAAAGCAGACATAATAAAACAATAAATAAAAACTGCTAAAATGAAAAACTAAATTAAATTGGGTAGGCTGTCCTTAACAGGTGAGTATTGAGTCTGGATTTAAAGTGGGGCAGAGAGTTGATGTCGCGGATGTCTGATGGTATGGAGTCCCAGAGTTTGGGAGCAGAACAGCTGAACGCTCCGCTTCCCATGGTGCTGAGGTGGGAGGAGACGGAGGAGGAAGACCTGAGGGAGAGGGAGGAGGTCCCGATGTGGAGATGATTTTACAGGTAAGGAGAAGCAAGACTGTGGATGGCCTTGAATGTATGTCACCAAATCAGGAGAAGTTTAAAAACTATTCCGAATTTGACCAGTAGCCAATGGGAGTTGTTGAAGCCTGGTAGAGATGTGTTGAAAGGAGGGGGATTTGGTGATGATGCGGGCAGCATCAAGTTGGACAAGTTGAAGTTTATGGAGAGATCTTTGAGTTAGAGGAGAGAGTTACAGTAATCAGTAAGGGAGGTAGCGAGGCTATATGAACAAGAATAGATGCAGTATTAGGGGAGAGAGAAGGATGGAGACGATTTATGTTAAGGAGATGGAAATCTACAAACTGGGTAGGATTATTGATCTAAGAATGGAATGATGAGCGGTCAAGGAAACAATCCAGACTCTTAACCTGAGGGCAAGGGAACACTAAGGAGTTGTGGATTGTAAGAGAGAATTTGTCAACTTTTAATAATGTAGATGCATAGTTTATGCATCTACACAAGGTATAAACAACTCACCTTTTGGGCTGTTGGTGTGTATTAGCACTACATTGGTAATTTCTTCCATGTACCTTGCAAATAACTGAAATCAAAATGTCCACCTGGTACCACCAAAAACAGCCCAAATACCACAAGTGGTCCATATAGTTTGAGAACCATGGCCTTAGACTGCACCATTAAAATAAGTTGATTTTACAAGAATTTTTGTTATCCTCTACAGGCTTACGTGACAACATTTAAAAAGTACATCATTTATTAAAAAAGAGCACGACAGATGTGTCTGCTTTTTGCATTTTGATGAAGGACCAAAGAGAAAGTCAGACAGAATGTCTCACCGTGTCGTTGTGAAACTAAAGCAGGGGTTTTCAACCTGTAGCTCCAGAAAATTGCTCCAAAAATGGTAAAGAACCAATTAATGCTTTTAAACATTAATTAAGAAAAAAAGCTGTTTTTATTTTATTTCTAAAGCATGCTATTTTTCTTCCCAATAGGCTGGAAACTATGTGCTTTTGGTTTTTTTCCATCATTTTCAGCTCGTATCAGCATCCCCTAGAAGAGGGTTGTTCAACTCCAGTCCTCAAGGACTGGTGACTTGCAGGTATTAGATACGGCCTTGTTCCAACACGGTTGATTTAAATGGCTGAATCACCTCCTTATCATGTATTGTAGTTATTCAGAGGCCTGGTAAAGAACCGATCATTTGATTCAGGTGTGTTGACCTACAGCAACTTCAAAAACAAATAGGACACAAACCTATGAGGCCCAACTTTGGACCCCGTTGCCTTGGAAGAAAATATGGTAGGTGGAAGAGAGCCTGGAGATAGTGCCTATGGTGCATTTTCAGGGTTGCAGTCAGCATAACAAAAACAATGAAAATAGCTATATCTGGTTAGCAGATACCTCCTGACTGGTGATACGATGTATTTCCCCTTAAACTGATGCAAATCATAACTGGATATTATCAAGATCACACCAAGCCTAATAGGGTTCAATCATATATTCATCCATGATAAAAATAAAAACAAACAAAGCAATTAGAACTCTGAGAAAACGGGGTAATACAGATTTCTCTATAAGACTTATCAAAAGAATGCATTTAAATAAAATAATAACAAAACTGTTGAATTTTAGGATAACAAACAAAATCAAGCACATTTAAATAAAAGCACCTCCCATTCACGTTCTTCTTCAATAAACATTTCTCTGTTTTGGGGGGTTTTTCTTTTACATTAACACAGTATCTTTGTCTCTTTTTTGGTCCAAGTCTTTGTACGACAGTGAGATGGCGATCTGAGTGTAGCAGAGAGCGACAGACATGCAGAACGGGGAGATGAAAACGTTCACAGCACACATTAACAGCGAACGCAAGCAGGGAAGGAAGGTGTTGCTCAGCTGTATGCAGGGAACCAGGAACCTGGAGAAATGACAGAAGAAATCATGTGTAAGGGACGTCCACAGAACTGACTGGCTTGCCCTAAACGGGTGACAGCTTGTTTCCTAGAATAGTTTGCAATTGTTTGCCATTCCCCATCCAATCAAACCAAGTCCAAAGATTATTATGGTGTGAATGTGCTCTAAGATAAGCAGGGAGCTAGAGTCTGTCTCATGCGGCTCCTAAAGTTTCCTGAGCAATAAGTTGATGCTTTATCTTAAAAAAAAAACCAGTCTGAAACAATAAAAAGCTGTTTGTTTTTTAGACTGCTGTCCTGGGTATTTCCCCTGGCTACATGTCAAGAGACTGTGGAGTTGACCGTGTCGCTGAATGACTGATCTGGTCAGAACATACCAGACGCGTAGGCAGGCGAGGATGGCCAGGAAGACGCCACACAGGAACGCAAGGGGTACAGCAAACAGCAAGGAGAGGCAGCGATAAGTCCAGATACGAGTCCTCTCAAAGCCAATCAGACTGTAGGTCCACACTCCATCTATGCTATGAGGAGTGGCAGGTTCAGCCAGTACATCACTGACCTCCACCTACAGAGGAGGAACAAGAAATGTAATCTCTTTTTTAAAAATTATATATATATATATATATAGAGAGAGAGAGAGAGAGCTGTCTTGCGTTCTCTCTTTTCTAGTATTTTGCCTGTGAGCTGATTCTGGAATGAAATTGCCTTACCACATACTCATTTTACAGCTGCTTTGAAATTCTGTCCTACTCGTACAGGGGCAAATAACCAACCAGTTGTAGGAAAGGTATAAGACCCTCAAAGATGTGACATTTGAAGTTTTTATATTCTCCGTAGCTTGAAAAGACATGTCATCTCTAGAATTCCAGTGAACTGGAATGTTATGGTTATCATTCTGTGAATAAAGGCTGAGATCTTAGGCCGCTCCGAGCCAAAAGCCAGAGTTGCTGTATGCTATCCACACAGACTGCCATCCTTCCAACATTTTCACAACTTGAAGGTTTATTTACACTTTTAAACAAATGTGGTGTTTGATTCAATATTGCGAACCCATCCTTCATCCTTGATAAATTCCTATGCTTGATATTTAACATTAATATGCTTCCATGTTTAAAAATAATATAATGATGAAAACAGTGATAACTGACAGAGTCGCTGTCATGGCAATGTAAAGAGAATCAGAATGAACAGAAAAAAGAAAAAGGAAGGAGCGCCTTAAGGTGTTGGTTGATTCCACGTGGGTCTCTGTTGACAGGATGGATCCGAACAGGAGTCGGGGGATTCGCAGGAGGGGTTGGAGCTTTGAGAGCTGGAGTCGAAGCTCTCGAAGCGAATTCTGGAGGAGGAGGAGGAGTGTTCATCTGTTCCTCATCACTATCATCAATCTTACACTCCACCAGACAGTCATCGCTCACCATCATCATCTTTGCCAGAGAAAAACACATTTTCTTTTATGGCAACAGAAACCAAAATATCTGGGAAAAACTGTATACGCGGATAATATAATACGTGGTACCATACACAAGCACGCGCACACACACTTCTTCAGCCTACTGTGGTCATGTTAGGCTGCAACAGCAAGCTCAGCCCTGTATCACCACCTGTTTTAGTCCCCCAAAAAGATATCATCCCAAAATCTGTAAATAGCAGCTGGTGATTTTTAGGACGGATTTCTCTAGATGACTCGTATATGCTGTAGGCCTTTCATGTCGGCAGCAAAACTGATCGGGATTTAAATCGGATTTCTCAATGTAGTTTTAATCATTTGAGTCAAAGTTGGGCTTTGTTGAACATGCAAATGTTTTTAAAAATATGTTTGCAATAACAAATTGGTCGCAAGGTGAAAAGACTTAGTTCCGTGACTTGTTGAGTAATCATTAAAGCAGATCTGCAAAACCTCTAATATGGATAAATCATATTTTACTCACCTTGCTGAAAGAGCTTTCCTAATCCTGTGTCAGTAAAGACAGAAATTTTGCAGAGGGATCAGAAGGACTGCAACAGGTTATTAAAAATATCTGTGATATCATCTGATTTATTACCAAACCCCCTCAGAGATTATATGCCATATACACCAAGCACCAAGACATCCGCAGGGCTTGACTCTGTCTTAGAGTGACAGAAGTGCTAATGTGGTACCACACGAATTATTCCTTGTGTCTGGGTCTTGGTTGGCTGTAGGGGAAAGGGGTTATTTTAGGAGGAGGAGTGGATGGGTCCAAAAGATCACATTTCAGTGGGGGAGCTGTCTTAACACAGAAACCGAAACAATGTCACACCTCCCCATACAATTTAAACACAACGTGGAAACATAGTACATTATTCAAGTTTAAAGCATACTGTCTGGTTTAGTCACGAGCAAGGTGGGAATGAATACCGTCTTCCCTTTCTGTTCAAAGCATGGAGGTAAAAACTGCACCAAATACAGCCAAAGGTAGTCTATCAAGCATTATTTGTATTGTCCGGTTTGGATGACTTAGTATGTTGGTGCAATATGGCAGACTGCAAATAAAGGTTCCATCCTTCATGAAGGCTTTACGTACTTGTTTAAGGTTACGAAAACATACTTTACAATAGACAAACTTTTCTATACTTTGTCAAATGATCACTTAAATGTGTTTTATTGGGATTCCATGTTGACCAAGTAGCACATTACTGTGGAGTAGAAGGTGACATCTGCACAGTTTCCCTCCGTGGAATGCATTTGTATATTTAGCCCCCCCCCCTTCGTCCATAATGTGTTGACTCACAATTTGCTGCCGTTACAGCTGCAGGTCTTATTGGCTATGTCTTTACTAGAGACTGAAAATGACAGAAATGACACGTGACACTACACAAATCACACCTCTAAAATCATAACAATTAAATTAATTTAATGTGTTACAACTAAATGAAGCTATTTATGGAATAGAAATGAAGCTAAGTAATCATGATTTTGTTGCCACTTGTTTCTCCTGTTACCAATACTGCCATTCAAATTGCCTGTTACGCGATGTTTTCATGTTATGGGCAGCCAGACAGGCACATGTATTCAGTATCTGTACATGTGTCTGGGTATTGGCACACACCCAGTGTTGTGTGCTCTGTTGTACTGTATAAAATGCAACAATCCCTTTGTGCGGTACAGCGTATTGTATAGTGTTGGTATCTTGCAAATTTCGGAGGAAAAATGTAATATACTCAATGTCAATGCAATGTCAAACTGTAAAAATATGAGATGAATATATTCATGAATGCCAAATGGTTTGAAGTTGGGGTGGGCGTACATAAGCTTTCTTGCTTCGACCTACTCCTTTTGAGAGCTTTTTACTACATCTGAATCTGAATTTGTAAGAGAAATAAGAAGAATGAAATTGCTCAAATAAAATAAATAAATCAAATCAAGATAGAGCATATGAGAACATCAATTTTTTATTCTTGGCTCAGACTCTCAGTTGGACTTAGATCTAGACTTTGGCAGGGCCATTCCACCAAGTTATTAATGCTTCAATCTAAACCAGGGGTTTGCAAATCTAACTCTTGAGAGCTACTGTTCTGCAACTTTTAGATGTATCCAGGTACCCACATGCTTGAGTTACTGTATATTGGTGGCTCTTTGCTTTTTTCCATCAGATTTCTTTCCCATTTGTTGGAGCAGGATTTATCGAAATGTGGCGGGACTGTAGCTCTCAAGAACTGGATTTGGATCTAAACTCTTCCAAAGGTCTGGCTATATGTTTTGCATCATTGCTCCACCAGAAGTTAAACCTCCAACCACACCGGATTTTTATTGATGGCTGATTAACAAGTTTTTGCTGAACAGCAATCATCTGAATTGGGTGTGTTAAAGCCAAAGCCAAGCTGAGTTAAGCCAAAGCAAGTTCTGCCAGGAGCTGGTGAGTCTTAAAGTCTATGAAGTGTTCAGTCACTTTTGCCACAAGGGAGTTTCAACCGCGTTCACACCGGTCAGCGCGTCCAGGCGTCAAATCGCTCAAACGGACGAAAGTCGACGCTTTAAAATTAAAACCCAGCTGCTTGCACACTTGTGGTCTGCGTCGGCGCGTCGGGGCATCAGCGCATCACGTCATTACGTCAGCGTGCGGGCGTGGATTTGTCTGTTGCTAGTTGTTTACAACATGGCGGATCTTGTCGGATCAGCAGCGCGTCTTCAACTACCGGCTCTCCCGGGCCCGGCTGGTGGTGGAAGATGCATTCGGGATCTGGTCTGCACAGCGGAGAATGTTTCACCGCAGACTGGAAGTCAACCCCGAAGTGGTGGAGAAGTGTGCGTTAGCTAGCGTAGCGTTAGCTAACATAACAAGAAAGTTAAAAGAAAAAATATTTTTTTCTATGTTTAACTGCTTACCTGGCACTCCAATATCCTCCGATATCTTCCTCCAAATCAGATCCGATCTCTTCCTGTCTTTGTAAAAAGACGAAGACGGGTCATACAGTTCACGGACATTACATACAGCGACGATCAGTTTGTCCTCCATCTTGAATAAAAAATTTGCCGATTCCCCCATGGAAGGAGTTACTACGTCAGTACAACGAGTCGCTCTGATTGGTTGACGCCGCGCGTCTGCTGCCCGAAAGTTAAATTTTCCCAACTTGAGCAGCAGACGCCCCGACCGTCGGGGCGTCCGGGCATCAGCCGCGTGGACGCGCTGATGCCAGCTGCGCCGACGCGCGCGACTTGCTGCTTGGCAGTTTGACGCCCACTAGATGCGTAGATACCGTAGACTTGCATGTAATCTAGCTGCCCTGCTGCCTGGACGCACTGACCGGTGTGAACGCGGCTTAAGAGCAAAAGCAAAAAAAGGAAAAAGAGTCACTGTGTGAAAAAATAAAGTCTAGTTAGAGCAGCCTTAGTTCACCATAACAGTTGAGGAACAGGAGGAGGTATGTCTCAGCTGGTCTTAAATACTCCCTTCATGATGAGATGGGAAAGAAAGCAAGAACTAACTCTAAGGTAACTAAAGACAAAATAGGACTAAGAAAATAAGAATAAAGAAGCCTAAGAGAAACTTAAAGAGTAACTAAACCCCAAAACAACTTTTTTTTGCTTCTAAACTGTATAAATGGGTCTTTACCAATGCAGTCTTTCAGTCTCTGGGGATTTTTTAAAACATTTTGGTGTAAACTTGTTTAATTCTACACCTTTTGGTCTAAAAACGTCTTAGTGCTGCCCTCTTAGGGTTAAACGGTGGCTACTGCATTGGAATTTTGTGATTGTTGGAGAGCGGTACATCCCTACGTCACAGGCATTGCCTATGTCACAGCAGCCATGGTCTCACAGACATGCCCCGTGGCATTCTCTGATAAATTATTCCTCTCAGTTTGATCTGGTAGAGTAACCAGAGATGAACAAAGTTCATGCAACTCCGACTCTTGTCTTAGCATGTCGTTGCTAGCTGTACAGCAGGCTGCTCAGTCACAGTAGTGAGTGAGAATGGGTATCTAGGAAGATTAGTGTTTAAGAACCAGCCAATGAGCATGCAGGTCCCACCCACTGACTCTGATTGGCAGATGAAGTTATTCTGCTGAAAAGTGACATTCTGAAATAAATAAGCCACTGGGGAAAAAAACACCAATATGAAATAAAAAATGACTTTGGAAAAATGACGTTTTGCAATAAAAACTGATGAAATTAAATAAAAATGGCTAAAAAATAATTCCCATTATTAGCAAATTCACATTAAAACAATGTATTATATTAAGAAAGATTTTTTTAAGGAAAATGAAAAAATATTTCATACTATTGAACTTAGAATTTTATATATATTCAGTTTTTTCACAATTTCATTGTCACGTTATATATTTGTTATTAATTGTTATCCAGATATCTATTTCACAATGGGTTTTTTTATTTATTTAATTTTGAATAGTTTGGTGTTCCATAAGTTAGCATAGCTAACATACTGTTTTGAACGTTAGCCTATGTTAGCATTACCACTCAGAGACCGGACCCATCCTGTCTCTCTCTCCCTCAGCAGCAGCGCCGGCCTCGGACAGCGCTGACTCAGCGCCCCGAGCCAGCGGCGACTCAGCGCCCCGAGCCAGCGGCCGCTGAGCTCCATAAAGCCTCCCTCTACTCCTCTATCTCCAGTGACGACGGAGGGGATCCGCTGGTTCAGGGCGCCGAGCCAGCGCCGCCCGAGCTCGGTGCTGCTGAGGCAGAGGGAGACGGGAGGAGTCCAGTCTCTGAGTGGTAATGCTAACATAGGCTAACGTTCAAAACAGATTAATGTTGATCTGTCGCAAAACTGCCAACGTGGCTTTGGTCACTGTCCATGTTTCAGTGTCACATTAAGCGAGCTGTCACTGTCCTCCTGAACACACCCCCACGTCCCCCCCTCCGCTTTTCCTCAACACATGGCCATACCCCTCTGTTCTTCCTGGCCCCGCCCACTTTGTAGAAATTTTTTTTAAAATGTTGCCTTGGGACGGGGTTATGCCTTTTAAGGGGGTTCAGTTACACTTTAAAGTAAAAGCACTAATGAACAGGAAAGAGAGGAGAGAAACGAAGAGAGAAATGAAGTTAAACAGAACTAACAAAGGTAAATGATGAAATAAGGAGAAAACATCATCAAATAAAACATCAAAGTAACCCAAAAACAAAAGTATAAATATCCTAGGGGAGACAGGGAGTGAAAACATGGATAGAATCTAAAGTCACCAAACAATAATCCTAAAGTAAAGCATAACAGAAGCTAGCACAGAGAAATAAACTAAAATGATAAGGTAAACTGAATAAGGAACTGAAATGACTGAAACTCAAAACACCAAAGGATCCCAACAACTCATGTTACTAGAGCATCTTCTTCTGATGTGTATGCTGTGAAAGAATGTGCAAATAAAGGTTTATAGTAGTAAATGTTATATTTACATGTTTAAATTCACGATGCGGGCGCTGTACCGGTCTGTCGTGGTGAAGAGAGAGTCAAGCCGAAAGGCAAAGTTTAATTTAATGGTCGATCTACAGTATGTTTCGACCCTCATCTATGCTCAAGAGCTTTGGGTAGTGACTGAAAGATTAAGATTGCAAGATATTAAGCGGCCGAAAACGGTTTTCCCAGCAGGATGTCTAGGCTCTCCCTTGGAGATAGGATCAGAAGCTTGGTCATCTGCGAGTGGCTCAGAGTAGAGCAGCTGCTCCTCCACATCAAGAGGAGTCAGTTGAGGTGGCTCGGTCATCTGGTTAGGATGTCTCCTGGATGCCTCCCTGGTGAGGTGTTCCGGCCTCGTCTTCTAAGAGAAGATCCAGGACAGATTGGGGGGGGGGGGGGGGGGGACTATGTTTCTGGGCTGCCCTAGGAAATGCCTTGGAATTCCCCCAGAGGAGCTGGCCCAAGTGACTGGGGAGAGGGAATTCTGGGTCTCTCTGCTTTGGCTGCTGCCTCCATGACCCGATCCCGGATACGCGGAAGACAATGGATGGATGGATGCTTAAACTCATCATATTCTGTCTGATAGCTGCCTCACATGCTCCTAAGAAAACAAAACAACATTTTTATCATCAATTTCTTTGTCATCTTTATTGTATTCATAATTCTTACCCACATATACAGTTGAACACAGTAAACTTAGTAACATCATCAAACAGTGATCCAAAATACCAAGGTGTTTTAACCACAGAAGAAGAATCATTTCAAAACAAAGACTCTACTTCTATTTTTTTCATTACTGTAAATGGACAGTGGAGAAATTACATATGTAAAAATGGTTCCAATGATTTTTTTAAATCAGTTTCAGAAGTATGTTTGAATTGGACCAGTGGATTAGACTATTTTAGATACCAACGGGGACCAAAACGAGTGGCAGATAAAAGAAAATAAAAGAAAATATTTTATTATGGCTCCGAGATGCCACTATGGGTTTCACAGTTTAAACCAGAGCAAGTCACTGAAACCTCTCTGATATAGGGACCATTTTGGCTCTTCAGGCAAGGGCACAGTTTCAAGTTGAAGGGTAATGGTACATTCCATTTGACTTGAAAGTTGGAAAAGATGGCAGGTAAAGGCAAAACATCTGATGTGACTACACTGAAAACCAAAGAACGCTGAAAATCAGTAACTTTTGCAAGACATGAAAGGTCAACATTTTAAGTAATGCTAGGACTGCAAGAACTCCATACAAGATGTCTATGAACATAAGTTTCCCAAGCAAATCAGTCAATGTTCAGTCATTTTTATGCACAGAGTTCCCAGGTATTTGAGAGTGGTTAGATTTTAACAAGTTTCTATCTGAAATCCAACCTAAGGTAAAGACGTTCTAGTAGAAACGTTTAGCTGGGTAATTCCGACTTCGAAGCTCAAATGAAAGTCACCATAAGTCAACCAAAGACCTGAGAGAGAAACTCTTATTTATTCTTTCAAAGCTAAACCTGAGTTAGCCCATCCTTAACTCTGCAAAAACCCTGAGATTAGGCCTCGTATTCAGGCCTTTGATCACATATAAAGGGGATGTGTTTTCAAAGTGTATGTTGGAGGATACCACACTGCTATGTAAAAACAATACTCTTTTCCTAGTCAGAAAACTGAACCCTAAGGTACAATGTTAGCAACAGACTCATTTGACTAAAATATATTCTGCAAATAATTTGTGACACACTATATAGTTGACGTTAAATGACATTTGTGTTGTCAGCTACCAGTGTTCGCTTCCTAATTTAGCAAACCTGACAGTTGCTTGCAACGTTTTATCTGCTGTTAGCAACAGTAATAAAATAATACCCTTTGATTTCTGTAACCCAACAAGTAACGTTGCAAAAATAAAAATCTTTTAGATACCAAACTTTAAATGAACGTGGTGCAAGGGTTACTGTGTAATGGCACAGACACCATGTTAACAGCTAAGTAGCTATAGCTTGCTTGCTACTTGTTGCATTGGGTGATGCTAAAAATGCTCTTAGGAACACAAGCAATGTTTGTCTGTGATAGTAAAGCCAGATAGCCTAGTTAGTACTGTTGATTCTACCCTTGAATATGGTTCTACTGCAAACCAACCTAGCTTGTTTGACAGTTAACAACCATTGGCAACTAACTTTTAGAGCCCCTATTAAAAGAAAAAGAATGGTACTCCTGTGCCTGTGTCATGTGTGTATTGAAAAATCAAATTGATTTAGTAACAGTTTTTGTTTTTAACATCATGAACGGGCTTACAGGAGCTACTTGGCTGAGTGGCAAGTGCAGGGGGTAAAGCTACAAAGGGGGGAGACCATCTTAACTTGCCTTAATAGTAAAATGACACTCAATCAAAACATGCAAATTTGACTCCAGACATCGAGCTGGATAAGGAACAGAAAATCACATAAAAGGTTGCTATCATAACTTGGTATAGTATATTTCAAGTGAACATTTTTCTTAAATTAGATTTTGCAGAAGATTTTTCATTAGCCATGAAACAAGAATAACTTCTTATTTTCTCATTTTTAATTTTCCATCCTTATTACCTAGATTATGCCCCAGCCTGTTCCCATGACTACCTACAGAAACAAAAGTATAACTCTGAAGTAAAAAAAAAGGAAGTTTAGGAATAACTTATTTCGAATTTAAGAAGTGCTCAGGTCTCCTGGTTGACATTTTGTGTGTTTATTTGTCATCAAATCCTGCTTCCACGCTTTTTATGTTTTCTATGTCTTAACACTAAGGTTTACTCTTTTTTTGTAACAGTTTAACGAAATTCTTTATAACTTTATTCCTAAACACATTAATAGTATCATTTTATGCTCATGAAAAATTATGTGTAGAAGTAAAAGGACTTGAGAATACTACAAGCATGGCTCCGTTTGAAGGCACCATTTAAAACCTAAGTTACGCAATAAAAAGTAACATGAGCCCAATGGCTTACCAGTAATAAGTCATGAAGAACTATTAGTTATTTTAAATTAGTTTTAAAACGTATTCACTAATATACCATAAAAAAAAGTAACAAAGTTGTTTGTTATAATGGCTAAAATTTCAATGTTCTGTTATTTTGTGTTATCATCCTGAACACTTTTGGGCCCAATACCATCTTAAAGGTACACGTTTTAACTTCATAGACAAAGTCCGAACCTATCTGGTGTTTTCAAGTGAAATAAACGTCAAAACAGACGTGAAGGCACTCCTAGGCACAGGACCCAGATCAGTTTTCTAGAGCAAATCATTAGGGTGAACTGATCTCAGACCTGCCACTAGGGGGCAGCCTAAGTATTTTCTTGTTGTTTATGTACACTCATGTACCATCCTAAGCAGTTTTTCTGGTGATATCACTGGTGAAGCCACATCCCTGATTCTTCAAAAAGGTGCAAAATGCTGGAGAGCAACACAAAGCAAAACAAAACCAGTTGAAAAACAGACGCACTGGACATACACCTACACGGCACCAAGACTTGTGGCACTATGAGATGGCACACGCAATTATTGTTGTCCATAAAACATAAAAAGAAAAAAAAAAATCTAAATAATTGGCATCAGCTAAGAGATCATCAATGCCAAACAATGAAACAATTATTCCACTGTTCTTGCTTCATCTCAGTCCACCGGACTGAAAAGGGCCCGTCCTTCTTAGACCAAATCCTTTTTTGGCAGAGGGGGCAGCTTGGGCAATCGAGGAAGACGAGGAGGAAGAAGGAGCCGCTGAGACAGGGGCAGGGAAGGCGGGTGACTGCACGGGAGGTTGACGAGATAGGAGCTCCTTAAACACAGAGTTCATCTGACGGCTGATCATCTCCTGCGTGAGAACAAGAGGAGGAAGGAATAAGAAAAGGTCTGGGATAGAGAGGATAGCGAATATATAGCTACTGCGTAGTTTGTTTATCCAAGTCTGCACAAGGTGTTCAAAGCAAGGATTTGAGTTTGAGCATGGATTTTACACAAGAGACTAACAAAAAGTAGCCCGAAGTCATTGTGAAAAGACAGGAAAATCATACACGTTTTCCAAATAGCATTATAAAAATAATAATAATAAAAAATTTAAATATGTGAGTTTTTTTTTTACCCAACCCCCATATGTTAATACTTTCTAGAACCTTCTTTTGCTGCAGCTGGAGCCAAAAGTACTTTTCAAAAGTTCCTTTGGAGAAGCGCAAAATACCACTTCGCCTGTCCCAGCTGAAAAAAAAGCATTCCTGCAGCACTATTATGCCCTCTACCATGTTTTTTGATGGGAATGGTGTACTTGGGGTGATATAAAGTAAACATTTTCTGCCACACAGAGTGCTTTACGTGTAGGCCAGAAACTTTACTTTATTTCCTCTTAACAACTATGCAATATTGTGTGTTGGTTTAGGCTGCATAGTGGCGCAGTTGGTAGCAAGAAGGCCCAGATTCAAATCCCAGATTCAAATCCCGGCCTGGGGTCTTTCTACACGGAGTTTGCATGTTCTCCCTGCACATGCGTGGGTTCTCTCGAGGTACTAGGGCTTAGTCCCACAGTCCAAAAACATGACTGTTAGGTAAAATGGTTTCTCTAAAATTGCCCTTAGGTATGAGTGTGTGCATGCATGGTATGTCTCTGTGTTGCCCTACGATGGACTGGCGACCTGTCCAGGGTGTACCCTGCCTCTCGCCCCATAACAGCTGGGGATAGGCACCAGCTCCCTCCGCAACCCTGCATAGGAATGACGGGTACAGAAAATCGATGGATGGATGGATGGATGGATGGATGGATGGATGGATGGATGGATGGATGTTGGTCTGTGGCTGTGGTCAGTAACTATTACAATCTAAAGAGCCATGAAACCTTCCTACTTTTGAAAATGGTGAGTTTGTCAAGTTTTATGAACACCTACAATACAAATTGTTTATATTTTACAGTTGAAATAAAGAACTAAGATGATTTATTTCAAAGTTTTTTAGTAAAGAAAAACAGAAACAAAACATGTCATTGAGGCCATTTTCTTCAATAAACGTTAGAAATTTATTAAAGATGAAGAAAATGTAGATTCCAGCCTGATGACAAATCAAAAGATTTGAACTAAAAGGAATTCCTTATATCATTAAAGCAATTTTTGTTGGAAATTCTGTGGGGGGGGGGGGGAGATTCAGTGTGGATGCCCTAACGAGCCACATAGATTTAAAGAGAAACAGCTAAAACAAATGAGCTGGATTAGTAGTGCTGGCCAACAACTGATGCGGCCATCCAGGACATGATACGGTGGTATATCATCTCTGCTGCCTGGAAATTGAGCTGTTACCATGAGGCTGCCCTACAGTACCAGCATCACCATCCACAATGGCTCTTAGAAGATACTTGGATGATAAGCTATGGCATTTAATTTTCTTTTGGGATAAATATAAAAGTATTATTGAACTTATTTGAATTTGAACATGGTTCTGAGCCACAGGTTGCTGACCCCTGATCTACGGCCAAAAAGAAGAAGAAGAAGTTAAAGGGATGAGTTTGGGGTTATCCATGAACAATTATGCAGCAAACAAGAAAATGACAGAAGCCAGGGACCACGCTCTTTAAACTTTGTGAGCACATTGTCTTAAGAGTTTATTTCAACAGAGAGAATATACCAAACCCTTTATTTGTGCAGCACATTGGATTTTGTAGTTCTTTTCCCGTTAATAATGTTAATTATTACAGTTATTGTTTGTTTCACTTTTACTTCTTTAAAGGGAAAGTCACTTTTTGTAAGACCTTAGTTGTAAATGAAGTGAAAAACTACCCTGTACTAAGAGACTTAACGAAGACAGCTTCCGGTGAATGTCCTATTCCTCCAAACCATGATCTGTCCACCCGTTAACAATATACATATTTGCCCAGATACAAAGGATCCAGCATGAAAAAACGTGTAGTTTGGAACCACAAACAGAAGCAGGCTTATTAATTTTGACATGTATTTCTAAGTCTCATACAACACTGATATTTGTTTGCTGTCCTCTGAATACAGATGCTATTAAAATATGTTTACTAGTTATTTTTGCTGCTCTGATCCAATGGATTGGCTTTTAATTCCTTATTATAATAATAATCTGAAGGAGAACGCCTCATCTCACTGAAATAAAATGGAAGCACGCAAAGCTATATAAAAACACACAAGACTTCTGCAATAATGTCCTTTGGACAAGTGAGATTAAATTAGAAATGGTTGACCATAATGCTTAGAGCTGTGTTTAAACAAGCACTTCATACTGACTGTAAAGTGTGGTGGAGGAGAGACGATACCCAGCCACAGGTCCTGGGTACCTTCAAGTCACTGAGTTGACAATGAACTTCTATTTAAAGTCAAACGTGAGGACATCTGTTCAACAGTTACACTTTGGCTGCAGCGGGAGAATGGTCTCAAAAACAGTTGTAAATCTAAAACAGCATAGCTGAAGAAAGAAATCAAGTTGAAGCAATGGCCCAGTCAAAGTCCAAAGTTTAAACTTCAACCTGAGTGGACTAAAATTAAAACTCATAAAAAAAACTATCCTCTTTCTGGTTACTGATAGGTTGTGCATACAATTTAGCTAAGTGACGATTTAGTTTAAAATGTCGGCAAAAACTATAGATAGCAAGATTGGACTTGAAAAATGTAGCCCTTACAGAAACTGTAGATGTCATGTCAAAGCACACTTTAAAGTCAGCCAGTCAGCTGCAAAGATTATTTTCCAGGTAGATATAATCTTAAAGAGTCAGTTACCCATAGAAAGACAGCCCTGATGTGCTGCATGACTGCAATTATTTAATTCCCATCTCTGTATATCAAATGTTATTTCTAACATGGTACCTAACTTATGAGTTTATGAAGAGCTTCACAGAACTGTGGCAAGACATCTAGTTAAATAGGACAAATTACCTTGTCAACTGCTGGTCTTTCTGTTTGAACAAATGGGGGTTTGTCCGGGATTCTGCAGCTGACCTGCCTTATAATGTCCAAAGTGTGTCTTCGCTCCTGAGACCTGAAAGAGAGGTAATAGACAACCTTAGCCATCACAGACCACAGAGCTTTCTGTTTGTTTGCTGTCTGGGTATTGAATCTAACATGGAGAGTAGCAGCAGAGAGAACCAAAATGAAAAGGCTGCAAACTGTAATGCGAAAAAAAGGGAATGATACATTCTGACATGAACATGGTTGGGTGAGCTTTGGTTTCCCTTGCTCCGTTTTATGCTATGAAAGCCATAGTGGTCAATATTTTCACATTTGATCACATAACACTGGGATTTTGTGTGACAGACCAACAGAAAGTAGTACATTCAATAGTAGCTCTGGCTGCATTTTAAAAGTTGTCTTCCTAAAAACTGAACCTCTGCCCCCTGTGTCGAGACTTTTACCTTAAGAGGGTTTTCTACCATCCATCTGTTTGTCTCCATCCATCTTCCTATCTACTCCAACCAGTTTTCCTGATCCCCACAGCATATGGCCCAAAATAATTTGCTAAGTTCTGGATCTACAATGATTTACAAATCCAATTTCCTACAAAAAACATCACTACTTTCTCTCTATTGTTTGTTTAGTTGAATGTTGAGGTAAAAAAAAAATCACTATTACTTTTGGGGGGATTGCAGTTAAACAGTTTGGACACCACTGCCTTAGATAAAAGACATATTTAGCACTATATGAACACTTATCATGGTTAATAAGGTTCAGCATAATTTAGTATAACCCTCTAAACCTATCAAGGGACTACCATCTGAATAAACATTGACTAATAATCCACTTAACATGAATCACCAATCCCAAATCCTCTAACTCATGTGATTATAAATTATCTTGTCTGGCAGCATGACAGTGAGACAACTCTGCCACTAGGAGGTCAAACTAGAAATTGCACACAGTCTACACTAAATCCAGTTTACTATAGCTGGCCTCTGTCTTTTTATTCCAGTATGTGGCATTTCAGGTCATGGTTATGACTCTAGACTATGTGGACAGAGATTGGCTCCATGCTGCTGGCTCCACCTTTCTTCATCCTGCATCGTTGGTAGATTGATGCTCAGCTTTATCCCATCCTCTAAAATTCAGGGTGTTATGTAAGCCGTACACTCACTGTTGCTTTGCACAGATGTAGCCTAACCGAGTCTGACCAGATTGGCTCAATGTCTGTTGACTTTTTATTTTTCTCAAGTTACTTGAATCTATCTCAGTGGCATCCTTCTGTAAACATAAATCCAAACATACAGTGAGTTTGCTTTGTGCCTGAGGTGTGCAGCCTTACACGGGTATTTGTTGTCTTGTGGCAGGGGAAGCTTGTGGCTTTCGACTCGGGCTCCCCTCACTTCCTCTCTGTCTCCCTGGCAACGAAGCACTATCGCTGTTTACCCGCATCCTGTCGAGACACGCCGAAATTGTAAGACTTTGGTTTGTGTCTGTCACTGTTTGTAGGCTGAAAAGGCATATGTATAGGTGTACAATGATGAACTGAAGGTCTCCGTCTTTGTAATGCTATTTTTTGGCAGTTGTGAGGTGTTGGTTTATGGTGTTCTTCCTCTATGCTGACCAAATAGTTTTTCCTTCAGGGACAAATAATATTTCTTGACTTGACTAAGGTGCATTTGAGTGTGTGTGTGTGTGTGTGTGTGTGCCCTTGAACATCAGCATAATGTAACATTTGTGTGGATACCTTGTTGTGTTTTCCGTGTGTGGATCTTCTGCTGTTAGGTTTCCAGTGCTGCCTCCGCCCACTCTACCTTCATCTCTTTTCCCTCGTTCTGACCTGGAGGAGGAGAAGCAGAGGGATATATAAAGCATATCTTTCATGAGAACAAAGGGTGAAACGAAGTTTGAGTCTGTGATAAAGACTGACCAAGAAAATTATTCTGGTGTGACAAGAACTAAGGGACTGGGAATTCTAAAGCCATTGGATTGGACTGGAAATAACAGAGTTCCAGTTTATGTGGTTTAAAGAAATTTTACAATTGCCAAATTTATGATAATCTACTGTAGCTACATTGAGGCTGTGTCAGCTTTAACCTGAGTTTAAAAAGTCCCCAAACTCTGTTTGTCATTTGGTTTCTCTGATATCGATCTGCTACTCATAATCCATGCGAGAGAAAGTTAACCTAACAAGCTATGAATCAGATAATGACATTTTTGCCAGTGTAATATTATTTTTAACATTTTCATTTTAACACAAGTCTTAACAAATACAGACCCTTTCCAAAAATTGTGAATATCATGGAAAAGTTTATTTGTTTCCATAATTCCATTCAAAACGTTAAACTTCCAAAGATTATAGATTCAGGGCCCAAAACTTAAACGATTTCAAGTATTTAGTTGTTTATTTGTACATAATTTGGGCTTCCAGCTCATAAAACCCACGAATACAGGAAATCAAAAAATTAGAATACTGTGAAGAAATCAAAATTTACTTCTCAGTTTTTGCAGAAGAAAGAGAAAGACATTAGGATCACATCAAATCAATCCACCGGACTGTTGCCCAGTAGTCCAAGGTCCTCGAAGAAAGTAAAGTGTGCCTTTTATCCGGGAACTAAGGTCCAAGGGTTTTGGAGGAAGACGGGTGAGGAACAGAACCCAAGCTGCTTGAGGTCCAGTGTGAAATATCCACAGTCAGTCATGATTTGGGGTGCAATGTCTGTTGGAGGTGTTGGTAAACTCTGCTTTCTTAAATTCCAGGTCACTGCATCAGTCTACCACAATGAGTACTTCAGGGTTCCTTCTGCTGAGGCTCTGTATGGAGATGCAGATTTCCTCTTCCAGCAGGACCTGGCCCCTGCCCATACCGCCAGAAGCACCAAAACCTGGTATGGTGCCCATACCATCACAGTGCTTGACTGGCCAGCCAACTCGGGGGACCGAAACCCCATTGAGAATCTATGGAGTATTATCAAGAAGAAAATGAGGGGCACCAGACCCAAAAACAAAGAAGAGCTGACAGCAAGCATCAAGGAAATCTGGGCTTCCATAACTTTCAGGCAATGCCACAGGCTGATTGCCTCAATGCCACGGCGCATCGAGGCAGTGATTAAGGCAAAGGGATTCCCTTCTAAGTATTGAAGATTGACATACCGTTTTGAAAGTACCATATTTACATTGATTTGATGTGATACTAATTTATTTCTTTTTTTCTGCAAAAACTGAGAAGTAAATGGGGATTTCCTTACAGTATTCTAATTGTTTGAATTCCTGTTTTCGTGGGTTTTATGAGCTGGAAGCCCAAATGAACAACTAAATACTTGAAATCGTTTAAGTTGTGGGCCCTGAATCTATAATCTATGGAAATGTAACATTTTGAATGGAATTATGGAAATAAATAAACTTTTCCATGATATTCTAATGTTTTGAAAAGGGTCTGTAGTATTCCTATTTGTTGATTCAAGTCAGACTAATAGGTTTAGGTTATTAGCTTAGGCTTTCGATGCAAGGCCCGGTGGTTCTAAACCACCTCTAAAACCATATAGAACCAGTTTCCATAACCAGAACCACCTTGGTTCCACAGAAATATGACACAAATATGACACTTTAGTTTTCACACGCTGCTTCTGTTGTGTTCTAAATTTCTGACAGTATGTTGTCTTCCATATGAGTCATTTTATCCTTTATTATCAGTGGAGTAGTTGATAAATGCTGTTAGAAATGCCTGTGTCTGTGTTTGGAACACTCTTTATGATGCTCTTTATGATAACAGTTGCTCATAATGGGAGTTATACAGATTGTTTAAAGTGGGATTTATTAAATGTTGGTTTTTAAATGTAACCCAACACAAGTGACATGGCATTTTATTTTTGTTTTTATTGTGTGCTGTGGTTTTAGTGTGTTTTTATATTGGGTTTGTCTTTGTAGTGCATTTCAACTTTATTTATAGTTTTATCCCAGTCACATGACTTTTACCCCAATCCCTGACGCAACAATCAGTGCACCTGTGCCCACTGATTAACAGCTGCTGTTCTGGAATTGAGCTCTGCAGAGCTGCGGCGGTTTCTTTTTATTCAGTTCAAGACCAGGAGTCGCATTTGTGTCTGGGGGGAACTGGAAACAAAAAAGAGAAAAGACGCACGGGACAGGAGCTAGACGAAAAAAGGAAAAAGAGAAGAGGCACGGAGCAGGAGAGCTGCAGCACACCCCACGAAGTTTATGTTCCGCCCTGCGTTATATTTTATACGTATAAGTTTCAGTATAGATGTATAACGAGAGTTTTACTTTTTTAATTGTGTATATATTAGTTAAATCAAATGTGAAGGCGGGTTAGTATCTGCTAGCAACCGAAGCTGCGACTTCGAAAATACCGCAATGTATTCTGGGAAATTTTTGAGCGAGGGAAGGCATCAAGGAACCTCCCATGGATCCTCGGTCAGTTAGCTAAACTGCAGAGAAACTGAGGACAGACGCCTCGGTACTACTTGAACATTGGAACACGCCTTGGTGGTCCCTGATGACGTGTCTCCTAGGCAACCGGGGCGGGACCAAGGCATCAAGGCGAGGTTCCTTGGCATTGAGAAACGCCTACTCTCAGCGTGCAGAGGACGGGAGACAAACCGGAGGGAGCGAGCTTGAGGGAAGGAGTGTGTGACGCCGGAAACACGCAGAGGATAACTCTGCCTTGTGTGTAAGCATTGTAACGACCCTCCACCATTGTAGCCTAAGGCCTTATAGTCTTGGGCCCCCGTGCTGGTGTATGTTTTGCATTCCAGGTGACCCGGTGCATGGGGCTAGAAAGGGAGGGAGCAGGGGAGCTGCTTGTATATTTTACCGTGGGTGGTGCCCTTTTAGTATTCCAGTTTGATCCCCTTTTTTTTTTTTTTTTTTTTTTTTTTGCCCACCTAGTTTTTAATGGACTTTTAGTGTAACATTTTATTTCTGTGCATTTTTACTCCATTGTGAATGTCCTTGTAATAAATTCTAGATTAATCTGCCAATCTCTGTCATCCTTGGTAACCAGTGTGCTCTCACCCAGATACTTACTCCCCTTTTACAATAGTTATTTTCTTAGTTAAAATTCATTCAAGTTAAAACACCTCCATAGCCACCCTCTTACATAAAGACACCGCAATATTTCTAAACAATAGCTGCAAATAGGGTTTATAAATGCAGGTGAAAACGGGCTTCACTGACATTCGTAAGCAATCAGATTTGGGTGTTTCAGACTAAAAATCAGGATAAAGAGCAGTGTTTATTAATCTATGATGTCCCGCAGTGTTTAAGGGAATTGTGTGCTTATTTTCGAAACGGAATTGTTTATTTAAAATTGTATCGTGATAATTATCGAAACCGGAATGTTTTTTTTTTTTGGGGGGGGGGGAATATAGCCCAGCTCTAATCAAACGCAGCCAAATGCTTTTCACAAAACAAAAATTCTATATTATTTGGGTTATAGTGGCTTTTATTCAAAGTAATCAGGCAGAAAACAAGCAAAGAGGAAAATTTAATTGTACATTTTTTTAGAGCATTGCTAAATGATTTCGTTATGCGTAACACTAATGCATGAAAACATTATTTCCACGTCATACTCATTTAATGTTCATATATTTCTGTCTGTTTTTAAATGTTTAGACACCAAAATAGATTTCTTTTACGTGAAAACATTTGTGGTAATGAATCTTTTCAGATTCTAAAGAGGGGGGGAAAAAACGGGGATAAAACGCAGCAAAGGTTTGAAGGTCAGCAACTGAACCCCAGCTGGCTGTGCGAAGGACTAACAGCCTCCTTATATGGGGCGCCCACTCTATATGCCACACGCTGCCCCTATTTTAACTATTTTTGAAGCACAAATGTTTTTACCTAAAACCCAGCTAGTGTGGTGGTGTGACATTGGGGTGGGTTTGTGGCCTTTGGTTCATGAGACTGTTCTAGCTCGACTGTATAGCTTCATCCTAAACAAAGGTGAACCAGAGCCCTTTAAGGTAGAGTGCACCCAAAACTGTGCCATCACTCAAGCCTTCCCCAACCCTTATATTCCTAACGTTATATTGTATTTAGCAATCATTGTCTATCTCTTATCAGCATGAGCTCAGTCTCCATGTCCGCTCCTGGTGTCTTCTTCCTGCAAGACTGGCACACGTCACTTGAGAGAGTGACAGCGAAATAGGAACCAATCTCACAAGGTCAGAACGTCTCTAGGTATCACCGGCTCTGACGTTTGTTCAAGCACTCTGATACATTGCTATCAAAACATATAGAGAAGGCTTTGTTGTTGTTTTTTTTCCTCTAACATGACCTGTCATAGATGCACACAGTAAGACGGGGAATAATTAATGAAATCCTAATTACATAGAAATATTCCCGTAACAACTGTTTGCCAAAGGCAACCTTGGTTTTAATAGTCAGTCAAGCAATTAGGATACCATCTTCAGTATCTCCACTCTCCACTTTGTAGAGAGCTGCCTTGGCACATGTAGGCAACCAGCTTCTCATATGGTATGCATGAAATGCTGTGTGAAAAAAAAAAAAAAAGATTGCTTCAACAAAGTATTAGTTTCTGGGAGGTGCACCTTTTATGCAATCTGGATTTGGCATCCATTACTTGTTTTATTTATTTCTCTAAATGAGTTGTTTTTCACTTAAATTGTGCAGGATAAATGCAACTTTATATAAAGAAGCCGGTTTAATATTTTACATCACAAAAACCTGACATTTTGACATGGGGTGTGAACACCTTTTAAAGCCAATGTAGCTGGCTGACTCTCCTAAATCAAACATCTCAGCAATGCCAGCTAGAATTGCTGACACACAAGTGTCACTTACCCTTCAAGTACGCTGATGTACTTGTGAGGGACTAGACCCTTAACTCCTCCAACTTCACCTCTCCACCAATCACAAGAGGCCTTGCTGTAAAGAGTAATGGGATCTCCCTGCTTGAAGGAAAGCTCTGCAGGAGATCTGGCCACATAGTCGAACAACGCTACTGCCTCCCACTCTGTAGGTCACAAATCACAACGAATTTGAGATTGATTTATTTTTTAAACCCTTTGCTTTGCATTTGGATGAAACTGTGCACTGACCATCCTCGCTGGGAAGATGCTCAGTCTCTCCGTCTCCCTCCTCTGTGATTGGTTCACTGCGGAGGCAGAAAAATGGAAAGTAGGTGGTCACACTCAATTCCTCTTCTGTTTGACGCACAAAGCAGAACAGTAACACCACAGTCCTAACTTGTGACAGTTTGCTTATGCAACTTCACTTTGGTGTATAGGAAACATCATTTTCTTTCAAATTTCAAAAGTATTCATCAGTAAGAAAAGGACAAAATAAAACGATTGAGTGATTCTACTCTAGTGGTTATTTTGGCACAACACGCTGTAGTGTTCTGTTTAAGTGAGTAACAAGCTTATTTGTATCTACACAAAGCTTGTGAGCTCCACCAAGATGGCTTTCTGCCTCAGCGTGAAATCCTGTTACAAGATGATTATCTATGACACAGGAAATGAGAGGAGAGCTGCTTTATATATTTCGAACGGTCACATCCGATGTATAACTTTAAAATGAAAAGCAGAACTGTAAAGTGACGACACAGGTCCCAGCCATTCAACAACTATCTGCCTTCATAGGAGAAAAATAATTTATATAGAGTTTTCAGAGTGAAAACAAGAGTGGCTTCAGAAAAACTAACGCCTCGTTTCCGCTGAGTGGTACGGCACGGGTTCGTTACGCTATTTCACGATCCGGCGTTCTTTTACCACCAGTTGGCCTCTCACTGTGCAGCAGGGGTTAAACCCAAATGTCTAAATTGGCATCATATAGCGTGACGACAAACATGATGCACCAATATTGTTGCGTTACATTTGGAGTCGGA
The DNA here is from genome assembly GCA_963556495.2 of Valencia hispanica. NCBI lineage: Eukaryota > Metazoa > Chordata > Actinopteri > Cyprinodontiformes > Valenciidae > Valencia > Valencia hispanica. The sequence goes on along the minus strand of OY747709.1, from coordinate 11,273,016 downwards.
AAAATCATCTGGAACACCCCCAACTGAAGCCAGAGTTCCTTCTCAGAAAGTCGGAGAGTTTTTCTAACCGTGACTTCGAGATCAAATATGGCAGCTCCTCGCATCAGCAATAGTAAGATGTGGTGGACACCACTGTTCCCTCTAAGCTGTGCGCAATTACGCACTGCTGAACAGAGAATCGGCGCTGCGCACAAAAAAAATCCAACCTAAATTGAAAAACAAAAAACAAAACAATAATTCATTTTGTGCTATTTTGCAATGTCAGTTAACGAGCATATGTGCCAATTTACAGTTCCACCTGGTGCTCCTGTACTGGTCCAATTAGGAAAACACACACTCGCCTGTAACCATAACAACGCGGCCGAGACCCGCACACTGACACAACACAGTAACTATATAACTGTCATGGCTTTCCTGCTGTGTCTGTTTGTGTTCAAACATGAGACATCTTCACACTGGAGGCAAATGCGCATCAAATCGGACATTTTTTCCCATATCTGATTTTTTTTTTTTTTTATGACAGTCTGAACAGCACAATTAAATTTTTTTTTTTTTCAAACCCGAACGAGGTCATGTTCATATGTTGTACTAATTCAGAATATTGTGGAAAAAAATGTAATGTTAAGAATGATCTGTTCTGTGTAGTTCACATACTGATAGTTACGTAGTGTCTTTTCTTTATGTCCATTTTTCTGAAACGCTCCAGATACTATTATGTGGTGTGAAGGTTTTTCCAGGGTCAAGATTAAAGATGGAGACGGGTATGCGAATAACACCATGGTAAAACCAAAAAAATAAATAATAATAATAATAAAAACAGACACAAACTCAACACTTACTTCAAATTAATCCCACATAAATTTAAATGCTGTAATTTGATTAGTTTAATAAACCATGTAAATTGGATGGATGTGATGTTGGCATGACCACAGTGCAGACGTCTGACATTGATCACAGTGGTCCAAGGGACTGCTCAGGGAGTTTGTGTGTTTGCTCAGACACATGAAAGATTACAGGAAACATGTTTATCTTACAAGACTCTATCATAATCTGTAGGACTTTGGGTTTAGTTTGCTTATTTTTTTCCATTTTGTGTTTCATTCATTTCTGTGTTCCTGACCCCTAGTGCTACTTTTCCCTCAGTGCCTCTTTGTGTCCTGCCCCTGTACACCTCTTTTCCATCTGATCATTTAATTGCCTCTGTTGCATCCAGTAATCAAGTTCCCAGTAAAAGTACTCCATTATTATTACACATTGTCAGATCCTACTGTTGTCCATGCTAGTTTTCTGTTCTGTTCCCTTCTTGGCATTAAATTATCAATTTTTACCATCATCCTGGTTCCCTGGCTTTGTATTTAGGTTTTCAACAAACACACATCATGACACACTTTTAAGAGTGTGTCTGAAATCAGTGTTGCACTCAAATTAAATCAAATTAAGAGATGTTTGCTTGTGGCAAGTGCAGCTTAAAATTATGTTTGTAGAGACAGTCATTGCTTACAAAGGAGCTACGCTGGTCGGGTAATCCAATCAATCAGTCAGTCAGTCAGTCCGTCTATCCGTCCGTCCGTCATCTCTTATCCGTACCAAATGTCTAAACCACCTAAAGCCGTTTTGTTTGTTCCGCTTTGTCTTTGTAGATGAATAATAAATGCTACAAAACAAAAAAAACCAACTGACAAATTAACATTAAGATGCTCTGCTGATTTGTTGCTGTTTTGTACGTCCCATTAACATGCAAAACGATGACCCATCGTTTGTTTGTGTTCATATTATTACTCAGGGCTCACCAGTACTCCTGCTCCAGTGTCATGTGCTTCTCGTAGACCGGACCTGGCAGTTCTGGTTGGCCAGGGAAGATGATGTCATGCTGAAGGATCATGGTTTTAACAAGGTCATTGACCTGTGGCTGCCTAGCAACGGCATCGTCAGAATCCATCCCCCTAAGGAGGCTCGGACCGAAGCAGACGGCCAGGTTGTAGGGCTGCATCATGTTCTCGTCGCTGTACTGAGACACGCTGTGAAAAACAAAAACAAACCCAGTGACTCGGTATTTATTTTGAACAGGCGTGTCATTTCAGAACATCGGCAGATATGCGCAGTTGGTTTCAGCTTACTGATTGAGGAAAGCGAAAAGGTAGCGCATCACAATGAGGAGAGGCCGTGGGAAAGTGGAAATGATGGCTTTAATCTGGGCAGCTTTCTCAGTCTCCTCTTCGATTACTGAGCGACATTGGGAGGAATCAAATGAGAAACATGCTGAGATGAGCATAAGAAAAGATTATGAGTTAATCAGTTATAGCTTCTCTTAGTGCCAGAAGCAAAAACTCCAAAAATATGACTTAAATAAGTGTTGGTCACTGCAAAAAAAAAAAAAAAATCAGAGTAACGTTCAGCCTAGAAACAGAGGCAAAAAAAATGTTTAGTAGAAAACACATCTTTTGGATCACTGCTGAAACTTTTGGCCATGACTATATTGGCTTCATAGCAGACATCTGTAAATTCAGGTGAAGCCGTTGTGTCCTTTTACAACAGGTACCACAAAAACAAAGACACAGAGGTGACATAAAGGCCTCTTACAGACACACTCCAGCAGAGGAGAGTAGCTTTCGTAGGGGAAGAGAGGAGGCTCAAGCCCCCTGAAATACAGCTTCAGCACACCGGCCACAGAGTCCAGGTCACACTCACTGTCTGACAGAGGATCCTCCCCTGCAGCAAATTAGAAAGGGGTGCATGGGATAAAATCATCACTTTTAATGACAAGAGAGACTTAAAAACTAAACTGACGTGACTATGTGACTAAAAATCCTACAAGATGCTGGTAAAAGTATTTATAGCCCTTATACTTTTCCACATTTTGTCACATTACAGCTAAAAATTCTAAAAACTATTAAACCTAGTCCACCATGGTGAGATTTAATCTCAGAATAAAAACAAACACAGGGTGCTGTAGGATCATGCAGTGGGATTGTTTGTCTTCAGCCTGTTGGGAAAACTGAGTTAGTTGGAAGATGAATGAAGCTAAATACAGGGCAGTCCTGGAAGATGAACTGTTACAGTCTGGATAAGACTTGAGATCTGGGCTGAGCTTCACCTTCCAGCATCAACAACATTAAACGTACAACCAGAGCTACAATGGAATGGTTTAAATCAGGGCTGCCCAAGTCCAGTCCTGGAGATCTATCGCCCTGCTTTTTAGATGTATCCCTTCTGAAACAAATGAACTGCTCGTTACCAGGCCTGCAGAGCTGAATGACTGCTGATTTGATTCAGGTGTGTTGGAGCAGAGATGCATCTAAAAGTTGCAGGATGGTAGATCTCCAGGACTGGATTTAGGTTTAGAATTAAGTACATTTGTGTGTTAGAATTGCCAAAATTCCAGAGCTAGATCTAATGGCAGTTTAGTCAGTGGCAGGACTGGAAAAATGGCTTACAGAGACATTCTCCATCCTTGTAATAGCTTGGGCTATAAGGCTAAGTCTGGCTAAATTAGCCCAAAAGGGTTGACAATCATGTGCTACTTTATGTAGGTCTATGTCATTGTAGGAAGAAGGTCCTGGGTTCAAATCCCGGCCTGGGGTCTTTCTGCATGGAATGTGCATGTTCTCTCCGGTACATGAGTGGGTTCTATCCGGGTTCTTCAGCTTCCCCCCACGGCCCAACACAAATGACTGTTAGGGTATCGGGTCTCGTTTAAATTGCCCTTTGGTATGAGTGTGTTCATGGTTGTTTGTCCTGTGTCCCTGTGTTGTCATGTGGTGGACTGGCGACCTGTGCAGAGCGTCCTCTCGCCCAATGCCCACTGGAGGATAGGCACCAGTCCAACCACCACAGCCACACAAGAACAAGCGTGTATAGGTGCTGTTTTACAGCTTTCAGCCTGTGTGTTGGTTCTAAAAGAAAGCCTTTTACTGCATGAAGCAACAGAAAAGGAAATCTATCAACCCATTAGAAAGACTAGTTTGCTTGCTTGGTCCTACAAGCCTTTGCGAGTCAGCAATACAGCAACATCTTGATCTTTTCTCTACCACATAATTACCCCAGTATAAATTCACGTTATACTGTGAACACTGAACTCTTACCTCTCTCAAATGCATCTCTGATGAGGTTCACCTCCCTCTGCGAGCCAGGAACTCTGAAAATTCCTTCATGGTGGAGGCCTGCAACACATAACCTGACATTGAAGCCTGGACTTCCCAATATAAAGGTCTGGATGGACATGTACCCAAGCTAAGAGCACTTCTACCCACTCATGACCCCCATCATCCAAATCTCTCTCTCACCACTATGCCTGGCTGCTATATCAGAAAAAAGTGACTCACCATGGAGGTTTATGAAACGAATGCAGCTCTCAACCACCACAGGAATCTGCTGCCCAGAGCTCTGGGGAAGAAAGACAGACACGTGGAGAGTGATGATACAGTCAAATATATTGAGAAGAAGGAAATGTGGAATGTGGAACGAAAATGTGCAGGGACCTGAAGATGAACAGAGCAAAGACAGTATAGAAACGGGAGGAGGTTAAAGCAAGACGGCGATAAAATGCTACTATTATCTAAGGACGTCCATTCCTCCACTAAGCAAAATAATATTTTGCCTTCCAATTTTGTAATTACAACCACATTTTTTGTATAAAAGGTAATATATGGGCTGTCATAGAAACCAGGAAACTAAAATCGGACAGAGTGAAAGTGCGTCTATGTAAAATAATGCAAGAGCAGTAGAGCTTTGCTAGTGATATGCTGCACAGTTTTTTAGAACATTGACAAAGAATTTCAAAAAAACATTCAAATTGACAGGAATTTAAAAATAATGGAAAAATGAATCCTCTGTGGACTGAGTACAAAACATAATTTAAAGTTTAAACGGTTTCTGGTAAATTGTCCTTTACATGAATAATTTTGCATTTCGATAACTTTTATGTTTGACACACAATCACAGTTCAGTTGTTTTTAATAATGTACCAAACAAAATATTTTGTCCCTTAGTCATTACGGAATAGAACTTCCCACTTTGATCTTTCGTCTAAATATATGTTATGGAAATATTAGAAAATTCAGCAGTTTAAAGAACAGTAAAATACTACATTTCATTGGTCTTACATGGTTGATGCACATGAAAAAGAGACTCAAATTTTGCTCTTGTTGACGATGCTTCCGTGTAGGGCTGTCAAAATGATCGCGTTAACGCAGGTCGATTAATCTGTAGCATTAACGCGATTAATTTTCTTAACCTAATTAACGCATGCACAGGATGGCCCACCCTGTTTATCCTACAATTCAGCCCGCGCTGCGTTCAGTGCTCCTCACGTAAACGGCATGGCAGATCTGAACTGCATACACGCTTTCATGTGAACATCTCCTCTCTGTCGCAGGCCAGATAGAGGGATTATCGGTCTACATCACTCCCTGCTCTACTGTGCATTTAGTCTGCAGAAAGAGACTCGATCAGGTGTTGAAAACCATCAGTAGAAGAAGATGATTCAAAATGCAACAATCTGCAGCGATAACTTCCCATCAGATAAGCCTGGGCTAACAAACAAGCTAACATAGGTAACCAACACTGCAGCTGCAAGATCACCACAAATAATAACAGTGGGACTGGAGTTGCAGACCATCTTGTTACTAGGCTGCGGGTTTGCCACACATGAGAATGGGCATGGTATTGAAATTGGTGGGCGGGGTTTGACAGATGAGGGGCGGTTAAATGCAAATCCCGCTTATTGTGACATCACAATAAGTCACTTTTTCAAATGGCTTGTAGAAGCACAAGATTTCTGACAGCGTTTTTGCAAAGAAATTTGAATGGATAGTTTTTATTCATGTTTGGAGTGTATAGTGGCATGGGAGACCCAAATGACGACACAAAAGGATGAAAAAAGTGAGATTTGCATCATATATCCCCTTTAACAACAGTAAAGCCCTGTTTTACAGTGATAGCTCCTTCGTTGCCTCTGCTCCTTTATATATAAATGATTAACGACAACTGATCACATGAAAGCTAGAAAAATCGTGATCGCTGCTCTTTAATTTTCTTGCATCCTTAAAGGTCAGTGGGAATTGGATTTGGCAGGTCAAAGAATTAAAAAAAATAGGGAGAGGAAATCGGTTCATCTCTAGCCATTAGGAGTTCTTGAGTGTTTCACCCATTTGAGAGAAAATGTTGCTCTTTTTTACTCTGTTCTTGAGTCGGAATAAAATGCTGCACGTAACCTCTCCATGGCAACCTGACCTCATAACCAGTGGACATTTGATAATCAGCAGCTTCTCTCTCCACTCTTCTGCTGTACTATACTGTGATGGATTTCGTTTAAAAACTTCCCAGCGGATTTGGGTAGTCCTACTGCAATTCTGGGCAGAATCAGCGACGCGAGCAGATTTAAATTCCTTAACATTCCTTTTACGCTTTTAACGCCACAACTTGAACCCCTGCTCATTCCCAAACGGTCGCCAGAGTGATGTTTTGGACATGGCTGTTGCAGCCGCCGATGATGCTGCGTACCTGCGTCCGAGACATTCTCCTTCTTCTTCTGCACCATGCCAAGCACAGCAAAGCAGGGACACAGAAAAGGCAGAGATTAGAAGAGAAGAGAAGGGGGGGTAAGAATACAGAAAATAAAGATTTAGAGACAGTGGCAAGAGGTACACGTAAACACACACACACACACAGACACACACACACACACACACACACTCAATAGAGGAGTCGAGAGGAGGAAGCAAAGAGGCCAGCGCATTTAAAATCCTTTTCATAAGCAAAAGGGGGAGGGGGAGAGATAAGAAGAGTTTGGATTGAAAGGAGAGAAAGCCAGCAATAAGCTGTAAGCATGACCATACACATGATGGCAACAGTCTGTGCATTGAGGGTGCTTTTGGCTGGGGTGGGGGGGGGGTCAGGAGTATGCATGTACTCACTCAGAACTGTTCTCCCCACACACAGCCTCAATTCTTCAGCATTAGGATTTTTCTCAATGATTTTCTTCTGGAGGGTTGAGCAGCAGTGCAGCAAAGTGCAACGAACAAAAAAAAAGGAAGGGAGCGCGGTAAAAGGAAGCGCGTGTGTGTGTGTGTGTGTGTGTGTGTGCGCTTGTTGGAGTGTGTTACCTCTATGTAGGAGAGTATGTCTGTGGTGAAGAGTGTGTGGCAGAATTGGGAAACTGGCCTGGACTTCCGAACACGGACTGACCGAGTAGTACATTGCATTCTGGGAAATATAACAAATGAAATGCATAATCCTGCTTCACATGTGGTTAAAGGTAATCAAGATCTCATGATGTCTAACCTTCTGAGTATTAAATAATAAAAAAACCCAAACAGATCTGTGCAAATGTTTTAAATCATCCCTTACTTCCTTTCTTAGTCCTTCCAATGAACCAGATTTTCTTTAAATCATTATTTTTTCTATAAAGTGTTTTATCCACAGACTTCCGGGCTTTCTGAAAGTCTTCCCAGCATTCATAATGACGGGAAACAAAAATGTGATAACAAATGAAGGCTAAATAAAGACTTCTGAACAGTAATGAAAAAAGAAATCTGATCATATTGACAAATTTGGTTTAAATTTGCTCCATCTCTGTCCTCTTCCCCTCCCCTCGACTTCTCTGATGTCGTCTCTCATGCACACTTGTTTTGTTTTTTTCTGAACAGGTGCATGGACCCCATTTTTACCTGGAAGGGTCACTGTCGACGGCCTCCGCTGAAAGGGAAACACAGAAGAAACAGGGACATCTGTTAAAATGTGTTAAAATTACAATGCACTTGGAATACTATTAAAGTGTTTTGCCAAATATCCAAATATCTTCGTCAGTCACAACTCGCTGGTTTGTTGTCAATGCTTCCTGTTTTCCCGTCTCTGCATTTTCTGGTCCTGGTTTTTGTAAGTTCTTTGTTCTTTTCGTAGGTGAAGATTCTCAGTCATCCAGGACATGATATTCTTGAGCGTTTAAATGAAGGCAACTGGACTTATAAATCTGATACTCCCAATCCAGTTTGCAGTACTGAAGAAGCCTCTTGGATGAGAGATTAAACGTATTCAAGACAACAAGAAAAGTCCAGTTGCTTTCATTTAAACTCTCAAGAATCGTTGGTCTTTTGCTTAATTAAATCATTACTATTTTATTCTTGCTTCATTCAGGTCTTTACTACCGCAAACATACCACAGGTGTGTTGAACCAGGGAAATAACTAAAACATTCAGGATACCGACTGTTGAGGACTGACTTTGGACACTCCTGCTCTAATAGGTTTTCTTCCTAGATTTTCCTGTACTTAGCTTCATCCACCTTCTCAAGTCTGGCCAGCTTCTGTATCTCGCCTAAAGAAATCCATCCCTGCACCTCCCATGATTTGCTCAGGGTGATGCCAGTATGACTTTGACTTGAGATGGTGACTTGACTTGAAACACAGTTTATGTGATTAAATGTAGCTAAAGAAAAAGATAAATTAATACTTCAAGTCACCATACACATATGTAAGCATGACAAAGTATAGAGGTATGAAATATTCAGTGAAAAATCCATACAATTTTTACAAATACTCAAATGGACTCAAATGTTTTACACAAAACATCAATGTCAAGCTGCTGATTTAATACCAGCACGGTAAACTGCCTCTAATCTAATGTATATGTGTATATGTATGTGTGTATATGTGTATATGTATGTGTGTATGTGTGTATATGTATGTGTGTATGTGTGTATATGTATGTGTGTATATGTGTATATATATATATATATATATATATATATATATATATATATGTGTTGTGTATATATATATATATATATATATATATATATATATATATATATATATATATATATACACACTACCGTTCAAAAGTTTGGGGTCACATTGAAATGTTCTTATTTGTGAAGGAAAAGCACTGTACTTTTCAATGAAGATAACTTTAAACTAGTCTTAACTTTAAAGAAATACACTCTATACATTGCTAATGTGGTAAATGACTATTCTTGGTGCAATATCTACATAGGTGTATAGAGGCCCATTTCCAGCAACTATCACTCCAGTGTTCTAATGGTACAATGTGTTTGCTCATTGGCTCAGAAGGCTAATTGATGATTAGAAAACCCTTGTGCAATCATGTTCACACATCTGAAAACAGTTTAGCTCGGTACAGAAGCTACAAAACTGACCTTCTTTGAGCAGATTGAGTTTCTGGAGCATCACATTTGTGGGGTCAATTAAACGCTCAAAATGGCCAGAAAAAGAGAACTTTCATCTGAAACTCAACAGTCTATTCTTGTTCTTAGAAATGAAGGCTATTCCATGCGAGAAATTGCTAAGAAATTGAAGATTTCCTACAACGGTGTGTACTACTCCCTTCAGAGGACAGCACAAACAGGCTCTAACCAGAGTAGAAAAAGAAGTGGGAGGCCGCGTTGCACAACTGAGCAAGAAGATAAGTACATTGGAGTCTCTAGTTTGAGAAACAGACGCCTCACAGGTCCCCAACTGGCATCTTCATTAAATAGTACCCGCAAAACACCAGTGTCAACATCTACAGTGAAGAGGCGGCTGCGGGATTCTGGGCTTCAGGGCAGAGTGGCAAAGAAAAAGCCATATCTGAGACTGGCCAATAAAAGAAAAAGATTAAGATGGGCAAAAGAACACAGACATTGGACAGAGGAAGACTGGAAAAATGTGTTGTGGACGGATGAATCCAAGTTTGAGGTGTTTGGATCACAAAGAAGAACGTTTGTGAGACGCAGAACAACTGAAAAGATGCTGGAAGAATGCCTGACGCCATCTGTTAAGCATGGTGGAGGTAATGTGATGGTCTGGGGTTGCTTTGGTGCTGGTAAGGTGGGAGATTTGTACAGGGTAAAAGGGATTCTGAATAAGGAAGGCTATCACTCCATTTTGCAACGCAATGCCATACCCAGTGGACAGCGCTTGATTGGAGCCAATTTCATCCTACAACAGGACAATGACCCAAAACACACCTCCAAATTGTGCAAGAACTATTTAGAGAAGAAGCAGGCAGCTGGTATTCTATCGGTAATGGAGTGGCCAGCGCAGTCACCAGATTTGAACCCCATTGAGCTGTTGTGGGAGCAGCTTGACCGTATGGTACGCAAGAAGTGCCCATCCAACCAATCCAAATTGTGGGAGCTGCTTCTAGAAGCGTGGGGTGCAATTTCTCCAGATTACCTCAACAAATTAACAGCTAGAATGCCAAAGGTCTGCAATGCTGTAATTGCTGCAAATGGAGGATTCTTTGACGAAAGCAAAGTTTGATGTAAAAAAAATCTTATTTCAAATACAAATCATTATTTCTAACCTTGTCAATGCCTTGACTCTATTTTCTATTCATTTCACAACGTATGGTGGTGAATAAGTGTGACTTTTCATGGAAAACACAAAATTGTTTGGGTAACCCCAAACTTTTGAACGGTAGTGTATATATATATATATATATATATATATATATATATATATATATATATATATATATATATATATATATATATATATATATATATATATATATATATATATATCTATATATATATATATATATATATATATATATATAAAATCTCAAGAGCACCTTTCTGTATGGCATCTTGTAGAAGATCATGCTTGGCTTGAAGTTTGGAGGCCAGAGAGCTGCTGTTGAGGAACTCCTTTACTTTCTAAAAAAAAAAAAAGAGATGGAAACTAGATTTTCTTATAGGTGAGATAATTGTCTAAACATACTTTAATTCAATCTGAAATATGTCCAACTCACTGTGAAGTAGTAAGTCTCTGTCTCCTGCTGATTGGCTCGACGCTTGGCTAGGGTAAGTTTTGGGGCGGTGCTTCCTCCAGGGGGCTCGTGTGATAGGCTGGTGGACACGTCGGGGGAGGGGTTGCACTCGCCATCGCACATGGAGTCCAGCAGGGCAGCAAGTGTGGCTTTAAGAGTTTTACTGATCTGAAAAGAAGGCATAAATGGTCATGTCGTTTTTCGTGTTTCTATCAGACAATTTCTGATCATAATGCAAAAACACAATAGAAAGTGTTAACTGACCTCCTCTGTTTCCAAGGTGACGGCAGCGAGTCGGGACTGAAGCTGCTGGAACCTGGTTTCGAGCTCGTACCTCACCTGGCTCTCCGCACTCACTTCGCACACCTGAAAATATACAAAAATACATAATGCTTCACAAAAATTGGATTGTGGAGTTCAAAGTGACAGAATTCCAATTGTAACAACTCTAAATTGTTACATTTACAATTCACAAAAGAAATCTAAATGTAACAAGTGTTAACACTTGTTGAACCTAAATTCAAATATTATCTCCAAAAAACACCTCAATAAATATTTCACCTCATTTAACTTTCAAAAATCATTTTGGATCATTGGAAAACAAATATTTAAACCCTAACCCTTAAATAGTTTTCTAATTTGGTCACATTACAAATTTGGGGGGGGGGGGGTAGCTATCTCCAGGGGCCATTTGGCCATACACATACACGCACTCATACCCAAGTGCAATTTAGAGTCACATTTTGGACTGTGGAAAGAAGCCAGAGTGCCAGGAGAGAACCAATGATTGCATGGGGAGAACAGACGCCCCTCTACCACCATATCTGGAGATGGACATTCAGTGATTTTATTTGTCATTTCTACGTATGGTTTTGGCAGCATTAGGCTCTGGGGATCTGTTTTCTTGGGGCGGGGGGGAGGGGGAGTATCTTTTCTTACGTCAGGGACATGTAAGCTTAGCACAGTTGATAGAGCTTAAATACGGGACGATCCTGAAAGAATACCTGCTAGACTTGGCTGCAAAAGACTTGGGAGTAGAGCTGAGGTACACGTTTCAGCAGGACAACAACCAAATCCATTCAGTCAGCTACAACCGAATGGTTCATGTATTCATAGGTCAAAATCCAGAAATAAACCTATTGCAATCTAGACTAGACAATTGGTTATAAATACTCTCCATTAAATCGCATAGAGCCTCAGCTATTTAGCAAAAATGGGTGAAATTTGCAATTAGAGCTTTAGAGACAGACCCATAGAAGACTTCTACAACGATTTTAGTCAGTTGAATACAGAGGCACACCACACTTTTCAGATTTTAACTGTAAAAACTGTTGAACTCGTGAATCATTTCTGTCTTGTTCACCACAAGCTCGTGGCTGTAGCGTGACTACATGTGAAAATGTTCAAGTGGGTTGAAATACTTTTAGCCCATGTCGGACATCCCAGATGTTTCCTCTCGACACTGGACGCCGTAGCAGCATGTCACAGTAAATGTACCTGGTCTCCCTCGTGCGGGTGATAGTTGAATCTGAATGGAAGGCAGAAGGCAGCATCATGTTGCTGTAGCACCGCATCCCTGTCTCCACTCTGGTCCAGGGACGTCACAGCGGTTTCCAGCTGCTTCAGTCCAGTCTCCTCCGTCTTCTGTATGCGCCACCTACTGGCCAGGTAGCACTTCATCACTCTCTCCACAGACAGATGGAAGCCAAGGTCACAGCACTGCCAAGAGGGAGAGAGATAATCGGAAAGGATAGGGGAAGAAAAGCAAATAGGTTGAATAGCAAAGAGAAAATTATAGCGAAATCATTTGTTTTGTGAACTTTTTTGAGAAATCTTTGCAAACGTGTGCAAAAATATTGTCTTAAAAGTGAACCAAAACTTCTGAGCAGTCTTTAGTAAGTATTCTGCAACACGAATCATTTGTTTCTTACATCAATGAGAGTGCTGACATCCTGCAGGTAGTACTTGTTCATGGCTGCATTTGCTGCGGCTAGATTCAACAGGTAGTCATTTCGCGCCTTTGTACACTTCAGCTGGGTCTCCTGCATTTTTCCATGCCTCTGTGAACACACATATACACGAAGATAATAAAAATAAAAAAAAGAGACTAAGGAAACCGGCTTCGAAAACTAATCAGAAATTTCCATTTGCCGATGTTGAAAACACCTGAACTCATTTAGATCACCGAAAAGGAAAAAGGAAGTGGTTTCCGCTGCAGAAACCTCACTTCAAGGCTTCCTGTGGCTTCGCTCTTTGTTTCTTTCTCAGGAAATGCTCACAAACCTTCTCCATCAACCGTTCCATCTTCTTGACAGAGCTTCGCCTCTGCCCTGCCAACTGGCCGGGGCCGAGCTCGGACGACTTGCCAGTGTGCCTTTCTTCCAGCCGCTCGGCTTCTTTCAGTTTCCCCTCGGCTATCAGGCAGTCCGTGTGGTACTGGTTGTAGCTCTTTAGAGCCTTCATTGAAACACAGAACAACAAAAAACATCCCATGAGTGAAACCGGCAGCACTGCTCATTGCCATCCAACAACTGGAATAGCTTACTGTCTGCAGTTCAGTGGTGACCTTCAGCAGCTCATCCTGCATCTGGATTCCCACCTCTTTGCTCTGAAATGTGCACAAGTAGACTGTTAGATGGAAATATGATGAACATCAGTCTAAAGATGAATACATTTACAGTTATGGTGACCCGATTTTCTTTTTTTTTTTTGGGGGGGGGGGGGTCCCGTACATCATTTCATCAATGCACAACAGATGCTTTTCAAAAAATGTGTCTTCAGGGTTCAAATAAGTGAGATTTGACTGAGGCAGCTCTTTAAATCCTTCCTCGTCCACAATGATGGTGTAGTCCTCTGGAGTCTCCGTCAAGCTGAAGAACTTGCATCCGGTCGTGCAGGCCAGGAAGGGAAGTTGTATTAATCTGTGGGTACAAATCTCGATCCCCTCTTTCTCTACACTCGCCACTTTCAGGCTGTTTGTGTGAAGCTCCATCTTTTACGCCTTCCTCGTTGGAGGAATGACTAAAACGTGAAACCAAACGACGAAATACTGTCAGGCAGAAAGCATAAATAAGAAATAAATTCGCACATACGGCAGGCTGGGGCGTATTAAACGGGGAATGAAGCGGGGAGGTAGGGTGGAATGAAATCCTTTATATCATCAGTGTTTATTCTGGTAAGCTGCGCCAAACGGGGACATATATTGAAATAAGAACAAAGGTCACAACTCAAACTGACCATTTTAAGTGAGATATTAGGGAAACCGCATCAAATAAGATAAACTATAGGTGCACTAGCGTGGCATGAACTATTCCTTGGCTTCCTCCGCTTCTCACCTCCAAGGACTGAGTTCTAGCTGATTTGAAGTTGTGTGCTGGATATTATTATTATTATTTGTCTCAATAAACTCCTATCGCAGCCAAAGCAAAGAATGTTTCATACTGGTCATATGCGCTCAGAGTATGGTCTCGGTCAATTTTGAGCTGAGCCAAGAATTTCAACATAAATGGTATCTATGCACAATCTATGCCGTAAAGCGACCCCCATGCGCAGAGGTAGATAAGACGTCCCACACAACATGCTCTGTTTACAAAGTAAAATTGGCGGCTACAGATGTTAGTTTTTGTACAGCAGTTTGTCAATTCCTGCACAGTTGGAACCGACAATATTTTCACTAATCAAGTGCAAAACCTCACTTTCTGTCTATTGACTGTCTCTGTCTCCAGTATCTGCCATGTTTGTTTATTTCCCTCCTCCTGCGCAGATTAGTCACACCCATTTAATGTGACATGACCATTTAGACTGAAGTCCCTTAGAAAAAAAATCGGATTTAGTACCACATATGAAAGTGACCAGGGTCGGATTTGAAAAAAAAACTAACGGATTTGTGCTGTTCAGACTGTCATAATAAAGTCAGATATGGGCCAGAAAGTTGGATTTGATGCGCTTTGGCCTGCAGTGTGAACGTAGCCTAAGATTAGAAACCATGCTCGTTTCCCCGGGAATTTTCTCGTTTCACGTTCTGTCCGGGGCATCCAGGGGGATTCAAAGATTGATACAAATGTCAGAGTTTTCATTGTTTTTCAGGACGCCATACTTAAACTGACAGGTGCGATGCAGGCAAGACGACAGCCTTTTTCTCATGTGACGTCCTCCCTGAGCTGCTGACTAGTGCCTGGTTCTGATCCATTTATTGACTGAAAAAACAGCAGATTGTCCTTGCCCTTTTCCATTTCGATTGCTAACGGGCATATTTTTCTGCATTGCATTGCACTGCCCTGCGCTGTGTTTCTGCCATACAAGAAGTCAAAGGGTAAGTGTAGCTTTAAGAAAAAACCGCAAATGATATACCATTCGGTCACAAAAATGGGTGGCGGAGTGCATTCACATAGCTGGCATATGTGTGTGACTAAAGTGGCAAATATCCCATAGGTCACATAAAAACATAAACAGCTACAATACAAGTAAATAAAAAAAAGGTTTTGTATTAATCTAAAATATACATATCAGTGGGGAGCTAATGTACCTTGTGTATAGCGATTTGTATCAACGGAAATCTTATACTTGAAGTAAAACAGAAGCTAAGAATTTTATATCTCTAACAGGTAATGGTGTATGCAGTAACACTGTTATAGAGGGGGACAGGACTAAAAATAACTCTGTATAAGCCAAATCTCCCACTATGTACATACAAGCTAGCGCTCGCACCACAGCACAGTTCTAGCTGCAAAAAGTGCATGCTCTGGTGTTGCTGAGGATGTTGCATTAACAATTGCTATTATTAGCAACCATGATACGTTCCTTTTGGCATGGAGTCATGTGCTGTTCAGTAGGAGAGCAGGGCGGCATTTGCAAAACTAATGTAGCAAATAGCGCCTAACAGATGAACAAGTGGGCACATGTATGAAGATCCAGACAAGCTACTGAGGCAGAAAACAACTGCATGTCTATTTGCAGCCTCTTTGGGAAAGTTAGTTATGTGTCTCTGAGTGAGTTTTTTTATTTGTTATAAATTACATTATTCATAAATGAATAGATATTTGTCACAGCAGCTGCCAGAAATTAGTCATGTGAAAGCACAAATACAGAATATCCGTATGTCTAAATGAGTTACTTGGCATCAGCAACATTTAAAATAGCTCTGAAGAACTGATATACTGTAAATGTCTAATGTGGTCCGGTTGTTAAAACATTTCAGGGCACACATTCAACTTATTAAAGGGACATTTTCGTGACAAAAAGACAACTGGGTTTCTTCTGCCGAGAAAAGGGAAGGTTACTTAGTAACCACAGCATATTCCTCTTGCCCATTTCTACTTTTGGGTTGGACTTTTTTTCATGAATAATACAGTAACTTATGCTCCAGAGCACAGGAGTATATTTATGTCCTCTGCAGAACCGAATACAGAATTTGAAACCTAAAACTGTGTCTGTAAATAGTTAAGTCAAAGTTGGAGGGAAAAGTCCACAGTATGCAATTCCAACATGTATGTCTGATTCAAATTTTGTCATGTGGAAATGAAAGGCACCTAATAAAATGGACAATTTAATTTAGTACAATGTAAATAGTAGGACAGTGCAAACATTCAGGATTTTTTTTTTCAATTTCTGAAACACAAAGGTTGCTATCTGTAGTCAAGAAAAATCTAAATTGCTTTTGACACTTTCTGTTTCCATATTGCTTTCAGATTGATAGTGTCATATTGTGGATGTAACCTAAGGGCGCCTTCACACCAGCATAATCGAAGGAATCAGTTCGATCGGACAGGTATGCACTTTTGAAAGCAGATCAAACTGTTTGCGTGACATTGTGCAGTTCCAACAACTCCTCGTTTGGGGCGCTCTGCTCTACATGCATGAAATTAACACAGAAGGACAACAAAGAATTTGAAAGTTTCAGATCCTTTATAGTGTACGTCCATGAAACATACATAGATCTGTTTCAATCTTCCCAGTGACATTTACAAAAGAAGAGTGAAGGAGAGCCCCTAATGGTCACTTCAGCTATGTCTGAGTGATGTGATGTGCTCAGCCGAGGCTCAGAGCTCCTTCAAACCCACAACTTTGTGGGAGAGCAGAGCTCAGAACTGAAATACTAGACTATTCAAAACGATTTCATCTGAAGCAAAGTTTTACAATTTCATTAAGAGGGAGAAATACCTTTCTGTAGGTTAACAGCTACAGTGGCTTGCAAAGGTATTCGGCCCCCTTGAACGTTTCCACATTTTGTCACATTACAGCCACGAACATGATTCAATTTTATTGGAATTCCACATGAAAGACCAATACAAAGTGGTGTACACGTGAGAAGTGGAACAAAAATCATACATGATTTGCACATGATGTGCGTAATTATTCAGCCCCCTGAGTCAATACTTTGCAGAACCACCTTTTGCTGCAATTCCAGCTGCCAGTCTTTTAGGGTATGTCTCTACCAGCTTTGCACATCTAGAGACTGAAATTCTTGCCCATTCTTCTTTGCAAAACAGCTCCAGCTCAGTCAGATTAGATGGACAGCATTTGGGAACAGCAGTTTTCAGATCTTGCCACAGATTCTCGATTTGATTTAGATCTGGACTTTGACTGGGCCATTCTAACACATGGATATGTTTTGTTTTAAACCATTCCATTGTTGCCCTGGCTTTATGTTTAGGGTCGTTGTCCTGCTGGAAGGTGAACCTCCGCCCCAGTCTCAAGTCTTTTGCAGACTCCAAGAGGTTTTCTTCCAAGATTGCCCTGTATTTGGCTCCATCCATCTTCCCATCAACTCTGACCAGCTTCCCTGTTCCTGTTGAAGAGAAGCACCCCAAGAGCATGATGCTGCCACCACCATATTTGACAGTGGGGATGGTGTGTTCAGAGTGATGTGCAGTGTTAGTTTTCCGCCACACATAGCGTTTTCCATTTTGGCCAAAAAGTTCCATTTTGGTCTCATCTGACCAGAGCACCTTCTTCCACATGTTTGCTGTGTCCCCCACATGGCTTGTGGCAAACTGCAAACGGGACTTCTGTTGGTCTTCTTTTAACAATGGCTTTCTTCTTGCCACTCTTCCATAAAGGCCAACTTTGTGCAGTGCACCACTAATAGTTGTCCTATGGACAGATTCCCCCACCTGAGCTGTAGATCTCTGCAGCTCATCCAGAGTCACCATGGGCCTCTTGGCTGCATTTCTGATCAGCGCTCTCCTTGTTAGGCCTGTGAGTTTAGGTGGACGGCCTTGTCTTGGTAGGTTTACAGTTGTGCCATACTCCTTCCATTTCTGAATGATCGCTTGAACAGTGCTCCGTGGGATGTTCAAGGCTTGGGAAATCTTTTTGTAGCCTAAGCCTGCTTTAAATTTCTCAATAACTTTATCCCTGACCTGTCTGGTGTGTTCTTTGGACTTCATGGTGTTGTTGCTCCCAACATTCTCTTAGACAACCTCTGAGGCCGTCACAGGGCAGCTGTATTTGTACTGACATTACAATGCACTCTATTTAGTCATTAGCACTCATCAGACAATTTCTATGGGCAACTGACTGCACTCAGACCAAAGGGGGCTGAATAATTATGCACACCCCGCTTTTCAGTTATTTATTTGTAAAAAATGTTTGGAATCATGTATGATTTTCGTTCCACTTCTCACGTGTACACCACTTTGTATTGGTCTTTCACCTGGAATTCCAATAAAATTGATTCATGTTTGTGGCTGTAATGTGACAAAATGTGGAAAAGTTCAAGGGGGCCGAATACTTTTGCAAGCCACTGTACATACCTGTACCTCCATACAATATGTTCTGAGCCAACTTACCAAAACAATGAGGACAAGAGTTAGCATTAGCCAGCTACTTCAGCAAACATCTAAGAATTTGCCAGAATGAGAGAGAGAATTTTTATTTTTTGACTTTCTTCACATTTAGATGTGTATAAGAAGATTACTATGGTGACATTTGTTGGGGAAAGCAGGAAGCTGGCAGACCTGAGAACCAAATTAAAAGTACAATTCTGTGTTTGAAGAAAATGACCTCGCTCATATTCTGGTGTTTAGCAAACAGAAATATTTTCTGATGGTCCTGACTGACCTCAAACAGGAAATGTTTAGTCGGATTCAACGCCAGACAGTGAGAACAAATGGTTGATTTTGTCCTTAATGTTGCCCAAAGCGGACATATTATGCCTCTTTTTAAATAAGTTATAACAGGTCTATGGTCTGTACAATACATGTTAATGAAGTTCTTTGCACAAAATCACTCTCACATGAAGCAAACTCACCAGTACAATTCTTGACAATTTCAGTCCCTTTCAGAATGAGCTGTTTAAAGGACTCTGTCACTTTTATGCGAATTAGCAGTTGCAGACCACGCCCAATCATCTTGTTACTAGGCTGCGGGTTTGCCACACAAGAACGATATAGAACTAGTGGGTGGGGTTTGACCGGTGAGGGGCGGTTATATGCAAATTTAGCTTATTGTGACATCACAATGAGGCAGTTTTTCAAATGGCTTGCAGGAGCACAAGATTTCTGACAGCAAAAATCTGCACACAAAAAAATGGTGGTTTTTATTCATGTTTAAAGTGTTTATAGCGGCACCAGAGACCCAAATGGCAACAACATTTTTTTTTAAAGTGACATTTGCATAACATATCCCCTTTAAATTGTGTTTTTTCAAACTCAAAGAGTATTCATTACAAAAAATGATTTCAGTTTTAGCCTAATTAATGGTGTTAATCATATTTCCCATAGCTGAGGTGCCCATGTGGTGGGCCAATACACAGTGGTGGTCAAAATTAATTCCTTTAAATGTCAGAGCTTTGAAGTCTCGCATACCATTTTTGAATCCATTCTTAAAAAAAACTTTTATATTTATTAATATAATTGAAGAGAGACGTGCCCATGAAAGGAAAAGTTGAAAGTTGTTGTTTTGCAAAGTTAATCAATTGCTTTGAAGTATTTTTCTTTTACCTTAGCTGGGACTTAATGTTGCTCTACTTTGATGTTTTTGTCATATCATGAGAAGTAAAGAAGGTATTTTCAGGGAGTACATTTCTTCTGAGAAAAATGATTTCGACGTTGCGTGATCCAGCATTGTTTTGTTGTTTCTTAAGGTTCTTCAGCATTTTTTTTTTTTTTGATTAGTAGCAATAACCTCTTGGAATATATAAGCTGATAGGCTTTTGATTGGTTTGTAAAAAAAAAAAAGAGCCCTCAGTTACTATAAAGCTACTCTTGAATCCTAATTAAGATTCTGCTCAAAAAATTCAACCGCAGGGGCGTCGCGTGGCGCAGTGGGTTACGACGGGCGCCCCATGTTCAGAGGCCTTAGTCCTCGATGCGGTTGTCCCGGGTTCGATTCCAGCCTGAGGACATTTGCCGAGTTTCTCTCCCCTTTCTATAAGCCTGTCCACTTTCAATAAAGGCCACTGTGGCCACAAAAAAAAAACCTTTAAAAAATTCAACCGCAAAAAAGGTTTCAGAGAACATCAACCACAAGCAGTCATTTGAAAGAGCATTGTGTGCACTGATGTCACTGTTAGAACAGATGTAGAAACAGGTGTTTGTACAAGCTCTGCTAAGTTCTAGTGTCTCTTTGCTGTTCTGTCCATGTCAGCGTCTGCACACACATAAAACAAACAATGGACACGATTTCACCTTTTTGTGCAGGCGGTGCGTGTCCTCCGTGCTGTGTGTCAGGCTCTGTGTGAGAGTGTTGAAGCAGGTGTCCCCCAGCGCCGCGTGTTCCCGGCTCTCCAGGCGCGTCTGAGTCAGCAAAACAGACCAGACCTGACACACGGACTGACCCCACTGCTCCTTCCTGCGGGTGGATGGAAAAACAACACGATCACCGCCCGACTAGTAGAATCGAGAAATAGCGCCTGCCTGACGACGCAATGCAGGCACAACAGATTGACCTCGAAAAATAAGCAAGAGATCATCTAAGCCAATCCTTACTTTTTGGTCTTGTGAGTGAACCTCTCGGTTAGTTTGTCGAGGGCTCGTGCGTATTCAGTCTCGATGTCGCCTCGGCGTCTGAGGAACTCAGACAGGTCTGAGAGCTGCTGCTGTTTCACCTCCACCTGGGAGTCTAAAATCTTGATCTGGTCTGTCAGTTGGGCCCGCAAGTCTGACGAGTCAGATATAAATGGAGATAGAGAGAAGAGGGCGTTCAGCTACACAAATACATATTTATGAGCATAGAAGCACGAAGTGAAAACCCAGTGAACAGAGACAGGATGCTTGTTTTAAACATGAGGTGAGTCATTATTTACAGTGGCTTGCAAAAGTATTCAGCTCCCTTGAACTTTTCCACATTTTGTCACATTACAGCAACAAACATGAATCAATTTTATTGGAATTCCACGTGAAAGACCAATACAAAGTGGTGTACACGTGAGAAGTGGAACGAAAATCATACATGATTCCAAACATTTTTTACAAATTAATTACTTGAAAAGTGGGTTGTGCATAATTATTCAACCCCCTGAGTCAATATTTTGTAGAACCACCTTTTGCTGCAATTCCAGCTGCCAGTCTTTTAGGGTATGTCTCTACCAGCTTTGCACATCTAGAGACTGAAATTCTTGCCCATTCTTCTTTGCAAAACCGCTCCAGCTCAGTCAGATTAGATGGACAGCGTTTGTGAACAGCAGCTTTCAGATCTTGCCACAGATTCTCGATTGGATTTAGATCTGGACTTTGACTGGGCCATTCTAACACATGGATATGTTTTGTTTTAAACCATTCCATTGTTGCCCTGGCTTTATGTTTAGGGTCGTTGTCCTGCTGGAAGGTGAACCTCCGCCCCAGTCTCAAGTCTTTTGCAGACTCCAAGAGGTTTTCTTCCAAGATTGCCCTGTATTTGGCTCCATCCATCTTCCTATCAACTCTGACCGGCTTCCCTGTCCCTGCTGAAGAGAAGCACCCCCAGAGCATGATGCTTCCACCACCATATTTGACAGTGGGGATGGTGTGTTCAGAGTGATGTGCAGTGTTAGTTTTGCATTTTGGTCTCATCTGACCAGAGCACCTTCTTCCACATGTTTCCTGTGTCCCCCACATGGCTTGTGGCAAACTGCAAACAGGACTTCTTATGGTTTTCTTTTAACAATGGCTTTCTTCTTGCCACTCTTCCATAAAGGCCAACTTTATGCAGTGCACGACTAATAGTTGTCCTATGGACAGATTCCCCCACCTGAGCTGTAGATCTCTGCAGCTCGTCCAGAGTCACCATGGGCCTCTTGGCTGCATTTCTGATCAGCGCTCTCCTTGTTCGGCCTGTGAGTTTAGGTGGATGGCCTTGTCTTGGTAGGTTTACAGTTGTGCCATACTCCTTCCATTTCTGAATGATCACTTGAACAGCGCTCCGTGGGATGTTCAAGGCTTGGGAAATCTTTTTGTAGCCTAAGCCTGCTTTAAATTTCTCAATAACTTTATCCCTGACCTGTCTGGTGTGTTCTTTGGACTTCATGGTGTTGTTGTTCCCAACATTCTCTTAGACAACCTCTGAGGCTGTCACAGGGCAGCTGTATTTGTACTGACATTAGATTACACACAGGTGCACTCTATTTAGTCATTAGCACTCATCAGGCAATGTCTATAGGCAACTGACTGCACTCAGACCAAAGGGGGGTGAATAATTACGGACACCCCACTTTTCAGTTATTTATTTGTAAAAAATGTTTGGAATCATGTATGATTTTTGTTCCACGTCTCACGTGTACACCACTTTGTATTGGTCTTTCACGTGGAATTCCAATCAAATTGATTCATGTTTGTGGCTGTAATGTGACAAAATGTGGAAAAGTTCAAGGGGGCCGAATACTTTTGCAAGCCACTGTACCTAATCCTTCCATAGGGCCACAAATGTCAACATACTTAATCATGTATACTGTACAGTGTGCTAAATAGATTGTTTTATGGAACGCTATGGGGTCTGAAAGGTGAGCAACAACTTGTTAGGAAGAGTTCAAAATCAAACAGATATTCTAACAGCCCAACTCCTAAATGACAACATTTCGTGTGTCTCTTTGCAACCGTTGACAAGAGCCACATTAACGAGACGGAGAAGAACAACAAAGCAGCTTCCTATCAAATCAAAACCACCACATTGAATGTCAAAGGCAATTGTTGGAACTTACAGAAACATATGCTTTATTGCAGTGAGTAAGGATAACGTTCTTCAAATTTCACTTTGTCTAGTTCTCTATACTTCATTAACATGCACAGCAAAGACTATACACTTATTGTAACTTGTTTAAAAAGAGGCATAGTATGTCCCCTTTAAAAAGCAACTCAGCCGCAAATCCACTTTTTTTGCTGATAAAATGAGTGTCTAATAGTGCTGTCTACATGTCTGGTCATTATTTTTGGTATTTTAGTGAAAATATAACTTTTCTACCAAAAACAGTCAGCGTAGTGCCCTCGTCAGGTTAAAACTCTACACTACACTTGAATTTGAATCGGGCATTGCTACTGGTTCAGCCACTACGGCTGACGTTAGCCCCGCTCCACCGCTGTGGAGTATAAAGAAGCCGAGTCCCCACCCATGCCTCCCTCCCTTTCCTCCCTTTCCTCTGGTGAAGCAAGATCACGGTGAAATTGGCTGCTTAAAGACTTATTTTAGTGCCATGCTTGTACCACAACATGGGTTCCTGGCCTCCCGAGTCAGGGAGGTCAAATCGCTGGGATGTCCCCATCTGAGGTGTATCAGATCTGGGTCCTGAAGGAATCTTTAAATGGTCTGTATAAAAGTCCATAGTTACACTTAGCTCCCAGCTTCTTTTGTCCATGACCTCTTATCAACAGCACCCAAAGTGTTAGCCAGTGAGCTGTAAAGGGGCCACATAGATATGTGTGGCATCATTTGGCATGGTCGATTTTCAATAAATCTCATCGGGTTTTTTGTATTTACAGCCTGAATAACTGCATTAGAAACTGCCTGTATAATCTGTTTAAAACGAATTTAAAAATCATTTTTTTCAATTCAATTCAATTCAGTTTATTTATATAGCGCCAATTCACAACAGATGTCATCTCAAGGCACTTAACAAGAAGTCATTTCAATACATTTATACAGACATTCCAATCAGTTAAAAAGTTTCCTATTTAAGGAATCCCAGCAGATTGCGTCAGTCATTGGCGTGAGGTTGGGAAGACTTTCCAACCACAGCAATCCTTCAGCAATCCCTCATACTGAGCAAGCATGTAGCGACGGTGGAGAGGAAAAACTTCCCTTTAACAGGAAGAAACTTCCAACAGAACCAGGCTCAGTAGGAGCGGCCATCTGCCACGACCGTCTGGGGGTTTGAGAAGACAGAGCAGAAACACAGAAGGAACAGAAGATCTGATATAAGAGAACTTTCTATGTTACAGAAAGTAAAAAGTTGATAACAGGACACAGTGGATGTTCAGCCACTGGGAGGATCATCCCAGCAGCATAACTACAGAGATAGCTCAGGATGACCTTAGCCACTCTAACTATTAGCTTTATCAAAAAGGAAAGTTTTAAGCCTGGCCTTCAAAGTAAACAGAGTGTCTGCCTCACGGACTAAAGCTGGGAGCTGGTTCCACAGGAGAGGAGCCTGATAACTAAAAGATCTGCCTCCCATTCTACTTTTAGAAATCCTAGGAACTACAAGTAAACCTGCAGTCTGAGAGCGAAGGGCTCTGTTAGGAACATATGGAACAATTAGATCTCTGATGTATGATGGAGCTTGATTATTAAGGGCTTTGTATGTAAGAAGAAGGATCTTAAATTCTATTCTGGATTTAACAGGGAGCCAATGAAGGGAAGCTAAAACCGGAGAAATGTGATCTCTCTTTTTAATATTCATCAGAACTCTTGCTGCCGCATTTTGGATCAACTGAAGGGTTTTAATTGCATTTTGTGGACTACCTGAAGAAAGAATTACAGTAGTCCAGCCTTGAGGTAACAAATGCATGGACTAGTTTCTCAGCATCACTCCTGGACAGGATGTTTCTAATTTTAGCAATATTCTGGAGGTGAAAGAAAGAAATCCTAGAAACCTGTTTAATATGGGATTTAAATGTCAAGTCTCGGTCAAAAATAACGCCGAGGTTCTTTACGTTATTACTGGGGGCCAATTTAATGCCATCCAGATGAAGTGATTGACTAATCAGTTTCTGTTTAAGAACTTCTGGTCCAAAGACAGCAACTTCTGTTTTGTCAGAATTTAAAAGCAAAAAGTTTAGATTCATCCATGTTTTTATGTCTTCCAGACATGCCTGTAATCTACCTAACTGACTGGGTTCATCAGGATTTATGGATAAATATAGTTGTGTATCATCTGCATAGCTGTGGAAATTTATCCCATGCTGTCTAATGATTCTACCAATTGGGAGCATATATATGGTGAACAGAATTGGTCCAAGCACAGAACCCTGTGGAACTCCACAAGTAACCCTTGAGAGTGAAGAAGATTCATCATTTAGATGAACAAACTGGAATCTATCAGACAAATATGATTTAAACCAGCCTAGTGCTGTTCCTTTGATCCCTGCAACATGTTCAAGCCTTTCTAAGAGAATATTATGATCGAATGTGTCAACCAAAACCTTTTTTTTTTTTGCTTTTTTATGTTTTTACCATTTATAATACCCTTGACAGACAAAGAAAGACTGCACCAGCAGCTGCAGTTGCCAGCCTGTCCTTGTGATGTGTTTAAATATTCCAAAAATGTTTTGTTTGTGTGGACAAGTCATCAAACTTTATGACATTCAAAGCAAATGACTGAGTACTTGGAACAGCAAAAGTTTTTTTTTTCTGTAAGTCTTGTCTCCCCAGGATTAATTGGAATTGTAAGGAAATTGGTCATGAGGCTAATTATCAACTAGTCAATAGCATTAACATTAGCATAGCACTTCAGGAGGATCCAATGTGGGTTTATTGAAGATTGAAGCCGGATGTGTCGAGTTGAACATATGTTAAGAAATAAATGATAGTGCTATAAGCTTTTCAGGAACCCATTGTCAAGACTTCAGCTTTCTTGACCTTGACCTTCTTTGTGGAGGCTGAACAAGTTTTGATATTGAATATAAACTGAGAGACAAAAAATAAAGTTAAAGGAAAAAAACAAAAATTGCAAATTAACTGTGATTAACCACAATTCTTTAAGTTTCTTTTTCTCACCAAACCCAGTCCTGATTACCTCCGAGCTGTAAAATCGAACAAGAAAAAAAAGAAAAAGAACCTGTCTGACAATATGAAGTAGGCTAAAAGATTGCAAGAAGCAATGTATGCACCAATTTAAAAAAACAAAAAACTCAGAAACAAATGAGAATAAACGTATTGTCACTCATCCCTCTGGAAAGGGTTCAAACGCCATTTCTAAGGCTTTGGGAATCCAGCAAACAATAGTCAGAGCCATTATCCACAAACGGAACAGTGGTCAACTATCCCAGGAGTGGTCAGCCTCTAAAAATTGCTCCAAGAGAGCCTCATGGACTCATCCTGGAAATCACAGAAGAACCCAGAGCAACATCTGAAGCACTGCAGGCTTCACGTCTCTCAGTTAAAGTCAGAGTTCTTGTTTCAATAGAAAGAAAGAGTTCTAAAGCAAAACACGGCACATTTGCTAAAACATATGTTTGTAATTCTCAACATTTTTGTGAAAATGTTTTGCAAACTGAATAGACAAAAATGACAGCTGGACATAAAAAAAAAAACTAACAGTTTTTTTTATATATAAGAAGATCTGAAGCTATTTTGTTTCTTCATGACCTGGATGATTGGATGCCGTAACTGATGGAACCATGGACTTTTCTCTAAATCAGATGACCCAGAGGAAGACTGCACAGCCAATTGGACGAAAATTCCTCCACAGTGATGTAAAAGACAAAACAAACGGTTACTGGCAGCTGTTGCTGCTTAATCTGTTATTAAATTTAGGGGCCGATTATTTTTCCACATCAGGCCAGTTTGGTTTGAATAGGTTTTCTCCCGTAATAAATGAAATCATCTCTTGAAAACTGCATTTTGTACACATGTTGTCTTTGTGTGATGTTGTTTGATGATCTGAAACAAGTGTGACAAAAAAAGCAAGAACAAGAAATCTATAAAGGGGCAAAGAAAGTGTATGAAACTGTATGGCACTGATTTTGAGCAGATTGGCTCTTAGTGTTACAAAGTTTTTAACCCTCACTGACTCAGATCTGGTTATATGAGACAAAAGAAATCCTGCTTGCTACAACTCTAAACAGTGGTGTCTAACCAAAGGCCTAAATTAGTTGGACAAGCTTGGCAAGCAAAGTATATATTTTACATTTGACAGTTTATTACCACTAGTTCCCATTTCTTTATTTAAATCTATGAAAAATGTATCTCTCAGGTCCCATTCCAGGCCTTTGCTCCACTTTGTCTTTTATTACAGAAACATTCAGCAAAAGTTGATGATTTTTAAACACCTTCCCACACCTCTCTGTCCGCCACAAGTCTATTCTTTACTGATTTCTTTTCTTCAACAAATTCACTGCACATCCTGAGGAGATCCACCAAACAGCGAAGTCAATGTCAAGAGTAGAATGCTAAAATACTGTCAGAAACTGAGGCATCTGTTGCTGGAGACTACTCTAAAAGTTGTAGGAAACTCTGGCTGCTTGGAAGCACAACTTAGAAAAACTACATACAGTAGGACCTTTGTAAAGAACTTTAATATTTAATGCAGTTACTAGAGTTTCACTGGCATCAACTTCATGAAGAAAAGCACGGTTTTACCATTTTATTGTTAGCTGCCTCCTCTCACCAACAGAACTGTGCTTTACAAACATATCTGTCCAGAGTTATGATGCTTTTGTAGGAAAATCTACAAGAATTTTCAGATGCAGTCAGCTATGTATTGCCTGATAACACAGAATAGTGAACAGGAATAGGAAGCTCTGCGTTTAGCTATGACCTGCTTCACTGTCCCTTCTGAAAAAAAAATATCCCCACAGCATTAGGCCCGTTTACAATAGGTGAGTTCCAGGAAATGTTTGAGATGGATACTCTGAGGAGGGTAAATAGGTTGGCCTCGGTATCGCGACCATTTCGCCATCGATCAGAGCCAAAAGGCGCCCACAGCAACAGTGAACAACAAGAGATTGACAATGGAGGAAACAGGGATGGTTGCTGCGTTTCTGTTTGCTTTGCTGTTATACACTGCTTTGCTAGCAAGTCTTCCAATTTTACAAAGCCGGTTGTTTGGCAACGTCTGCTGATATCGTTTCCCTCTGAGTTACAACCAATCAGCATGAGGTAATCACAGCTCCTGCCCGGCGACTCTACCGGGCCATTGTCGAGTACATACCCCAAGGCTGGTACTCGGTTGGTTCCTAAAATGGCCCTGGTGAGATGGAGACACGTGCATACGATGAAGTTCCAATAGTGGAAATCCGCCTGTTGTGTTTTAAGGTGGAGAAGGTGTTTTGTGCAGAGTTAGTTTTCCCTCAGCCATAACCAGAGCAGCTTCTTCCATATGTTTGTCTCCTACATGGCTTGTGGCATGCTTCAACCACCACTTTACATGACTAATAAGTAGTCCTCTCGACAGATTCTCCAACCTGGGCTGTGGATCTCTGCAGCTCCTCCAGAGTTCCCATAGGCCTCTTGGCTGCTCACCTGGCCAGTCTGTCAGTTTAACGGCCATTTCTCGGTAGGTTTGCAGTATTTCCAGACTCATTACATTTTCAGATGGTGCATTGAACAGAGCTCTGGGAGAAGTTTGGGACATTGTTCGGCGTATTCATTGGTCCTCATGATGCTGTCGGTTCACTAATGTTCTCTAACAAACGTCTAAGGCCTTCATATAGAGCAGCTGGATTTACACTGAGATTAGATGCTAGTTAGCTAACTTTTCAAAGGAACTGGTTGAATAGGATTGATCGGGAGTATCTGATTAAAAGGACGTGAATACAAATGTACGCCTCAGTTTTTGGATATCATTTGGACACTATATTGCACACCTTTTGTGTTGGTCTATCATATAAAACCCCCAATAAAATACATTGCAGTTTGTGACTGTAACATGAGAAAATGTGAAAATATTCAAGCGGTATGAATACTTTTACAAGGCACTGTTGGAACTGTATTATTCCTGGATAACGAACTACTTTTTTTGGGGTCTAATAATCCTGAATAAAATGATGTTGCTGAGAAGGTTTGATGCCCTTTACGTTTCTGTGTACTTTGGAATTTATGGATCATCACCTGCTGTAATCCAGCGTCACATTACACTATATGCACAAGCTTGTAAGCAAACACAGCAGATCTAGCGAGCGCACCATCCCCATGCTGTACTTTAATATTAAAAGGCTGAGGCAGACGTTGCTTTCTGAGAAATCCCTCTTTTCAATTTGCTCCTTCACCCCTCATTCTGTTTTTCCTTCCCTGCTCTCCACTCTTCCTCTATTTGTATACCTCCATCCTCCCACTCTTCTCCTGATTTATTCCCCCTCCTCTTTGCTCATTTCTTCCCCCTTCGTCTCTCTCGACGTACACTGCCCCGAGCTGACTGGATGTGAGGAGACAGCATCACCAATACTAGCTTTAAATACACCCCCCCGTTGTAGTACAGTAAGGAGAGGCGCCGTGCGACACACACACACATTCCAGACCATAGTATATGGTAAACATGAACATGCTATTGTCATGTGTTTGCCTCATTTCGCCAAGACTGGCTGAGTTTAGCTTTTTATTACAGCCTCATCCTCAACAGGCTTCGCTGACCTTCTGCTTCTTAGGGGGGGAAAAAAACATTTTACTGCAAGAAAGTTTTCCTTCCTGTTTGATATCAGCTCCATACGGCGGCATCGGTTTTGGATACACATGATGGATTCGTATGGAGTGCTGACGCTCCTGCATACGAGTATATGCATGGATGCCTGTGCAGAGCAGGCGCATACGTTCACGCATCACTGCGTCTTTAGCGCACTCACGCGTGCAGGCCAGGTGCACGGACAGAGACACTTACCCTTCATCTGCGACTCGTACTCTGCCAGGCTGCCCTTCTCCCTCCTCAGCTTTCCATGTGAAGTCATCATCTTTGATCTTTTGACCCTTGACCTTTTCTCCCAAAGCCCTTGCTCCTTTGCCCTCTCAACCTCAGCTTCTGCTGCAGCCCTGTAGTCTGTGACCCTTCACCGCCGACCCCCGTCCCTCCCTCTTTTGCCTTCTTTGCTTTACAGCTGCAAGCGACGCATCAGCATCAGGGTCGATCAGTCATCAGCAGCGACTGGGTCGATTTCTCCATGGAATCCGTGGGGGGGGGGGGGGGGGGGGTCCCTGATCCATAGGAGAATGGGCCTGAGAAGAAAAAGAAACAGAGAGCGCGATTAGAGGCAGCTGATATGATGACAAGAGGGCCACAAGGGGCCGGGGCATTATTCAGATCAGAGTGAAGAAAAGAAAGAGTCAGAGGAGGAGGGCAAATGAGATCAGGGTGACAAGAAAGGA
Source organism: Valencia hispanica (assembly GCA_963556495.2). NCBI lineage: Eukaryota > Metazoa > Chordata > Actinopteri > Cyprinodontiformes > Valenciidae > Valencia > Valencia hispanica. The sequence goes on along the minus strand of OY747709.1, from coordinate 11,242,822 downwards.
AAAGGACAGTGACACCAGAGAAGAGAGACTGCAGAACGGCGTGTAGACAGTAAGAGAGCAGAGTGATGAACATGAAGAAGCATTGGTGGGGTGGGGGAGGGGGGGGGGGGGGGGGGATGAGAGGTGATGAATAACAGCAGTAATAAAGGGCATTCACTGCCTCGAGGTCGGTGGCTGGGGATGCCCATCAAAGTGATGCTTAAAAGAAGCTGGATATTCGTATTATCATTATGTAAGATGAGGGAATTAGCATTAGCGTAGCGGTGACTGAAGGCCTGCCACAAACAGGTCTATGGTTTTCCTGTGGTTTTAACACATTTCTTCACTAATGACACAAGAATTGAATATGATTCTTAGAGTGAAAATAAAAAAGTTTTCTGTGACTACGGAATGACTCTTGTCAGACAGATGACCTTTGTGTGGAATACATTAACACATTATAAATATTGTGATGACATCTTTCTCATTCCAAATGACCATGTGAATTTATGATCAACTCAGAGTCATTCCAGGCAAGAAACAATCTATGTTCAGCTCTATGGAATTAGCATCAGATTAAGAAATTAAAAGCAACTATAAACTATGAAATGGTTGTAAACATCATAAATGTTAATTTGCACAATTCAATCTAAATGTTCATGAAATAAATTTTTTGTATGTAACAATTACACTTCAGGATTTTTCTTAATAAAAATCACATTTTGCTGTGAAATATGTCTTCCTTATGTGTTGATTTCTCAGTATATGATCTTTACATGATCTTATCCTTGTTAAAATGCATCATGTGCCACAAAAACTGTGAAAAAGCAAATCAATAACAGGCACACTTAGAAAAAACAAAAAGGATGAAGAACGAGCAAAAATAATCCAACTCTATCCTATTTCTAGGTTTAAAGGACTAATATTAGAACTGGACCTTGAAAAATTCCTCCATGCTTTTATCTTTAGTCGGATTGATTACTCCCAACAGTGTACTCACAGGTCTGCCTAAAAAGTCAGCTGATCCAGAACGCTGCTCGCGTTCTCACTAGAACTAGGAAAGTGGAGCACATCACCCCAGTTCTAAAGTCCTTACACTGGCTCCCTGTAGCTCAGGGAATATACTTCATTTAAATCATAAATCAATTAATGGCTTAGCACCAAAGTATGTTGAAGATCTGTTGCCAGTATACCAACCCCCCAGACCACTCAGGTCTTCCAACTCTAGTCTACTAATCATCCCTAGAGTTAGAATAAGACATGGAGAGGCAGCTTCCAGTTTCTATGCTCCCCTTATCTGGAACAAACTTTCAGATCACTGGAAAGCTGCTGAAACGCTGAGTTCCTTTAAATCAAGGCTAAAATCCCATCTGTTTAGAGCTGCCTTTGAGTAAGTGATTAATAATAGCTGGAATGTCATGTTTTCATGTGTCAAATGTTATGTCTCTAATGTTGTGTTTTATGCTCTTACTGTTGGTTTATTGCTGCTTTTATTTTATCCCCTAATGTTGTAAAGCACTTTGAATTGCCTTGTTGTTGAAAGTGTGCTATACAAATAAAGTTCCCTTCCCTTGCCTTACTCCTAGAACCCCCTACTGTTCATTTTGTGGCTCTACAGCAACTTTAAGGTATTACTACAGTAACAACAGCCTTCAGACTTTGTTCCTCTGTACATTTATGTTCTGTTTAGTTTAGCTAACTTCAGCCATCCATTTTTTATTCTTGCTTAAATCCTCCAGGGGTGGGAGTGGGATGAGAAAGAGGTGCTGCATGCTGTCTCCAGTGGTACAGTGGTGTATATGCTGAACCGTCTCTCACAGGGATAAACAGAGACCAATAGGACAGTGAAGTGGATTACATATACACAGGGAGAACAAACTCCAGGCAGAAAGGGTCCAGCAAGGATTCAAATCTGGGACCTTCTTGCTACAAGGCAGCATTGCTAACAACCAACCACCATGTAGCCCTCAAGTCAATTTATTTACATAGCACCAATTCACATCAAAGGCTGCACGGTGGAGCAGTTGGTTGCACTGTTGCCTTGCAGCTGGAAGGTCTTGGGTCCGAATCCAGCCTGGGTATTATTGGATAGAGTTTGCATGTTCTCCGGTGTAAGCGTCTGTTCTCTCCGGGTATTCCAGCTTCCTCCCACAGTCCAAAAGCAAGACTCTAAAATTGCCTTTAAGAGTGAGTGTGCGTACACGGTGGTTTGTCCTGTGTGTCTCTGTGTTGCCCTGCAATAGACTGTCCCAGGTGTCCACTCAATACTGCAATTCCTTGACTTTACAGCAATTGCTCCTCCTATGCAAACATGGGGGAATAAAAACAAAAAAACAACTTCAAATGGCGGTTGAGAGGACAGAAGGAAAACAAAAAGAAACCCAGCGCTGGTGGTGCAGGAGAACATTTATGGCAACAACAAAAAGAGTACATGGAGTTAATGGCAGCAATCGCGCTTTCAACTACTTCATCCAGGAAAAATAATGATCCATTGTCCTCTGATAAGCCCTATATTGCTGCCTGATTATGACTAACTTCGTGAACAGGACAAAGCAAGTACGTGCCATTATTAGACAGCGAGTCTGAAGGCAAATGGGATTTTCTTAATATGTGTCATATAGTGCAGTAAATTGCCAGCTCACTATCCTGCCAAACAAATGGCCTCAGGGTGACATTCTAGTTAGGTTTGGGCCTGAAAAAAGCAGATATTTTAGTAGTCATTGGGCAAAAAGGCTATCACAGAGACACAGGACATACAACCAGACTCCAAACACTGGACGACCATGTAAGTCTACTTTGTGGCTAGTTATAGTCAGCCAGTTCCTGGCCTGGTGTTGAAAACTGGACTTTTATAGCCTATCCAAATTTGGACAAAACAAAACAATGAAAGTCAGGCTTGGTGACTGCATGTATTCAACCCCAACCGGCTTTCAACAACAATCTTTACATAATTCCTTTTTCAGCCTGGCTTTCACATGTCTATTGAACAGAGTTTTACTAAGGAGGCATATGTGTGCACACGCTCACACCTGAAAGCAGTTTAGGATCACCAGCATGCGTAACATCATTGTTTTTGGACAATGTGAGGAAGTACTCAGCGAAAATCTGCACATGCGCCTCAAACTCCACATGGAAAGCCCTGGGCTGAGATATAGGACCCTGTGTGCTGTCTGATTCCCACTGATCGCTCTTGAGATGCTTTTGCAACTTGATTAAAGTCCCATTCTGCTAAGTTCAGATGATTTAACCTGGTTTTGAATGGAACACGCTTTTCTATGTAAGGTCTCACAGTTGACAGTGCACACCAGAGCACATACTGTACCAGGTAATGAAGGAATTATCTGCGGACTAGATTACATCACAATGCAAATCTGAGGATGGACACAAAAATAATTCAGTAGCATTGCCTGTACCAAAAAACACTCTGGTCTCCATCTTAACAAATGGAAGAAATTTATGATCACCAATAATGTCTGCAGATCTAGTCATAGACCAAACTGAAATAGCAGTGAAGAAGCCCCTTGGTAACAGAGGGGACCAAGAACACAGTGGTCACTAAACCGAAGCTCCAGTGTTCCCTTGTGGAGATTTCAATTCAACTCAGTTCAAAAACACTTTATTCATCTTAAAGTGAAATGAAATGTTTTAACTCCTATCATCCAAGTATGTTCAAAGAGTTGTTGTTGAGGACAATGCTGTGGGCAAGAAGAATCTCCAGTAGCAGCCAGTCTTCCAATTAATTTGAAGAAGCCTCTGACAGAAGACTGTTGTTGTATGACAGTCTCATGACTGTAAAGACATGCTAACAGGTCAATAACCGGACAACAGAGGCAGTATTAAACAGCACCAATGACATCATCACCTGATGGCAAGCACTGCTAATCCACCTCATTTGCTGTTGCCGTTGCTCTTTAAACCTCTGTTTAGCTGTGTGGTTAGAAAGCCGGGCAGAGAGACGTTGAAGTCCGGGACATGATCCTTGCCCATTATGACTGATTGAAGAAATGGTTAGAACTTCATACTTCTCTCTCTTTTCTATTTGGTCCTGCTCTGCATCCATGAAGTCTCCTTTTCAACTTCTCTGCGATTTGGGGTCATAGCTTAGATATTATGACTTTTTGAGGTGCTAATTAGCTGCTTCCAGTTGTAAAAACAATAACTTCTTGCCACGGTTATGCATAATAACACCCAGAGGGGAATAGTTGTCCAAAAAAAAACAATGCCGAAACCAAATAATATCATGAACAAAAGTCTAAAAAAGGAACAAATCAAAACTAACGGAGCTACTCCAACATGCTGCCACCATGAGAATTATTTAGCAGGTCAGCCATTGCAAATGTACTCCATCAATCAGGCTTTTAAGTATGAGAGGCCTGGCAAATATGGGTGCAAGCTAGAATTTTGCCAAAAAACTAAATTATCTGGTCTGATAAAACCAGAACAAAAGTTTTGGATTCATCAAACCAAAGAAAAGAACAGCCAACTCTACTGGAGGGGGCAGCATGCTTAGGGATATTTTTATTTTGTTGCTGGGTGACTAATCTGCATAGAGGGTAAGATGACAGCAGCAAAACACAGAGAGCTTTTTCAGGAAACCCTGCTCTAGAGTGCTAGAATAGACTACGGTGATAAGTCACCCTACAACTGAACAATGTTGCTTCTAATGGCCCTGAGAAGCCCAGCCAGAACCTGGGGTTGAATCCAACTAAGCATCTTTGGAAAAACCTAAAAATGTCTGACTACTGATGCCGCTGACCCAAACTAACTGAACTAACTGAACTAACTGTACCCCAAACCAGATTTGTCTAGCTGATAGAGACGTAACCAAGAACAGTGTACCAATTATTTTTTCGAATGATTTCATTTTAAAATTGTAGCAGAACAAAATGGAAAAAAAGTTAAGTCTTGTATGCACAATTGATGACTTGACAGTGCGCAATTTGGTCTGGTCTTCCATGCCTTTTTAAATTAACACATTAGCAGAGACATACACACCATCGAAAGCAAACAGACACAGAGACATTTTCACTTCTCACATCCTGTGTTTCCGCACCATGTAATTGGTGGCTAAATGTATTGCTTTCACTGATTCTAAAGCAGTCTTTAGGTTTTGTACTTCCATGGGGGTTGAAGTTAACCCGCTGCAGATACTCTCCTGAGCCACCTAAGGGCTATTTCTAAGTTTTGTCCTCTAAGGGAAGAGAGATAAGTTGAAGTGTCACATCAAGAAAGCAGAAAATGAAGTTGGCCCCAAACGTCAGCAACACCTCACGTTGCTCACATAACTGAAGTTGACCACCCATTTTTTAGGTGCTCCGCGAACTGTACTCTCATTTCCTCTTCCAGGGCAGTGCGGAGGATGTATGTCAGACAACAGTTTCAGGCGGAAGCAGTGAGTAAATGCAGAAGCGGCGCAAACACACACAAAAGAGTTTTCTACGAATGAGACGGCGAGGCCCTGAGACCTACAAAGTCTACGGAGGGGCTTCGTCAGCATGTGACCTTGATCTGCGAAGAACAAAGCGGGACGTAAATGATCTGAGAAAGAAACAGGAGCGGGGTCGTAGGAGAGAAAGATCAGGAGGAAAAAAGTAACAGCTCGAAGCTAAAAAGGCCAGTGAGGACAGAGAAATGGAGGTTATTGGAGAGCAGCTTGTAATGCTTGAAGTCATGGCTGATGAAAGAAAGAATGTGATACCCACTGTAAATATGAAATAAAATCATGGCAAGAGAGGAAATGGTGCAACATGTACAGTAATAGATCTTTATTGCCATGGGATTTTTGACCAATTTCTTCAGAGGAAGAAAACATGAATACTAAGAATAAGCAACACAAACGCTACATTGTGTCAGATGTTATGTCCTGATACTCTGGGGGGATTTCCTAATGCTGCTGACAGCAAACAACCCTCTGCTTTGTTGACTGCTTGCTATAATTTAATGCTGTGTGTATCTCTAAAGAACATTTTACAAATTTGTTCAGTTCTTCCAGCTCTGTCTCTGAAAAGCAGCTTTCTGTGAGAAGAAAATCCTTCCTGAGACCTGCAAACTTCAGATAAAGCCAAATTAAGGCTGTGACAAAATAAAAGGATGGAAACCATTTCCTGGAAGCCATAATTTTGGGAAAACTAAGGTGCTCACCTGCTGAAGAACAGCCACACGTGCAGATGCTCATGTACCGTCTGTGTGACAGTAGTTACAGGAGAGCATTGAAATGCGAATTAAAATTTCAAACCTGATCTTATGCTAATCTGTGGTGTCAGCCACACTCCAGCTGTGCATTCACCATCTCTGGTAGAGACAGGTGATGACGACTGTAGCGCCAATGGATGGATTGCAGTGGTTACCGCAGTTACAGGCAGAGCTTAAAAAAGCCGAGATTAATGTAATGTAATGAAAGCTGATTCAAAAATAAGATACGGTGTTGCAAAATATTCACACCCTTGGAACTTTTTTCATATTTTGTCCCATTACAACCAAAAACGTTTTGACTTTATGTTATTGACCAACACAGACTAGTGCATAATTATGAAGTGAAGGAGATGCATCCATGGTTTTCAGATTTTTTTCCCCAAAACTAATTTGCTCTCATCTGACCAGAGCCCATTCTTCTACACAAGTGGTCACCAACCCTGGTCATAAAGATCTCCTGTCCTGCAGGTTTTAGATGCATCCCTGCTCCAAAACAGCTTAATCAATTGAATAGGTCGTTACCAGGTCTTTGCCAAACTTGATGGCATGCTGAAGAGGTTAATTCAATCACTTGATTCACTTGTGTTGGAGAAGGGATGCATCTAAAACCTGCAGGACAGTAGATCTCGAGGACCGGGGTCAGATTTGTAGAGGGCATGACAATTCGGCAGGTTATCCAGAGTTAGCCTCCTGGTTGCTTCTCTAATTACTGCCTTCCTTGGCCGGCCTGTCGGTTAATGTGGACGACCATGACTTGGTAAGTTCATAGGTGTACGATATCCCTTACTAGTCTGCTGTGTTCCTTGTTCTTCATGATGTTTGTTCAGTAATGTCCTCTAACACAGTGCTTTCCAACCCTGGTCCTCAAGGCACACTGCCCTGCATGTTTTCAATGTTTCCCTGCTTTAACACGCCTGCCTTAGATGATTGCAGTTCAGCAAAAGCCTGGTAATCAGCCATCAATTGAAACGGGGCGTGCTGAAACAGGGAAACATCTAAAACATGCAGGGCAGTGTGGGTTGAGGGGGAGGGTTGCAAAAAAAACTGCTCTAACAATCCTCTAAAAATCTTAATAAAACAGCTGCATTTATACTGAGATCAAATGACACATAGATGGATTTTATTAAGTTGATCAGCTATTGCCATATATTATAGTCATACAATTGAACAGAAGCATAAATTTGAACGTGTTACTTTGGTTTCGTCATTTACCCAATATTTTTCCAAATTACCATAAAATGATTACACTAAACTGAGGTGTTGAACTGTATTATAAGTGGAGTCAATTCCAGAGGATTGCAAACTAACTAAACTGTAATATGGCCAGGTTGAATTGGACTGACTGGAATTTAACCTTGATTACTTTCTCTGAAGAGTTCACACATCTCACTTTTGTTCTGCACATAAAGTGTGGAAAATCTGAAAAGCAAAAGAAAGACAACTACTTATGTCAGTTTGGCTACCGACCTAAACAGATCCTAGAGTATAGTTTCTTAAGTTTAGACAGTTACTTAAGGGGAAAGACAGATGAGTATAGACAGGAGTCGAAAATGTGTAACAGCATTTGCAGATGACACTCTGATATATAGTGAGAACATAGAAAACAGGTGAAAAGAATGTGCAGAGGAAGTCAATAGAACAAAGTGTAAATGACAGGAAGGAAGTCAAAGAGTAAATGTACTGAAGGTGGATGTGTTTCATCAGTAGTAACAGGCATGGATGGTTTATTGTGACAGAGTGGAAGGAAGATTTACAAGATGGAAAAGTTGTTTAGCTGTTTGGAGACATACAGCTTTTTGGAAAACAGTCGGCAGGCAATGAACTCTGCAGGGTTTGGATAGAGAAGATGACTGTCCAACATTTCCCGTTTAAGCACATGGATGGAGTGTGGCACTGCGTCAGTTTGTTCTAGCAATGCTGTTAAATGAAACTACAAATGAAAATGGCTCGCTATGCTAAACTTTTGTAATCCTGCCTCCACACCTTGGTTGTGTCACCATGTGAGCGGAGGTGAAAGCGGATCCCAGCCAGAACCAGCTCTGGCCCACCAATGAGTTAGTGCCAGGTTAAGCACCGGTTTGGAATCAAGAAACAGGTGCCTCAGCGGTGGAAGACCGAAGAGGCGGCGCCAAGTCAGGCTCTGGCACCAGACTATAGCACTGGAACCAGCTTGGTGGAAAAAAGGCCTTAGGTGGCTCAGAAGAGTATCAGCAGCGGATTAACTTCAACCCCCAGTACTGTCCCAATCCTTTCAGAAAACGCACAGAGACAGCATGAAGAAGATTTAAGTCCCAGCTGTACGTGTTTTGTGGAAGACGTTAAAGCTAGAAAGGTAGGGCTGAGATGGTTTGGACATGTGTAGAAGATTAATGGATGTAATGAAGGAAGACATGCAGAGGGTTGGTGTGACACAAGAGGATGTAAGTTGACTGGATGGAATGGAGACAGATGATCCACTATCAAGATCAAAAACATGAAAAGAACAAAGAAAAACAGTCACCAGACAAGAAGAGAATGTTCCATCAAAACATGTTTTACTGTTGAGAGCGCTATGTGTTACTCATTTGTCGAAAAGTTAGAACTTTTCATTAGGATAAACTCATGCCTGCTACCATGCAAACAAAATAGGGCTTTCCATCCATTTATCGGCTGATGGACTGTAAATCTTTAAGAACCTTGAAAAGTTCACCAGACTGCCCTGCAACAGGCAGCACCACCTGAAATGGACTCCAGCCACAAGTTTCCTTGATTCACCTTGTAACAGTGTGTGAAGAGGGCAATATGCAACATGTACCTCCGGAAACAGGAAGCTCGATCGTCTTATGCCACCACAGCTCTTTACTCCTGCGCAGTCAGCAGAGAATTATAGTTCCTTCACGCTTTCAGTAGCAGCTTAATTCTCTCATTACTGCTAAAACACACACTGTGGGGAAGACTAGTTTCAGAGCAGCACACATTGCAGCACATATAATAGATTTAGGAGACGTAAGCATGATACCGATTGTAAAACATTGTATGTTTGTGCATAAGTGCATCATACTCGGGACATACACTGCTTCTTAGATTCAGACTTGCTCCCTGTCTGCAGAACCTCAAATTGATGCCAAACGGCTCATAAAATTCCAGTGAAATTCCAGCAATTTCCAGTGTTGTCGCTTACAGGTGATGTTTATGAAAGGCATAACTGATGGTCTCAGTAGAAGAGGAAGAAAATGGAAAAAAAAGAAAACCGAATTGAAACAGAAGGCCAGTGTGCCCATTGGAAACATTGATCTTTCGGACACAGCTCAAAGCTTGGTTTCTTCTTCAACATTGGAATTTTTCCAAAGGGAACTAAATCATAGAGCTGGATAATATCTGAATCTACCGTCAGTTTTGATCTTTATTTATACTGTGCAGAAGGATGAGTCAGTATCTCTAAGAGCTGTGAAGCACACACTGTACTATTAGGTTATAAATACTACAAATATGTTTTTTGTGCTGCTGTAGGGTTTGATTTAAGTCAGGTGGTAGCTTTACATGCTAGTTCATTGATCCACTGGCAAACAGCCTTGGACATATTTACACTAAGGGAATGCTTAAACAAACATGTGCTTCATACAGAACATTGAGCACTTTGTAAAAGTATTCACTCCGCCTAAACCTTTTCACATTTTGTTACATTACGACCAGCAGAAGGATTCTTCATGAAATAAAGAACATTAAGGGCAACCCTGAGCCCTTCATGAAGCTGTTATACAACAGCAGAGTGTGTCTTAAGTCAGAGGCTTCCTAAGATCTGCTGTAATACAGACCGCTACAGGAGATATGTCCTGCCCACAACCATCAGTACCTACAACAACTGTTTGAAGAAAATTGTATAATAATAGTTGCAGCAACATTTCATTTCCCTTTGGGAGTAATAAAGTGCTTTTAAAATGAACTGAAGTAAAATGGAAAACTTCAGTGTATTTGTTAGGGATTTTCTGTGACAGACCAATATAAAGTAGCACATAATTGTAAAATTATAAAAAATAAAAATCTAAAAAGGCTGGTGTGCATTTGCCTTCAGCCCCCTTTTAGTCTGACACCCCCCCAAAAAACCCCATTGTAATCAGTTGCCTTCATTTAATCTCAGTATAAATCCAGCCGTTCTGTGAAGGTTTGGTAGAGAACATTTATGAATGAAGAGCAAGAAACACAGCAGACAGGTCAGGAAGAAGGTGATGGAGAAGATTGAAGCAGAGTTTGGTTGTAAAACAGTATCCTAAGCTTTGAACATGTCACACTGCTCTGTTCAATCCATCGTCTGACAATAGAAAGAGTATGAAGATGACCATCCACCTGAGATATGCAACCTGCTGCTCCAGAGCAACGAGCGACTCTTCAGAATTTAGCAGTAGTTTAAAATAAAGGTAATAAATACCTGCAAGCTTTAACAGTTTTTTAGCACTAAAAGTGTAAGGAATATGTTCTATTAAGTATTTTTTCTGACCTAATTTTTTCTATTATATATATAATATTCCATCACAGAAAATGTATTTCATCACTTTTGTTTACACATTTTTTTAATAATAGATATTGTGAAAAAAAAAAAGTATTGTTTGTTTTGTTTTTGTCGTGTGTCCTTTTCAGACAGGGGTTCTAGGAGGACGTGAATCAGAAAACCAGCTGAGGTAACTGTGAAGGAGCTGCAGAGATCCACAGCTCAGGTGAATCTGCTGACAGGAAAACTATAAAAAGAAAAGCAGTTGTTGAAACCAAGCCATAAAATGTCACATTTGCAGTTTGCCGCAAACCATTTAGGGGCCACACAAGTATGTGGAGAAAAGAACTCTGGTCAGATTAAACCGGATCTGAACTTTCTGGTCTACATGCAAAATGCTGTGTGAAGGAAAAACTAACACAACACGTTATTCACCACACAAAATAAAACATGGTAGTGGCGGCATCATGCTGTGGCAAGCAAGCTTGAGTTAAGTTGAAGATGCATGGAGCTGCTCAGGGAAGAAAACCTGTTGGAGGCTGCAAAAAAGTCGAGAGTGAGGTGATAGTTCACCTTCCAGAAGGACAGCGAGCCTAAATACGCAGCCAGAAAAACCAAAGAATGGTTTAGGTCTAAGCATAAAGATGTGTTAGAATGGCCAGTTAAGGGGTGAGACTCAACAACTTATGTTCTCAGATGCTTTCGGCTATTTTGCAAAGCAGAGTTAGGGTATTTACTTTGTATAATATTCCCCTCAACACCAAAACCATGCACTACTTTGTGTCGGTCCATGACATAAATTTCTAACAAAACCCATTTAGGTCCGTTTGTTGTAATGTAGCAACATGTGAGAGAGTAACCTACTGAGGAGTTTTCCTCCAAATGATTAAAGGTGTGTTGCAACTGCCGGTCCAAATTTGGGGCCAAATGAAATGAAAGGTCTCGAGTTCCCGTTATGTCACAGAAGCCACCACGAACAGCTCGCAGGCTAACCGCCACATGAAGGAAGTGGGGCAGCTCCGAATAAGTAACACATGATGCACTTCATGGCAAAGAGAGGCACATGCAGCACAATAAATGTGGCTCACAGAAAAGAGAGCTCGACACAAGAAGGGGGGGGGGGGAACAGGAACCTGCAACCGTTTTTTTTGTTGTTGTTTTTTTTTTTTGCCTTGTTGCTGTTTCAGGTCAGGGATTTAAATCCTAATAAGGTCGCTTTTTCAGCCTGTAATCTACAGAGAGTTTGTGTGAAATCAATCTGAACCATGACCTGACTAAATCAGGACTTCCTTCTTGATTAGTCAGTTGAAATAATGAAAAAAAGAGAGGTTTTGAATGTTGCAGTGTTTCTCCCCGTCGTCACAGTTGCACTGTTGCACAGGGAAGGCAGCTTTGCGTTGCCTATCTGCATCTTTTGATTGCACACAGTGTTGCTGATGAGGGGCAGGGGGATTTAATAGGGAATTAAGGCTTCCGCAGAAATAACAACAGCAGAGTGTTGAGTTTCTATCCGCAGTTTGCTGGTAAATAGGTCCAAATGGTTCAAGGCAGTGTGGAATGGGGCTTCACACACAATGGCCACAGAAACACCTCAGGATAATTACACAAGCAAGTAAACACACAGTCTGAAAAATTGGTGCACACATATTACATAAGTGATCTTCAAACAGTCAGTGCATTGGTAAAAAACAGAAAGAAAAGAAAAAGAAAAGTGAGTACAGGGTGTATTTAGTACGACTTTCCTTTAAATAAACATCTCTCACTCATGCTCTCTGGAGCACACACACCCACACACACACACCCACCCACACACACACCCACCCACACACACACACACACACACACACACACACACACACACACACACACACAGGTTGTTATCATATCCATAGGAGTATGACAGCTGGACATACCTTACTTTGCGGTCCTCCTCTGCCTCTTTCTAGCTGTTCCTCTGCTCTTCTCTTCCTATCCCTCGTTTGTTTTTTTCATATATCACACACTCACACTCACACACACGCACACACACACAGGCAGGCAGGCGCTCACACAGAGCGGAGTGTGTTTGAATCTGACAGATTTCTCCCAGCTCAGTACTCTTCTCTCTCATTTCTCAGACACACACGCATAAACACACACACACACACACACACACACACACACACACTCACACAGGCAAACAGCCCTCCCCCTCCATCTTTCAAAATATGCCAGATAGCCTCTCCACTCACGCCAGAGCAGCGTGTCTCCTCCCACCGCCGTACGCAGCAGTGAGAAAGCCCCAGCCCAAGCCACGCCCCCCTCCTCCCCACTCTCTCCTCTCCTCTCCTCTCCTCTGGGCGGCTATAAATACCGCTGCTGCTATGAATATACCGTCTTTCTCCCTCAGCATCTCCCACTCTCCCTCTGCTCCATCCATCCATCCATCCATCCCGCGCCTGCGCTGCCCTTCCTCCATTCCTGCTCCAAACCTGCTTCTGATGACCTTGTGTTGTCGTGCGACACCATCACATGACAGCATCCCTTCGCGTGCAAAGATGCAAGTGATAGCCAACTCCCTTCGAAGGAGAAAGAAAGACCAACATTTCACACGAAAACAACCCCAGACGTGATGTTTAGAGCTGCCCATCTCCAGGGCTTCCTTTACCTCGGATGAGTTCCTCCCCCCTCTCCCCCCCCCTCTCCCCCACATACACACTGACTGAGAGACGTGCATCAACAACAGATCACACTCATCCCCTCACAGATGTCACCATTTCTCGCTCAAAGTAAATAAGTCTCAATGGGAACTGTTATGTTCTAAACATTTTTACCCACAGCGTGTCCGCTGCTTTGGCGTGCTCTGTCTGCCTATGTTACTGCTGGTTTGCATGGCAGTACAAGAATGAGGAGGCAGAGCCATCTGCAAAAAATAAAAAATAAAAATAAAATAACAAAGCACCAATGTTGAGTGGATAGGCTGGGCTTTTCAGTACAATAGGTATCATAAAAAGGTTTTGCAGCATCCTGTCTTCTGCGTCTGCTTACTGCCAGCAATATAACCAGGGAATGAGGTTAACCAACATCTGGTGCGAGGAGGTTACGTGCACCGAGGGTGCACTTAAACAGAATCAAATCCTCGCCTGCAGGCCGTATAGTATGTCAGAGACATAATTAATCCTAGGATTCTAGCCGTGCTGCGGTGCAATAACTTTATATGTGAAACTTGAAAGCACCACAAAGACAAAGACTTCTAACCTGGCAGCGGAGGAAGAACATTTCTACTGAATTGTGCCCCTTTGATCCTGGCAGATAAAGAAAGCCACAAGGCTGCCTGAGCAGAACCATATAGGGTAACACAGCCTTGCATCTTCTGTCTTAGTCTTTCCGTTAGTCATTTTTTGCTTTTTTTTTTTTTGCTTATGTTACTAAGTTGAAGACATTGAACTTGCAGCAACAAGGTATTTAGTATTTTCAGATCCCTATCATAATCCAAAGCCAGGCAATGGTATTCCCAGCCCTTTTTTACATTTTGTCATATTCAAACCACAAACTTTCAACATTCTCTATTAGAATCGTATGAGATACACCAACAAAGTGGTGCTAAATAGCTTAGTGACAAACATTTTTGGCTGTTTTTTCTTTCCAAAGTTGCTCAGACACACTTAGACTGGATGGAAAGCATCAGCTTTATAGTCCTGCCGGCAATGCTCATTTGAATTTCGGTATAGACAACGAACGGGCCTTTCTTACTCAGATAGGGTTTCAATCATTTCATTGTAGCTCTGGCTGTATCTTTAGGGTGGTTGTCGGTCTTAAACGTAAATCATCCCCAGTCTCAAGTCTTTTGCAGCCTCTAAAAGATTTACCTCCAAGATTATCCCATATTTAACCCTTATCCAAGTTCCCATAAACTGACCTGCTTCCCTATACCTGGAAAACGATCCCCATATCATGATGCTCCCACCACAATGGTTCATGGCGTAGACTTTGCATTTAGAAAGATGTGCATGTAGGCCAAAAAGTTCACTTTGGGTATGATCAGAACAGAGCACTTTCTTCCACATTTTAACTGTGTCCTCCATATTGATTGTGGAAAACCGCAAACCTGACTTGCATTCTTCCAACAATAGATTTGTTTTTGCCATTCCTCCATAAGCAACCATATTTGTCTAGTTAGCAAACTCTCCCACCTGAGCTGTGGACACCTACAACTCCTCCAGAGCATACAGTTTAATGCTCTCCTGTCAGTTCAGATGAAGCCTTTGAAATTGGGCCATTCTCTTCATTTCCAGATGAGGGAAATATAATGGGAGATTTTTAAAACTAATATCAATAATTAATTCAACTCAATTCAGTTTATTTATACAGCACAAATTCACAACAGATGTCAGCTCAAGGCACTTTTACATTAAGTAGGAATAAAAAGAAGTTTTTCAAAACATTATTGTACGTGAGAGTAAAAAAAGGGCTTGGTGAAAGGAATCCAACACTGAGTCTGTTCCGTAGTTGGTGTGAATCAGGCGTAACTCTTCAACATGCTGTCAACTCCCGGTTAGCCAGGCTACGGTGTCCAGGTCTGAGATGATGCTCTGATGCTTATATGGGAATATTTTTTGATTGATTTTGTTACCTGTACTCTTTGCGTAAAGTGGAAAATGTCTGCGCATTCGCAGCAAATGGTCAGAGATGTGAATACTAACGACCAAATGACGGACCACCTTCAGATTTTTCTGTCACTATTCTAAAAAAAACGTCAAATACGGAAAATATTCGGTTAACGCCACCTGTGGACTGTTTGGTAAAAAGTGCAGTTCATTGTGAAATAAACAGGGATGGATGGAGCAGACTGGCTGGAGTCTTTCTGCATGGAGCTTGAATGTTCCCCCCGTGCATGCATGGGTTCTCTCTGGGTACTCCAGCTTCCTCCCACAGTCAAAAGAGCATCACTGTTAGGTTATTTGGTCTCTCTAAATTGCCCTTAGAAACGAGTGTGTGCATGTATTGCATACATTATATGTGTGATGCCATGTGATGGACTGGCGACCTGTACAGGGTGTACTCCGTCTCTCCCCTACTGATCGCTATCTACAGCTCTAACCTCATGCCTTAAAAGAGAGCTGTATTTGTTCTATGATTAAACTACTCCCACATGGATTTTTGATTTCTTGACATGTAGATTCGAACTGGATTTATTTAGGGGTGTGGAATACAAATGCGCACCACACATTTCAGAGTTTTATGTGAAACAATGTGAAAATCATGTATTCCTGTCCTTACACTTCACAATTATGTGTTACTTTGTGTTCGCCTGTCACATAAAAAGGTGTGTGGTTGAACAAATCTGGAATGGTTCAAAGGGCAGCAGTACTGTTATAAGGCACTGGATTAAAAAAAACTATCCTTTTATGAATATTTGTCACAATAAATCCTGCAGAGATTTTTATTATTAAATCAAAAATATCCTGATAATACAAAGGTATAAAAATAGCTTGAAAACCAGAGAGATAATATGTGGCCATTAATAGTAAAGGAAATTATGAGGACCAATGAACAGAAAACCAAAAATGAGTCATCGATGTGTGTGGGAGCGATTACAAGTTTCAGGGTTAAACTGTCAAACTGTTCTGATGAAAGTTCATGTGAGGACCTGCACATGCAGACATGCTTTACAGTTGTTTCCTCTGTTCCGTCAGTTCCAGGGCCGCCTGCAGGTCCTCTGCGGCCTGCGCGTGTATCTTCTGGGAGCTCCTGAGAGCTCTCTGCAGGTTCCCAGGAGAGACCAGGTGGAGGCGCAGCAGAGAGTCGACCAGCTGGGAGCGAGCATTCCCTATGAAAGAGTGCGACAGAAAAAACGAGAGGCCTCCACCGTGTTTAGTGGTGTAAAGAGGGACTCGCACCATTCCCATCACCTGGAGGGAGAGAGAGGATGTGATGCAGAGCTGAGAACGCCAGATCCTGCAAATCGCTGCCATTCGTCATTCTTTACCTCAAGACCGTGATCCACTGCGGTGGACGCGGCTGCTCTCTCTATCTCCCGAATCTGCTCCTCTTCCATCTTCTTCACGTAGAAGTGAAGGATGAGGCGGGAGGAGGAAGAGCTGGGTGAATGAGAAGGGCTAAAGCGACACTCCACGTAGTCTTCTACGGAAACTGCCACGGCCACGCCCAGCTCCTCTAATAACTCTCTGGTAAGTCCCTCCTCCAGGGTCTCCTCCCTGGGGTTAACAAGACTGATGTGTGGAAAAAGTGAGGGTCAACATTACTTAATCGAAAAGATAATACAATCCAAGACTTCCATGAGACTCCTCAGTACACAAGGCTACAACTGAATGATTCTTAAACAGTAAAGTTTGTAAAGGAGCTACTACTACCCACCTTCCTGTTCAAATACAGTCATTTCATTGGTTATAAAGTGTTTATCACACAACTCAAATTTCAGAAATGTTGGGACGTTCTTCAAAGTTGAATAAAATTGAAAACTAAAATGGACTGCAAACGGTAAATGGCCTGCATTTGTATGGCGTTTTTTCAAGTCAGAGGACTCCAAAGCACTTCACACTACATTCAGTCATTCACCGACACAGCTACAGGCTTATGGCGGTAAGCTGCAGACTGACAGAAGCGGGGCTGTCACCAGACCTGTGTATGACCACCAGCATCAGGCAAGGCT
This sequence comes from Valencia hispanica, assembly GCA_963556495.2. NCBI lineage: Eukaryota > Metazoa > Chordata > Actinopteri > Cyprinodontiformes > Valenciidae > Valencia > Valencia hispanica. Next base: position 11,225,534 of record OY747709.1, on the reverse strand, counting down.
GGTGAAGTGTCTTGCTCAAGGACACAACGACCAAGAGAGACGGAGCGGGGATTCTGTCGGCTTCTGAGCTGCTGTCGGCTACTAAAAGACTTTTAGTTCATACAAGCCAACCCTAACCATAATTACAAAAGGACATAGATAACATAAATATTTAAGCAGAGAAACTTTACAATTATATGCACATAATGAGCTCTTTTCAGATTTGGTGCTTATTTTAGGTCTTAAAATAGTTGCTACAGGGGCATGTTTATCGTAGTGTGGCATTTCCTCTTCTTTTCAAAACAGTTTGAAGACGTTTGAGCATCGAGATTTTTTGTTTCTACGGTCTTGGTGTTCCTGATGTAGGTTTCCAGCTGCTGAAGAGTTTGCGGTGGTCTATGACGTATTTTTTGTTTAATGATGCGCTAAATGTTCTCTACAGGTGAAAGATCTAGACTGCAGGTAGGACAATGCACCAAGCCTCTTGTCTGACGAAGCCTTGCTGTTGTAATGGCTGCGGTTTGTGGTTTTTTTATTGGCCTGCTGAAATACACAAGGCCTTCCCTAAAACAGATGTCAACTGGAGGTGAGAATATGTTCCTCTAAAACTTTTGTATACCTTTCTGCATTCCTATTTCCTTCCAAAACATGCTAGCTGCCCTTACTGTATCCACACTAATACCACCGGAGATGCTGTCTTCTGGACTGAATGCTCAGTCCTTGGAAGGTCTCCCTCTTCCTTAGCCAGGAGGACACGCCATCCGTAGTAACCAGCAATGTCAAATGGACATGTCTAATCACAGAACCCTTTCCCACTTGGAAACATTCCATTTCAAATTAGTCCTGACCCACAGGATACACCAGAGCTTCTGGAACGTGTTCACATATGGCTTCCTTTTCCGTCTTCGGCCTTGTCCCTTACGCACAGATATCTGCAGTTTCTCTAAATCTTTTGATGATCGAATGCACTGTCGATGATTAGATGTGCCAAGTCTTTGGAAATTGACGTTGAGGAACATTGTTTTTAAAAAAAGATTGTTATTCCACAATCTTTTTACACTCTTTCACAGATCAGAGAGCCTCTAACCATCTTTACATCTGAGAGACTCTGCCGATCTAGGACATCCCTTTTATAGCTAATCATGTTGCAGACCTGACATCAGCTAACTTAATTAGTTGCTAGATGTTCTCCCAGCTGAATCTTTTTACATTTCCCTGCTTTTTCAGCCATTTGTTGGCCCTGTACAAACTATTTTGAGACCTGTAGTAAGCATCAAATCTGAAAGGAGCTCCTTTAGACCATAAATTTGTAAAGTTTCCTGGTTTAAACATTTGTTATGTTATCCATGTTCTGTTGTTAATAGGGTTAGCTAATGTGATTTGAAAGCCTTTTTGTTTTTATTGTATTCAACTTCAAAGAACGCCCCACCTTCTTTTGGAAATCTGGTTGTAAAAAAGTATGGTGAATCAATATTGGACACTAAGGAGCAGTTAATGCCTTGATCAGAGGCAATAGTGCTGGTAACTGCCTTCCCCATACAGCCCCCTGAATTCTTACTCATAAGTACAGCTGTGCATTATCAGCACAATATTAAAACACTTAAAATTTTGCCCTAAACGGAGCATGTAAAAAGAGAACAAATCTGGTCCGAGTATAGTGCCCTGATGTTCTCCACAAATCTAAGGACCCAAAGAGGAAATGTGAGATGCAACAAAATGTTTGGTTATACAGGGAAAAGAAAAGGGTATATAGAATACTAATCATGTCTTTAAAGCATCATTATAACATTTGATTATAGTTTGGTTTTTTACATGGTTTTCAATGTAATTTTAATAAATTTCTGGTTTCCCCCATAGCATCAACATTAAGTAAAACCATATTCATAGTGTAACAAATACCCTCAAAATTATGTAACAAAACTGATGCAGAAACCCAAAACATATATACCCAGCAAAAAAAGAAACGTCCTCTGACTTTCAACTGTTTTTACTTTCAGTAAACTTAATGTGTGTAAATATTTGTATGAACACTGAAAGAGTCAACACCATAAGACATAAACTAAAAATGTTTCACAGACATGTGACTAACAGAAATAGAATAATGTGTCCTTGAATGAAGGGAGGCTCAAAATCAAAAGTACCAGTCAGTATCTGGTGTGGCCACCAGCTGCTTGAAGTACTGCAGTGCATCTCCTCCTCATGGACTGGACCAGACTTGTCAGTTCTTACTGTGAGATGTTACCCCACTCTTCCACCAAGGCACTTGCAAGTTCCTGGACATTTCTGGGGGGAATGGCCCTAGCCCTCACCCTGTGATCCAACAGGTCCCAGACGTGCTCAATGGGATTGAGATCCGGGCTCTTCGCTGGCCATGGCAGAACACTGACATTGCTGTCATGCAGAAACTCACGCACAGAACGAGCAGTATGGCTGGTGGCATTGTCCTGCTGGAGGATCATGTCCGGATGAGCATGCATAAAGGGTACCACATGAGGGAGGAGGATGTCTTCCCTTTACCGCAAGGCATTGAAATTGCCTGCAATGACAACAAGCTCAGTCCGATGGTGATGTGATATACCGCCCCAGACCATGATGGACCCCCCACCTCCAGGGTACAGGCCTCGGTGTAACGCTCATTCCTTCGACGATAAACACGAATCCGTCCATCACCCCTGGTGAGACAAAACCGTGACTCATCAGTGAAGAGCACTTTTTGCCACTCCTGTCTGGTCCACCGAAGGTGGATTTGTGCCCATAGGCGGCGTTGTTGCTGGTGATGTCTGGTAAGGACCTGCCTTACAACAGGCCTACAAGCCTTCAGTCCAGCCTCTCTCAGCCTATTGCGGACAGTCTGAGCACTGATGGAGGGGTTGTGTGTTCCTGGTGTGTCTCGGGCAGTTGTTGTGGCCATCCTGTACCCATCACGCAGGTGTGATATTCGGATGTATCGATCCTGTGCAGGTGTTGTTACACGTGGTTTTCCACTGCGAGGATGATCAGCTGTCCTTCCTGTCTCCCTGTAGCGCTGTCTTAGGTGTCTCACAGTGTGGACATGCCACATCATCAGTCCTCAAGCCTCCCTGCAGCATGCCTAGTGGACGTTCACGCAGATGAGCAGGGACCCTGGGCATCTTTCTTTGGGTGTTTTTCACAGTCGGTAGACAAGTCTCTTTAGTGTCCTGCGTTTTTAGAACTGTAACCTTAAATGCCTACTTTCTGTAAGCTGTTAAGGTCTTAACGACCATTCTACAGGTGCATGTTAATTAATTGATTATGGTTAATTGAACATGCATGGAAAACATTGTTTAAACCCTTTACAATGAAGATCTGTAAAGTTATTTGGATTAGTAGTAGAAAAGGAAGTAGCAGAGTGAAGAAAATTGGTAAGTCTGTCCTCCAGCAGTCTAAGCCTATAGCAGCATAACTACAGAGATAGCTCAGGATGACCTTAGCCACTCTAACTATAAGCTTTATCAAAAAGGAAAGTTTTAAGCCTGGCCTTCAAAGTAAACAGAGTGTCTGCCTCACAGACTAAAACTGGGAGCTGGTTCCACAGGAGAGGAGCCTGATAACTAAAAGATCTGCCTCCCATTCTACTTTTTGAAATCCTAGGAACTACAAGTAAACCTGCAGTCTGAGAGCGAAGTGCTCTGTTAGGAACATATGGAACAATTAGATCTTTGATGTATGATGGAGCTGATTATTAAGGGCTTTATATGTAAGGAGTTGGATCTTAAATTCTATTCTGGATTTAACAGGGAGCCAATGAAGGGAAGCTAAAACCGGAGAAATGTGATCTCTCTTTTTAATATTCATCAGAACTCTTGCTGCCGCATTTTGGATAAACTGAAGGCTTTTAATGGCATTTTGTGGACTGCCTGATAGTAAAGAATTACAGTAGTCCAGCCTTGAGGTAACAAATGCATGGACTAGTTTCTCAGCATCACTCCTGGACAGGATGTTTCTAAATTTAGCAATATTCTGGAGGCGAAAGAAGGAAATCCTAGAAATCTGTGTAATATGGGATTTGAATGTCAAGCCTTGGTCAAAAATAACGCAAAGGTTCTTTACGTTATTACTGGGGGCCAATTTAATGCCATCTAGATTAAGTAATTGACTAATCAGTTTCTTTTTTTTAGAACTTCTGGTCCAAAGACAGCAACTTCTGTCTTGTCAGAATTTAAGAGCAAAAAGTTTAGTCATCCATGTTTTTATGTCTTCCAGACATGCCTGTAATCTACCTAAATGACTGGGTTCATCAGGATTTATGGATAAATATAAAGAAAGTGGCCAGTGAGTGTATATGTTGTAGAACCACCTTTCACTTAAATTATAGCTGCATATCTGAAGTCGCACTTCTTGTTCGTGCCCACAATCATGGCCAATAAAGCGGACTCTTTGAATAATTCTCCAGTCTGCAAATTCTCCCAGCTGAGCTGTAGATCTCTGTAGCTCCTCCAGAATAGGGCCATACACTTTTCATTTTAAGGTGACTGTGATTGACTCAAACCAGATTTATATATGCTCAGATTAAATTGGACAATTTACTAAACAGGTGACTGGATCCATTGCATTTTATTAAGGGGGATAATTTAAAAGGGAGTGGAACACATCAACGGCTATGAATACAAGGTAAGAGAACCTGCTAAATTAGAAACACCAGTAGGTTAAACTCACCCACCAGGGAAGCCCAGCAGACCATCAAAGCGCATCTGCATCTGTTTGAGGGGACAGGGGCCGTTAATGACCACTCAGCCCGACACAGGAAAAGGTGGTGGTGGTGGGGGGTGGGTGGTCACTTAAAACAAGGGGATTTTCATGTGACATATAAGGGACTCAGTTTGGCTGTTAAACAAACCCCTATGGAAGTGGAAAGCCACCACCCGGAATGTGCTCACCAGTACAATGTGCCTGATGGGAATCCTGCCAAATAGCTGAGCTGCTGTGTCAGAGTAGAGCATTACATGGCATGCATGCCTGCAGCGAGAGCATTCCAACGCTTCGTCCCTCGACAGCCGTCCACTCGCCATCTACAAGCAGACCCAGAAACAGAAACAAAACATCACACGCAGTCACAGTTCAGTGACTCCTGATCAACATATTAATAAACCCACATTCTGAGTAGATTGTGCAAGGACACTTGTTCTTTCAATCTGTTCTCCCCTTCTTTATACGCTGGGCCAAGAGTCCTGACTGCAAGCAGCTGATCAGCCTCAAGAAACCTCTGAATTTAGGAGGAGTCATGGAAAGGAGGAAGTGTGTGGGTAAATCTTTGTCGCTTGATAGTTTAGCTCCCTCTATCTTTGTGGAGCATCTTTACAATTCCCTGAAATGTGATTGAGAATTTTATGTTCTGATTTTGGGTATTGTATTGTTTAAATAAATGACATATAAGATGCTACTTTTAGCAAGGCTTAACATTTAAATCTGAGCTGACCCCATTACAGGGTGTGCCTGCCTTACTGAACTGGGGGCAATCAGTACAGTGTTCGACCAGAGTCTGAAGCTGTGGAGGGTACCAAAGGTCTGGAAAACTTTATATCTTATTCCAGTCCCTAAAAAAAACTCATCCCAGGAGAATTCAGACCTGTTGCTCTGACATCTGATCTTATGAAGACCTTTTAGTGGCTGATTGTCCATCTCCACAGATCTCAGGTTCATCATGCCAAGAGCAAACTGAAATAAGCCTAACAGGCAAAGGTAGCTCTATGACAGACAGCCTCCACCTGTCTCTCCATCTGTCTGTCCGTCTATCCATTGCTTATCTGAGCTCAGGTTGTTAAGGATGATTGAGGTTGATGTGATAAAGCTAAGTGATGTATCACCCAAGCACTTTTGAATTACCAGTTTAAGTGTGGGCTGTGTCATGTAGCAAAATACACTGATGATACTATCATCATTGTGTAAAGGATCACCAGTACAAGGGACTCAGTTGAGGACTGTGTGTGGTCCTCGGTTGCCGAACATCTCACAATTACAAACTTTTGTTTGCAAAAAATAAACAGCAATTGTATGTTTTTGTTCGTTCTTCCTGTTTTACATTGTAGGCTTTATAGACTATTTCCTCTTTGTCTTTTGGAGAAAAAAAATTATCTGAAGACTATATGCATGGGGAGAGAGTGTCCCCAAGTGTTATGCAAGGTATACAAATTTTAAATTGGCATTTAATTTGTGGCTTCCGATTCAGTGCAATAGGTTTCTTTTTAAATGAATCTGGACTTAATTTAAGCATTTCTAGATCAAAATAGAAAATATTGGAGCCACAGATTTCATAAAACGGAAAGCAGACACCTAATAAACAGCATTTTTATGCTTTTTTGGCTGATAAAGAAAGTGTAAAAAGTACAATATGTAGACTGGTATTCCAGATTTCCAGATAATTCCAGATTCTCCAAGACACAGTTTGGGGTTCGTGGGAGCTTCACATGGTTTGTAGAAAAGGAAGATTTCTTAGTTTTTTCACAAATATTGTTGAAATATGTGAAACTTTCTGCACAGCAGTCATTCAGGCAGTCAGACTTTGGGGGTGACAAGAGTTTTATTTTCTGGTGTTATATCTTCATTGCAAGGTTAACCAAAACAGTCCTCACTGCAGTTAGATCAGACCTGGTGAAAGGCCTGTTCACTGACTTTAATTGTCTCTTATTATGCCATATTTCCTAGATGCCTTTACTAATATGTAATTAATCAATAAACATAACCTTGAAATATTGCTGGAACATCAAACAAATAATTTTTTCCCTCAGTGCTTTTGAAAGAATACAAGTTATTTATTTATTTTTCTAATTTTAGGTTTTAAAATTAAGAAAAACAAAACCTTTGCTAAAAAGATGATTGATAAAATGTTTTAATGGGATGTTGATATTATTGGAATTATTTTTGGAAAATTGTGAAAGAAAGAAATAAAAGCTCATAATTACCAACCTGATGACAAGAAAAAAATATGCTTGTACTTTTAGAGTCCTTCTGTCGTGGAAATCAAAGTTTTCCATTAAACACTACTAAAACCTGCTTTTATTAAACTCTATAACTGAACTAGGCAATTTTAAATCAAAGGTAAAGATTTTTATTCAGGCAGGCTTTTTAAACCTAAAAATATGGTGGCACTGCCTCCTTGCTTAATACTGCGGATGTGTAAGAGCTACACTACTCCAATAAATTAGGGATATCTAGAGAGACTCATTGGATGTCATACATATGGTGTTTGTTTCACTTCAGAGACTTTTGGGATAGGGAGGCAATTGTATTGGGGTGATAGACACACCTCATTTTGTGTTTTCCACATAATGGTCTCACTGTGTACAGTGTGCCTTACATATTTGGGGCCAACACCAAAAATTACTAAAGACAACCCTTTTCAGTGTGGTCTCAATTTCAACATTCTAAGGGTTTAAAAAGCTGGTATTGTCAGTAATTCATTCCAACTTCATCCTTCAAACAGCCATGAACACACAACGTCACTTAACGGACGAGCAGCGCCACCTGGCCATAGTGAGCCTTCGGGTCGGTGGCAGGCAGTATGATGTTGCACGTGAACTTGGTGTGTCTCAAAGTGTCATCAGCAGACTTAAATCAAGACGCCGAAGTACTGGCAGAGTTTGTGACAGACCCAGGAGTGAAGACCCACGAGTGACAGACCGCAACGATGACCAGTACCTAAAGACCTATGCACTCAGACATTGTTATGCAACTGCCACATAGCTGCAGGCCCATTTACGAGACGTGAGGGGTACTAGGGTTTCCAGACAAACCATTCGCAACTGACTCCACCACTTTGGCTTTAATGCCAGAAGACCGTTGCAGGTGACTCCACTGACACCAAGACACCGCCGTGAACGTTTGCATTGGGCACAAGACCATGTGACCTGGACAATGCAACAGTGGTCTACCATACTGTTCCCTGACGAGTGTTGGATCATCTTGCACAGAAATGATGGTCGTCAGCATTGCTGGAGAAGGCAAGGTAAGCAATACGCCGAGGTCAACATGTTCCCTAAGGTTAGCTTTGGTGAAGGAGGTGCAACAGTCTTGGCAGGCATCACCAGTCAGCTCAAAATTGATTTTGTTATTGTAGATGGCTCAGTCACTGCACGTCCTTACCTCAGAGATATCACAGAACCCATCATCATCCCCTAATTCTGCCAGCACACCCCCAACTTTCTGTTCATGGATGATAATGCTCCACCACATTGTGCCAGAATTGTCAAAGCTCGACTTCAGGAAGTCGGAATGCCACATATGGTATGGCAAGCAATGTCCCCTGACCTGAACCCCATAGAGCACGTTTAGGACCAGCTGAAGCAGAGACTGGATGATCGTAGCCCACCCCCACGTGACCTGGCAGAACGGCATGTAGCACTTGTGGAAGAGTGGAATGCATTGCTTCAGGACAACATCATGAGGCTAGTGAGGAGCATAAGAGGTCGTTGTCGAGCTGTCATTGCGGCAAATGGTGGAAACACCAGCTACTGACATTGTCAATTTGTGTTATTTGGGGCTACCCTTGTTATTTTCTACATTTTTGGGATAATAAATATTACACTAATGAAAATTGGCGTTTCTTTTCATTCATTATTAGTAATATCAAAGGATACTTTTACTTATTTCATTAAAATTCTGACCAAATAGGAATAGCACTTATGTATACCAATATCCCTAAATTATTATGAGTAGTGTATATAAAGAAAAGATCGATAGATCGATAGATCGATAGATAGATATTTTAGGAGTGGTGTCCAGTCAGCCAGATTCCAGCATGTTTTGGTTCTTTTCCTGGTTCAACACACCTGAATCAAATGATGGTTAATTAGCGGCCCTCTGCTGAGGAGGTAATCAGAACATTTCAATCAGCTGTGTTGGAGTACAGACATCTGAAACTGGCAGGACACCACCTCTTGAAGACTGGAGCTGGACACATATGGTTTAAAGGCATGGCAATCTCATCATGCTAACTTCTGAATTTGCAGAAAGTAATAATAACTTTAAAAAAACCTCTGCCCATGACTCTTTTTATACAGTGTATCCAAACATCTGGCTCAAACTCTATGTATCTATTGGACAAGTGAAATTGCAACTAACAAAGCACCAGAAATGAGTCACTTAACTGACTTTTCTTGTCCAAAAGGCGTGGCACAAACTAAACTGCTGTTTCACATATAGTCAGCAATATTCAGCCCTGTGATTCAGCCACAAACTTCTTCTTCTTCTTTTGTTTATTGGCGGGTGGCAACCAACTTTAGGTGCATTTCCGCCACCTACTGTATGGGAGTGTGAGTCGTAGTGGGAAGTATCCTATTAATATTTCCACTAAATTCTATTTATTATTCTACTTTTCCTTAAAAATTCCAGTACTAATCTATACAATTCTATCTCTCCATTTAACAGATTCTTTAGACTTCATTTTCCATATCCCTTAACTTTTAATTTTTCTTCTAACACTTTCCTATTTAATACATACTTCCTACAATAACATAATACATCTTCAACTGTTTCCCTATTATTCCCACAATCCCACAATCCTGTATTATGTTTTCCTATTATATAAAGTGTACTATTTAAACCTGTATGCCCCAATCTCATCCTTGAAACTATTACTTGTTTTCTATTATTCATTTGAATATTTTCCATTCTCCCCACCTTTCCATTAATATTATATGAATGCCTTCCTTTCTCTTCCTTTATTAATTGTTCTTGCCATTCCTCCATTATCTGTTTCTTAATAATTGCTTTATTCTCTTCCACACTATATGGTACCGCTATTATAGTTTTTAGTTTTGTTGCCTGCTTTGCATAATAATCAGCTACTTCATTACCCTCTACCCCTCTATGTGCTGGAACCCACATAATTTAACTTGTGAATTATTCATTATTAATCTAAATAAGCATTCATATATTTCAAGTAAAATATCTGGTCTTTTATCTGCTGATATTGCTTTAATTGATAATAATACTGACATTGAATCTGAACATATAACAGTTTTTTAAATTCCATTTTGTTCTATCCACTGTAAACTAAAAGAAATAGCTAACATTTCCACTGTGTATATTGATAGATTATTAGAAGTTCTACTTTTATTATATATACCTAATTTTGGAATCCAAAAAGAAAAACCTGTTGTTTCTTTACCTGATTCTTTTGATCCGTCTGTAAACATAGGGATAAATGTTTTAGGTGTTTCACTCAACCTTTTTTCAACAATATTATCCCAATTTCCATTACCTTTCCTCCTCTCCAATTCATTTTTTATATAAAAGTCAATGACTACTTTTGGAAATAACCAAATTGGGGTAGGTGAATATAAAAAAAATTTAACAAATGTTTTATCATTTAATTTAAATTCTTCCGCTAGTCTACATGATTTCCAGATCATACTCTCGTATTTTCTATTAATATATTCCCCTCCTGCTTTCATCTCACCCTTAACCAGACGTTCATCCTCTTCACTTCCCTGTACATTAGCCCAATAATTCATTTTCAATAATTTGAATCTTAGATTCAAAGGCTTCTCTCCCATTTCTACTTGTAATGATACTATAGGAGTGGTTTTCTTTGCTCCACAGCATATTCTTAAAGCCTGATTTTGAATTACTTCAATCCTTTTTAATAATTTTTTACTTGCTGAACTATATACTATACTACCATACTCAATAACAGACCTAATCATTGCTATATAAATTTGTTTTAATGCTTTAGCACTAGCTCCCCATTCATTCCCTTTTAAACATCTCATTATATTTATTACCCTTTTACATCTTTCTTCTATTTTGTTAATATTTTCTTTCCAAATAAATTTTTCATCAAATATAACCCCCAGATATCTAAAACTTTTCACTTGCTGCAATTGCTCCCTATATAATTTAAGTTCCATTTTTATCTTCCTTTTCCTTGTAAAGACCATACTTTTTGTTTTTTCTACTGAGAATTTAAACCCCCATTCATATGACCAATTTTCTACTTTTATTATTGCTTCTTGTATCTTTTTCTGTAGATATTGGATGTTTCTTCCCTTTTTCCATATTATTCCATCATCTGCAAACAATGCTTTCCCAATATCATATCCTATATCTTGAAATACATCATTGATCATAATAGAGAAAAGAACTGGACTGATCACACTTCCTTGTGGTGTCCCGTTATCTACTTTATAACTATTTGACATTTTATCTCCTATTTTTACTTGAATATATCTATTAAACAAAAAATCCTTTGTCCAATCATATGTTCTTCCTTCAATCCCTAATCTCTTTAATTTAATCATTAATCCCTCCTTCCACACCATATCATATGCTTTCTCTATATCAAAATAAACTATAACTAAACTTTCTTTATTGTTTTGTGCTTTCCTAATTTCATTTTCCAAACTTACTATTGAATCCATCGTTCCCCTGCCTTTCCTAAATCCATTTTGATATTTTATTATCAAATTTCTACTTTCTAAATAATAATTTAATCTTTCTGTAATCATTCTTTCCATTAATTTCCCTATATGAGAAGTCAGTGCTATTGGCCTATAGCTCTCTGGATTACTTGGCTCTTTCCCTGGTTTAATTATCGGTATTATTATTGCCTCCTTCCAATTTTTTGGTAACTGACCTCTTTCCCAGACTTTATTATATAATCCTAATAATTTTACCTTCATCTTATCCCCTAACTGTTAAAGCATCACATAATTAATATTATCCTTGCCAGGTGACATTATTTTAGTTTTCCCCATTGCTCGCTCCAATTCAAATAATGTAAATGGAGCATCTATTGCTGTCAGTCTTTTTCCTCTATGATTTTCTACATTATTTTTCTTTCTAGTTCTAGTTTGCCAAAAAGAAATCCTAAAATGAACCTAATTTGCATTTTCACAAATAAGGTAAAGGTTTCACAAAATCAGAAACTGTGTTTTAATGAATCTACATGCTGTGTAGAACACTTCAGTCCAGATTTGAAGAGTCCAAGTATTGTAGTTTTTTATTAGGACCTCGTTTAATGTAGTCTAGGTCAGCAAAGATTCAGTGGAATTGCCCTTTACACATATTGCGAGACGGAAGCTGCGAATCGGAAGCTAACTTCAGCTTCGTCTTTCTCTTTCTTGGCATTTCGTCCAATGAAACTCCTTTTCTTCTGACCATCAGAAAATTCCCAAGACTTTTATCCTTTCCATTCGTTTTCAGCTTATTATTTCCCAATGAATGTCCTTTTACCATTCGCTTCTCAAACAATCTTCAACCAAAAAACCTCCGTGATCTCGCTCGTCACGTGAACCACCGCGTTCACGTCCTGTTTTGACCACAAACTTCACTCCACATTTACGTTTTTACGTTATGATTCGCGATTGGTCGGTTTTACGTTGACCAATCACCGTTGGCGTGTGAAATTTCCAAGTGAGATGCCGCATTCAGGTAAGACTGGAAAACTGGCTTATGCTTCGAAAGAAGTGGAAATGTTCTTTGTTGCCTCAACACAGCTTTATTGTAAACGTAATTTGTGACTATTATGTGTCTTTAATGACCTCACGTCTGACCCTAACGTTTTGTTGCTTACAATAAAAAATGCCTGCAAGTAACATGCGCGAAAATCCAAACTACTTGAAGCTAGAAGTTTTACTTCCGAGGTACATTAAACGCACCACTGAGGGTTTACCCATGAATCAGAAGAAGTATGTAGTCTATCTTTTCGCTCACCGCACTCGTTTTAAAGAGGCTACATGTGTTGAAAGTACATGCCGAAGTAAGTAAACACTTTGTTTAGCCTTTACACATAAATTAATATATTATAGGGCGTTTATAAAAGATGACGTGCGATGTTTATTTCGAATATTACAAATATAGTCATGCCACACTGTGTCGCTCTGTAGCAGTTCATTTAGTTAGTTGTCAGTAGAAATCAGACGGACCGCATGTTTAAGATACGATATTTTTTATTGAGGGTTTAAAGACCGTAAGAGCAACAGAGACAGTGCGTGTATGCGCATGCGGCTGACATACTGTACTGTAAATATTTCGTAGTGAAATATACTGTAGCTGTTGCTAGCTAAGGTAGGAAGCCAACAAGCTACAATCACCTGCCGTGACTGCAATCTAACTGGTTTACTTCAAGGAATGTAAATCTCGCAAATGTTATATAGATTCTCTTTATTTGGTTTTATTGTAAACCTCAGTAACTGCATTAACAGTTAAGAACTGTTGTCATTATTCTTGCTGGATGGTGGTAGCTTTAATGTGTGCTGTGTTTTGGACAGGTCAGGTGGAAATATTCGGAGTCTTTTTTTCTTCTTTTTTTTTAAAGACAGAACTTACGCGACAAGTTAAACTGAGCACGGCTTAAATCCAGCTCTAATTCCCACAGCAGTGCAATTTGGTAAAGACTAACCACAGCAAAACTCAAAAGTTAACTGTCATTAGTGTAGTTCTAATTGCATTATTCGTCGGTGTATCTGGCCATTATTATATGTATTCTAACGTAATGCAGTCGTGGTCAAACAGTCGCCTGGTCAGAATGTTGTTCATAGGCGCTGCATATGTTCACCATAAGATATGCTAATTCTATAATGAATACATTTTGTTTTTAAAGTCGGCTTCAAATTGGGATTTTGAAACTTATGTTACATTGTTTTTATCCGATATTTGGTTAAATCAATATTAAGGCCGTTGAATGTATTTTTAATTTGTTGACCAATTTGTGAACCACAAACACGACTTTGTGTCAGAATTAGAAATGAAATTAAAAATCAGTATAGACCTCTTTAAAAACGGACTTTTTTCCTTTTGCTTTCTTTTTTTGGATCAACTTTCAGTGCCATTAATCATTGAATTTTTCTTCCGCGTCTCAAATATTGTTTTAAGTTTATTGGCTACTGGATGACTGTGGTTCAGTCGTTGAGTAGTCCTAGAACCAGCGACCTTCCCGTCTTGTTATCGGAAGGTTGTTGTTTTTATTCCTGCTTCCTCCTGTCACATGCCGATGTGCTCCTGGGCAAGGCTCTCAACCCCAAGTTACCTACCAATCTGTGTATCGGTGCATACATTTGTGGGTGAATGTGACTGTGCTGTGAGTGGTCATTATTACTGGAAAGGCCAAATAAATTCAGTGCGTTTACCAATACTGTTGTCAGTTGGCTGTCTAATTTGGAATCTGATTTAGTCTAAATTTCTCATGGTGTTCCTCAAGGCACAGTTCCAAGGCTTCTTAGATTTCTTAGAAAAGTTTTAATTTTCAGACTTAAGTCTTGTGTTTAATGTGTACATGCTCACACACTGGGGTTCTGGTTATTTTTTGCCACTTCCATGTTTCTGATAAACAGTTGGAAGTATCTGTTTCTGCTCACCACCGTATCGCTCTAAATTACCTCGTCAAAACTGATGAGAACCAGAGATTGTTTTGGTAAATCGTGATAACTTTAATAATGTAATTAATGCTTTGTTGACTTGCATGACTGGTAAACCCCGTGAACATGTTGAGAATTGATGAATGACTTTGGGCCATAACTTTAAAATTAGTCATGTAAACATTTGATCAGTTTTTGAACCTATTCAGTCAGATCCTTCCCAAAACAACCTGATTAGGAAAAAAATATATACTATTATTTTTTTATCTTGTATATTAATTCGTTATGATACATTATTTGCTGCATTAGCAAGACAAACACTTAGCAGTTTTCTTTTGTTTTTTTTTTGTCTTGTATTTCTACCAGAATGGCCTCGAGCATCCCGGATGAGGTGAGGATGAACGCTGCTCTCATAAAAGAACTAGCCGACGTGGCAAAAGATGAAGCACTTCTGCAGGGAGTGTTAATGAGGACCAAGGAGACTCCGAACTCGTCTGAGGTGCATTTATTTACATTTTATTTTACGTGTGACTTTTTAGCTGTCCAGGTTAAAGAATACATTTTAGACTGTTAAAACTGAATCGAGATTTAAGTGGGAATAAAAAGTCACATTTTATCAGCGCTGACCGACTGTTTAGCCTTTTAAGTTGTCTGTAGCCTCCATACACTGGAATCAGTTCAGTATGAGTGGGCTCGTAAGCTACTGCTGATGATACAGACAGAGAAATAATGTCAGGAATTTACTTTGCTTCACTAGACGGGATTTCTTAGTTTTTTCAGGACAATTGGTTTTCTGTTTTCATTCCTGTCATACTGGTGACTGCTTTTCATACGTTTCTTACAGTTTACGCCTTATTTGCTTTCCCTTCCAGTTGGTGACGTACGCTCCGTTCACTCTCTTCCCCTCGCTTGTGCCCAGATCCGTGTTCCTCCAGGCTCTTGCGGTGCAGACCCACTTCAACACGATGGTGGACAAGATCAGCCAGGACACAGACTTCCTGCAGGAGGCTTTAGCCAGGTGGGATGAAGCAAGACCACCTATACTTTGTGATAGCTAGGATTCACTAATGCGCGGCAAGCTCTTACAAAGAACACATCAGTTTCATATCGTCATAGGTCGTAATCATATGTAGTCTCTTGTTTAATCCATAAACAATAAGTTCTTTTTATTTGCCTTGTCAGGACTTTAACAGAGTTTCTGTTTACAGCACCGTTGAAGTGGATGATTTCACTGCGAGGCTCTTCAAGATCCACCAGCAAATCCTAAAAGAAGGAAGATCTCAGGTGATTTTAATGCGACAAAACCTTAGTTTTATCTTCTGACATTTATTTACGTCTGTGCAGTGACATAAATGTTATCCTGCACATTTTGCAGCTTCAATTTAATGCAGTGATAGTGTTTATTGTTTTTAGATATTTTATCAAAGAGATCAGATATAGAATAGAAGCAAACTGTGATTGACTCCAAGCACTGAGAAGACAAAAACTGGGTCGGCATGAGTCGAAATATGACCCATTGGTTGATATCAAGTCAGTCTCAGATTCAGAAGTTCTGAAGAACGTTCAACATGGACATATTGAATCCACACATGAATTTTGATGTACAGTTGAAACCAGAAGCTTACATACACTGAATAAAAAGACGCACACATTCTTTTCTTGGTGTCTGAAGTGAAATCAGACCAAACATCTATTGTTTTAGTTCATTTAGAATTATCAAAAAGATTTCTATTTGCTTAAAGCCATAATAATGAGAGAAAGAATATGTGAGAGATTTATTTATTAATGTCTTCAAAATCAGAAGTTTACATACATTTGCTCAATATTCCGTAGATTTGCCGTTAAATTGAAAGACTTGGGTCAAATGAAAGACTCAATTGAAAGACTTGGGTCAAACTATTGTGAGTTAAACTCACAATAGTTTGCTAGAGTTCTGGTCCGTTCCTCCTGACAGAACTAGTGGAACTAAGTCAGGTTTCTCGGGCGCCTCGCTCACACACCTTTTATTCAATTCAATTCAGTTTATTTATATAGCGCCAATTCACAACAGATGTCATCTCAAGGCACTTAACAAGAAGTCATTTCAATACATTTTTACAAACATTCCAATCAGTTAAAAAGTTTCCTATTTAAGGAATCCCAGCAGATTGCGTCAGTCATTGGCGTGAGGTTGGGCCCTGTTGATGCAGACTTTCCAACCACAGCAATCCTTCAGCAATCCCTCATACTGAGCAAGCATGTAGCGACGGTGGAGAGGAAAAACTCCCCTTTAAGAGGAAGAAACCTCCAACAGAACTAGGCTCAGTAGGAGCGGCCATCTGCCACGACCGTCTGGGGGTTTGAGAAGACAGAGCAGAAACACAGAAGGAACAGAAGATTTGATATAAGAGAACTTTCTATGTTACAGAAAGTAAAAAGTTGATAATAGGACACAGTGGATGTTCAGTTACTGGGAGGATCATCCCAGTCGATGCCCCCCATCCAACAGGGCATTGCAGCCAAGCAGGATACCAGACCAGGTATATCTTCTATGGAGAGAAAAACACTGAGAGAAAATAAAGTTAACAGTCGAAATAACAGAATGTACTGTAATACAACTGGAGACTTGTAGGAGAAAAGGAAGTAGCAGAGTGAAGAAAATTGGTAAGTCTGTCCTCCAGCAGTCTAAGCCTATAGCAGCATAACTACAGAGATAGCTCAGGATGACTTTAGCCACTCTAACTATAAGCTTTATCAAAAAGGAAAGTTTTAAGCCTGGCCTTAAAAGTAAACAGAGTGTCTGCCTCACGGACTAAAGCTGGGAGCTGGTTCCACAGGAGAGGAGCCTGATAACTAAAAGATCTGCCTCCCATTCTACTTTTAGAAATCCTAGGAACTACAAGTAAACCTGCTGTCTGAGAGCGAAGAGCTCTGTTAGGAACATATGGAACAATTAGATCTCTGATGTATGATGGAGCTTGATTATTAAGGGCTTTGTATGTAAGAAGAAGGATCTTAAATTCTATTCTGGATTTAACAGCGAGCCAATGAAGGGAAGCTAAAACAGGAGAAATGTGATCTCTCTTTTTAATATTCATCAGAACTCTTGCTGCCGCATTTTGGATCAACTGAAGGCTTTTAATGGCATTTTGTTGACTTCCTGATAGTAAAGAATTACAGTAGTCCAGCCTTGAGGTAACAAATGCATGGACTAGTTTCTCAGCATCACTCCTGGACAGGATGTTTCTAATTCTAGCAATATTCTGGAGGTGAAAGAGAGAAATCCTAGAAACCTGCTTAATATGGGATTTAAATGTCAAGTCTCGGTCAAAAATAACCCCGAGGTTCTTTACGTTATTACTGGGGGCCAATTTAATGCCATCCAGATGAAGTGATTGACTAATCAGTTTCTGTTTAAGAAGTTCTGGTCCAAAGACAGCAACTTATGTTTTGTCAGAATTTAAAAGCAAAAAGTTTAGGGTCATCCATGTTTTTATGTCTTCCAGACATGCCTGTAATCTACCTAACTGATTGGGTTCATCAGGATTTATGGATAAATATAGTTGTGTATCATCTGCATAGCTGTGGAAATTTATCCCATGCTGTCTAATGATTCTACCAATTGGGAGCATATATATGGTGAACAGAATTGGTCTAAGCACAGAACCCTGTGGAACTCCACAAGTAACCCTTGAGAGTGAAGAAGATTTATCATTTAGATGAACAAACTGTAATCTATCAGACAAATCTGATTTAAACCAGCCTAGTGCTGTTCCTTTGATCCCTGCAACATGTTCAAGCCTTTTTTAGGAGAATATTATGATCGACTGTGTCAAAAGCAGCACTGAGATCTAACAAAACCAGAACAGACACAAGTCCATTATCTGAGGCCATGAGAATATCATTAGTAACCTTCACCAGTGCTGTTTCAGTGCTATGATGAGCTCTAAAACCTGACTGAAACTCTTCAAACAGCTCGTTATTGTTTAAATGCTCACAGACTTGATTAGCAACAATTTTCTCAAGGACTTTGGATAAGAAAGGAAGGTTTGATATAGGTCTGTAATTCACTAAGTCATCTTGATCAAGGGAAGGTTTCTTGAGTAAAGGTTTGATTACAGCTATTTTAAATTCCTGTGGTACATATCCGTTTACTAAGGATAGATTCATCATATCCAAAATGGGGCCAGGAACCAAATGGAACACTTCTTTAAATAATTTGGTTGGAATTGGGTCCAACATACAAGTTGAAGGTTTAGATGAGTCTAATATTTTTGATAATTCCGAAAGCTCGACTGAATCAAAACAGCCTAAGCACAACTGAGGTTCTACAGTTCTTTCCGATGCTGCCTCATTTACTGAGGAAGAAGTAATCATGTTTGGGAGGATGCCAATGAATTTATTTTTAATAGAATAAATTTTATTTATGAAGAATCCCATAAAATCATCACTGCTAAGAGCTGGGGGAATAGTTGGCTCAACAGAGCTATGACTCTGTGTAAGTTTGGCAACTGTACTAAAAAGAAACCTAGGATTGTTTTTAATTCGCCTCTATTAATGATGAAAAATATGCTGTTCTAGCTTGTCGAAGGGTCTTTATACAGCAGTAGACTGTTATTCCAGGTTAAATAGGAATCCTCTAGGTGTGTAGAGCGCCATTTTCTCTCCAACTTCCTAGTATTCTGCTTTAAAGTACGCAACTCTGCGTTGAACCAAGGAGTCAGCCTCCTATGGCTAGCCACTTTCTTTTTTAAGGGGGCTACACTATCTAATGCCAAACGCAATGAGGACGTAACGCTGTGAACCAGACCATCAATTTCTGAAGGGTTAGAGATAGATTTGCTGCCATCCACTGTGTTACCCTGAGACACTAAGGAAAGTAAGAATGGAACAGATTCTTTAAAAATTGTTACAACATTGTCTGATAAAGCTCTACTATAATGAAATTTTCTTTCAGATTTGAGATGGTCAGTTAAAGTAAATTCAAAAGTTATTAAGAAGTGGTCAGACAGGACCGGGTTATGTGGGTGGACTGTTATTTCTTCACACACAATACCGTATGTCAGTACAAGGTCCAAAGTGTGTTTACCCGAGTGGGTCGATCCCTGTACTTTTTGAGTTAAGCCAATTGAGTCTAAAATAGCATTAAAGGCTGCATTTAGGCTATCACTTTCAGTATCCACATGAATATTGAAGTCCCCCACTATAATAACCCTCTCAGTATTTAATACTAAATCAGATAAAAAATGTGAGATCTGATCCAAGAATTGAGAGTAAGGGCCTGGTGGACGATACAAAACCACAAACAAAAATGGTCTTAATGTTTTGCAACTTGGATGAGGAAAATTAAGGGTTAGATGTTCAAAAGAACTGTAGCTATCAATTGTTCTGGGACTAATTAGTAAGTCAGAACGGAAAATGGTTGCAACTCCTCCCCCTCGCCCAGTATTTGTAGGAATGTGAAAATTTAAATGACTGGAAGGAGTTGACTCATTTATATTGACATAATCCTCCTGCTGCAACCAGGTTTCTGTGAGACAAAGGAAATCAATGTGATTATCACAAGTCAAGTCATTTACTAAAAAAGTATTTGAGGAGAGAGATCTTATCAGTGGCGGCTGGTGAATAAATTTGAAGGGGGGAGCAGTTGCTTGTGATGGGTCAAAAGGCACGTCACCCACCAGAACACCACACAAAATCTGAAAACCAGTTAAACTAGACCATTGGTATCAGTACAACTACAGAGAGGCCTTGGATATCGATTTTCTGAAATTAATTTTGAGGTAAAATATATTTCAAAAGTGGGCTACTTTAACACCCGTTACACTGAATACTTGTTAAACCATCAATACAATTAGAGAGAGATATTGGATATTGTTGATCTAAAATGTTTTGGGGCAGAAAAGCTTTCAAAAGTAGGCTACTTTAATAATAATAAAAACATTAAAAACACATTATACCATAACACCAGTTAAACAAAATAATTAAGCCATCAATACAATCAGAGACAGACATTGGATATCATTGAACTATAAATACAAACAAGTTAGAGAAGCTGGATATTGATTAAATATTAATACAGTCAAGTTAGAGGGGCTGAATATTGATTGTTGAAGAAGTAGAGTAGGGATTCAGTAGCTTCTCTTTGGTTGTGAGACGTGGCAGTGAAAATCTCGGACTTGTGGCGTGAACGTTTGCTCTGATGATGATGGACGTATTGGATTCGATTAATTGTCCAATCACTTTAAGATTAAAAATATGAGCAAGAACGCCATTGGCCTGGGCGCACATAAATGCGCCCAAGAAATACATTTTCATGCGCCAATGAAAAGCTGCCTTTGCCTGGGCGGGACCAAAAAGTTTGACAGTTGTCATAGACTTCAGCGTTACCGGCGCCCCTGAGGAGGAGGGATTTATATGTAACGACAAATAGCAAGCCTAGCCGGGCGCAGAATGGTTAATGGTAATACCAATATTATTAGAGGATTATGATTATAATCACACTATTACATGGGGAGAACATAGCATTGTTGTTGATTTTTTTTCTTTTCTTCTTTTTAAATTTTTATGGTTTGCTTGACGAACTTGGTCACTATTTTAACGGGTGGGCGGCGCCCCAGCGCCCTCTATAGACCCACCGTCACTGGATCTTATGTTTAATAAACCACATTTAATAGATTAATTTTTCTGTTCAGTCAAAGTTGTATTTATTTTTATGAGATTTCCATAATTTGCTTTTGTTGGTTTAACTTTTAATCCATTTAATTTTGGCGGTGGGCAAGACACTGTTTCTATAGGGTATTGGGTGGGTAACAGTACAGAAGCAGCAGAGAGGTGGGTTAAACTACGACTCTGCTTCCTGGTCTGGACCCTGGGTTGTCAGTGTTTTGGAGGACTAATAAATTCGGCCATATTCCTAGAAAGAAGAGCTGCTCCATCCAAAGTGGGATGGATGCCGTCTCTCCGGATCAGACCAGGTTTTCCCCAAAAAGTTCTCCAGTTATCAATGTAGCCCACATCGTTTGCAGGACACCACCCAGACAACCATTGATGGAATGACAGCATGCGGCTAAACATGTCGTCACTGGTCCGATCAGGGAGGGGACCAGAAAAGATTACTGAGTCTGACATTGTTTTGGCAAACTTACACACCGAAGAAACACTAATTTTAGTGACCTCCGATTGGCGTAACCGGGTGTCATTACCGCCAGCTTGAATAACAATCTTACTGTATTTACGCTTATCTTTAGCCAGCAGTTTCAGGTAGGATTTGATGTCGCCCTTTCTGGCCCCTGGCAAACATTTGACTATGGTCAATGGTGTCTCTAATGCCATGTTCCTGACTATGGAGCTGCCAATTACCAGGGTCGGCTTCTCAGCGGGTGTGTCGCTGAGCGGGGAAAATCTGTTAGAAACACGGACCGGTTGGTGGTGGCCCGGGGGCTGGGTCCTAGAACTATGCTTCCTACGTACAGTCACCCAGCCGGCCTGAGGTCCCGGCTGCGCGGGCTCTACCGGAGGACAGCTAGGGGGTTCTATCCTTGTTGACTCCACGCTGGCTAATGGGCTTCGGGTATCAGCTGGTTTTTCAACAGCGCGGAGCCGTGCTTCTAATTCTGATACCCTCGCCTCCAAAGCTACAAAAATATTACATTTATTACAGTTACCATTATCACTAAAGGAGGCAGGGAAGTAACTAAACATCTGACAGAGAGAGCAAGAGAGAAGAGAAGAGTTAGAGACAGGAGAGAGAAGAGTAGCCATAGCCGCAATGAAGCTAAGCTAACTGAGCTAGCGAGACCTTACCACCCCAAGAAAAGCTGTGTGAAACACAAGGAGTTCCCAAAACGTAGAGTACACCACCACAAAACGTGTGTTTTAGTGTGCTTGTGTGTTAAAATAACTTAGAAAGGCCTCAGCACAGAGAAAATAAGATCAATTCAAGAGAGTCTGAACACCAAATAGCGTACAGGGAGCACAACAGTGACAACAGGAAATGACGCAATACGGCTTACCCCCGTCGAATTATCAGATCTGCCCACAAGTTCTCTATTGTATATTGACTTTGTTGTCCTTAAGCCACTTTGTAACCACTTTCTGTTTGCTGAGGTTCATCATCCATTTGGAAGACCCTTTTGTGCCTGAGCTTTCAATTCCTGGCTGATGTCTTTAGATGTTGGTTCATTATTTTCACATAATGTTCTTTCCTCATGATGCCATCTATTTCATGAAGTGCACCAGTTCCTCCTGCAGCAAAACAGCCCCACAACATGATGTCCCCCCCCCCCCCTCCATACTTCTCAGCTGGGATGGTGTTCTGAGGCTTTAAATCTTCCCTGTTTTCCTCCAAATGTAAGGATGGTCATTATGGCCAAACGGTTCCACTGTAGTTCCATCAGACCTCAGGTCCCTGTGTGCATTTGCAAACTGGAAACGTGGCTTTTTTCTTTTGAATTAATGGCTTCCTCCTCGCTGAGTGGCCTTTCAGTCCATGGTCCACAGGACACGTTTCACTGTGGATAACGACACTCTTACCAGCTTCAGCAGCATCTTCACAAGGCTGTTGGCTTTTCTTCTGTGGTCGATTTGACCAAAAAACGTTCATCTCTGAGGGACGAAAAACGTCTCCTTCCTGAGCGGTATGATGGTTGGACATTCCTATCCTGTTTATACTTGCGTATAATTGTTTGAACAAATGAATGCAGCACCTTTTAAGCATCTGGAAATGGTTCCCAAGGATGAAGCAGACTTGTGCAACTCCACAATTCTCTTTCTGTTATCTTGGCTGATTTCATTTGTCTTTCCCACCGTGTCAAACCAGAAAGCAGAGTGTTCCAGGTGTGCCTCTAAATACATCCGCAACTGTGCTTCCACTTACCTCCAATGTGTCTGTTAACCTAAGAGATGGTAAACATTCTGAATTTAAACTTCTGTTTTAACAGTATTTGCTAAGAGAGTCATAAAAGGAAGACGAATGGAAAAATATTACAGAAACAAAACCCGATTTGTTCCATTCCCAAAACTTTTGTTCATAAATCTTCTACTGATGAAATACTTTAGCACTGCAACATGCCAGCTTATAGTTAATAGTGATGTTAAGAATTTTAGGATTGAATACCTTAATAAGTGTTCTCTTACTTTTAAAGGTGTTTTGTAAAGCTTTAATAACTTTTTGGAGCTCTGGTGTTTCTGCTTTCCTTTGGCTTTTGAAAGTCTTGAAACTTTTAATTATAATAACATAACAAAATGACATAATATTTTTATTTTTTAGTCCATTGTGTTGGGCCTTAATCGTTCTGACTACATGTTGGACCAGAGAGAGGACAAAACGTCTTCTCTGAGGCAGATAGAGATCAATACTATAGCTGCAAGCTTTGGCGGCCTCTCCTCACGCACGCCAGATGTTCACAGGTAAGTCAGTCGGGAACGGGTCCCACAGATTTGGCTTGTTTACAGAACAAGGATGAAATTCATTTAATTCAATTTAAAATACTTTATTTATTCAGAAGAGAAATTAAATGCTGTTGTAACTGATATTGTCCAAGTATTTTTTGGATGGTGATGCTGCGGGTCGGAAGGATCTCCGATAGCAGTCACTCAGTATGTTTACATGCACATCTAAATCGAGCTTTTGGCAAAATTATTCCACAATAAAGTGTCCTGGATGACACCATCAGTTGTTGGCAAGCACTGCTAATCCACCTCATTTGCTCTTTTTGCTCCTCCACAAATCTCTGTCTGGCTGTATGGTCAGAAAACTAGGCAGAGGAGACGATGGAGTCTGGGATAAAGTAACACCTCTTCCCCAAAAAGTATGAACTAAAGCTTACAAGAGCAAATAAGAAGTAATGTAGCAGAGCTACTTCAGCACTCTAGATACTCTAGAGAACTATAGACAAATTAAGAAGTGGAGAAAATGTAATTTTTTATCCATTTTAAAGTGATGGTTGGGGGGGTTGATTTTTGTTGTCCTGCTAAAGTTTATATAGGATATTCAATTAAGATAAAGCAATAAGTAATTGTTTAATATGGAAAAGAGAACAAAACTTAAGCATAAAGCTGACCAAAGTTGCTCTCCCTCCTGCTCCACAGACACATCCTGAAGGTGGCTGGTAGGCTGGAGGAGAGTCAACGAATCCTGGACAACAACCCTGCGGCCGGTCTGGCCAGGGGACTCGCCAAAGCCTGGGAGCTGTATGGATCAGAGAGGTAGCCATTTTCAATTCAGTTTATTGATGTAGCGCCAATTCACAACACGTCATCTCCAGGCACTTCACAAGTCATTTTTGTCTTTTCAGCTAAAACACACACAGTTTATAGGTTAACTCCCACAGCAAGTTCCACAGAAACGACGCACTGCATCTGATCACTATATAAACAATCAGAAATGGTTCCTTTAAACCGGTTGGGTTCCTGCCACATGCACAGCTCTAAAGCATATTCCATACATTTTTAACAGGGATCAGTTTCATTTTTAAAGTTTTCAGTTTAGTAACATGTGAAACTTGACCAAAGAAATCCAACAAGTGGAAAAGTGTCAGTTTGTTGGCTGAGGTTAAAGCTGATTAAACCCCAGAGTGGACAGAATAATGAAACACACAAACCATTAAACTCTAGGTTTACATTTAACATAATATTGGATGGCTTTGTCATTTTATACTCATCTTAAACAATTCGTAAGTGCAATAGATTTTATTTTGGGGAGGCTTGTTTTAAAAGTAAGTAATTCCTCTTTCCAAAGGTATCTTCTCTAGAATTTGACATTTGTAAAACAGACCTAATCTAAAATGCCCCTCCTCAACGTTGCAACGTTGAGTTCATTGTCTGACTGGATTATTGTCCTGTCGGAACATCCAGCACACGATCAGCATATTAATGTTTACTTTGGAGGTACATTAGTAAATAATTACACCAAAGCTTGTAAACAAAACACACTTCTAGTAAATGAAAAGCTCAGTGTCTGAATTTCACTCTAGGGTTGGACAGTTTTACCTTTTTTCTTACTCTGCAGTGTTTTGTGTGTTTTTACCGAATTGCAATAGAAACCACAGCATGATGCTGCCACCCCCATACTTCACAGCTGAGATGGTGTTCTGAAGCTTTAAAGCTTCACCCTTCTTTCTCCAAATATACCGTTTATCATCATGGCCGAACAGTTCCGTTTTTGTTTAGTCAGGCTACAGGACATGTCTCTAGAAAAGCCTTACCGGTTTCAGCCAGCGTATTTTACAAGGTCATTTGGTGTTATCCTGGGGTTGATTCGCACCAAAAATCGTTCCTCTCTGGGACACAGAATCTGTCTCCTTCCCGAGTGGTGTGATGGTTGGACATTCCCATGTTGTTGTTTTTTTTAATACTTGTGTATTATTTTCTGAACGGATAAACGTTGGACCTTCAGGCTTCTGGCACCTAATAATGGGCCACACTTGTAGAGTTCCACAATTCTTTTCCTGATGTCTTGGTTGATTTTTCTTGATTTTCCCATGATGACAAAGAAAGAGGCTCTGGTTTGGGGTGAGCCTTTATATCCATCCACAGATGTGCCACCAGTTAACTCAGATTGATTCAATTAACCTATCAGAAGCTTTTTATGCTCAGAATGGAATCATCGGAAATTTTCTTTGTTTAAAGACATAATAATCTAAGTGTATGTATACTTCTGACATTGAAAGTAAAAAAAAAAATTCATAAAAATTTTCTCTTTATTTTGAAATTTCACAAATCCCAAAAATCTGTTTTTATTTATTTATCTACAACAACAAAAAATCCTGATTTATTGTATGACGGTAAAGAAAAAATGTTTTGTGGTTGTTTTTTCTGAATTGTATATAAATATATGCTCTCAGCTGTAAAAGTCAGCAGCACCTCTACTTTATTTATTCCTGGATGAGAAAATGAAAAACAAAATATACAGTGTCTGATAATTTTTATTTTATTTGGGATTTATATTCCTGTTTTTGTTTATATGATGGAAGCCACGCTTTGTTACCATGGGTCATTGTTGTCATTGCAGGGCGGTTGTCATGTTTTTGGTGGAGGAAGATCAGAGGAACATCTTTGATCACCGCTACATTGAAAGTGAACTCTGGAAGAGGTAGGAATTAATTTGAGATATCAGGAAGGATTCGGATCCAAACCGGTACTGTTGATACCACCGTTTTTCTTCCTCAGATACCTCACAATTTGCCCATTGTTGTCTTTTACTCACTTTGTTCATTTTTCCTTGTGTGAGAAGTAGAGATGCACCAATCAGAAATGTGAGGCAGATTTCCAATCTCTGGCTTTTCCTCAGTTTCTACCTGCTTAAACAGATTTTTATTTTATTTTTTATTTTTGGACTATTTTTTTTGTGCCAACTCTGATTTCTCTTTTAGAACTAGATTTACCAGCGATCTGCTTACAGCAAACCAGTGTTTACTTATTTAAAAGAAATAATGAAAAGTAATTAGCAGGGTTAGTGGGGTTGGCTAAGTTAACTGTAAACAGCTGCCTGTGTGTTTATAAGCTAGACAACGTTATATTTCTATAGTAAAATCAATGGAAGTCAATACAACACAAGTATAGCAAGACGTGTGTGTGTGTATGTGTGTGTGTGTGTGTGTGTGTGTGCGTGTGTGTGTGTGTGTGTGTGTGTGTGTGTGTGTGTGTGTGTGTACATGTATAGCTATACTTGTGAGGACCAACCTTTGAGAGCCCACCAGCATTGTGTGGACATTTGTAGTTGTGAGGACATTTTGCCTGGTCCCCACAATGTTTAACAAGCTATTACACTCTACTAGTTAGGTTTAGAGGTATGGTGTGAATTAGGTTTAGGTTAAGGTTAGGGTTAGGCATGTATCACTAATGGTTAGGTTTAGGGAAAGTGTCTGGGTTAGGCATAGTAAAATCAATGGAAGTCAATACAATGTCAACACAAGGATAGCAAGACGTGCGTGTGTGTGTGTGTGTGTGTGCGTGCGGCTGGCAATGTCAGAGATCAAACGTTTCCTGTAGGTCTTCACCAGGTTTGCACACATGGTAGCTCATATTTTAACCCATTCTTCCATGCAGATCTCCTCTAGAGCTGGGATTTTGAGGCTATCGCTGGGAGGAAGTGCAAATATGCTTGGCATTGATCTGGTAGTCTGTTCATCAGGTTGGGGGAAGAAACTGTCCCTGTGGCAGTTGGTTTTTGTAAATGGGGCTCAGTAGCACCAACCTGAAGATGAAACTGTAAACGCTTTGTGTTCAGGATGTGTGGGGTCCACAGAAATGACCCTAGACCTGCTCAAGTCCTGGATGGAGGGATTATCAGCCCTGATGATCGTCTCTGCTGACCTGATTGTTCATTATCAACTTCATCATTATCACATTATTTAGCAACTGGTTATGTTTTCTTAATAGCAACCAATAACATTAGCTACCATAAGTACGCAAATGACACTCAGCTCTACATTACAATGTCACCAGGTGACTCTGAACCCATTCAAACCCTAAATCAATGCATTGACCAAATACATGGATGGATGTGCCATAACTTTCTCCAGCTGAATAGAAACAAAACTGAAGTGATTATTTTTGGACCCAAGGAGGAACGATCAAGAGTCAGCACACAGCTTCAATTAATAGAGCTAGAAACTACTGATCAGGTTCGTAACCTAGGTGTAGTAATGGACTCAGACCTGAACCTCCAGGGTCACATAAAGGCAATAACAAGGTCAGCGTTCTATTACCTGAAGAACATCTCTAGGATTAAAGGACTGATTTTGCAACACGACCTAGAAAAACTCATCCATGCGTTTATCTTTAGTCGGATTGATTACTGCAACAGCATCTTCACAGGTCTGCCTAAAAAGTCAATCAGACAGCTGAAGCTGATCCAGAACGCTGCCGCTCGCGTCCTCACTAGAACCAGGAAAGTAGAGCACATCACCCCAGTTCTACAGTCCTTACACTGGCTCCCTGTAGGTCAGAGAATAGACTTTAAAATACTTTTACTAGTTTATAAATCATTACATGGCTTAGCACCAAAATATGTTGAAGACCTGTTGTCATGGTACCAACCACCAAGACCACTCAGGTCCTCCAACTCTAGCCTACTAAACATCCCTAGACTCAGAACTAAACATGGAGAAGCAGCTTTCAGTTTTTATGCTCCCCTTATCTGGAACAGACTTCCTGACGAGTGTAGAGCTGCTGAAACTCTGAACTGCTTTAAATCGAGACTAAAAACCCATCTGTTTAGAATTGCCTTTGAGTAAATGCTTGATGTTATATGTATGAAATGTGTTCATGCTCTCTTGCTTTTTTTTAATTTTTCTTTTGCTTTATTGTGTATCATGTGTAATGTGTGTTTCTTTTATGTGTTTTTTTTTAAATCACCAAATCATGTAAAGCACCTTGAATTACCCTGCTGTTGAAAGTGTGCTATACAAATAAAATTGCCTTGCCTTGCCTTGCCTAATATCATGCTGCCCTTTTCAACTCTGAATTGTCGTCACTGTGACTTGTCAGCTTTTAGGGACGAGGCGTTCACTGGTGGCAGTTTTTTTAAGATTCTGACTAGGGTATCACCACTTCGACTGAAAATCCGACTTTCTCAGTGGCTCTATACTAGAAGTATGGGTAGGAAGTGCTTAAATAGAGAATGTCACTGTATTGCCAGGGCTGATGTAAACTCTGCTTTTTCTATCTGAAACTCTGTTTCAGAAACATTCCCACAGTAAGGAAACGGTTTGATGAAGTCTATGATGCAGGATCTCTTGATCTGGACAAGAGGCTGTTTGTGTAAGTCATTTCTGTCTATAGCACAAGTTCTAGAAATATGTTAACCCCTGCCCTGGCTAAAAGCTACATATTGGGATAGATGATAATAATGGACATTCATTTCAATTTCAGGGATGGAAAAGAGGTGGCAGTGGTTTACTTCAGGAATGGTTACATGCCACAGAACTACACTAATGAACAGGTATTTTCCCAGTTTCCCCATCTGGAAGAAAAAGGATGAGAGTTTCATTAGCAGAAGATGCTAAAGGAGTAAAACTGTTTGAGATGACTGTATTTAATTATCTTAAAACTGACTGAGTCTCCTAGGGACAGCAGCTGGAATCCTTCACATCCTTACCTGTGCTGATGGTACAACTGTACTAAAAGCAAGTTATTAGGCTAAAAACACTGTTGTGTTCTGTTTAAAAGTCAACTTTTAAAGTTCTGTGCAATGAATTACTATGCGCCTGACCATGTGCCTGTTTTTGTGAACAAAGAAGAACAAACTGTTCCTACACTCTGCTGGTCAGTGTGTTCCCTGATCAGTCAGGAATGCCGATCCGGAGAAAGCAGGCAGCACTAAACCCAAAACCCATGCAGACAAAAGCTGAGCTGGGTAACTATGGTGCCATGGTTGAAATGGACAAAAACTGAGATATGAAATATTGTGGCATAGGGTAATGCTTAGTGTAGGTGTTGATACTTTACAATAAACTAGATTTTTGTCAATAACAAATTTTAAAGGACTGTAGGTGAAAGAGAATTGGTGTATTTATCAGTAGACAATATCAATATCAACACGTAACACTAATTTAGTATTGTATGATGACTGGAGCTAGTCTAATAGAATCAAGAGTTAATTAATTTACATTTTTCAAGACACCTGGAAGAATGGGATGCCTTACTATGGTCTGGATCTGCAGTCGCCTCGCGTTTGGGCTGGGCAATAAATCAAACAATTTTGGATTTTTTTGTTTTGTTCACAAAGATTAATTTTTTTGGGGGGAAAATAATAAATTCCACCAATGCACTCCTTAGGCTTCCGTAGCTCACAGTGATGTCATCCTAGCCCAGTGAATACCATCTTGTTTAACAGCTTGTATTTAGTTAGACTTTGACTTCAGGTCAACTCCCAGAGGAAACGATTAACATAAAAGCTAAATTTAAAAAAATATATATATTTTGTATCACTTGTCATTTCTTTTTAAGAAAAAAAAGGGAGGGGAAAAATCAATTTAAAATTATATTTGGTGTGAGATTTTATTTTTAAGCCATAACACCTGGCCTCGCTTCCTGTTGAACCTGAATTGGTTTCTTGACCTGCAGTTCTCAGCTCTGGTGGTAGGGGGCGTCTGCATAACTAACCTAAGCGTGTTTATATGGAGGGAGATGGCAATTGACTCGTCTGGCTCAGGTTGGGAATTTCCAACATTAATTCACAACTGAACCAAAGCTGACTTGAAGGAAGAAAGAAAATGCTCCTAAAATTAAAAACTATAAACTGGATCTGGTAGCTTCCAGCTGAGAATGTGTCACCAAGGAGTTCACGGTTAAATAGTAGATATAAAAATGAGTAAATAGTGAACTTGTGAGGTCTTTTTGAAAAGAATTGCTGGAAATACCTAAATGTGTGTAACGGTCATATCTGTGGTGTTTGTATGGACTACAGTAGAGGTGTTGTTTGTGAATTGCAGTGCTGGGATGTCCGGCTCATGATGGAGCGCTCTCTGGCTATAAAATGTCCAGATATCAGCACTCACCTGGCAGGAACCAAGAAGGTCCAGCAGGTGTTGGCCCGACCTGGAGTTCTGGAGAAGTTTTTCCCAGACCAGCCTCAGGCGGTGGAACAAATGAAGGCAACTTTTGCTGGCCTTTACACTCTAGACATGGTGAGCAAACGTTATTTATACCTCCGCCAAGGAGGTTATATCTTCACCAGGGTTTCTTTGTTTGTCTGTTTTAGTTGGCAATATAACTCAAGAAGTTGTTGGTGGATTTTGATGTCCAAATGTCTGCAATGGGATAAGGAACAATTGATTAGAATTTGGGGGTTATCCAGATCACTGGATCCAGGAATTGTTTTAAAGGATTCTTCATCATTGGGAGATAGGACTGTTTTCACTATATGTGCTGAACTGAGCTGCCTTGGTCTGCGAGTGCTTTTCTAGTTTTACTATTAAAATGCAACAAAAGAAAGTCCAAGTTGACAGCGTTACTTGTTTAATTTTCCTGATTTCTTTCTTTCTCTGTTGTTTTGGTGCTGTTGTCCACAGGGACCAGAGGGTGACAGAACTGTAGCGATGGCTTTGGCAGAACCAGACCGGTTTGTTCTGAAACCTCAGCGAGAAGGAGGAGGTACCAAACTACAGATTTACATGTAGTAATTCCTCATATATCAGTTTGTTTGTTTTAAGATGATACTCTTTAAGTTGGAGTTTTTTTTCTTGGTATGTGGCACATTTACAGCAAATGTTTGTGACAGTTTCAGGGACAAGAAGTGAACTCTACCTGCAGATTTTAAACCTTTATAAGTAGTACTGTCAATAAACAGCAAATGTTTAAGACTTGTTTCTTGTGCTAACTCAGAAGTTACTCGACACATTTTCCACATCGGCTATCCAAAAGCTGTAGGTTTTAGTTATTAGCAACTGAGAATGGAAGTTGCATCTAGATTTTTTTTTATTTTTTTCAGTAGTTGAACTCCACATACACCGCCTGGCCGAAAACAAGAAGGCGCCACCAAAAAAAAAAAAGATCACACACTGGTCTATATCCTGTTGAACCATTTTAGCTTTGTTTGCGGCACACATTCACTGTGGCGTTGTTTCAACAAGCTTCTGGTGATCTGATGTTGATGATGGGACCACTGCTTAAAGCCTCGTACAGCACATCCCAAAGATTCTCAATGGGGTTTAGGTCCAGACTCTGTGAAGGCCGATCCATGTGTGAAAAGGACGTCTCCTGCTCCCTGAACCAACCTTTCACAATCTGAGCCCAATGAGTCCTTGCTTTGTCATCTTGGAATATGGCCGTCCCATCAGGGAAGAAAAACATTGATGGAATAACCTGGTCATTCAGCATATTCAGGTGACCTTATTCTTTAGGCTCATAATGTTGCTAACCAAATGTAGCAACCCCAGATCATAGTGCTGTCCCCACATGTTGGTACAGTAGCTAGCGATGATGGGTGCATCCCTTCATCTGCCTCTCTTCTTACCCTGATGCTCCCATCTCTGGAACAGGGCCAATCTGGACTCATCAGACCACATGATCTTCTTCCATTGCTCCAGAGTCCAATCTTTATGCTTCCTTGCAAATTAAAGCCCTTTTCTCCAGTTAGCCTAACTGATTAGTGATTTCCTTAAAAAAACATACTGTAGCCCTGATTTCTACTGTTTTGTCTTTGATTTAATTTCCTCCAATGTTTCAGTGATCGCTGATCACTATCATTCAGGATTTTATTTTCCCGTCTACATTTCTTCCTTGAAGACAATGGTTCCCCTCTTTCCTTTCAGTTTTTAGTAATGCATTGGACAGTTCTTAACCCAGTTTTATTAGCTTCTGCTTCTCCTTAGATGTTTCCTCTTCTTGATGCCAAATTGATTCAACCCTTCCTAAACAGACTTAACATCTTTCCCGTGACCCGGGATGTATCTTTCCACATGGTTGTTTAGGAAATGAGAAGCTACTCATAGCATCAGTTGAGGTTAAATAACTTGCTAGTGGGAAAGATAATCACACATGCAGTAATTATCCAATAGGAGGGTCCTACCTATATTTGCTAAGTTAAATGCACTTGGCAACTTTTTGGCCAGGCAGTGTATGTAAATGGCAGAGATGCAGAGTAATGAAATCTCTGCGTGATTCCAGCTGCGTTCCATGTGTGGAAACGCACTCAGTCCTTTTACGGGGTTTTTCCCCCCAGTAAAGGAATAATTAACTATCAGAGGTTTGGAAAGAGTCATGTTGCAGTTTTCCAGCTTACATCTATTGTTTTTATTTATTTATTTAGATTTTATATATCTATATATATATATATATATATATATATATATATCTCCAGTGCTGTGAAAACATATTTGCTTCCTTACAAAACTGTTGAGTCTTGTGCCTTTTTTGTGCCTCACACTTAAAAGTTACCGATCAAACAAAATGTTTTTAAAAGATGATTTTGATGATTTATTGACCAAAGCATTGGTTGGAAACGGGTCAGTTTTGAGAACCCTCTTTATTAGCATTAAGGTACAGCTACATAAACCAACCTGGCCCTATGTGATAAGGTCAGTGCCCTCATGTTATATCATACATTAAATGTGATTAACATCTTTGTCTTGGTAGAGGAAAGCTGGGTTAAACTTCATTAGCCACACCCAGGCCCGATGTCAAACCTGCAGAATCAAGCAATCATTTAAACAACATGAAGTAGGGAAAAACTTCTCAATAAGCTACACTTCATGTCCTTATGTAAAGAATTTCAGGACATGATGTCATGATTTTGACATGGTTATTTCTATATCTTTGGGACTCCAGGAAAGCAAAGCAAAAGCCGTTATGCCCTAAACGGGTGATGACATGGAACAGCGGTTATCCTTCCTGGGAGTGGCTGGCCTACCAAAATAACTGAGCGCAGTAGCAAAAAAACCCAACTCGGAATAATGTCCAAAGGTCAGAGCAGCCATACAGACGGATTCCAGGTCAATCACATATGTTCCATATTGGTCCTAGTTATATTGTTTTGTGGCTGGAGTAAAACGATTCAGGAAAGAAGGGTGGTCCCCAAAAACGATCCTTCCCAGTCACTAAAAGGACTTGATGTTGGCTCGTGCTACACAACCAGTTTTAAGTTGGGTTCCTTTTTTCCACATCGGGCCAGCTCAGTTTGGATAGCTTTGATTCCCTTAATAGATTTAATCATTTGAAAATATTAGTATTAATATTACAATTTGTGGAAATATCTGAAATCTTGAAGTGACTAAAAAACAACAAAAAAAGAAACCTAAAAGGGGGCAGATACTTTCTCACAGCACTGAACAGTACTGAATAAACATGTTCTTTAGGTGTTAAAGAAGATCAACGTCTGTCCTATCTCAGATCCTAGTTTACTTTTCCATCTCTTGAAATCGGCCGCTGTAACCCCATCCTTTATGTGCCGCTGTGTTATTCAGCGCTTTAAACCTTAATCCACGCCTAATGATGATCCCATCATTCTAGGTAACAACATCTATGGCTCAGAGATCGTCCAGGTCCTCGGGGAAGTGAAGGAGAGCACGGAGCGGACGGCTTATATCCTGATGGATAAAATTAATCCCGCTCCCATACAGAACTACTTACTGAGGAGAGACGCTCCCCTCACAGTCAGTAACTGCCTCAGCGAACTGGGAGTGTTTGGAGCATATGTAAGGTACGTCCCATTGGTACTCTTCAGTGCATGGCTATAGGGATGTTTTGTTGTTAAACCTGCATCGATCCATGACTTTCAGCTTTTCACTAAAAGTCATTTGTTCTTGCACAGGATATTAGATTGTTCTAATTTACGTTTCGTACTTTGGCCTACATGCTGACTCTTGGGGCTCATTCCTGAGTTTCCACCTGCAACAGACGGCTGCTGTTTGCAGCAAACACGTACATATTCCCCTGTGTTTTTAGTGCTACTCCATGCTAATGGAGCTAAGAAGTGATTCATAGAAGGAGCTTTTATATACAGGGCCTTGCAAAAGTTCATACCCCTTGAATGTGTAAATGACTGATTATAGTGTAAAACCTTTTGGGGTCCTCAGGACGAGATAAAGTGCTATACAATTTTAGGCCTTTTACCATTTGAACTGATTCTGCCTACCGTGGGGATGGTATGATGTATTAGGACCGTTGTAGATCATAACAACTAACGTGGCCACGGAGGAGTAAATTCCCACCAAAAACGTCAGATATTTCTAGATTAATTTCATATATTTACATAAAAAAAACTTGGACTTATTTTGTTGATCTGTTAGTTCTATCTGCTGAGCCTATTGTGCCATATGGAAATCAAGAAAATACTATAAACACTACATATTGTCACTGGAGGTACTTTACCCTGTTCTAACCTATCTACACTGCCTTCTGGAAGTACCATAAGTTTTATAATGAAAAAAACATATTTGGAAAGCAGTTTCTTCTGCCTACATTTGTTTTGTAATTGTTTTTTTTTAATTCTGATCTTTAAAATGCCAGAAATTCGACATAATTTTATATTTTTGTCTTGTCTGATTGCATCATTTCTAGATATTAAATCAGATTTTGTAATCAGTTACTCAGTACTTGAGTAACCTTTTTACTTTTTTACTGTTGAATAATGTCTTGGATGGCCACTTCTAACTTGAGTGAATTCGTTTCGGTGTTGAAGTGGTCCTACTCTTACTTGAGTACAGTTTTTGGGTACTCTACCCACCTCAGCTCTCTTCTCTTTCTTCTTCTCTGACTCCAATTGTGTGTTTCCCGCTGTGCGTGTTGGATTTTTCATTTTGGGGGCTTGTTCACACTGCCATCTGATATTTTGTGTTCCAGTTGTTATTTAACTTTAGTTGCTAAATGTTCTCCCAGCTGATTGTTTTTTTTTTTTTTCTTAGTTTGAACATGTTCACAGTATTCTATCGTGAATGAAATATTGGCTTGTGAAATTTGAAAGTCATTGCATTTTGTTCCAAGTCCTCTGGAATTGGATTTTGAACATTTATGATGTGTGACGCCTTAGTCAAGTAAGTGGGATAACGTTTTGTCTTGGGTGTGGGAGGGGCTTTTATTATGCATGGGTCAGTGCTGCGTATGGAAGAATATCAAGATGCATAATTTCTAAATGCACTACTTATATCTTAGAGATCTTCTGGCATTTTTTGCCGCAAACGTCAGACTTTTTAATCTCAGTAAAGTTCAGATTTTTTCCCCATACAAATTTCCAACTTTACAATGTCAGAAAATGTCGTAGTTCTTGGTAATGGAAATTGAGGTTGAGGTGTTGCCTTAAAACATGCACACACAAAAATCTTTCTTATATCTCTCTTGTTTTCCTGTTTCCCAACAGGCAGGGGGAGCACATGGTGATGAACGAGTGTGTGGGTCACCTGCTGAGGACCAAGAGTTCAGAGCACGCAGACGGGGGCGTCGCCGCCGGTGTGGCCGTTCTGGACAATCCTCTCCTCGTCTAGCACGTCACTGCTAGAAGAACCCAAACACCAGGATGTGCTCACACTGTAGCTGAGACTGAAACAGCATCAGATAGATAAATACTGAAAGTTCTGGTTCAGCTTCACCTCATAGCACCGATTGATCCAGGAGGGGGCGCTGGTGACTGAAGTTTTTTTTTTCTTCTATTATGTGTAACAGGTTATCCTTCCGTGCTTTCAGGGGATTAATAAGAACCATTGTCAAATGTTCTGGTCAGGAACCTTTGTGATCTTAAATATATACAAAAAGAATATTCTCAGAGTAGAAACTTAAAACCCAGCAAAAGCAGTTTCCACAGAAAGAGACATTCAGATTCACTTTATTTTAATTTCATATCCTAAAATCCTTCTGTATGGTATTTAATCTTCTCTTTAGCTAAACATTTGAATGAGTATTCTCTATTCTATATTTCTGGGTGTTTGCAGAGAGTTTTCTATCATTAGAAACGAGACTGACCTCTAGTGGCATTGAAGCATAACTACACCACTTTGAACAGCTAACTGATTTTCTTACATGTTAAAGTAGAGTTGTTTTCCTTTTAGACTCCTGGCAGAGCTCTAACTTTAACATGACCCTCTAAACATACTGTAAGCCTTATGTTGGAGGGTAGCTTTACACTAAGATGGGACTGTGATTTTTATGTCGCATAAAATGACAGAAATGTAGGCAAGTGGCCTTAAAAAGCATCTTCCTGTTAGTACTGAGCCGAACCCTGATTTTTATGACTGTTTTTTTTCTAAATTTTAGATGTCAGAGTTTGTGTAGCCCTAACAGTTAAAGACTGAAATCATTGCAGAAAATAATAGGGATTGAGGAAATGTAACGTTACTTTATTAGTTGAGAAAGTATGTTTTTGCACATTGCAAAGGATAATCTGATTCATAAAAAAGTTTTTTTTTTTTTTTTCAAATTCCAAAGTAATGGTGTGACAGTCACAATCTGCATAAATCTATTGTCTCATCTCTGATGTGATTACATGTCAGTACAACAGTAGAATAGTTAGAATAGTTTTATCTTTCTGCGGGGACTCTTAGATGAAATTATCTTGGAATAGTCTTGGGATTTAAAAGGTTTAAAAACCTGAGTGTCTTGACAGATCATGGAAGTGAACAAATTACATTTCTTTGTTTTGGACCAAAAAACAGAAAGACAATAATAAATGTGACATATGGAAAGCTGCCTAGTCTGGTTTTTCACCTTTTTTGCATCTTTCACACCGTTTCCCTGCAACCAGGATAAACAGCATAGATAATGGATGGATGGATGGACTTTATCTATCTATCTATCTATCTATCTATCTATCTATCTATCTATCTATCTATCTATCTATCTATCTATCTATCTATCTATCTATCTATCTATCTATCTATCTATCTATCTATCTATCTTATATATAGATAGATATATATATAATATATAATATATATAATTTATATTATATATATATTATATATATATATTATATATTATATATATATATTTTATATTATATATATTATATAAATATATATATAATCAATATATATATATATATAATATACACAAATAAAGTTGTTGGAAATAAAGTTCATTCTCGTCAATGATTTCAGTTCATAGGCATCTCTTTCGTCTAAAATGCTTTGCTTCCTCTCAGCTTTATTGAATTGATGGGCTGATAATCAGTAGAAGTCGTTTGATATTTGTGGTCCTATTTTGAATACAGTTAAAATAAAAGCAAAAAATACATGGCTTTTAACAGAAAAAAACATTGCATTGTACCCAAAATTTTCCATCTTAAGCTTTACATTTTTACACTTAATAATGTCCGTCTGCATCAACTACTTGTGCCAGCGGGCCATATTTTACATCAATCTTGAATTGTGGTTGGGGACCAAACAAAATCCTTCCATGGATTACAACGTCCACACTCATTCAACAATTCTTTTATATTTTTCTAATCTGTGCAGAATAAATGTCTCATTGTTTGTATAAACCGAAATAAAACCACCTTAACCTTAGAGCTGCTTGCAGTTCAATATATCGACCCCTAGATGGCAGTAAAACCAAAGACATCGCCCTCCCAGTTTACTCACATAAAATCCGATTCGAGAATATTTCCAGTGGGTGAAGCGTATTCATTTGGTTCTGTATTAAACTGATAACTAAAATGATCTTTAAATATTTAAATGTTTGTCTCTGCTGCTGTGAAAAACGATGTGAGGAAATGAAAACACTCAAGTTATTTATGCACCGTAAGTCATACACATCCATAAACTGAAATCATTGATGAGAATTAACCTTTAAAAAAAACTTTCTAGATAAAAAAAAAAAATATAGATGTAAAAAACGGTTTACATCATACACAAAAACACTGAGGAGGAGACTGTTTTAAAAGCCGGATTGTGGACTGATGGATGTGTGTGGGCACCATACAGTGAAGTGAAATAACGCCGAGTCATATTAACTTGTTTTCTATCAGCAAATCATTCAGTCTAGATAAACATCTTCTCCAGCCGTTCTTTCCTTCAGAAGAAACAATATTCCTTTGTGTGTCACAGCAGCATTACGCAGTCACTGTGGTCAGACACCGGACTGACTCAGAGAACAAGAGAGTCTGTTAGTCACTCAGAACATTTGTCAACTTGCACAACTATAACAAATGAAGGCCCAGAGTTCAGAGACACGGTGATCCTCTATAGAGCAAGAATGGGATTTTCTGTCTTTTCAAAAAACTT
The DNA here is from genome assembly GCA_963556495.2 of Valencia hispanica. NCBI lineage: Eukaryota > Metazoa > Chordata > Actinopteri > Cyprinodontiformes > Valenciidae > Valencia > Valencia hispanica. The sequence continues at coordinate 11,186,602 of OY747709.1, read as the reverse complement.
TAATTTCTGGACAGTTTGTGAGAACAGAGGAAGAGAGGCCATTAAAATGGGTTGCATCAATAAGGACATGCAGTACAGTGCTAAAGTGTTGCGAAATCTCTCTTTACACAGGTTATGATGTCGTGAGTGAGACTTTCATTCCTGTACATTCTCTGGAGGTCTTTCAAAGTTTTTCTCGGACTTTAGCTGCTTCTTTAACCTGTCAGTGAACTTTGCCAAGGAGACGTAGATGATCAACTTGAAAGTCGATGCGTCTCTCAGCTCCTGTGTCAGCTCTGTGATGGCTTGTTCCCTACTTCATAAACGCATAACTTCCTGGTACCGTTCATGTGCTGATGATAGTTTACAGACTGGCACATCCATCCATTCATTATTATTTACTTACTTTTAGGCTAAGGCGTGGCTGATGTTTATGAGAGACAGGCCTTCACAGGTCGCCGGTCCATCCCATGGCAACCTCCTTGTGCATCCGTAGTTATAACTCTTGGTACTAAGATTTGATCTCTGCAATCCAAAACCATGCATCTTAGGTTAACTGGAGATTTGATTTCCCTCAGGTGGGACTTTTTCTATATCTTGTGTTAAAACAAAACGGCTCACGAACAAATCAGGAGTGCAGCAGGATAATCTGCTAAAACGGATGTGCTTTAAAAGGTCTATAGAAAACGCCAAAAAAGCAACAACAAAAAAGTCACAGTCACGGATTCAGCGTGAACAGGGTGTCATAAAATGTACTGTAAAATGTTAATGTTTTTCTGACCGTTGACTCACAGTATCACACTAACAACACGTAGAAACTACAGCTGTATCTTATCCGTCAGGGTCAAGGTGTTTCCTCGTTGTTTCACATCTTTAAAGGTGTTACTTCCTCCAATTTTAGATATTTTTACTTTCAAATTAAGCAAATTGCGCTGAAATTCGGAAGATTTTTACAATGTCTTGCAGACGTCTTCCTGTACTTTTTAAAAATACATTCTATTATGGTACAGCCACAAACCTACAGTAAGTGCAGTTTAATGGTATTTCATATGACAACACAAAGGAAAGTAGAACAACAGATTTTCAAAGTTCTTTCCCTAATAATACCTAAAAAGTGTGGCATACGTTTAAGCCCCCTTTATTTTGTTTTCCCTAAATAAAGTCCTGCGCAATTGTCTTGAGAGGTTATCTAAATACTAAAGTGGGTCCATCTGTGTGCAATTTCATCTCTGTGTCAAACCAGCTGTTCTGTTCTCAGAGGTTTGTTAGAGCCTTTAGTGAGCACATTTTTCAAACCAAACCGCATTCTTTGGAGAGAACATAGAGCAACGTGAAAATGGAAAGGGTGTTGGTGGTGGCTGCATCATGCTGTGGGGGTATGATTTTCTGACAATCTCTAAATCTACAAAGCTTGTACGGACGTAGGCTAAAAGACTTGCTCTTATTGTCATGGTTACAGAGAGATTAATTCTGATCCGTTAGTACGTCCAAGAAATGTCAAAGATGTCCAATTACAAAAAGTAATCCACGCTGATGTGCCAAAAAGAATGTGGGAATATCTATACATAGGATGCATAACTTCTACCTCCGTCAGCCTCCTGTTTTTGTCTCTTGCTGAAGACGAGGAGTCAATGTGCTGACACGGGTGATGCATTCTGTAAGTGCACTGGGGTCATCCAGTAGAATGGAGAGTTTTCTGTCAGCACCGAAGAAAACTCGTACAGGAAACCCTTCAGCGTTTACTGTAAAGCAGCACAGATTCTCACCCTCAGGCTTCCCTGTATGCGTCCGATTGGAATGCCTTCGTCTCTTTACTTCATGAAATGTCACAAGAGTCACAAGCCATTTAGCTTTACTATCTTACATCAAAAGATTCATCCAGCCAAACAAGATTTTCACACAGATCTTGTATATGACACGCAGCCTTTTTGTTCTTGGTGTTGGAGATGAAATCAGACTGAACTTTTCCTGTTTTAGGTCTGTTAGGATTCCCAAAGCATTTATATTCGCCTGAACAGGGTAGGGTTCGGGTTAAAGCCCAGATCGTGTTGTTGTGACCTTTAGTAGGTTAATTCATAAGATCGGAGCTAACTGGAGGTACATGTGGAGATAATTTTCAGCTAACATCTCAAAAACGTAATGACTGATATCGCTTGATATCCCCAAGTTCGGTTCACTCCCGAGTAGAAGTATAAGGTACCACAGATGAGAGACAAAAAACTCCAAAGCCAGCAGATTGTAAATGTACTTGGGGACGAAAATCCTTACTTTTGGAGACATTGTTCAGCTGATGACACTGAGGCCCCCTCCAAACCAGAACGTTTATTTCCAAAACTAAAAAGTCTAACTGTTTGTGCCCCGCGTCCACATGGAAACGGCACTGTAAGTGGACCCTAAATACTTTTTTTGGTGTGTGTGTGTGTGTGAAAAGTTCACCTTCGCATGTTCATCTTGAAACGTGTGTTTTTTGAATCCGTTTTGGAAACAAACATCTTGGTGTAATAAGGGATCTGTAGTGTTTGGCCGTGATGACCGTTGTCAGATTTGAACCTAAAAGCCATCCTATAACTGTAAAGTATAAGCATAACTAAATAGGAAGATATCAAAAAGAAAAATCAATAAATAAGCTTGTCTCTCGTTAATCCGGCATTTTGCAAATAGAAATCATCTCTAATTTAATTTAATTTGATTTTAATCCGTTTATGGGTCTTATTACATAGCAGATGTAAATATCTGGTTCCAAATGTATCTATAGTTTTCACTCGGATCAATCAGTCTCTATGTGAACAGCTCCTTTTTATTGTTCCGTGCTTTAAAAGGACAGCTCTGACAGCTGATGCTAAACCTTTGCAGTGTAACACAGTGCAGTTACACAAGCGTTGGCCCAGTTAGTCAGTGACCTGTCTTCCCTTAAGTGTAAGTAGACAACGTGTGGATTAGTTTGTCGAACAGAGGAAGAGAGTCAGGATGTGGGACACAGCAGGATGGAAGTGGGTCACAGTCACCCTGCTCTCTTCGCTGCTTCAGCTCTGCAGAGAGGAAGAGTGGGGAGCAACGGCGTCAGCAGGATTCCAATATCTCAGTGTGTGAGAGTGCGCGCTTAATCAATGTCAGCTTCTCGTAAAAATGTGTGTGTGTGTGTTTATCCTGTGGCTCTGCCCGAGGAAACGCGGCGACTGCATTTAGCACCCACCACTCCGTTCCTGCTATTTTCTGCCACATCCGATGAACAAAAAATTGCTGGAAGTAAAAGTACAACTGTCACTGGTGGCAACATCTGCCTCCCAGCTCGCCGTGTACCTCTGACCACAGCGCCCCGCTTCCGATTTCAGCATCGGTGCTGATCGTTCTCAGTGATTGGCAGAAAAAACATCCAGCAGTCAGCCTCTTTTACCTTTAGATCTCTGTGTCCAGAAAGGCTGATTTTACTACCATGCCTCTATCATTTACCCCTCCATTGGGATTTCATATGATAAACAAACACAAAGTAGTGTATAATTGTGAAGTGGAAAAGAAACCATGCATGCTTTTTACTCATGTTTTGCAAAACAAACCCTTAACTGCCCCCCCACCACCACTCTGATACCCCAAAATCATATGAAGTGTGTCCTACTGTCTTGTATAAATACAGCTGTTCTGTGAATATAGAAAGAGTAGAGACCAAGCAAGGAGAGCATTTCGTCAGCCAAAAGGCCCATGGTAACTCTGGAGGAGCTGCAGAGATCCACAGCTCACCGTTTGTCGTGCCTAAACAAATCTGGCAAAAAGAGAGTCGTACGAAGTCCCTTAACACACCATCCCCACAGTAAAACATGGCGGGGGTGGCATCATGCTGTGGGGATGTCAGAAGGGACAGGGAAGCTGGTTAGAGTTGATGGGAAGATGGACAAAGCTAAATACAGGGTAATCATGGAGGAAAACTTGTTAGACTCCGATGCCTTGTCCACACGTAGCCGGGTATCTCACAAAAGGAAGATAGTTTTCTACGGTTTGGCATGTCATCCACACCAAAACGCAGATTTACGGCAGCGAAAGCAAATCTTTTTAAAAACTCCGGCCAAAGTGAAGGTCTGTGTTTTCTCTGTTTTAAGCGTTTGCGTGTGGACAGAAATAACCGGAGTTTTCGGCTCCGCAACGTCACTTTCCGCGACAAAAATGCTCCGACATCATTTGTGCGACCTATGTTTACACTCAGAAACGGCATTTATGCCCTCAGAGATGTGTTGGCATCATCGATTGTCCAAGCACTTTTTGTGTGCTTGTTTTTACAAGCTCAGTTACTGCTCTATGTAGAAGTTAGAACAAAGATAGTTACTCTGAATGGATTTGGGGGAACCACTGCCCCCTACAGGATTGGCATGTCTATGAATGTGCTTAACAACGCACTTAGGCGTGAACAGAGATTTTTTTTTTTACGACGTGGTGAAAATATTTGTTTAAAGAAAATGAAAAAAAACGGCTACGTGTGAACATGATCTAAAATAAACTTGAGACTGGAGCAGAAGTTCACCTTCCAGCAGGTCTAAAAGCTTAATAATACAGCCAGGGCTGATCTTTTAGCCGACTACATGTTGTCAGATGGGATCTGTTTAGGTTACTTCTTGATTCGCCAGGGATGGGTGCGGTTAGTGAAACTAAACTCAGCTTTTGTTGAGTACAGGTAATTCTTGATTAATTAAAGGGGGTTCACACTGAAGCCTGATGGTTTTAGCAGCCTTTCTTAAATTAAATAATCATTTAACAACTCATTTTATTTTGTTTTACTCGTGATGCTTGTCTGATTTAAAAATGTGTTTCTTGATCTTGAATAATTAAAAAAGAAAATATATTCATGGCAGTGTATGTATTGTGACGTATTAGAATTGCGTGATTATTTTATTCCATATTTCATTGAAATAATTGTATCTGATCACATGGCAAATCAAATCTACCTATGGGTACAAATGAAGCAACCTTGCTATGAACTCATTGCTGCAGGGTTTTGTTTCTGCATTTATTCTCTCCAGAAAATGTGCTCTCATTTGAACTTTGTTGATGACTTTCGCATTGTGACATGCCTTGCACGTGTACTTCCTGTTTGTATCTTACTGCTATTGTACAGATATTGTGCTTTATTTTTGTTCCTTCTCGAAAATCATTTTGAGCTCCGGCGTTGTGAAGGAATTTCAGCCGGTAGTGATGAAACATAGCGTAGTGAAAAAAAAAACCAGCCAAGTCATTCTATGTTTCATTACAACACGACGGGACTTTCTTGCTTTCCGGGTCTTCTCCCGCTTATGTAGAGGACCGCCCGAACCTGTTTTTACTGGAACCCTAAAACTTACATTTAAATAAATAAATAAAAACAGCGTAATTTATCAGTGGAGTTTACTGACTTGCCGTTCTGTTTGTCTGCTGTGTGGTTGGTGACACCCCTTTGAATCAGAGTATTATTGTCACCGTTGACGATCTGCAATCATAATAATCAGGGCTAGTCGAAATTTACACCCCACCGGCTTTGTGGAATGTGGAGCGGATTGGAAGGTACGAATTAGGCCTTGCGTGTTCTGTTCTTTCACCTTCAACAGAGTAGGATCATTGCTGCTGTCACCCTCCCTACCTCAATTTCCTGTATTAAAATCAGCAGCCTTTAGTTTTCATAGACCAACTACTCCATTATGAGATTGATGTTGTTTTTAGCGAGTAGAAACTCCCTTTGTCCTTCGATCCTTTTAAGATAGCAGTTAGCTTTAGCCTTTGGGACCAACTCATCTGGATAATACTAAATATTGCAGGTCAGATTGTAACTTTTTAACAGAACTTCCCCTCAAAAGTCCTGAACTGCGCTCTAATTGAGTCTGCAAAAAATAAAAAAAATAAATTCCCAACTTTTAATAAAGGATAACTGTTTATAAATGTTTTTAAATCTTTGTCTACTGAACATTATTGTGACTCTGCTGTGCTTATCAACCACCACACAGAGTAAAAGTGGACTGTTGTTCACATTGAACTGAAATCCACTTATGTCATCTACGCAAACTTGTCCTTACAACTAAGAACCTTGGCATTCCTCTCCCAAGGTCGTATCTGCAAAGCAAACGTGACCCTGAAAGCGAAACAGCAAATAAAACAAGACGCCATAAGAGTCTGTAGGGGGGAGAATCTTTATATTAGTCACATTCTGACAGACAACTGCTAAGTTCCCCGTTTCATTTTTACAGTTCAGCCTCATTAATAACTCCCACGGCAGACATTTCTAAATGACTGTTTTTACTTGAAAACTTCATCCTGTATCATCAGAATTTCTGGTCAATCTGTTGCTTGATTTGTCTTTAATCTGTCTCTTCAACGCTGTTTTGTGTTTCTGTTTGCATTCCATGTTAAAAATCTGATAATACAGTCTGGATGCAGTCATGCGTGTTGATATCATTGCCGGGCATGTTAGCTTGGTACGAGGATGATAATCACCTCCTGTTGTGTCAACACTCTGTAATGTTCATGTCCTCCCGCTCTGAAGGATTCCAGGAAAGTTCCAGAGGGCGACAGACGCTTTCAACACCGAGGAGCTCCCGTGACTCCCATGTACACATTCCAGCTATAACACAAGTATTGTCCACCTGAACGGGCTCAGAGGAAGCAAAAATGTTCCTCTGCACTCTCATACACCTCAAACATAAAACCGTCCACAGGAAGAGTCAAGGTCGGTTCCTGTTTTTGTACCCTGTCCAGTTCTTCATTACCGTAAACCACGAATCAAATAAACCCTAGTTTCCTCTGTTGAAAACGACCGATTCACAAACAGTTCCTTGGAGAGTTCATGGAGGACACTGGCAGGGAGGGGAGGGAGGAGGAGGGGGGGGGGGGGGGGGGGTTATATAGCTGATGGTCAGCATCTACTGACAGCTCGTCCATACTCAGCAGTTACTATCAGGCTGAAGCCGGAAAGCCTGTTTGACCAGCTGCGCATCAGCAGGAAATTCATCGCATTGTTTCGTTTACAGTTAGGAAGTTTAAAGGCAGCAGTGACAATGCAAAACATAAAAGGTAAATCGGACAAAAAAACGCGTGAGTTGTTTTTTGGGTTTCCAGGTTGTAGGTTGCAACACCCTGCTGAATTCTGTTGATCACCTAAGAAAAATACGGTGCAAAAGGATCAGAAACAACGAAACTGAACATTCATGGCTCCTGAAAGGTGATGGTGGTGGTGGGGGCAACTTGGTAAATTGTCCCATGCACATTGCAGGGGGGGAGGGAAGAAGTGGCCTCTCCAGGGCTACTGCCGATGTCTTTGAATTCACCAGGTCCTTGTTAACACTTTTAAAAAACCTTATTCTATGACTTATTTAAATGAGTCCCAGGTAAACTTTCATCAAGGATATTAACCCTTCCAGGAAGTGGTGTTTTGCCTTCTGTATTGCTGCACAGGAAATCGGCACTTTTAAGTTCATTCTTTTATCTAGTTACTGCCTACTAATTGGTTTTGCAATATTCAAGACAATAACAATAATTTACATAAACTACAACATGGTCACTGGTGTCTATACCTCCAACTGGACACCCAGAACAGGTTGCCAGTCCATCACAGGGCAACACAGAGAGCCAGTCAGTCCCCAGGAAAATTTAAAGGAGCAAGTTCTCCTAACATGCGTGTGAATGTGCTGTGGGAATACCCTGAAAGAACAAAGGTATGCCCTAAGAGAGCAAGCAAACTCCATCCAGAAAGGCCCTGGCCAGGATTTGAATTCAGGACATCCTTGGTGCAAACTCTGCTTAGGGCCCCACACAGCCTTGGATTGGTTCTCGAAATAATTACCAATTATTTCATTTATTGATATCGCTGTGGTTTTATCTGTTTTGTTACTTCAGTACGAGACCAAAGAGAGAAAGTTCACATCCGAGCAGCACCGAAAACACAACCTGGAACCTACGCCTAAAGTTTAGGCTTAAATGAATCAGTAAAATAGCGCATAGAAGTAAACATTTAAAATCACAGATTAGTTTATTTGTAAGTTTAAAGATGACCATGCAGTTTGTAAAACCAGCTTCTTGTTGTTTTTTTGCCATCGCTTCCTTAAGCTAAGAAAAGATCTCACACCAAAAGGATGAAGAGGATGTGTTACTTCCTTTAGAGTCTAACAAAAGTGAGGCCAATTCCGTAGAAATGAGTTCAAGAAATGAGGCTGAAAATAAGGCTCTTCCGAAAAATATATGTAGAGTGAAAGCTGCTAAAAGGTCATCACTTTCTAAAACAAGAGCTTCCTTTCATTTACATGAAAACAGGAGCCCATGTGCTAAAAGAGCAAAAACACAACCCACAGGTCCATCACTGGACCACTGACTTAAAAAAAAGTGCTTTAATGTATGTAAGTTAGGGGTCATTTGCTTATTCTAACCATCATCTGCTGATATTTTAGTGTTTGCACCAGGAAAATGCAGAAATGTTATACAGCAGTGTTCCATTAACCTCACAGTTCGTGTGTCTCGGAGTTGTCTTACACCCAGGACAACCGTGTTTCAGTTGCAAGTCCAAAAACAGGGCAAACATTTTTCGGAGTGCTGAATAAAGATGGTCTTATCAGTAGCAACTGATGTGAAATCCCCAAGTGTCATCATCACTATTTCAAGTGGGGAATAAATGCAGGGGTGTCCTAATTTATTCCTTACCAGAAATTGCATGTTTTTATTATGTTTTAGAGAGTTCTGAAAAGTTTTTTGTTTCAGTTATTATTTTTAGAACTTGAATTTGCCATGTAGTTAAAATTGATTAGAAACATCCATATGTCCATATATGGGCATTTCCAGCAACCATTGTGCGTGAGGCATGGCACATCCTCTACATCCATCACTGTTACAGCTTAGTCTCAAGCGTAGACTTCTAAATTGACGAGACAAGACTCCGATTTAGAGTTTGACCACTTTAGTGAACAAAGTAAATGTTAACCTGTGGAATGAGGTGTACAGCAGCACTTGCTAACAACAACAACCCCACCAAGCAAAAAAAAAAAACAATAACATAATAATTCCATGTCCACTCCAATGCGCTACACTATACTTGAAAATAATATTCTGTACTCATTAATTGAATCAAATATTAAAAAGAAATATACAGCCTTCCTTTAACATGTTATTTTCTGTATTTACTAGGGATGTGTATTTGTAAAAATGTATCACGACACAGGGGAGACGATACGATATATTGAGATACTATGAGTAAGACAATATATTGTGATTTTTAAAACTGAATTTAACTGAAGAAAAACGGTCACAGCATTCTGAACACTCCGACCTGTTTCATACTTTAACACATCCAGTTTTATTACTAGATCTAGTTGATCCACTGGAACAAAGAACATGAAAACAGCCACCAACTAGCGGTCATACTTTTCTTTTTAGTACAAAAATTCAATTCAATTCAGTTTATTTATATAGCGCCAATTCACAACAGATGTCATCTCAAGGCACTTTACAAGAAAAAGTCATTTCAATACAAACATTCCAATGAGTGTAAAGGCCAGTTTTCTATGTAAGGAATCCCAGCAGATTCCATGGAGTCATTGACTGGCAGTTGCACCCCGTTGATGCAAACTCCGACCACAGCAATCCCTCATACTGAGCAAGCATGTGGCGACAGTGGAGAGGAAAAACTCCCCTGTAACAGAAGAAACCTCCAGCAGAACCAGGCTCAGTACGAGCGGCCATCTGCTATCACCGTCTGGAGGTTCGAGAAGACAGAGCAGAGAGACAGAAAGAACAGAAGAACTGATGTAAGAGTACTTTCTATATTAAAGACAGTAAAAGGTTCATAACAGGACACGGGGGATGCTATGGCTGTCATCATAATTCAAATCCCCACAAACATAAAAAAGATTTAAAAAAATTCCCATTGAATATTGATACAATTTCGGAGGAAATAAAATATCGCAATATATCGGTGTATCGATATTTTCTTACATCCCTAGTATTTACTGTTTAAATGAATTAACTTATCAGCCGAACTGCAGCATGTTCTTCAAATAAATTCTCAACAATCATAGGGCAACACAGAGACACACAACCATGCACACACGCACACAAACAAACAAACGCAGACACATTCATAACTAAGAATAATTCACAGGGTGAAGAGGCCACAAACTCCATGCAGAAAGACCCCAGGATGCCGGACCTAATTGCTGCAAAGCAACAGTTCTATTAATCTGATCGATTCCTTCATACCATAACACTCTTTTTCTCATTTTTAACCTCTCTGCAAGCTGTGGCTTCAGCTAAAAGATGCAAATGAGCAAATATTAAGGAAAATCCCACTTGGGCAGCGGGACTTTAAATACAGGTGAAGCAGACGCTCTTTAACTGATGGCAGGTGTGTGCTAAAGATGACTCAATGCTGAAAATGAATCACAAGGTGCTTCAACAAAGCAGCCTATTAGTTTAAAGTTGTGGACATTTATGGGTACTGCAGCATTTTGTTTTTCTTTTTTTTTTCCCAAAAATGTTTTTGTTTTCAAATAAATGGACAGTCTTGGGAATGGCATCCTGTGGAATTGTGGGATTCCTTGGAAAAGAAACCAATAGTACTTTTCCTATATGTTTTCTGTTACACTGCAACAAGATTGCACCTGCCTGTGTCTTTCTATGTAATTCATAAAGGGATTGTGACGCACTCGCTCATGTGAAACCTGTTCATTGCACCTGTACTTGCTTTTTCTTTTTTACACACTGCATTCATGTCAACTAGCATTGCGCCTAGCTATTTTTAGCTTCCCAAGCTGCGTTGTCTTTCAAATATTTTAGACAAAAATGTGAACAGGAGGTTTTTTTGCGAGTAATTTATTCTGTGATTTACTGTATGTTCCACGGAAAAATCCATTAATAAGTGAATCCTCGATTACTGAACTACGAATAGGCCGGGGTCTACTGTAGATGGTTCTCGTAAATTATTTTGTAAAATCTGAAAAATATGGCACTCTACCCTGGGGTAGAGTTCCTTCTCCAGGTCAGGAATTAGATTCTGCCCCAAGTGGAGGAGTTTAGGTATCTTGAGGTTTTGTGCAAGAATGACGGAAAATTGGAGCAGGAGATTGATAAACGGAGCCAAACCGAAAGGCGAAGCTCTCGATTTACTGCTCAATCTACGTTCCCACCCTGATCTATGGTCACAAGCCGTTGATAGTGACCAAATGAATGAGATTCCAGGACACAAGCGGCTGAAATGAGCTTCCACTGCAGGGTGACTGGGCTCTCCCTTAGAGATAGGGTGAGAAGCTTGGTTATCTGGGAGGAGCTCAGAGAAGAGACGCTGCTCCTCCATACTGAGAGGAGCCACCCTTTGGTGGGCATCTGGTTAGGATGCCTCCCTGGTGAGGTGTTGCGGATCGCTGCTCGGGATTCACCCACAGTAAAATTTAGACCAATAGATATCTGAGATTACTGTTATGGGAAATAACTGATACTTTTCTGTATTGTATTTATTCTCTGCCGTTTCAACACAGAGAAAAAGCAAACACACCACTGGCATTGCTTCTCAGCTTCAGGTAAGCATCCCACAATCCAGTGAAAAGAGAGAAATATTTGTTTTGAAGAAATTCCTAAAAGCCTGTCTCCAACTTTTAGAGGAAATATAAGTATTGAACAAACTAACTTATTGCACTGTGAACAATAAAACATTATGTCTCCAACTGTTTGGTACCAGTGGACAGGATATATATTACATGAAATGTTGAAAAAGATCTAAAGTGATCATGGTTTCAATTGTCATAAAACCGCTCTTTTTACAAAAGTGTGTGCATGTGTGTGTGTGTGTACGTGTGTGTGTTGAGTGTTTGATTAAACAAAGTGTTATTTGTTTGCTGTTTTAGTAGGAACTATATAGATAAACTGAATAGAACCACTGCCAATTTCCTCCTTGTGCGTGTTTTGGAGATCCTAGAACCGTTGAAATGGTGCAAAGAGTCGTGGGAATGGCATCCTGTGGAATTGTGGGATTCCTTGGAAAAGAAAGCAATAGTACTTTTCCTATATGTTTTCTGTTACACTGCAACAAGATTGCACCTGCCTGTGTCTTTCTATGTAATTCATAAAGGGATTGTGACGCACTCGCTCATGTGAAACCTGTTCATTGCACCTGTACTTGCTTTTTCTTTTTTTACACACTGCATTCTTAATCATAAATCAAGAATCTGTCACCGCCAGATTGACAATCAACAATAACACGATCAAAAGGCCCCGGCTCGTCATCCGTCTTTCTCAAGTAGCTCATCTCCAAACGTTTGGGATCATTGTGGCCCCCCGCCCAGGGCAGCTGTTGCAGGCAGAAGCTTGAGCGTTGCCACATCACTGTTCTTTATTAGGTTTTCAGGAATGAGGAAGTGTGTGAGGCAGCATCTTTACGGGAAGTCGGCCAGGCTGGGAGGGAGGGGTGAGTGGGAATTCATGTGGGCGGGGAGGTTATGACAAATATTTGTTTTGACACACAGGAAGAGCCGGACGAAGAAAAAAAGACGTGCAAAAGGTAGAAAGATTTAATTACATTTGAGCCTGGCTAATCACATTTCTCATCTTGCTCACTGTGCCGTTGCTCTCTGTGTACCCACCCAGCATTCTCCCCATCATCATCATCATCATCGCTGTTACTACTTGCAAGCTCTTGGCAAGGCAATAATAACTGCTTATTGTGAAAGGAATTTTATTTGGCAAAAGCCTGGATTGTACAGAGGGGGAATTATTGTAGCTCGAGGCAATAATACACTGTGTTCCGTTTCACAATGTGATCAAAAGAAAACATGTTCCACTTTTCAACGGAGTCAACAGATACTACCACACAGAAGCCGGATCATAGTTCACCGGCTGGATTACATTATTGATCTGAGTGTGTTTCCTCCTGATCCTGCCTCTCTTTTGTGTCACATCACGGACACTTTTCTTTTCAAGTCCAGATCCTGTCTCACCAGGACTGTTTGTCCCAGGATGACAGGGAGTGGGAGCATCCTAACCGCTACCGGCTAACAGGTCGTGGCAGAAGCCAGCACAGTGTGCAGTGTGGTGAGTCAGGCTGGGAGGAATGTGACACTCCCACAGCATCTAGCACGGTTCTCACAGAGAGATGGACGCTGTAAGACTACTGACCCTTATAGTATTTCTCCTCCTAACCCCATCTGGTATCTCGCCTAACTGCTGACCGTGTTCCAAAAATCCTCGAAAAAAAAAAAAAAAGAATTTCCTGATTTGGTCATTTCCCCAGTTGCCCTGAGGATATTTATCTAACATACCTGAACACCTCTGATGTGTGGTCTGAAGCTGTTTTCTGCATCCTGTTCTGTCTCATCAGAAATGTTCTCTTCAAGATAAAGGTATTAATTATATTCTTGTAATACAAATAATGCAGGAGGTATTCAACTATTGTTGCAGCCGACCTGCTCTTCCACTGCAATAGTTCTGTAACCCATGCAGCATGTGTACGCAACAGATTGGCATATACAGTTCCCATTGCAATAGATCACCACAAATTTCAGTTCATTTTAATAGGATTTTGTGTGATAGGCTAAAGCAAAGTAGCTTTTACTTCTGAAGTGTGGGTTAGGGACCAGAGTCCCCCGTGAAAAGACAAAAAAGGACCTAAAAATGTTTATAACTCTGTTTTACTTGCTCAAACATAAAATATACCATAGGATGCATTAATACGTACAGTGGAAACTAGCACTACCGCAGAAGCTTACTTCAACAGTCTTCCGTATTTCCGCTCTTGAGAGTACAGCCAATCAGCTCCAAGGAAAATAAATGGTGCTCCTGGATTGACTGCTTTGCAAACGCCAGCCAATAACATGTCAACTAGCATTGCGCCTAGCTATTTTTAGCTTCCCAAGCTCCATTGTCTTTCAAATATTTTAGACAAAAATGTGAACAGGAGGTTTTTTTGTGAGTAATTTATTCTGTGATTTACTGTATGTTCCACGGAGAAATCCATTAATAAATGAATCCTCGATTACTGAACTACGAATAGGCCGGGGTCTACTGTAGATGGTTCTCGTAAATTATTTTGCAAAATCTGAAAAATATGGCACTCTACCCTGGGGTAGAGTTCCTTCTCCAGGTCGGGAATGAGATTCTGCCCCAAGTGGAGGAGTTTAGGTATTTTGAGGTTTTGTGCAAGAATGACGGAAAATTGGAGCAGGAGATTGATAAACGGAGCCAAACCGAAAGGCGAAGCTCTCGATTTACTGCTCAATCTACGTTCCCACCATCATCTATGGTCACAAGCCGTTGATAGTGACCAAATGAATGAGATTCCAGGACACAAGCGGCTGAAATGAGCTTCCACTGCAGGGTGACTGGGCTCTCCCTTAGAGATAGGGTGAGAAGCTTGGTTATCTGGGAGGAGCTCAGAGAAGAGACGCTGCTCCTCCATACTGAGAGGAGCCACCCTTTGGTGGGCATCTGGTTAGGATGCCTCCAGGATGCCTCCCTGGTGAGGTGTTCCGGATCGCTGCTCGGGATTCACCCACAGTGAAATTTTGACCAAAAGACATCTGACATTACTGTTATGGGAAATAACTGATACTTACCTGTATTGTATTTATTCTGTGCCGTTTCAACACAGAGAAAAAGCAAACACACCCCTGGCATTGCTTCTCAGCTTCAGGTAAGCATCCCACAATCCAGTGAAAAGAGAGAAATATTTGTTTTGAAGAGATTCCTAAAAGCCTGTCTCCAACTTTTAGAGGAAATATAAGTATTGAACAAACTAACTTATTGCACTGTGAACAATAAAACATTATGTCTCCAACTGTTTGGTACCAGTGTGAGGTAAATGGAGATTTGCTGAGAAAACCAAGAGACACAACATGAGCTAAAAACAACCATCCACAATGCCGAACAAAACCTTTTTCGGATAATTCTGGCCGGAACCATTCATTTGAACACCCTTAACCTTCCCTTCCCATAACCTTTCAGTTTCAAGGATCCTCTGCCTCCCCCTTCCGCAGCCTATCAGCTGCTCAGGGAACCGTCATAGAGAAAGTCAGGGTCACCCCTGGTGCAGACAAGTTACTCCCACTACCCTGGAAACCCAGCAAGTGTCCTGGAGACAAACACAGAGCCGCTGAGTAACCACAGTCAGGTTTTTGGACTCCCACAGTTCCCAGCCAGGCCTGGGAAAAATACTCACTGAAAATAACAAAGACAAATAATGCAGAAGAGGATGTTGAAGAGTGTTTGATGAAAAGCTCCAGTTATAAAAGTCCTCGTTTCATTCTGGGTTGAATGTTCCTTTTTTTATTTGTTTTCCTCTGGCAGAGAGCAGAAAGCTGAGCTCATCTGTGTTTCTCAAGGGCTTTTGAGTTATTCTGGCCCGGATCCAGATGAAGCCTGTTCACACTGTTGTACATCAGCAGGGGTTTGGATATCTACCTTAGTGTGCTGTAAAAGCTGCTGGTTTTGTACTAATTGAGAATTTTAATCTAATTTTGCTTTGATAAATTGTACTTTCTTTGAGAAATTTGGTCATTGTTCTTGAGTCATGGCTGAAAGGTTTTCTAGTTCTATTTACGCTTCCTGCATCGTACATTTGGCTTTGTTGCCATTTGTA
Organism: Valencia hispanica; assembly: GCA_963556495.2. Classification (NCBI taxonomy): domain Eukaryota; kingdom Metazoa; phylum Chordata; class Actinopteri; order Cyprinodontiformes; family Valenciidae; genus Valencia; species Valencia hispanica. Next base: position 11,171,064 of record OY747709.1, on the reverse strand, counting down.
ACTGGTTTATGATGATTGAAGAAGAATGTAAGGCCACAGTAGATGCACTGCTAATACTTGAAGAGGCAACAGAGATTGTAGCAAGACCGAATTAAAAGTATTTTTCTCAAATATGAGGAATTTTATTTATACTTTAATATTGATTGATAAGAAAATGGCATTCTACACACCTAGAGTATTCCTATTTAACTTGGAAAACAGTCTGCTGCTGTATAAAAAGACCCTTCAACAAGCCAGAACAGCATATCTTTTATCATTAATGGAGACAAATGAGAACAATCCTAGGTTTCCTTTTAGTACAGTCGCCAAACTTAAACAGAGTCATAGCTCTGTTGAGCCAACTTTCCCCCGGCTCTTAGTAGTGATGACTTTATGAGATTCTCCATAAATAAAATTTATTCTAATAAAAATTAAATCATTGGCATCCTCCCAAACATGATTACTTCTCTCTCAGTAAGTGAGGCTGCATTGGAGAGAACTGTGGAACCTCATTTGTGTTTGGATTGTTTTGATTCAGTCGAGCTTTTGGAATTATCAAAAATATTAGCCTCATTTAAACTTGTATGTTGGATTATTATTTAAGGCAGTGTTTCCTTTGGTTCCTGGCCCCATTTTAGATATGATGAATCTATTCTAAGTAAATGGAAACGTACCACAGGAATTTATGGTTGCTTCAGTTAAACCTTAAATTAGGAAACCTTCCTTCGATCAAGGTGACTTAGTTAATTAAGACCTATGTCTTACCTTCGTTTCTTATCCAGAATCCTCAAGAAAATAGTTGCAAATCAAGTATGTGAGCATTTAAACAATAAGCTGTTTGAAGAGTTTCAGTCAGGTTTTAGAGCTCATCATAGCACTGAAACAGCACTGGTGAAAGTTACTAATGATATTCTCATGGCCTCAGATAATGGACTTGTGTCTGTTCTGGTTTTGTTAGATCTCAGTGCTGCTTTTGACAGTTGATCATAATATTCTCTTAGAAAGGCTTGAACATGTTGCAGGGATCAAAGGAACAGCACTAGGCTGGTTGGAATCATATTTGTCCAACAGATTCCAGTTTGTTCATGTAAATGATAAATCTTCTTCACTCTCAAGGGTTACTTGTGCTTGGACCAATTCTTTTCACTATATATGCTTCCAATTGGTAGAATCATTAGACAGGATGGGATAAATTTCCACAGCTATGCCGATGATACACAACTATATTTATCCATAAATCCTGACGATCCCAGTCAGTTAGGTAGATTACAGGCATGTCTGGAAGACATAAAAACCTGGATGACTCTAAACTTTCTGCTTTTAAATTCTGACAAGACAGGTTTCTAGGATTTCCTTCTTTCACCTCCAGAATATTGCTAAAATTAGAAACATCCTGTCCAGGAGTGATGCTGAAAAGTAGTCCATGTATTTGTTACCTCATGGCTGGACTACTGTAATTCTTTACTTTCAGGAAGTCCACAAAATGTAATTAAAAGCCTTCAGTTGATCCAAAATGCGGCAGCAAGAGTTCTGCTGAATATTAAAAAGAGAGATCACATTTCTCCTGTTTTAGCTTCCCTTCATTGGCTCCCTGTTAAATCCAGAATAGAATTTAAGATCCTCCTTTTTACATATAAAGCCCTTAATAATCAAGCTCCATCATACATCAGAGATCTGATTGTTCCATATGTTCCTAACAGAGCACTTCGCTCTCAGACTGCAGGTTTACTTGTAGTTCCTAGGATTTCTAAAAGTAGAATGGGAGGCAGATCATTTAGTTATCAGGCTCCTCTCCTGTGGAACCAGCTCCCAGTTTTAGTCTGTGAGGCAGACACCCTTCCTTCCTGATAAAGCTTATAGTTAGAGTGGCTTAGGGCATCCTAAACTATATCTGTAGTTATGCTGATATAGGCTTAGACTGCTGGAGGACAGACTGACCACTTTTTTTTCACTCTGTTACTTTTCTCTTCTACTACTCTCCAGTTGCATTATGTTATGTTATTTTGACTGTTAACTTTGTTTTTTCTCAGTGTTTTTCTCTACATAGAAGCTACACCTGGTCTGGTATCCTGTTTAGCTACAATGCCCCGTTGGACGGGGGGCGTCGACTGGGATGACTTGCCCAGTAACTGAGCATCCCCCGTATCCTGTAATCACCTTTTTACTTTCTTTAATAAAGAAAGTACTCTTACATCAGTTATTTTTGTTCTTTCTGTGTTTCTGCCAGTTTCTGCTGGAGGCTTCTTCCTTTTAAAAGGGAGTTTTTCCTCTCCACTGTCGCCACATGCTTGCTCAGTATGAGGGATTGGTGTGGTTGGAAGTCTGCATGAACTGGACGAAACTGCCATTCAATGACTAGATGCAATCTGCTGGGATTCCTTAAATAGGAAACTAATTAAAACTTTAAACTGATTGAAATGTTTGTATGATTGTATTGAAATGATGTTTCTTGTAAAGTGCCTTGTGAAGACATTTGTTATGAACCAGCGTTATGTCTTGTTGAGGGTTTCTGGCACCCTGTTCAATCTATGCCATGAAAGATTAAAGCAGACCCGAAGGTAAACGTGAAACTAGGGCACCTAACCAGCAGATGTTGCAGTCATGGTGGTTGTGTTGGTCACTCTTGAATAACACCCCTAAGCTACAAGAGCAGACCATTCCATCCTCTCCACTCAAAAATTCTGTCAGTAGTTTCCGATAATAGGGGTGAGACATAGCATCTTGGAAGACAGCTATCAGTCCCAGAAAGTGGAAAAATAGGATTTCCACTGGTTGCAGAATATCTCTCCAATTTGAAATTTCCACCGATGATGACAACCCTTGTTTTCCCACATCATCAAACTACCTCTGCCAATAGCAGTTTGGCACTAGAAGAGATTTTGGCAAGCTTCTCATAGACACAACCCATTTATTATACTCTTTCGCTGAACTCACAAATGTGTTTTCCTTACAATCATGGCACCATTTAAAGGGAATTGGAGAAGCTGTTCTATGGTAGATTTGTTGTCATGAAACATTACTGCACAAGGAAAAATATTACCAAACACAAATTTTCTTAATTGCCCTACCTACGTTTAGAAGCAGTAGTAAAGATTTCATGAGACAGCAAGAATAGTCAAAACCTGTTAAGGGAAGGGATAATTAATTGCAAAACAGACGGTTGGGTTTTACTTCTATGATGAACGTAGCCTCGTGACATAAAGAAGGATGGTTGCTGATGCAAAACTGGTTGATGTAAACTTGCTGCCTGGTGCCTATTTTATGTTTGGGAATTTTTTATTTCAAGTTGATTTCACGACTCACATGTGAAGGGTTCAAGTTTTTGAAACCTGCAAAATTTGTGGGTTATTCATGGTCTGAACTTTCATCTGCTTGGTATTGTGTTTTACCTCTGAAACAGTAAGAAAGCAAACTCTTTTCATACATTGTAAATATTCACAGTTCTATGGTTTTCTTTTATTCCAGGAGAGGTCACACAAACACAGATGTCAAAATGACAGTTATTTACTCAATATTGTCTTTTATCAGCAATGGGTGATCTGTGTGGGAAAAGAAATTGCAAAAGGTTCAGTTGCCCAACATGGTGGTACCCTGTGTTTACATAGCACAGTTCTCTCTGTCTGTTCAGGCTTGTTGGCCGTGTCGGAGCAATAGGACCACGGATGGCCACAAAACCGTGGGATTCGCTTAGACTGTTTGACTGAGAGTGCTGAGGTGGAGCCGAAAGCTGCTCCACCTCACCCTCCCTCCCTCATTAGAGAGCTGAGTCATTCACAAAAATGTGAAAACAAAGTCAACAACAAAACAGCCTTCATGGCACTGCAGTGGGATTAAAAATGACTGACGGATTTACTCACATGTGAAAACACAGGAAAGCATTCCCAAATCAATAAAGCAAAGCGGTTGATGAAGAAAAGGTGTGATCCATCTTTTTATTAATGCATTTTTATGCTCTGCTGCTGTCTCTTTGTACCTGCAGTTGGAAAAACTGCAGCTACCACCACTGGAACTCTAGGAAAGCTTTACTTTTGGATGTGGTTTTACCACTCCTGCGGTTTAACGCTGCAATAACGAGAAGCAAAAATAATAAAAGGATGACTACATTCTATTACACGTTCTTTGTTTTGGTTTTTCAGTTAGCCAAGGGTGGGGCTCAGTGAAACTGCACTATATATCGGTGTATTGTTGTGCTGATACTTTTGTTTCTCTCGTACTGTATGCTTAAGGAGTGTAGAACAATAAACACTGTCCATAGAGCGACCCAGGCTGCGCTGAGATACGTTCGTTTTCAGGGGTACCTCATAGTGATAATGTTCCGGGTTTAAATCTCAGTTTGGTTCTCTTTAACTGAACTCTGCGTGTTTATGCTCTGTATTTTTTATAGTAGAAAAAATGCACCTGGTAATTTGAGACTGACTTTAGATTTGACCTTATGCAAGTGCTTGCTTTGAGTAGGTAAACATTTTCCTTTTTTGTTTCGGGATACAGATTTGTACCATTGAGAATACAAGCAATAAAATAAAAATTACACCATTTCATTATTCCCCAATAAGGTGAAGTTGGAAAAAACTGTATACAGTGGCCCTTTTAGAATTGTTTCTCCTACTTGTTTTGAAATAGTAAGCCCCCATCCAAACTTACATGGATAAGTTGAAAAAAGTTTTTTTCTGCCGTGTTTTTGCATCTGATTTATATGGAACAATGTGAGGGGTAGAAAATGTAAAAAAAATTTCATTTTTCATGTAACTGATACTGTATGTACGTCGAGACAGGATACCTAGGAATACTCTTCAGTCCATGCTTTTTTCCTCTATATAGTACGACGTTACACTTTGAGATAAATAAATTAAAACAGTTCTTCTTTCATTCAATTTTTTCATCAAGCAGCGTAAAAAAAATCCAGGGTGTATGGATTATTCATATAATTAATATAGAAAGTACTCTTACAGTGGTTCTTTTTGTTCTTTCTGTGTCTCCGCTCTGTCTTCTCAAACCCCCAGACGGTCGTGGCAGAGGGCCGCTCGTACTGAGCCTGGTTCTGTTGGAGGTTTCTTCCTGTTGGGGGAGTTTTTCCTCTCCACTGTCGCCACATGCTTGCTCACTATGAGGGATTGCTGTGGTTGGAGTCTGCATCAACGGGGCGAAACTGCCAGTCAATGACTTGATGCGATCTGCTGGGATTCCTTAAATAGAAAACTAAAACTTTAAACTCAATGTAATGTTTGTATGATTGCACTGAAATGACTTTTGTGGTAAAGTGCCTCGAGATGACATCTGTTGTGAATCGGCGCTATGTAAATAAACTGAATTGAATTGAACTGAACACAGACATGGTCATCTGAGAACATTCTGAGAATTTTAGGGCACACTGGGTTTTTTTTCTTTAGAAAGAATTTTAGAATTTTTGTTTAATAATGAGGATGGGGAAATGCATGGTAATCAAGGGAGCAGTTTTTGGTTTGGAAAACACACATTTGTCATAAAATTGAAGCTTGGATCAGATGTATCAGATCAGATTAGATGTATCAGAAAAAAGATTCATCATAAAACGAACATTATGGACAACCCTGAGCATCCTCTACATCTGCCATAGACTGTCTACATTATATACAGTCTGATCTGATCTGCAGGGCGCTACAGGAGATCGTCTCTCCCCACGGCCATCAACATCTACAACAATTCTTTAAAGAAACCTAGATAATGAGCTACAACAACGTTTAATTTCCCTTAAGGACTTATAAAGTAATTTTGAATTGAATTGAAGATGGAAAGTTTTCATTTGAGCATATTTTGAGAATTTATTGACATCGTATGGATTTTTGGTGAATTTATTAAATTCGGATTGAAACAATTGGAGTGAACTTAAAAAAAAGGAAATAAAGGCATTGGTCTAGGGAGATGGGAATTTCATATAGTATTTCTGTCATGAAATGCTTCCTTTATGAATATTTGGAGAGTTTTAGGACAAACCTTAGCTTTTTCATGAATATTTTAATTTTCATTCCATGCTGTCAAATGGTCATAATACATTCTAATCACTAAACCTTTAAGGCCTGAGCAATTTTGCAGGCAGGTTCTAACCTGACCCTGTGAAAAATGCAACGTGTCATGAGTTGGTGGTTGTCAGAAGAGGCGGGGCCAGGGGTCGACTTCCTGGGGAAGGCTTGGAACCTTTTTGTATTTAACTGCAGTTCTAGTAGTTTTTTATGTATCTGTGTGTACATAACATGATGGATATCTTGGAGGAAAAAATGACATCATGCTTGACCTGTAATGTGCCTGTATTTGAGGGTGAATTGAAAAAAACTGCAATGTGGTCCGTTTTTTATACATGTTCCCCACTTTGAATAAACAACGATGTCACGAATATTATTTTGTGTGTGTCTGTCTGTCTGTTGTAAAGTTATTTATAGCTATAAAATGCTCACCAACATTTAAAAAAACATTTTGCAGGCACACCAACAAGGATCTACAAGTTTGTCCTTTTTTTAGTACATTGTCAGCAATGTCATTTCTAACCCCACCTACTAACCTGATTTTACAAATTGCAATTTCTGTCGTGTAGTTCAGTCGAGGTCTCATACAGATATCCTCACTTTTCATTTAAGAGACAAGTGCTGTCCTGAACCAAAGTCAAGAATTACCTGAAATGCTCAGACACATCTGCCATACCTGGAGGTAGCACCAAGGTAACTCTTTTCCAGCTGTGAATCTCAGTTTGATCCACTGTAAGAGAACTTTGCATGCTCATTCCGACATTTTTAATATAACAAATTACAAGCATTATGGACAGAATTAGTTGTTTATAAAAACCATCATGGTTCATTTTTATTTGACATTTTTATTTGATTCATCGCATCTGTCAAGGTACTAGGGCAACTTAAAACAATTTATTCCTTTCTTCTTTTAAAAAAGTTTTGAACGTTCACTCTGGAGAGACAGTGTTGTGTTTTAATTTCACAGGATTTGATTGCACAGCTACTCCACACAAAAAACAATTAAGGGCTTTGACATCCTTATTTTGTCAGATTTTTTGGGAAGTACATACAGATACATTAAAACCTAATTTAAAGTTTTTGTGAACAGTCCTTTTCCCAGTATGACACTTTTTTAAATCTTTTTTTGTTGTTGATTGCATTAGTGTGTTTAATGTATTAATAGCTATATTTATGTGCTGATTTTCCTTTGGAAAATATGAACCTAGTTAAGTTAGATACATTTTTGTCATAAAAAACAAGTTATTTGGATATGGAGTTTTGAATAAAAAGGAAAGAAGGAGGGAATAGGGATTGTGTTTTTTTCATGTCCAAATATGGAAAAGTCTACCTCAAAGACAAAAAACAAAAAAACAAAAAAAAAACGAATGAGTAAAATTGCAAATTTGTTAAACATTTATTGATGATTTAATTTCCTATTGCAGCTTTATCCTGTTTAGGGTCAAAGCATGACTGGAAGCTATTTGACGTGTGACAGAGCAAAAAGAAGGGATTGAGGAATGGACTGAGCTGCATTTCATCACTGAGGCAAAGCAGAACCAGACAAGTTAGTTTGACGTGCTGTTGAGAAATCCAGTGTTGAAATCGCAGTACCTTTGTGCATCTGCCTGAACATTAAATCCCACCATGTGGGGTCAGAACGTGTGCTTACCCTTCAGCTGTAGAGATTGTTTAAGCAAATGACATTTTGACCTCTTCATGTGTTTTTCCTTGTTCAGTTCTTGTTGCTAATAAACGTGATACCGCACGCACATCGACGTATAAACCGTTTTCTCCCAAATATATCTTCCTACTTTTGTCAAATTACAAGCATAAACTTGAATGAATCTAAGTTTCTAAATCAACACATAGGGCTTTAATTGTGAAGTGAACTGAAAAGGAGAAATGGTTTTAATTTTTTTATCTAATAAAATGATAAAAACTCTGGAGTGCATTTTGTTTATAGGCCCCCACTGAACTTGTAGCAGCACATTCAGCTGTAATTTGTCTTTTGGGAGACATCTAGAGACTGGAACTGATTCCCATCATTCCGTGGCTGTTTGAACATTCGTTTTCAGGTCTTGGCACAGATTTTCTCTTGGATTTGGGTCTTGATGTGACTGGACCATTCTAACCCATCAATATGCTTTGATCATTGTATTTCTGGCTGTACGCTTATGGTTGTTGTCCTGCCAGAAGGTGAACCTCTATCCCACTCTCAAGTCTTCTGCAGCACCCCAGCTTTCCTTACAGGATTTCCCTGTATTTAGCTTCCTTCTGGCAACTCCTCCATAAAGAGCAGACATCTTGAGTGCACAACTAATAGCTGTCCTGTCAAAACATTCTCCTACCTGGGCTGTGGACCTCTGCAGCTCCCCCAAAGTTACTATTTGTTTCTTCGTTGCATTTCTGATTAATGGTGTCTGCATGAATTGGATGGCCAGGATGGTAGGTTTGCAGCTGTTTCACACTCTTTCCACTCTCACATGATGTATTGAACAATGCTCCATGAGATCTTCAAATCCTTAAATATTGCTTTTGAACCTAACCCTGCTTTAAACCTCTCTACAACTTTCTCCCTGACCTGTCTGCTGTGTTTCTTGGTCTTCATGATGCTGTTTGTTCACTAATGTTCTCCCAAAAATACTGAGGGCTTTATAGAACAACTGGATTTATACAGAGAATAAATTAGACACCGATGGACTGTATGTAGTATGTAGCATTTCTGGTTGCATTAGATTGTATTTAGGAATATCAGAGTAAATGGGGCTGAATGCTATACTTTTATTTGTAAAACATTATAAAAAATCCTGTCATTTAAATCTCACCGTCCGATGAGCACTGTCTGATAGACCAACGCAAACTTCATTGTATTTTCTCATGTGGTTTCTTTGTGATTTTACGTGATAGAGTCAATCACATTAAGTCAATGGAAAACACATTGAAGCTGGTCACTGTAATGTGACAGAAGGTGAAAAAGCTCAAATTGTGTGAATACTTTTGCAAGGCAATGGATGTAAAACAGAAATGTTATGAGATGTATTATAGCCTCATAAAACGGCTATAAAACTGGTATAAAAAGTTATAATACAGAATAAAGAAATATTCACAGCATCTCAGTGTCTCAAATAGATAAATCGTGATATTTGGGAACAGATGAGCATCAGCTAACAAGTACAGTGGTATTTGAGGAGGTTAGGGACCACAGCCGCCCACGAATAACCCAAATCCATGGATAGAGGAGACTCTCTCTAAAAAACGCCTACAACTGCTGCCTATTTTAATCCTTCAAACACCAAATGTACCCTAATGTGTATTAATACGCTCAGTGGAAACCATCTTAGCTCTACTGCGGAGGCTAACATCTATAATCTTCTATATCGCTCTTGAGGGGACAACCAATCAACGTTAAGGAAAAAGAATGGCACTCAATTCATTTTATTTGATTTATACAGTGCCAATTCACAACACAAGCCATCTCAAGTCAATCTTACATTACATTGCATTTCAGGTCATTATTCTAATCAGTTTAGATGTTTTCTATATAAGGAAACTAAGCAGATTGCATGAAGACATTGACTTGCAGCATTCACTCCTGGATTGGCTGGTTTGTCAACGCCAGTCAATGGTGTGTCAGGTAGCATAGTATTTTTTCTACATTTTTTTTTAGATATGCTTTGTGGGAACATTCACAAAATGGAAAAGTTTCTCAGTCTGACATTTACTCGTAAAATGTGATTGACCATAGCTGCGAGGTCAACTTGACGGTCAGCCTGACCAACCCCATCCCCCCCTCCCAAACACACACAAACACATACGGGACGGATCAGCAGTTGAACAAACAATGAGAAGGATGTGGGCCAAAGCCAAGCGGTGACATCAGGAACGCTGTGTAACTTTATGAGGAGGCAGTTCGTCTCGACCTTTCTGGAGCATCGTACCCTCAGCTCTGTTAGACCGAGTGATACGACTGCTGGCTGACCAGCATCATCAGGCACCTAATACGTGTGCGGCTGTGTTCCTTTTTTATGAGGTTGAACTGACCTTACTGAGAGAGAGATGATGGAGGAAACCGATGCTTTTTATTTGAACTGGCAGTTCGCTGAGGATTTTGATCTTTTTCCACGCAAATTCAGGTTATCGTTTTATTTGTCGGTGTTAAAACTTGGAAAAAGATCAGTTGGTTGTTTGAAAAGGTGCACGGTTCATAAATCTGGGTTATGAACCAAGAACACTGAAATCCACCGAGACAGACCCATCAAAAAGCACAGGATGCTACTCTGCTGCACATCTCCCTCGAAAAAAGCCACACTGTCGCACATCAGAAGGAGAAAGGTGGAGCCCTGCTGTAGAAGATGCCTATCTTGGTTATCTGATTCAACCATCCATCTTCCATTTTTTGGTGTCAAAGCATTTGCATATATATTTTTCAAAGTGTACTAACTTCTTTAAAAAGTTTTGATGACATCGTACTCACTTCCCCGAAGTGTGGAAATGACAGCATTCTGCATCACTCTGCTTTAACAAACAGCTTCTTCTACCTTGAATAAAAATTTCCAATGTCACACCAGAGAAGAAAATTGAAATATTTGCCTGCTACTATAAGAGTAATGGAATCAAGCTGCTCTACTTTATTATTTTTTTATTTATAAGTCAGGTTTAATATTACAAGTTAGCTCCTGCTTGTGGTGAGCATGTTCCCATAAATCCACACAGCTGTGATTCTTTTTGCAAGACAGTCTTTGCTGTATTTCTGTCACTTTAGCATAAATTACATACAGGTCCTTCTCAAAAAATTAACATATTGTGATAAAGTTCAGTCTTTTCCATAATGTAATGATAAAAATTTAACTTTCATATATTTTAGATTCATTGCACACCAACTGAAATATTTCAGGTCTTTTATTGTTTTAAATCTGATGATTTTGGCATACAGCTCATGAAAACCCAAAATTCCTATCTCAAAAAATTAGCATATTCCATCCGACCAATAAAAGAAAAGTGTTTTTAATACAAAAAAAGTCAACCTTCAAATAATTATGTTCAGTTATGCACTCAATACTTGGTCGGGAATCCTTTTGCAGAAATGACTGCTTCAATGCGGCGTGGCATGGAGGCAGTCAGCCTGTGGCACTGCTGAGGTGTTATGGAGGCCCAGGATGCTTCGATAGCGGCCTTAAGCTCATCCAGAGTGTTGTGTCTTGCGTCTCTCAACTTCCTCTTCACAATATCCCACAGATTCTCTATGGGGTTCAGGTCAGGAGAGTTGGCAGGCCAATTGAGCACAGTAATACCATGGTCAGTAAACCATTTACCAGTGGTTTTGGCACTGTGAGCAGGTGCCAGGTTGTGCTGAAAAATGAAATCTTCATCTCCATAAAGCTTTTCAGCAGATGGAAGCATGAAGTGCTCCAAAATCTCCTGATTGCTAGCTGCATTGACCCTGCCTTTGATAAAACACAGTGGACCAACACCAGCAGCTGACATGGCACCCCAGACCATCACTGACTGTGGGTACTTGACACTGGACTTCAGGCATTTTGGCATTTCCTTCTCCCCAGTCTTCCTCCAGACTCTGGCACCTTGATTTCTGAATGACATGCAAAAATTGCTTTCATCCGAAACAAGTACTTTGGACCACTGAGCAACAGTCCAGTGCTGCTTCTCTGTAGCCCAGGTCAGGCGCTTCTGCCGCTGTTTCTGGTTCAAAAGTGGTTTGACCTGGGGAATGCGGCACCTGTAGCCCATTTCCTGCACACGCCTGTGCACGGTGGCTCTGGATGTTTCTACTCCAGACTCAGTCCACTGCTTCCGCAGATCCCCCAAGGTCTGGAATCGGTCCTTCTCCACAATCTTCCTCAGTGTCCGGTCACCTCTTCTCGCTGTGCAGCGTTTTCTGCCACACTTTTTCCTTCCCACAGACTTCCCACTGAGGTGCCTTGATACAGCACTCTGGGAACAGCCTATTGGTTCAGAAATGTCTTTCTGTGTCTTACCCTCTTGCTTGAGGGTGTCAATGAAGGCCTTCTGGGCAGCAGTCAGGTCGGCAGTCTTACCCATGATTGCGGTTTTGAGTAATGAACCAGGCTGGGAGTTTTTAAAAGCCTCAGGAATCTTTTGCAGGTGTTTAGAGTTAATTAGTTGATTCAGATGATTAGGTTAATAGCTCGTTTAGAGAACCTTTTCATGATATGCTAATTTTCTGAGATAGGAATTTTGGGTTTTCATGAGCTGTATGCCAAAATCATCAGTTTTAAAACAATAAAAGACCTGAAATATTTCAGTTGGTGTGCAATGAATCTAAAATATATGAAAGTTGAATTTTTATCATTACATTATGGAAAAGAATGAACTTTATCACAATATGCTAATTTTTTGAGAAGGACCTGTAGAAGCCAGTTATTTACAGTAACACAGTCAGTTGAAATTCCTGTTACGTGTGAAATACATATGCTAAAGGGGAACATGTTAAGCATTTTCAGCCAAAGTAAATAACTGCTGATTAAGATTGAAGTTGTTTGAAAGATGGCAGAAATCCACTGTGAAAGGATCCCACTCTAACATCCTATTAGCTTGACTCTAAATGGAAAGCTAATCTCGAATCTTTGTGATCTCTACATCCAATCAAAGAACACAAGTGGGGTTGTGCCTCACCATCCTATCAAGGATGTAGTTATCACTATTGCATCTCCACTTCTTTCATATGTAACGTTTTCCTTCCAATCAACTTTGCATCAATATGGTTGGATACAAGACTCTATATCCTGGCTTGTAAGAATACACGTTTGAAACAAATCTCTCTGTTTTTAATGGGCCTAAATAATAATTGTTTTTACTATGTTTTACTTAATTGAGATGTGCCGATTATATTTAGTCAGACTTTTTTTCAACAACTCCCACTTTTTTTATAGAGACTTTTCTGAGTAGATGTAGGCAAATTAATTATTTACAGCATCTTAAATTAAGTTGACAGCTTAATATTTACAAAACTTTAGTTATAAATTAGGTTGATTCCATGTGATTAAGCTTGTAGTCTTTATATATTAAATCAATTAAATGTTATTTGAACATGAACAAATGATAACTTAACAGCCATAAAGTTGGAACTACCTATATCAAGTCCATGCAAATTGAAATCGGGCACTTTTTTGTGTGAATACATTCCACAGGTGTGGTCTCGCGTCACAGAACTTGGACTTGAGACTTTAGACTTGACTTGAAAAAATATTCAGACTTGTTACTTGAGTTGAACTTTTACATTAGTGAATTGGGGCTTGACTTAGACTTCAAAAAAAATGTTAATTGAAAAGATTTGATATTTACCCCAATATCTAAAGTTTAAAGGAGACATATCAGGCAAATTTCACTTTTTCACTCTTTTGTGTTGGCATTTGGGTCTTTGCTGCCTCTATAAACACTCCAAACGTGAATAAAAACTATCCATTTATTTGTCTATTTTTTTGTGTGTGGAAATTTATGCGGTCAGAAATCTTGTGCTTCTACAAGTTGTTTTGAAAAAGGGCCCTATTGTGATGTCACAGTAAGCAGAATTTGCATGTAACCGCCCCTCATCTGTCAAATTCCACCCACCAGTTCCAATTCCATGCCATTCTCATGTGTGGCAAACCTGCAGCTTGGTAACAGAATGGGTGGGTGTGGTCTGCAACCGCTACTTTGCATAAAAATGATGGGCTTTAAACCCCTCATTCTGAAAGAGACTGAAATTATCAAGAAATGAGCTGGTGAGACAGCTTTATGTGGATAAGAATGCGTGTGCCTCCATCAGATACACATTAGACAGACTTGTACAGAAAGAGACAGTGACAGAGAGTTTGGGGGGCGGGGGGAGTTCTTGACGTTTGCCAAGAGATCTGCGTCCAGCAAGTGGAACAGAAGCAAGAGGCTGATTATGCAACACTTGTGTGTTCTGTTTCTCTACCGCGCAAGTGAGGCTGCTGCAGCCCTCGACTTACGGGAATGAGGCGAGGACGAGCCAATCAGCTCTCAGCGTTGAAGCAACGAGAGGGCCCAGTAACGGCTGCAGAAGGGATGTTCCAGCGACTGAGCTGCCTTTTAGAAGAAATGACACTTACTGACTCATTATCACACATGGGGTCCTCTTGTAAGAAACAAATGTGTTATCGAAAGTGTCTTTTCTGCTAATCATAGCGCTGCTGTAAATATATTTATATATATGTATATATATATGACTGTGAAAGCTATCTCCCTCTGTGGTCGCAGTGACTCAGTGCTGGACTAAGGCAGCCAACAATGGGGCAACAATGACTCACCATGCAAATACCCAGCTCTGCACAGTGTTTCTTACTCAGGGTTATTTGCATTTATAGTCCTTCAAATGAACAAAAGCACAGGAGAGTACAATGTATATGTAGACACAACGGAGTGGAGACCATTACAGAGAAACTAGTTTGACATTTTGAGGAAACAGAGGATATTTAGAGATGGTGGTCATGCTCCTGACCCAGTTAGGTCAGACTGGCTTTAAAAAAACGGGATGGGACGGGAGCCGAAATAAAATGCAAGTCGGCTTGTAACACCTGAAGATACAGCTTGTTGCATAACCTCGTTACCTCGTTACTTTTGATACATTCCTCTGCTCTTCCTGTTTTTAGTATCAGGGACAGCCAAGAGGTCTGCCAAGAGGAGCTGCAGAGATCCACAGCTCAGGTGGGAGAATTTGTCAACAGGACATGAGTTAGTCATGCGTTCTACAAATCTTGCAGCCATTGTTGAAAAAAAAAAAAAAAAAAAAGCCAGATGAAGCCCTGTTTGCAGTTTATAGGGCACCCATCAAACATGTGGAAAAAGGAGTACTGGTCAGATGACACCATAGTCAAACTTTTTTTTTTACCTGCATGCAAAAGTCTGAGTGGAAGAAAGCTTGCGATTTACATCACCCTAAACCAACCATCCCCAAGACAAAAAAAATGGCAGTGGCAGCATCATGCTATGGGGATGGGTTTCTTCAGCATGGAGAGGGGAGGTGACAAGGGTTAGTGTGAAGATAGATGGAGCTAAATACAGGACAGTCCTGCAAGAAAACCTGTTGGAGGCCGCAAGAGACTGGGGTAGAGGTTCATTTCTGACACTGAGCATGCAGCCAGAAATAGAACGGTATAGATCGAAGGATGTTCATGTGTTAGAGTGGCCCAGTCAAAGTCCAGACCCAATTTCAATTGAAAATCTGTGTCAAGACTCAAAAATAGATGTTCTCATTTGCTTACTCCCCAAAGAATGACGGTAAATGGTTTAATCTCTAGATGTGCAAAGCTGGTAGAGAGACATACCCCAGCAGACTGAAGGATATTCATGAGGTAGAATGCCCCAGTCAAAGTCCAGACCTCAATCCAAATGAGAATCTGTGGGAAAACCTAAAAACTGATTTTCACAGATGATTTCCACCCAATCTGATACTGTGTGTTCTCCAAAGAGAAATAGGCAAGAATGTGAAGTCTGTTGATGTGTAAAGGTGTTAAAGGCATATCTCAGATGACCTGCAGCTAGAACTGAAGCATAGAGTGGCTTTATGAAATATTAACTCTGATTATGGCTCGCTTTGAATGTTTGTTATATTTTTCCTTCCACCTCACTGTATTGGCACAGCTCTGTGCTATGCTAAATCACGCTAAATCAAGAAAGAGTTAACATTTTAATAAGGTGCTCTAATTACAGACCCCCATCTGCAGTCAATGGGCCTGTTCAATAAGAAAAGCAGGACTCTTCTTTTGGCTGCAGTTTTTGGACGTTCGCAGTAGCGCTCTGACACGCAGACACCCAATAAGCATGATGCGGTTCTCAGAATGAGAGGGGAAGCGATCGGTGGTGTCATTCGTGGAAATGTGTGCTCCCCAGCTAGCTGTGGCCTCTTTCAGAGAAATACTGTGTGTTTGTGTTTCCTCGCTATCTGAGCATAAGAAAGCAGCGGCAGATCAAAATAGTCTACCTGTTCTGTTCATGCTAGAGATGACATTTTATTTTAAGCTCGTCTTTTTTTTGTGATGCCTTTCTATATTTAACTGTTTTTAAAAATCCATGTAAGGAGAATTTTGCATTTTAAGGGGAATAAGTAGAGAAATGGACTGGAAGCTTGCATGAGCTTGTAAGACCAAACAGGACTGATGAAACACAGATTAGATGGTGCTTTATGAGTTCTCTGCTTGCAGTTTTACTTTGTAATTTAGGACACAACGGGTGAGGCACTAGAAAAGCCCTTGAGGCATTACCAGCATTCTTCAGAAATTCTGAATCATCTAACAGAAATTATTCTGACATTTTCTCAGCATATAATCGCCTTTTCCTCATGCAAGCAGAGAATATCAGAAGATTGATTTCTATTCATCCAAAAATAGTCCAAACTAAACACTTTCTTAACGCACTGATCTTAAATTGGTGCATCAATTTGTCACTCAGAGTATTCTCTGAGAGCTCGTTCACTTTTTTGAGTGCTTTTGCTCTTAAGGAACAAAATGTACAAATGCGTTTTTTCTCATGTGTTCGGTCAAACATCTGAGACAGGTTCTAAAATGAGGGTGGTGCAAAGACACAGCTGTGTGAGCCCCACTTCACAGCGGCTCATCAAGCTCATACCGTAAATGTCAACATGACACTAGAAGAAAAGAAAAGTTTTTTGAGGAATAAACATCTGCACAAACTGTTGCAGCTGTCTTTTAAAACCATCAGCGTCCTGGATCAGACCAATAACAGTTTTACAGACATATACACTGAGGTGCAGTAATTTGTGTACAGAGAGAAGAAAGTGGGGAGAGAACACACCCCTGGGGGACGCCAGTGCGGATGGTTCCTGTTAGGGAGAAGATGCTCACCAGCCTCACTGCTGATGATCCACTGAGTGGCGGAGGCCGGCACTGTGAGCTAGGTGAGGTTATGGTGGAGAACGTCTGGGTTGATGGTGTTGAAGCCAGTACACAAAAAGGATCCAGGTGTACTGTATGTCCCCAGGTGGGCGAGGTGGTACAGGATAAAGTTTAGTCCCAAGTTGAATGCATCTGGTACCTACAACGGCACAAACACAACACCAACACGACAGTAACATGCCTGGTTAGAAAAGAAAACATACTTTAGCCTACCAGAAAAGTCATTGGTCGCTATCTTCATCTTCCTCTCGCACATTGAAGCCAACGTCTCACCATCAATTCATCGATGCCAAGCTTACGTGCAGTAGCTCTATTTCCTTCTTTGAAGCTTGATTCCCTTGAACTTAAAAGCTGCATCATATTATACATTTATTCGTGTGTTTTTCATGATGAGGTTGTGTGCATGATGCGCAAAATAAGCGATCAAAATCATAACTAGTAGCTTCTTCGGCACATAATCTTTCCCCATATGACTGTATAACTTTTACGCTTCCTCCTATAGTGCCAGTAAAAATTTATAAATTAGCCACATTGTTGTATAAGCTGCATGGCCCAAAGCATGAGAAAAAAGTAGTGGCTATTGAACTACTCTTTTTGCTAGAATTGATGGAATTCATTTAAACTGATTCTTTTCATGGCATGAAGCCAAATGTTAAGTCCAGTCCGGAAAAGTCCAATAGGGATGAAATCAGGGCTTGAGAAGGACATTCCAGTCAAAGGTTTAAGCATGTAGCTGTCGACTTTAGGTAAAGTCTGTGAATCTGGAGGTACTCTTCCTTTACTACTCCTCCCGAATTTGTGCAAAACACCAGTACCATTGACAGCATGATTCCATAACCACCATGCTTTACAGTTAGTAGAGCGTTCTTAGTTTTGGAAGCCTGACTTTGACTCATTCGACAGCTCAATCTTTGTCTCATCTGACTAATTAATGTAATGTGACTTGTCAATGTGTCCAACGTGTCGATTTTGGAGGTGGAACTTCTTTCTTGGTTTTCACCGTCTTTACAAATGAAAGCATTTGCTGAAGGTTGTTCAGGTAGCTTGTAAACCCAATGTAAACCTTTTATTGCCGCCCATCATCTATTCAGACCCCAGCAGGCAAACACACATTGTTTTGTTCTGACAGACACTAACTGGGACTGATGGGAAATGCAGCTTTTTTCCAACCTCATTTGCTGCAACCGTAAATATTCTCCTGGTTGTAGGTGGGCAGCGCTGTCTCTGAAGATTAGTGGCGAGTCCAGGAATCCCCCAAGGACCCTCACAACTGATTAAACCTACAACTCTTATCTATCCAAGACAACGGTCCTCTGATAGGTCACAGCCTGCTGGTCAACCTCACTGCTCCAATGTCGAGATTAATCCGGGTGAAGATTTGCAGCCTGCTAGGAGGATTGAGGAAGACATGCGGTTGTCTCAGCATTCAAATTGCAGAGAATGATTATGCGTTTGTGTGGAATATTCAAATTTGCTACTTTTAGGCAAAAGAACGGTAGTGAAATTATTATTTTTTAAATCATTTATTTAAAAGGCTTTCTAAAATAAAATTGCTTCAGTGCAAAAAAATGTTCCCCCCCTTTACTTTTTATGTTGGTTCTTTTACAAAATAAACAATGCATTAAAGCAGAATGCATTAAAAGCAAACACACCAGTGACTTCTTTCAGTCCAAGCTGCTGTTTATATCTCTCATCTTATAATATATACAGTATGTGTAACTGCCCCTGCAGCTGTAATGCCACAAAGCACCACCACATACCCCACCGGACTACTTGTAACCCAGGCCAACTGTCCACAGGGAAAACTGTAAACTGATAGAAACTTCTCGTGTGCATCTGACACCATAATATGAGTCTGCAGCATAAGAGACTCCCCAAGATTCATTTCAATTCAATTCAAAAACACTTTGTTTATCCCAAAGCAAAATGAAAAGCTGTTGTTTCTCATTTCATCCAAGGATCTTCAAAGAGTCATTGTGGATGGTGATGCTCTGATTGAAGACTATTGCTATATGACAGTTTAATGGCTGACATGACATGCTAATAGCTCAATTTCCAGGCAGCAGAGACAATAAAAATGGTAAATGGCCTGTATTTTGTGTATTGCTTTATCTAGTCCTGAGGACCCCAAAGTGCTTTACACAACATTCCGTCATTCCCAAACACACACACACACACAGGTGATGGTAAGCTACATTGTAGCCACAGCTGCCCTGGGGGACACTGACCACCACCAGTAGGCAAAGCGGGTGAAATATCTTGCCCAAGAACACAACAACCGATACAGATGAAGCAGGGGTTCGAAGCTGCAACCCTTTGTTTACAAGACGAGCTTCGGTCACCCCAATACTCCACAGTAACATGTCTCGGATGACACCATTAGTTGCTGGCAAGCAGCACGAACCCACTTCGATCTGCTGCAGATCTGGTGCAGATGGTTCTCTCCCTTATCTTTAGTCCATCTCTCCATCCATGAACTCATCTGGACTTGGGTCTGTAGTTCAGGTATTATTTGAGCTTTTGTAAGTAGCATCCAAAGAATCCTCCAAACTAGCAACTCCAACACGCTGCCACAATTCTAGATGTGGTATTTTAACTCTGCCTATTAATCTCCTGCTCCATTTTTCCCTGACTAGTGAACAAGACCTCTAATACCCTTTTCCGGCTCAAGACCATGGTTTCGGATTTTGAGGTGCTAGTTTTCCTTGACCATATCATTGGTCAGAGGGCCCGGTGGGTTCCCACTCCGAGACCTTATCCAAAACCCAGAGAGGATCCCCCCCATTTTAATTTGTGCCTGGCTTGATGCAAAGAGGTCCAGGTTTTCCCTTAGAAATCACTAGGGGTGGGAATCTTTTACCATCTCACGATTCAATTCGATTCCGATTCTTGAGGCCGCGATTTGATTCGATTTGATTCATAATGTTTTATAATCGGGTTTCTGATCATGATCTACTCTCATCTGCTTTGCTATACAGAATGACAAACGGAGACATTAAAGTGTCTTTTTATTAAGTTAAATTCTCAGGGAAGTGCCTTTTATCAGAAAAATTGTCTGGTTCTCAATTGCTACTCATTAGTAGCTAGCTATAAAATAAGTTGGAACAAAAAACAAGTGCTTCTACATAATACAAAATGGTTTAAAATAGATGCATTTCCAAGGAAAGTTGCAGTTTACCACAAATATCATGTAGAACACAACCGGTTAAGACAAAATAAACATATATTTCTCAGTCAGACTCAGTAACTTAAAGAATAACAAGTTATGAAAATAAAGTGCTTCTTTCAAAATGAAAAGTAGTACCCCAAAGCTACCAGTCTCTGAAATGTTCATGACAGTGTCTCTTGCAAAAATATTACTGTAAACTGTGCAACTGATTATATGATTTTCAACAAATCATGAAAAAAACTGGACATGAACTGTCCTGTATAGGCTAGTTACAAAAATGGAGGCGAACAGCCAGCTGATTTTATTAATTAATTCAATTCTTGGACATTTCAGATCGATTCTGAATTGTTGCAAATGAGAATGTAGATTCTTCTGTGAATCGATTTTTTGGCACAACCCTAGAAATCACCAACATTAACACAAGACAATGACTTCAACCGTATCTGCACTGTAATCATTGGTATCAGTTAATTAGATCAATAGAGTGATTGCAGAGGGACACTTTAACCTGTTCTTATGACTATAATGTAATGAATTACTTTTTAAATAAAGAATTCGCAAAACACAGGTAAACACCTTTGTAAGTAGGATCTTGTTTCCATACCAACAATGATTAATATTTTGGAGTAGCGAGCCTAATCTGTGGATTTAAATCCAATAATCATGCTTCCCCTGGTCCTCAAGGCACATGGTAAGGGAAACATCTAAAACATGCAGGGCCATGTGCCCTGAGGACCAGGGTTGGGAAACATGCCAACAAAGAACTTAAAGGGTGAAATCAAAGATGTTTTTTATGAGGCAAAAGAAATGCAAAAGAAGGAACTGAAGATTATTGACAGATTCCCTCGTTAAAACACATGGATCTAATAGTGAATATAACTGCAAAGGAAGAAGCTCAAGACACAGGAGCTGGTTTTCACACACCTCAGTGTCAACAAGGCCTGTAATAAAGTTGTTTTCTCATCTCTGTAACCACAAACACTCTGGGCCTTTTTCGCTGCCATCTGCCCTCTTATCTCCTCCATCAGCTTCCCGCATCGACTGTTTCTCTACAAGTGTCAAACAGGAAGTTGTATAACCTTCTAACCTACTAAACTCATGTAGGCGTTCACAACAAACATGGCCTTGCGTGTGGCAGTGGAAGTCAAGCTGAAAATGATTCAAAGGAGCGAAGAGTCATAGTTTTAAAAAAATATTTATTGAAATCATATAAAAATAGCTTCTAACATAATTTACAAGTCTAAAACGAGTGGGTGAAAAAAAAAAAAAAAAAGACTGCCCAAGGTTTCTCATACACACACACACACACCATTCACTCAAACACCAGCGTGTCGACACTGGTTACCATCAGTAGACGTTGGATGTTTACATACATTAAAAATGGAAGTGCTTTTTTGGATTATTTACACTTTATTTACATGACATACACACACATCTGCTCTGAAGATTTCAAGCCATAATAAATATGGTCAACAAAAAAAAACATCTTTGTTTTTCTCTTAAATATTCCGTGGGCCCTTCAGTGACTGTGGAATGAAATATATACATTCATAGACAGCCGAAATTCTATCATAAATAAATAAATAAATTCTGCCACAAAAAAAAAAAGCTCATTGCATGTGGGAGAGCTGTCATGACAATAATAAATATATCTTTCTTATTTACAATTCTTGTCCCCAACAAATTT
This sequence comes from Valencia hispanica, assembly GCA_963556495.2. NCBI lineage: Eukaryota > Metazoa > Chordata > Actinopteri > Cyprinodontiformes > Valenciidae > Valencia > Valencia hispanica. The sequence continues at coordinate 11,149,359 of OY747709.1, read as the reverse complement.
TTAAGACCTGTGTGAGGCACATTTTTAATAGGAAAACAAAAAGTAAGCGTCTAAAGAGCAGAAGATGTTTGTATCTCGGTATGTTCAGATTTGCATTGTAGTGTGCATTCAGGTTGGTGCGAATGAACGCTTTGAATGAAGCCTTGTGTTTGTATACAGTACAACACAGGAAGAAGAAGAAGAAGAAGGTTGTGGAGTAGAGGTGGATGTTGAAGTAAACAGACTGAGGTAAGTCCAGTGTTTTTTTTCTTTCCTTTCTCTCTTGATGTTTTGTTTGCACGTGTTGCTGTCGGCGCTATGAGGTCGTCTGGTTGCTAATGACATAGGAATAGTGGCGATAGTAGCGGTTGTAAAAAAAAAAAAAAAAAAGACACAGGCTTTACTGATCTAGGCCCATGAGAGGGAAAAAACAAGCCTAAGTAAAGAACAAAAAGGTTGCTGTCTTTTTGCTTTTTTATAAATTCAAGTATTTTCAGGCTCTCCTTTGCCTAAAACAATCTCACATAAGGCACTTTTTTTCTTTAAACTCTTCACCGACGCCTCCGCTCTTCCTTTTCAGAGGAAAAGAGCGGAATGCTGCGTGGTGAGAGATTACATAACTCGGACTGTCGCGCAGGACGGCCGGAACACGCGTCACTCGGCTGCAGGTGTCTCTGCACGCCCTCCCGGAAACCGCCGAACACCCTCTGCCCGGATCGCGGAGTCCGCACGGCGGCGAGCTTCTGTGAAGCCTTTCTCTGCCCTGTTCTCCTTCAAGTTTATTACGCAAGCCTCTTTTTTGGAATAGTCTCTGTGCGCAAGTGAAGTTCAGTTCAGACCAGATGAGTCTGGAGATGAGCCTCCCCCCCATCAACGAGCCACGCCCACAGTCACAGCGGTGGGCATGAAGGCGTTGGGCTCATGGGTGATGCTGTGCAGCCTGATCTCCGTGGTGGACTTCTCGGTTTGCACTGTGGAGGGCACCACCGACGGGGACGTGTTCTGCATCCACGAGTGGTTGATGATGTCCTCGAGGGACGGGCGGTCAGCAGGCCTCAGAGACAGACACCAGTTGATCAGCTGCTGGCATTCTGGAGGAGGAAGGGAAGAGGCGTTGACCAATTAGACAACAGCCAACCCAAATTGTACACGCACGCATTGCAGAGGTGTGCACTGGGGCTGGGGGGTTACCTGTGGAGACTTTCCTCCGGAAGAGAACCTGTGCCTTCATGATCTCTTCGTCATGTTCGAACGGGATGTCTCCACACACCATGTCGTACAGCAGGACCCCCAGGGACCAGACCGTGGCGGAGCGGCCATGATAGCGGTGATACTTGATCCACTCTGGAGGACTGTAAACTCTTGTGCCTGTCAAGACCAAAACATAATAAAAAAGGACTTATTATTATTACTACCAATACTTGCAGGATAATTTAGCATACATGACCGTAAACTAAAATGTTTTTGTGCTGTAATACTGAAAATGAAAGCATTTAGAGTACCAGCTGAGCTTGTTTATCATAAAGACTAACTCTGGCGCCAGGCATCGTGACTGGCAGTGTTTCTGTTTAGAGAGGAGCGCGTGTGGGAGGGGGTGAGCAGACATGTGACTTTGTTTACAAACTTTGAGTTGTAAAAATACCACTTCCCTCCGTTAGGGGGCGACAACGCTACAGCCCTGGACTGAGTCGACGGAGATGACTCAACCTAGGAATTTCTGTTACATGACTCTGAAGTCTATATACTGCGCAGCCTGTTTTGGGGGTAAAAAAATAATAATCCCAAGTTATAATTTTTTTAAATTTACCGTCAAAGTCGGTGTAGACTGTGTCCTTGAGCAGCGCCCCGGAGCCAAAGTCGATTAGCTTTATCTCGCCGCTGCGGAGGTCAATGAGGATGTTCTCGTCCTTGATGTCCCGGTGCACCACGCCGCAGCTGTGGCAGTGCCGCACGGCCTCCAGCACCTGGCGGAAGAAGCTCCGCGCCAGCTCCTCGGGCAGAGCGCCCTTCTCGGTGATGAAGTCGAACAGGTCCTTGACGGTTTCGGGCCTCTCCATGACTATGATGAAGCTGTCGGGCCGCTCGAACCAGTCCAGCATCTTGATGACGCCGCGGAAGCCCGTGCCGACCTTCTTCAGGAGCACGATCTCCAGCGGGACCCGCGAGCCGTTAGCCTGAAGAAACACCGATTAAAATAAATACAAATGACTACATGAATAAAATCATATATGTAAAAAAAAGACATGCGACATTTAGTAGAAAAAAATGAAGCTTTGGAATAATAGGAATAGCTTCTTACCAGCTCTGCCCACTCCGTCACTCTGTCCTTGGCTACATGTTTGACAGCGACCTAGCATGGCAAAGAACAGACCGGGTCAGATACCAAATACAACAACAAAATGTGTAAAACCGCCATTTTCTAATGACACATAATAGAAAAAGGTGAAAAGTGGACTCACCGGGACTCCGTCTGATGTCCTCGTGCCGGAGTAGACGGTGCCGAAGCCGCCGCTCCCCAGCACTCCGCCGACCTGATAAAGCTTTTCGAAAGGCTCCTTCTCCTTCACTGCAACACAGAAACACAGCCGGTGAACACCAGAGCGGCCCAAAATGCTCTATGTGTCCTTGTTCATCAGCGAGCGAAGCCTTAGAAATGGGCGCCCAGCCATTGCTGTAGCCCCCGTTACCCAATGGACAGCACAGAGAGGGATAAAAGAAGAAGAAACAGGGCGTCTAACCTTGCTGAACTTGGAGCTGCATTTTCGCCGGCATGTCCACGGCGGAGATGTGAGCCAGAGAATTCAGCTTGGACAGCAGCATTCCTTAAATCAAATCCAGCACAGCGAAGCTCGGCGAAGACGGTTGTGATGTTTTATTCCGATAGAAGGAGCCTCGCCGTCGCTGCTTGTTGGGGGGCTGCGTGTCCACGTTGCAAGAACAAAAAAACAAAAAAAATGCGACAGGGATCCTCTCATCCAGACAGAAGGCAAAAATCTGCGTCCAAGAAAGTAATAAAAAAAAGAAAGGCGAAAACAAAAACGTCGATGTAAAGATGTGATCGCTTTGAAACGAAACTGAAGCCAAAGCGCGGTTGTTTCCCCGTGATATTTGTAAACAGAAGAGTATAACGAGACAGATCACAAAGAGAAAACACAAATGCCTCAGCCAGACACCGGCTCCTGGAAACAAAAAGCTGGGGGTAGGAGGCTTATAAGGCGGTTGTAGAGGGCGGAACTATACGCCCCGGCGTCTTTGGTAACCCCGCCTCTTCTGCCTCTGTCAGCCAATAGGGAAGCAGATACGCATTCCAAACGCACGTCAATCACAAGATGAAAATAGAGACAACCTCGTAACCGACGGGGCCAGACAGACGTGGCGGGAATCAAAACGCGCCAAAAAGGGTTGGAATAATGCGTTACTATGAATTCATGTTTGGAGGGGATGCAAATTCAAAGCCGAGAGCTCCTGCCCCCCTCCAAGACGTGAAAATACAAATAACAGAACAAATGTGTAGATTTTTATTTTACATTTGGTATATGTCATTATTTGATCTAGATATAGTCATGTAACAATTAAATATACAACTAAATGTTGATTGATATAAATAATTTGAACAATTTTAATATTACTTTAAGCTTAGACTACAATTGTACACAGCATAAATTTTATTTAGAAATAGTGCTTGAAAAGTTAGTAAAAGTGCAGACATAAAAGCCCTAACTAATAATAACCGCCTTATGCTTTCAGTAGTTTGCCCCCAATGTTTTTTGTTTTGTTTTGTTTTTGTTTTTGCATACGAAAACAGAGCCAGACTGTTCCTATTCGAGCTGCACTCGAACAGACACAAAGACTGGCGCAAACAAACCGAGAGCAGTTCATCATTTCGGATTTCATCTACTCTAGCAGCCATTTACCTAATTACTTTCTCATTGAAACAAAGCAGTTTTATTGGCCGCAGTGCTGCCTCTCAAACTGCGCCGCTGCCTGCGCATCAAAGCGGCGCAGGAGGAGAAAAGGCGCATTCCGCTCATTCTTTCAAATTGGGTGGCCGCGTTTGTGGCCCGTTCACAGGATGTGGGAAACTGGAGATAAAAAGACTTCCATTTACCCTCCCTCCCCCTTTCTCACCGTCACCCCCGCCTTCCCTTCCCTCTCTCTCTACTCCCCCTCGTCTCTCTGCGCCCTGCTTTTCCCGCGCATGTTATTGTCTGAATGGCATGCTCCTTCTTCAACTCACCTTTTGTTTTCCTTGGACAGTTTATGCCATTTTGTTAACCGCCAGACTTCTGATTCACTGCATTTGTGCAACTTGGAAAAGCAAACTCAAGTTTCGAGTAGGCTACAAATAAACTAATGATATTAATAATGATCCCATGCACAGACATATAAGCCCAGCGCAACCATGTGCGTCATGACGTGCATGTGAAAAGTCAGTGGAGCCTTTCTCTGGAAGTTCGCAGGTCATCCTGGGTAAGTGGAGTGAAACTCGCGAAAGATGACTGTTCATGCCGGAGTTTGAAAACAGCCCTGGGCAAATTCATCAGATACCTTCACACTTGAGTGTGAGAGTTGAAAACTATATGCAAATCATCTCCTGCGCTGCATGACTGCTGGGTGGGAGGCATTAAGCAAGCTGCAAATAAAGAACACGAAACTTCCATTCTGCATGTTTATACGAGGTAATAAGGCCGTTCTTTATTTGCTCAGTCTTGAGCAAAATCACCACAATATGTTCTACTTTCCCCATTTTGTTTTGCTTTTAGATGTAAAAGGTGATATATATATATATATATATATATATATATATATATATATATATATATATATATATATATATATATATATATATATATATATATATATGCCTGCAGAGATCTCGTTTACATTTAAGCATGCAAATTGCAGAGCTCTCTTGTCACCAGCCTGTGTCCAGCATGAGGTCCCAAGACAAAGAGGCCACTTGCTGTTTCTGAATCCAGATTGAAATTTGGGATGATCTGCTTGAGTAGTTTAGGCTCTCTTAATCTCTGTCTTTTCTTAGGTAATCTCCTAATATTTAGTGCTTACTTATTTTTATTATATAATCTACTCGAACCCCTGCTTTTTCTTCCCTGCAGTATGTACTTTTCTTAAAAAATACAGAGCCCTGTTTACTACGTGGTTTTCAAAAATACCGACTAATTAAAAAAAAATCTAAACTGTGACAGCAATTTGTATTGAGATCCCTTTAGTCTGATACCCCTAAATACGTCAAATCCAGCGCAACCAGTTATCCTCAGCGGTCGCCTAATTAGTAAATAGTTGTAGTAATTGGGTTTTTTATGATTTTATATGAGTAAAAATCTGAAAAGTGTGGCGTGCATTTTAATTCTGCTCACTTGCCTCTGTAGCGCCTAAATAAAACCAATTCCCTTCACAAGTCACCAAGTCAGTAAAGAGAATCCACCGTATGTTTAGTTTGATCTCTATAAATCCAACTGTTCTGTGAAGGCTTCAGAGGTTTGTTAGAGAACATTAGAGAACAAGGTCAAAAGTTGGGAAGAAGTTTTAAGCAGAGCTATATTATAAAACAACAATACAAGCTTGGAACATCTCAAAGATCAATCCAATATCCTGTCTAACCTGACAGGCTGGACATTAATCTGAGAAGTGGTCAAAAGGTCTGTGATTTAAAGATTTAAAGAGGAGCAGCAAAAGCAAATGAGGTGGATTAGCAGTGCTTGCCAACAACTGATGGTGTCGTCCAGGGCATGTTACTGTTAATATATCGTCCTCTGCTGCCTGGATATTTAGCTGTTAGCATGTCAGGACAGTCATGAGGCTGTCATACAGGAAGTCCTCAGTCAGAGGCCTCTGCAGATTTGTTTCAAGACTGACTGTTACTGGAGATCCCTCCTGCCCACAGCATCACTATCCACAACAACTCTTGGAAAATATTTGGTGTTATGAGTTACATTTGATTTCACTTTGTGATAAATGAAACATTGTTTTAATCCGAATTGAATCGGTTGAGACTGGGGTGGAGGTTCACTTTCCAGCAGCATAACAACCCTAAACATACAGCCAGAGCTACAGTGGAATGGTTTAGATCAATGCATACTGCATGTGGAAGAACGGGCTAGTCAAATCCAATTCAGAATCTCAAATGGATGTTCCCGGATGATCTCCCTCCAATCTGACCGCTTATTAGACCAACGGTTTTACTCTGTAGATGTTCAAAGAAGGTAGCGATGCATTCATTCAGGAAGACTGAATACAAATGCAAAGCACTCTTCAGATTTTCATTTGGATGAAAAAAGAGAAGAAAACCATGTATGATTTCCCTCCCATTTTACACCTTTTTGTCGGTCTATCGCACACAAAACCCACAGAACACGCTCTGGTTTCAGGCTGTGATGGGACGCTGTTTTAAAAAAAAAAAACGTCAACGGGTGCCACCAACGATTTATCAATGCATTACCCTATTCTGTGTTTGTGAAACCGTTTTATATGTAACCGTCTGTTTAAAACAGTCGTGTGCTGTTGAGTTCATGTTCAGCCAGGGGTGCTGAAGAGGTGCGTGTAAACGGAGATGATCGGTGACGTGGAAAAATGCCACCGGTGAGCGCATGGTTTTTCTTTGGGGAGGGAAGGGGTGCTGCAAATATGCCAGCCTGCATGGATCAGCAGGGGTCGAATGACAGCCATCCAGCCCCATCTGTCAGAAGGAAATATTATTAGTTTGGGACCAGCTGCTCACACCAATATCTAGAAGTCTCAGTTACCCTTGAGGGGTGCCACGGCGACACGCTCTTACAGTACAGCAGGACGTCCCGCAGACGGTCTCTTCGCGGCAGCATAGTCGATCATCTCTGAATTTCGCCTTGCTTCGAATTATCGGTGACAAGCTCACTAGGCTGAAACTTTAGGGGCCATGAGTGAAAAAACAAAAAAACAAACCTAAAAAGCAAAAAAAAAAACAAAAACAAATGGTGCAGTGGGTGATTATTTGGTTTACATACGCAATAGCTGTATTTCTATGAATTACTTCCTCTTTCTAGAGAAATAGAAACCATGCCCAGAGGAAAGTTACACAACACCAGATAATGTTTCTTCACGGATTTTTTTTCATCTGTATGTGCACACCAATTTTTTAAAATTAAATTTTTATTACATTGTTATAAAGAAACAAAAAAATCTTAGTTGTAATCCATTAAAAAATACATGTATTTATATTTTGCCTTTGTCAAAGGTTGAATGTTTTTGCTGATAAACTGCAAAAATGGGGTTGTCTCTTGTTCAAATGCATGAAGTAGCAAACATTTATTTAACCCTGCTGCTGTAAACCTTATGTGAGGGCGCTACACTGTATCCACCTGAAGCAGCACATGTTCCACTCCATCTTGATACTGTAAAGTTATCCAATGTTGTATCTCTACTGACTGCAAACTGGAGCTTCCCATAACCTCCCTAATCTCCCTGACCTTTTGAGGCATCCTTGACCTGATACCCCACCCTCAACCTCCTTCAGAAAGTTACCATACTTCCTGCGTAACTCATTAACTGAGTGAAAATGGCGATCAGAGGATATGATTCACCCCTTTATGTCTTTTCCCTTTTACAGTGCCTTGCAAAAGTGTTTACACCTCCTAAACTTTATTATGCTTTGTCACACTACAGCCACAGAGTCCAACGTATTTTATTGAAATTTTATGTGACTAGAAGGACAGTAATAAATGGGTTTCAAAGGTTTTTACAATAACAGCCGTACAAATGTGGCATGCATTCGTATTCAGCCCCTCTGACTCATGTTCTTGCCCACTCTTCTTCATAAAATAAGTCCAACTCAGTCAGATTAGTCTTCTCTCAGTTTTCAAGTCCTAAAATAGAGTTTCAGTTGTATCTGGGTGTGGACTTTGACTGGACGATTCAAACACATGAATATGCAGGAATGATGCCGGAAGATGTTGATGAGCTCCTTCAGTGACAGACTGCTGCATCCCAGGTGCATGAAGGAGCGTTTTCGCACGTCCTTCCTCCCCGCAGCTGTTAGGCTCTACGACCAAAACTGCTCCCTGCCAACTCAATAATGTTTACACCCCAGCTGTAATTTTCTCTGTTTAACTCACTAGATTAACGTTTCTGCTGCTGTTATTTACACATCTGTTCCACTGTTCTCCTTTCCACAGTTTATATTCTGTTAACTTCTTGAAAAGAATCCGTTTACTTTTTTATGCACAACTTCACATGCACATTCTGTAAATATTTTTTGTTTTTAAATGATACTACTCAGTTGCATATTCTAATCTGAGTATGCCACTTTATTTTTAATCACTGCACGTCTTTAATGTACATATTATTCTTAATTCTGTTTTTTTACTTTTCTGCTTCTATTACCTGCCACTTTGCTGCTATTGCAGTTGAATTTCCTCTTTGTGGGACTCTACTTACTAAGTAGTTGTATTTTGAAGGCAGTTAGTTGCACTGGATCAGAGTAAAGGTTACAGAGAGTACAAAAGCATACCACACTTTTCCGATTCTAAGGTTTTAAAATAAATCATGTAATAAAACACGATACTTTGCTTCACAATTATGTTATACTTTTATAAATTCCCAGTTATATACACTAAAGTTTTGAGGCTGAAATCGAAACAAAATGTGTAAAAGGGTTTCCTTTGCAGGGTGTTGTATTTCTCTACTCATTTAGGTCAAAGGTCCAATCAATTGGCTGTGCTTGAAGAACTTGTTTGCTTGGAAGACGTGATGATGAGTCGACAATCACCTCGTCAGCTGTCGCTGCAAATCCCACCTGCTTCCACTCTGCTAGCGCCAGGAAAAAAAATAACAGGAGCTGACCAGAAGCCAATACAGCTTTGACCAACGGCTTTCCTGCAGCAGCTCTTCGAATGACGACGTGCGTTGAAACGCGTATTGGTCCAGCCTGTCCTGGAGATCTCATGGACAGTTGGGTTGCAGAACTAGAAGAAAGCAAGGTGCCTAATGCTGTTTGTGTGCGCCATGTCAGTGATTGACGAAGATTAGCACATAATTACAGGGTGGTCGTGAAGTTGCCCCTCAGCTCAGCAGGAAGAGCAGCATCACCTCCCTCACACAAACACAGCCTGCCCGTGTCGTTTATGTTTATTGGCTTGCCAGACAATAAAGCCCTCAGGCAGGGTCATCGTTTCAAACCACTTTGGTTTTTGACAGCAAGGAATTTATTGTTGGGGTCAGGGATAGCACTGATGCACAGCTTCTGGCCCAGACTTCCTCCTCCTCGCCATGTAAGCTGTCAGTAAATGTTACCTGACCAACTCACTCACCTGTGATCTTACTGCAGAAACATGCCGGAGGCCGGCGGTGGGTTTAGCCGCCGCCCCCCCCCCCCCCTGTGAGCACGCTGGTCTCTCTGTCACCAACACAATCTCTCTCCACTCTGACACGCGCTTAAATATCCCCAAACAATCAAACGTTGAAACTTCATCTGTCCTGCTTCCGATTTAGCTGCGAAATGTTTCCACAAATATGGACAGCTTCTTGCACGTTGTGGAGGCTGACGTGCGAGAGGGGATGAGGAAGGGCACCTTATTTTTAGAGGTCACTTAAAGGAAAAAAGAGCCGCGTTGGGGCGGTCAACCTCCGGTGAGGCCTGACCTCTCTCCTCAGGTAGCCCCACTCCCCTCCTCCTCTCACCAATAGACCTGAGTGACAGGGCCATGAGAAAAGCCTCTGACAGACATCAAACGGCGGTCTTTGTGGGAAAGACCCACACAAGGTTTTTAGCATACCCCTAAGGTCACCAGAGGTCAACTTTCATGTCATCACAGGCCTTGTTTAGGGTCAGAGGTTATTGGCATACCTGTGTAGCGCCACTCAGACTGTTCCTCTGAGGAATTAGCCCCACTTGCCCCAGTTAAAAGAACTTGATTACCGGAGAGACTATTTATGGTTTGTTTACAGCCATTGTTGTGCTTGTTAGGGGAAGTGGGGATAATCTGAGTGTGAAATAAGGCAGGGTGCTTTTAGGTTCCCAATGGTTACAATAATGAGACTGTTGTCAGCTTCAGGTTTGTCTGTTATGGGGTTTAGATCATAGGAAATAACATTTCCTACTTTATCCCAGGAATTCCGTCTGGATAATGACACTGTTGACAGAAAGGATTATCCTTTATCCTCGAAAAGCCAAAAAACAGAAAATATTATCATCTTGCAGAGAGACTTAGCTCGGCGGTATCTGACCGGAATTATGAGCAAGTTATGGATTAGGACAAATGTTCTTGGCGTTGGGGCGTCGCGTGGCGTAGTGGTTGGAGCGGGCACCCCATGTGCAGAGGCTTCGGTCCTCGACGTGGCCTTCCTCCGGTTCAAGTCCCATCCTGGGCGACCTTTGCCGCATGTCTTCTCTCCCCCTTCAAAAACTCTGTCCACTGTCAATAAAGGCCACTCAGGCCAAAAAAAAAAAAACCTTTAAAAAAATGTTCTTGACATTAGCATTCATTTAAGAACAGTGATGGAGGGGTAAATGGGAAGGAAGCATGTAGAACGCCAGGACATGCCAAAACACTTGAAACGTGTTTGGTAGTTTTGAGACTGAATGTTAATTTGCATGTTTGGTGTTATTTGACTTGACTTTGTATTTATAATAAATTTTGATTGCTTGTGTTCACTTTATCCTTTTTCAATTATTTATTTGTCTTATTTCATGATTTTTATTTGCTCTTTGCTCTATCATTTTTACCTTTTCTAAAAGTTCTTTCACTTCCTTTATCATTGACATTTATTTATCATCTCTTATTTTTTGTAAAGGTTTTGCAGCCACAGTGGCCTTTATTTGATGTAGATAGTACAGAAAGGGGGAGAGACATTCGGCAAAGGTCCACGGGGCGGGAGTCGAACCCTGGACAACAGCTTCGAGGGCTGAGGCTGAACATGGAGCCACTACACAACGCGACGCCCCTATCATCTCTTGTTTTAATCAATCATGGAGATCTTTTATTTTTTCAGCTCATATTGTACTTCACATTCAGTTTATTATTACATGACATGCTTGGCTCCAGTATAAGACATACCTAATTTTTGGCAAGCTGGGCACTTTACAAAAAATAATAATATTATTTAGTCTGTTTTTCATACATTATGTTTTTTTCCAACAGTATATTGTGTATTTTCTTTTCCATTGTAGCTATGGTTCAATGTTAAGGGTCTTAGTTATAATGAAGGAGGAACCTCCGCCCCAGTTTTAAGTCATCTGCAGCCTCTAACAGGTCTTCTTTCAGGGTTCTTCTCTTTTCGCTCCATCCATCTCCCCATCAACTTTTACTAGCTTCTCTGTTCCACCACCATGTTTCACTGTGGGTGATGTGCTGTATTTGTTTTTCTGCCACATATAGCGTCTTGCATGTAGACCAAAATGTTCTGGCCTCATCTGACCACAACCATTTATTCGACATGTTTGTGATATCCCTCTGTGAATTGTGGCACACTACAATCAGGAATTCTTATAGCTTTCCTTTAACAATGAATTCTTCTTGTTGCTCCTCAATAAGATATTTATTATGATTTCGCTGCTCTGTCGACAGATCTTCCCACCTGACCTGTGGATCTCTGCAGCTCCTCTATGGGCCTGTTGGCTGCTTTTCTGACTGAAGATTTCCTTGGCCCGCCTGTCCGTTTTAAGTGGACAGCAATGTCATAGTAAGTTTGTAGTTAAATCATACACTCTCTAAAACATCTTTACAGAACAGCTGAACTTATACTGAAATTAAATAAAATCTTGAAGGCACTGGATTTTATTTAGGGCCATCAAAGGAAAGTGGGATTTTGTTTTAGTACAACATTTTGAAAGCCATAAACAGTGGGTTTAGTATTTTTGGATTTTTCTCAAAATTTTTAGCGGAAAATCCGCCTTTTTGGAGATTTGTTTCATGTAGCAAGGAAAGAAAATGTAGTTTGGCAAGCTGGAATATACAGCCACAATGGCTGAGGTTTGCAAAGTGGACAATCCAGGGCCCTCAATTATTAACCAAAGCAGTGTCTCCAATAACGCTGGCCACAGCCGTCTCAAATGTGGTTAGCTCTGAGGTGATCTGTGCAACAAAATGACACCGAGCCTTAATCAGCTTACAGTATTTTGTAAATTTTTCGCTATTTTGTTCTACTTTATTATTTATTCCTTTGTGGTTTCATTATATATATGGATGCTCAGTTTAAGGATGTATATGGTTTAAATCAATAAGATGCATACACAAAGGATTGGGTTTATGAGAGGATGCAGGGCCAAGAGTTCAGTTTGGGTTTATTGTCCTGCTCATTTTGAGTGGAAGCATATGCTGAAGTAAGGTAATAAGCTGCTGCAAAGTACTGTCTATTTGAACTCTTGGATTTTCACCTCTAAAGTTCAATAATTTCTTTTTTTTTCATTTTATAATGTTTACATACACGTATTGGCCCCCTTCATCTTAGAGAATTGTTTACTCTAAGCATCTGTGCAATAATTTTGTTTTTGTGTCTGCAGACTATTACGTATTTTTTTGTATTCAAATTTTACAGTACAGGGTTGCGTATATTGTGTCAGCTCATGTTCAATGACACTAATAGGTTTTAAAAGCAGGTTTAGATGGCATTGAGTTATAATTCCATTCTGTAGTTACTGCTTTAATTGTGAAAGACTCAGAAAAGACCACTTTTAATCTTTCTGTATTACAAAGTTCTATAAACCTTGAATTGTTTTTCTTTTCTTTTTGTGTTCAAACAATAAGCTACAACTTGAAGAGTGTTCTGTTGGATGGTCAAGTGTTCTTCCAAAGCACTTATTTACAGCAAAAATCTTGGAATTTCAGAATTTAACATTTTTTATGTTTTTTTAAAACAATTTTCAAGTGATTTGGCAAAAAGAAGAAATTCACAAATAAAAACATTGCAACTTTTGTTGCAACTTCTCACAAAAGGCATTTTTGGCCCCAACAATCACAAAAAAGGACTGCAAAATCCTGTTGGGACTGGAGAATGTGGTGTGACCAAATATGGTTAATTCAGGGTGTTTCTATATGCAAATAACGGTGAACGGGGATGAGTATCTAGGTATTCACATGTAGGATTTATCAACAATTGATTGCGGAGGAACATGCGTACCAGAGGCCACCGAACATTTGATAAATCCGGATTTTGACTGTTCGTACGAACATTCTAAATTTTATTTATAGGATAGAATATAGGAGAAGTTTCTATGAACGTTTGATGAATAAGCGGCCCAGGAGTGCCATTTATTTCCCTTGCCTCTGATTAGCTGTACCCCTAAGAGCGGAGATAAGGAACTGATTGTGGACGTTAGCTTCTGAGGTAGCGCTAAGGCGGTTTCCACTGTGCCTTTTAATGGATGTTAAGGTATATTTGGTGTCCCTATCCCCCTCAAATATCGGCGGTCCACTGCATCCTTTTTCCTTTGACTTCACATTTTCTTGCAGATTTGTGTTGGTCTTTCACATGAAGCTCCATTGAAAACACATGGAAATGCTCGTGATTGTAACAAGACAACATGACAAAATGTGACAAAAGTTCAATGGGTATGAAAACAGTATGAAAAACAGTAAACAGTATGTTGCTGTTGATAGAAACTGCAGGGCTGGAGTCAACGTACCAGAACTTGTGGTCATAGAAGAAGAGCAGAGCTGATGAGGATGTCCTGGTGCATCACTTCCAGCTCCTCTGCTGTAATGCTTTTACTGTCAGTACAGTACCGGGGGGACTTTGAGGGCCACGTGCCTCGATGGAGAATGTGCTGAACCAGGAGGAAGCTCTTCTGCTGTCACCATCCCACGGAGGGTAAGGAGGGAGAGGGCTCGCGGTGGGGGTTGTTGTTTAGCATGGCCTGTACACATTTATCCACGTGGGAAACGGTGACATATTAAACCGCCGTCACACACAGCCCAGTGTCACTGCTGAGGAATGCTAGTGGTGGGATTATCTCAAACTTCCCACAGAAAAACAGAGAAAGAGAGAGAGAGAGGGAGGGAGAGCTGGGAGTTTCTGCTTTCCTTTATGTTCGGTAATCAGCTGTTCTGTTTTTATTTTCAGCAGTCCTGAGAAAAAACCCCCTTAGAGCAGGTTGTACCGATGCCGCCTAATAATAGTCCCCTCTCTTATGGGACGCTGAATGAAATCCCCATGTGTGAGGCAAAGTTTTGTCTCGCTCTTTACCTCCATAACCATTTAAAGGTTGTCGCCGCTGTTTTGTTACGTACTGAACTCTAGTTTCATCACCCGCCCCAGCTCAAACTTTCCCTTTCTTCCCCCCCCCCTCCATCTCATGTTTACAGTTGATTTGCATCGTGGCCTGGGAAGAATGGGTGAGCAGTTTTTTTGTTGTTGTGTTGCTGGCAGAGGGGGTTTCCCACCAGTTTCTCCCTCTCATCCGGCTGAATCAAAACACCTCTGTGTTGCTGCCGGTGATGTCATGGCCCAGAATCTGCTCAAAGCTGTTTCCCTGGGAAACCCCATATCAGGAAATCCAGACCCCCCACCCCTCCACCCCCACCCCCACCTCCTCTCCCCTTGATTGTTATAGCAGTACAGCTTGGAAAGGATTAGGTCCCCATCTTGCTGGCCAAGATGAGATGGAGATGGCCAACTTGAACTTAGTGAACTCAGTCTAACTGCTCTCATCTTCCTTAGCTCTTTATAATATATGCTTCAAAAGTTCTTGTTGAGGAAGTGCGCTATGCTGGCAGATTATCTGGGTCATTTGCCTTTAGACTCACATAAACTGTATCAGTAATTAGTAACCTCCACTCATGACATCTGAAGGTATTTCTCCTTCATTTTTCTATGTCTTTTGTGCAATGCTCAAGACCATCGGCATGCTGCTGCCACCACCATGCTGCCCAAACCTTGTCCAGGCGCCAAGCAGCTCAATCTTTGTCTCATCTGACCATGACATTTTTCCCCAGAAGGTGTTTGACTTGTCCATGTGGACAACTGCAAATTCCAGTTGAGCTTGAAGGTTTTCTACTTCACTGCGGACACTAGTGGTCCACCATCTTCCAGTTTATAGGCTTGAAGAATGGCAATTCATAAAGTTGTTCCGGAGCCTTCTAACCTGTTTCCTTTCATCAAAGGCTAAGGGGTTTGGGTCAGATGCTAAACTTGGACCCAGCTAGGTGTTCTATCAGGGCTATAATCACAAACACGTATTTAAGCTGATCTTTGAAAGGATAAAACAGACCAACTTTAGACTTCTAGAACTGCTTCCCCAAAGCTCCAACCTCAACCCTATTGACGGTCTGCGGCAGGAAACCAACCAATTTAAACAAGCTCTACTAACTTTCTAAAGAAGAACGATTAAATCTCCAACCAGATTTGTGTCAGAAGTATTTTGATGGCTACAGAAAGTGGGGGGAGGAGGTGCAACTTGCTGAGTTTGTTTGCAGACTTTTAACCTTTCATAAAAAAGAAATTCCCTGTAAAGTCAAAGGTGGGCATGCAATCCACAGCTTTAAATTCACTGAAGTCGTATATTGCACAATCGGTCCGACAAGCAAAGGAATGATCCAAGTAAATCATTTAAAGCCCAAAGTCTGATGCCGGAATCTACACCTCCGTATGGAACCTTATTTGGGAGGGTAGTGAATGCAAAGGCATTCATTAACTGGAAAAACAGACAAGAGTCTTTTTCTCCTGTGATGCATGCTGCAGAGAATTAGAGTAAAATGGCAGGATGTATTTCTGCAAGACAGTGTCAGTGGTCACTCGGCTGTTAAGTGGTCTACATGTAGCACTGGCCTGTTTGCTGTATAGAGCTCTCACCAGTAAAAACGACATTATTTTTATGAAAAAAAAAAAAGTTAAAATGAGGGGGCCTCATTTATAAAGCTTGCTTACGCACACAACAGGGTCTGAAGATTGGGTAAAGTCACTTTCTGCGCAAACTTTGTGATTTATAGAAAAAACCGTGGCGGAGAACGAAAACACTTTGATCGGCCTTTTTCTGTGTCAAGCACTAAAATAGATAAACAATGAATGATTGCAATAATGTTTTGTTCCGTGCCTCCATGTCATCCACAAGCACCTCGATTTCAGTCTCAGTGGAATTGTTTTCTATCGACTTTTCGTTTGCCATGGTTACCAGTGAAATCCCACAAATCAGCCGGGTTTAGTCTAAACAGCATATTCATTACGCAGGGTACTTTGCATTTACCATTTATGGCAGAAAGTGGGATAGGATCCAAAATCACCTGATCACATTTTTAGTGATAGTGTGATTTATAAAGTGGAAAATGCGTGTAGCTGTGCGTACTCAAGGTTTTATAGATTGGAAAATGTATTTGCTTAAGTAAATATTTTAGTTGAGCTTAAGTACAGTTGTAGTAAGGGTTCTACGCAAAGTTTGATCATCTTTACATATTGTGTTTTACTGTTTACAATTTACATTATTAGCAAAGTGTTATTTACTCATTTTAACTATATTTTTAGCTCATTTTGTTCTTTGTTCATTTATTATTTTGAGATATATCTTTTCTTATTATAGTCTGACTGATGTTCTAGCAATTAGAGCCAAGTTGACACTTTACTTTAAAAAGAAATGTATATGTATTTTTTTTTCTGCAGTTGTTTGGAGCTATTTTGTTTCATTTAATGGACTTGGATCTCTTTTTGTGATAAAAAAAAAAATATTAATCATATGAGTTTGCACTTCTAGTCACTGTATGACATCCCTTCATGGTAGTTTGGTTTTCCATTTTGGTGACCTTCCATCACCTTTCAGTTTGGGTGAGTCTTTCTGGCCTTTCTGCTATATTGCCAGGACAACACAGGAAGCCCCTGAACTTGTAGTTCTTTCAGCTTGGTCATCACTTGGTAACTTCGCCAAGAAGGAATCTAATCATGGAAGCTACAAAACAAAACAAAACCACACAGGAAAAAAAGGACAGTACATTTGATTACTAACATTGGAAACACTTGGTATTGTTAGAAACCATAGAACTGGACTAACCAGACCAGAACTTTAAATACTTTGCATTATTTTGAGAGCCATTCTTGGGTCCTCAGTGATACCCAGGTCAACAGTGATACATGTCAGAGGCTCTGTTTACCAGCTGCAACTCATCTTGGTAAAAATAACTTTATTTAACAATGTAAATTCTGATTGATTCGTTTGCATTAAAACAGATGGGAGGGTATGCATGTTTTCTTTTCTCATTCCTAATGAGTGGATTTGCTTCTGAATGCCTATGTATGAAGTGTGTGTGAGTAGTGTGTTTATGTTTACCTTTGCGTTGACGTGTGTGTGTGTGTGCTGTATGCGTGTCGCTGGGTGTGTTTGGGTGTGTGTTTGCCGTGGCTTTTAGAATGTTGAGCCATCAGGCTGCGCAGCTCCCACAGGGAAGGGCAGGAATGCACAGAAGAATGTCTTCACTCCTCACCTTCATCCTCCCGTGTCTCCTCTTCTCCCTCCGCGTCTGCACTTATCACATCCTGTCAATGTGCTATTACAGGATAAGGCAGACATTGCATTCTTCCCATTCGATGTTTCCTTTGTGATAAAAGCGAATGAATAAAAACCACCCAGTTTATCGCTGGAAATAAACATTTCTGCCTAATTAGCGGCGGGGCTCGAAGGACATGTTGTTCCGGCTTCTTACTTTTTTTTTTCTCTCTCTCAGCATCAAATGTTCAAAGACTTTAACGTCCGGCCTCATGTACACAAACGGTTTTTAAATTGAGGCGTCGCTAATGTGTTTGAGTTCGTGGTCTTCACTGGTTGTCTCTCCACGTCCTCCCCCGTCCCTGGTGACACTGAGGGTCACTGCGGTTGTTACTGACAGAGGGGGCACGTGGTGGTGAGCACATTTGTGCATTTGTTACTCTGTTCCCGAATGCTTCTATCAAACAAAAACCTGACCCCTGCATGAGATGGGAAAGTTCCAGAATTTCAATTTATTCAAAAATGATGCGCTCTCTGTAGTGGTTAATAAAAAAGATGATTTAATTCCAAGAAATTGAATTGGGATCTCTATCATAATAAAGGAAATTTAAAGAAGACAAAAATGCCCGGCATGAAAAACTCCAGCAAAAGTTTGTTTTATTTGAGTATCTAGGATGCAAAGAGGTTCTTCCTCACCACTTCGTTCCATCCATCCATCCATCCATCCGTCCATCCATCCATCCATCCGTCCATCCATCCATGTTTGTCCTGAAAAAGTCTGGAATTTATACTATTTGTCCTTCCTTCCTTCCTTCCTTCCTTCCTTCCTTCCTTCCTTCCTTCCTTCCTTCCTTCCTTCCTTCCTTCCTTCCTTCCTTCCTTCCTTCCTTCCTTCCTTCCTTCCTTCCTTCCTTCCTAGGTTATGAAACTGATAATTAAAAAAATATATATTATTGTTAATCATCCATCCATCCACTTCTGCTCTGGGTGTAACAGGTGCAGGTCCAATACTTTCCAGTTTGCCTTGACAATCCCTGGGCATTTCCTGGGCCAAAGAGAATCAGTGTCTGTCCAGCAGGTAATTCTAGGTTCGGCCTTGGGTTTTACCCTGGAAAAAGGAAGGTATTCCGGATGCATCGTAATCAGATGAGTGAAACCGTCTGGGCTCATAAAAGCCAGGGGTTTACTATAAGCTCTCTCTGCCGACCTTCATCCACGGTCGTGTGATGAGGACCATGCCTTGAACAATAAGAAAATAAATACAAGCAGCTAAAATTAGCTTCTTCTGTATCATGGCCAGGCTTTGTAATGCTAAAACAAATATTTTAGTATAAACTAAAGATGCTAAGTTCTTGAAGCATGTGAACACCATTAGGGATAAACCACAATTTGAATGCTTACAACCACAATCTCTATCCAATGACATGAGGGTTCTTATGTAAAGTAATAGTTATTCTACCAGGAAGGTGACCTTTATTGCACGTCATAGCAGTTGTTTACTTTGCTGCAGCAATTACTGGCTGCCAAACTCCCAACCCGTCTTATTGTGGACAGGTCAAACAAGAGCTGCTAAACACCCGAATCTCAACAACACACGCGGATGTGTAACTTTCCCTTTCCTACCCATCACACCCCCGCCGCTGCCACATGTGCACAGGGAACCCTGCTGTAAACACCGGCTGATGTAAAAGGAACGTGGGAGAGGCTCGCTCTGGAGAACCCAGCCTTTGTTGACATTCTCCGGCGCTGACGTCAGCTGTGGGCGAAGGGGCTTGGTGGATCAACAGTGACCATGCGGGAGAGTCGTGTTTACTTACCTGGGGGAAAAAAGGAAAAGAATATTAATGTCCCAGCAGGGTTGTTTGCTTCAGCAAACAGGAGGGAGAAAACACAGAGGCAGGGTGAGCAGCGGGGCGGAATAAGTAAACGTGGAAGAAAAAAAAAGTCACATGAAGAAAAGTAAAAGTAAAGATTTTGTTACATTCTAGCAACACATTTTCTATTTATTTTATTGGGCTTTTAGGTAATAATCAACACAAGGCAGCTCATAATTGTGAATTGGAGGGAAAAGGCTCCTCCGGCCATCCTCTATATCTGCTTATCCTTGCAGGGTCGAGGGGGCAGTCATTGAGCGAGAGGCAGGGTACAAGGAGACACACAGGACAAACAACCATGAGCACACACATTCATACCTAAAGGCAATTCAGAGTGAAAAGCTACATGGTTTTCGAAATATTTTTCGGAAAATACCATCCTGACTCCACTGAAACAAGGTGGTGGCAGCATCATGCTGTGAGGATGCTTCTCTTCAGCGGTGACAGAGAAGCTTGCAGGTTGAATATAAATGCATGTCACATTTTTGTTGACTTGAAAACCGTTTTGATTTGAAAACATCAAGTTACAATAACGCACATTCACGTTTTCAGGTACAAAATGACAAAAAAGTGAACTCGTCCAAGGGATATGAATTCCTTTTGCAAGGTGCACAAAAAGAGCTGCATAGGAAATAAATGGCCGGGATCATGGCAGAACTGTTCGCTAAAGTAAAGCTTGCGACCCCAGACACCTGCACACGTCAAACTCTGACATAAGAGACGTAACTTCAAGGCCCTTTCTTTAGTTGTCCCCGTCATAGTTTATTCCGGTAGATGTAATAGTTCACTGATCTTTCTGTCCACACACTCTGTTATCCTTTTACACACACTGCTCCATCATCTGTCCATGTTTTATATCATGGGACCGACAACAAACTCCTGCAACTTTTCCGCTTTGGCTCCTTCTCTCCTGCTGCCCCGCAGCTCATTCAGTGTTCATCACAAGTGTGACATTTATGATTTAGCTGGCAGGGATCATCCTCTGGGTGTGGTGGAAAGACAGCTTTTAGCCGAGTTCTCATGAGCACACATCTCAGCTTAGGCAACTAACGCTCCCAGCTGCAGGCCATCCAGAGACGCTTCTGTTTAGCTTTATTCACCTTTTAGGAAAGGTTTGACATGAGCCGCACCCAAGCGCTCCACATCTCCTTGCGTTCAGAAACACAGCTCAGGCAGATTCCAAACATTTCCTTCATCACCCATCAGTCATGCATTGTCATGTCAGTAGTTTTAAAGAGGAATGCAGGCAGGTGGGGACGGCTGTATCGGCTCAACTTGTGTTAAAGGTATGCGGGTGCTATGAGCAGCTTTCACAGCTTCTGATCATCTGTCTACAAATCTAACATCAGACAGGTGAAGCAGAAGAACCACTGATGACAGCTTCTGCTAAAGCAGTTTACTGATCCCACACATGGCTGCATGGTGGAGCAGCTGTTTGTACTGTTGCCTTGCAGCAAGAAGATCCTGGGTTTGGTATGAGGTCTTTCTTGCATGTTCTCCCTGTGTATGCCTAGGTTCTCATTGGGTACTCCGGCTTCTCCCCACAGCCCAGCAAAGTGACCGTTAGGTTAATTGGTCTCTGTAATTTAGCCTTTAGGTATGACAGCGTGTGTGCATAATTCCCCTAGGAGTCTCTGTGTTGCCCTGAGATGGACTGGGTTCCCATCCAGGATGTACCCTGCCTCTCGCCCAATGACCACAGGAGCTAGCCTGCACGGATAAAGCTAAAGTAGATCAATACCAGATAACAGAGATTAAATGCTGTCCAAAACCACCTGGTGTTGTTAGAGAAGCACACAAATAGAATAGAATAGAAATTCTAGGAACAGATAAAAATCGGCCCCCATGAAAAAACAAATGCTAGGAAATCATGAAAAGTGACGCTATATATTATTATTAATGTCACTGGATTGGGTTCATGCTTTCGGAGCACGCTAGACAAAGATAGCCTAAAGATTTACCATTTAAAATGCTAACTAATGTTAGCGATGTAAAACATTGAGACTTTGCCAAGGATTTAGAGAAAGAGTCAAGTGTTGAATATTATTTACAATCGTTTTAAAGTCTTTTTAGACAGATTGTGCTTGTTGGATTTTTTAAATGTGCAAAATTAAACTTGATCTTACGCTACGATATATATATATATATATATATATATATATATATATATATATATATATATATATATATATATATATATATATATATATATATATATATACATATATATATGTATATATATATATATTGGTACTCCACCTCCCTTTCACCAGCCACAAACATTCATGTTGAATGAATCTGCCTATGTAACTGATTCTAGCCCACCAAGGGCTTGAGAATCCCACCAGTCCACTCCCCCACAAACCTGTAAGGATAAAGGAGGTGTAGAAACTAGATGCATAGAAGTAAAGCACCTTAATACAGAAACATTTTTATGTCATCCAGGTTATGGGTTATTCTCTTCAACTCACTTTTTAATAATCTTATCATTAGAGATGAGTCACTTTAAACAATTTGTGTAGTTGAAACCTAACCCAGTAGGCGGAGTCAACCTCATAACTCAACCCTGTTGTGTTCAACCAAAACAGAGCTACACTTTCAACATGCTGCTTTAAAACAAAACACGTTGGTTTCCAAAAATTACATGAAATCTTCACCAATATTAGCCTGTAATACAAACACATTTTTTCCTTCTTCTGGTAGTCACCAGGTCATGAAGAAATTGAAAATGAACTCAAGCTATTATTTTCAATGTAGAAAAGGTTCCATTAAAATTGATTCACTTTTGAATGCAACTTAACACTGATAGACCTTGAATTAGAAAGAAACCTGCCGCCTTACAGGTAATAAATCAAGTTTTCTTTGTTTATTTTAGAAAGAGGCAGATTAACAGGAGGTGAATGGAAACTGTAAGAATGGAACACAAAACTTCCCCTAAAAGTTTGTATTCTTCCTTGTGGGAATTTTTCTGTGTTTTAAAAAAAGACTTGATGACAGAAGAGCATAAGCACCGTGACTCCTAAATGGCAGCTTATTGAGCAAACATTTCCTAATCACATTTATAGTTCCCAAACTGGATAAGATTCATAGACACAACATTTGGCATTCTATGCTGTGCATTTTGTTATGATTTAAGATCCTAATGTTCTGACTTGTTTAATCAAGTGATTCTGTTGACTTGTAAATGAATTAAATTATGATCATCCAGGTTGTGGAGATGACCTGTCCAGGGTCATCTCAACAAAATTGTGTTGCCATTTTTTTTATCATGATCTACAGTGCGTTAAAAAAAAGAATTTTCCCCCTTACTTTACTTTTGTACCACTCTTTAAAGGTTCAGGTGCACGTCAAACTAATTTAATATCAAATCAAGGTAAATCAAGTCAAATCAAGGTAATCAAGAGGTAGACTTGCTGATGGGCTTTACCCCATTGTCCTGTTACATAGGCAAAGTGTGCCTGGCCTTAAGGTCAAAAAGTTTTATGCGGACATTCACCATCAGGGAAGCTGAATTTATAGTTCCAACAATTGCTGCAAATTATCCAGGTCTTGTAGCTGCAAATCCACCCCACATTATAACACCACCACCAATTCAATTCAGTTTATTTATATTGTGCCAATTCATAACAGATGTCATCTCAAGGCACTTTACAAGAAAAGTCATTTTCAATGAGTAGTACATGCATTCCAATCAGTTTAAAAGTTTTCTATTTAAGGAATCCCAGAAGATTGCGTCGAGTCATTGACTTGCAGCATTGACTCGAAGCATTGACTCTTCCTGAACGAACACATAGCAACAGTAGATAGTTGCTTGCATTGTGTCATTACTTCACAGCAATCCCTCATATGGAACAAGCATGAAGCGACAGTGGAGAGGAAAAAGTGATGGCTTTCACTCAGTGGATTTACATGCAGTAAGAGAAAACCGAATTATTGCCCTAGTCCGACTGAATTCTGACTTTTGAAATGCATGTATACACCTTTGTCTGGCTGAAGTCGAACCGAACTTGTCTACCCCTAATCGAGCTAAGACACCAAGATAATGTGGTTAAAAAGCCGAACTTCTCTGCATGTAAACATGGGAGCTCCCCCTTCTGGAAGTGACGAGACCACAGACGTGGGAACAACAACAACTTTACGACAACAACACAGCAGCAACAATGAGCGTAATGCAATCAAAAGGTACAGTACTTACAAAATGTACTGTGCTGCAACGTTGTTGTCCATTTCTTTGCTCATTGTGGATATGCTGTTCTTACTCTGTCTGCTTCACTGTTACCAGTATTTTTTTTACAATTAGTGTGATGCTATAGGACCACCAAAAGAATACCAACACAGAAAGCCGCATCCCGCCACCTACGTTTACTGAATCGAAAGCTCTTCGTTCAATGACTCAATTTTCTGAGTGACATGTAAACTGGGATAAAGGCTACCATTCTGTTTAGGGTATTCAATTCAATTCAATTCAATTCAATTCAATTCAGTTTATTTATATAGCGCCAATTCACAACAGATGTCATTTCAAGGCACTTAACAAGAAGTCATTTCAATACATTTATACAAACATTCAAATCAGTTAAAAAGTTTCCTATTTAAGGAATCCCAGCAGATTGCGTCAGTCATTGGCATGAGGTTGGGCCCCGTTGATGCAGACTTTCCAACCACAGCAATCCTTCAGCAATCCCTCATACTGAGCAAGCATGTAGCGACGGTGGAGAGGAAAAACTCCCCTTTAACAGGAAGAAACCTCCAACAGAACCAGGCTCAGTAGGAGCGGTCATCTGCCACGACCGTCTGGGGGTTTAAGAAGACAGAGCAGAGACACAGAAGGAACAGAGGATTTGATATAAGAGAACTTTCTATGTTACAGAAAGTAAAAAGTTGATAACAGGACACAGTGGATGTTCAGTTACTGGGAGGATCATCCCAGTCGATGCCCCCGTCCAACAGGGCATTGCAGCCAAGCAGGATACCAGACCAGGTATATCTTCCATGGAGAGAAAAACACTGAGAGAAAACAAAGTTAACAGTCGAAATAACAGAATGTACTGTAATACAACTGGAGAGTCGTAGGAGAAAAGGAAGTAGCAGAGTGAAGAAAATTGGTAAGTCTGTCCTCCAGCAGTCTAAGCCTATAGCAGCATAACTACAGAGATAGCTCAGGATGACCTTAGCCACTCTAACTATAAGCTTTATCAAAAAGGAAAGTTTTAAGCCTGGCCTTAAAAGTAAACAGAGTGTCTGCCTCACGAGTAAAGCTGGGAGCTGGTTCCACAGGAGAGGAGCCTGATAACTAAAAGATCTGCATCCCATTCTACTTTTAGAAATCCTAGGAACTACAAGTAAACCTGCAGTCTGAGAGCGAAGGGCTCTGTTAGGAACATATGGAACAATTAGATCTCTGATGTATGATGGAGCTGATTATTAAGGGCTTTGTATGTAAGAAGAAGGATCTTAAATTGTATTCTGGATTTAACAGGGAGCCAATGAAGGGAAGCTAAAACAGGAGAAATGTTATCTCTCTTTTTAATATTCATCAGAACTCTTGCTGCCGCATTTTGGATCAACTGAAGGCTTTTAATGACATTTTGTGGACTACCTAAAGAAAGAATTACAGTAGTCCAGCCTTTAGGTAACAAATGCATGGACTAGTTTCTCAGCATGACTCCTGGACAGGATGTTTCTAATTTTAGCAATATTCCGGAGGTGAAAGAAAGAAATCCTAGAAACCTGTTTAATATGTTATTTAAATGTCAAGTCTCGGTCAAAAATAACGCCGAGGTTCTTTACGTTATTACTGGGGGCCAATTTAATGCCATCCAGATGAAGTGATTGACTAATCAGTTTCTGTTTAAGAAGTTCTGGTCCAAAGACAGCAACTTCTGTTTTGTCAGAATTTAAAAGCAAAAAGTTTAGGGTCACCCATGTTTTTATGTCTTCCAGACATGCTTGTAATCTACTTAACTGACTGGGTTCATCAGGATTTATGGATAAATATAGTTGTGTATCATCTGCATAGCTGTGGAAATTTATCCCATGCTGTCTAATGATTCTACCAATTGGGAGCATATATATGGTGAACAGAATTGGTCCAAGCACAGAACCTTGTGGAACTCCACAAGTAACCCTTGACAGTGAAGAAGATTTATCATTTAGATGAGCAAACTGGAATCTATCAGACAAATATGATTTAAACCAGCCTAGTGCTGTTCCTTTGATCCCTGCAACATGTTCAAGCCTTTCTAAGAGAATATTATGATCGACTGTCAAAAGCAGCACTGAGATCTAACAAAACCAGAACGGACACAAGTCCATTATCTGAGGCCATGAGAATATCATTAGTAACCTTCACCAGTGCTGTTTCAGTGCTATGATGAGCTCTAAAACCTGACTGAAACTCTTCAAACAGCTCGTTACTGTTTAGATGCTCACAGGCTTGATTAGCAACAATTTTCTCAAGGACTTTGGATAAGAAAGGAAGGTTAGATATAGGTCTGTAATTCACTAAGTCATCTTGATCAAGGGAAGGTTTCTTGAGTAAAGGTTTATTTACAGCTATTTTAAATTCCTGTGGTACGTATCCGTTTACTAAGGATAGATTCATCATATCCAAAATGGGGCCAGGAACAAAATGGAACACTTCTTTAAATAATTTGGTTGGAATTGGGTCCAACATACAAGTTGAAGGTTTAGATGAGGCTAATATTTTTGATAATTCCGAAAGCTCGACTGAATCAAAACAGCCTAGACACAACTGAGGTTCTACAGTTCTTTCCGATACCGCCTCATTTACTGAGGAAGAAGTAATCATGTTTGGGAGGATGCAAATGATTTTATTTTTAATAGAATTAATTTTATTTATGAAGAATCCTATAAAATCATCACTGATAAGAGCTGGGGGACTCTGTGTAAGTTTGGCAACTGTACTAAAAAGAAACCTAGGATTGTTTTCATTCGCCTCTATTAATGATGAAAAATATGCTTTTCTAGCTTGTCGAAGGGTCTTTTTATATAGCAGTAGACTGTATTAACTTGATTATTGCCATAACTCGATTTAGATGTGCATGTACACACCGAATGTGGTTTTCTGGATCTCTAAAGCCTTAAAAAATGGCTATGTAACCATTTCCTGAGGGATCAATGTCAGAGACTTTTATCTGTTCTTTGGAGTAGGGCCTACTTCATGTTGTCAGACAGGTTCTTTTCAAGGGATTTCTTGATTCTAAAGATCTGGTAGTAATCAGGCCATGGATTTCTTTTCAGGAAACTGCATGCTGTGTTCATTTCACAGATGAATTTCTGCATGTAAGAACTCTCATCTGCAAATGATATTTAAACAAATTATTGCATGTGGAAACACCGGTGGGACCAGGCCAACTGCTGTTAGCAGTACAAGCTAATAATATATTTCATAGCATGTTGTAAGTTCAAGTGATGTTTTTCCTTTCACCATTGGGAGACTTCTTTATCTAAGTTGTATTTCTGAGGCCTACTGAAACCAGTTACAAAAGTCAAATGCTCACTTGTCATGACTACAAAACAAGTAGACTGTCCTTGTATCTACTACATGTGTACAACAGATGTTCTCTGCTACACAAATGTAGCTGTCCCTGTTTGTTTCAAATGATGTAGTTATTTTCTCACACATCGCTGTCAGTCAGAGTCAGTCCCTTCCCGATGCCCTCACGTCTAAAACTGGATGTTCTCCATAACAATTAAAACCTTCATGTGGGGAGACACAGTGTTTGGAACGGCTTGTCCTCTTTTGAAAGTAATAATACAGAACACTCTTTTTAGATAAGATGAAAAAAGAAGGGTAGAAGAACATGATCCCCGCTTTTGAGCAAAGCGTTCCTCACAGGCATTTTAGCTGTGTTGCATTCAATGGGTCGAATCATCTGATGGGAGTATGGAACACAGTGAGCTGAGGCGGGACATCGCTGGCGAGCTCGACATTTATTATTGTTATAAAGGAGCAACTCAATTTACACTTGATGCTTTATAGCAGGAAGCTTAAAGGTTAGAGTCTTTATAACTGCAGACATGGTATGTGGAGTCTGCATTTTCCCACCACGTCCAAGTGGATTTTCTCTGTGTACTCCGGTTTCATCTCACCTTAAATATCCGTGTTTGTCTCATAACCGATTTGTAGATTACCCATATTTGTGAGCACGCACTCCAACCTATACCGGTTACGGCCCTGTTGAAAAAAACAAAACATGGAAAATTATATAATACAAGTTCGGATCTGAACGGGACTTTCTGATTGGAAAAAATAGAGCTGACAGAAATGAAAACATGAAGTAACAACACACTTGTGTAAAAATGTAAACTCTGATGTGGTGCAATTCTCACAAATGCAGAAGTAAATCATAAAATGCCATATTATCAAAACGAGCAATAGCTTGCGACCCAGACACAAATCCACGATGGGACATAAGCAGAGCAGGTAATACGAGAAGGATGACGCTGATTGCGACTGGAATCATTATTGATCGTTGATTCGGTAGTCCTCTTGCTTTATCACCGCATCCACTTTGTGTGATATCACAGCACAACTGGCAGTAGGACATTTACAGTGGTCATGGGTATGAACGTCTTATCTTTTCTCCTCCAAACATAAACCATAAAACCTTCGTCCGATAGATGTTCACTTGTCCATGGGGGAAATTGGTGGCATCCTCTCAAGCCAGGTGGATGTTGAACTAGATTCAGTGTGGACAGCTACACTGGTGTTCCAGTTTATTTGAGGCTTGACCCTGGTTGGTTCTGAGGACGTTCCTGACCATACTAAACTATTTTCTAATATTTGATGGGGGCGGTTAAGGTCAGATGGTTGAGACGCGGGCAGAATTGGGTGCTCCAATTCGACAATGATCCCAAACACATATCCAAACTGGTTTTGAAATGGATGTAGCAGACTAAACTAGAGCTAGATAAAGACCTGGAAATTAATACTATTTAAAACTGGTGATACTATAAATGACTTACTATAGTACAAAGTTGGATCTGTTCCAGGAAACCAACCACTTTGAATTAGTATTGTGGGGACAAACAGTATCAGGTTATAAAAAGTATATAAATCTAGCCAACGGTAGAGATTTTGACTATACCAGCCTGTTTTTGCCTGTGATTGCACATGTTGATGATCTCATCAAGCTGTGCCTATATATTTTGTACCAGGTACACAGGGAGAATAAGTACATATGTTCAGTTTTCGTATTTTAACCAGATATTGTAAGTTTAGAATTAGTCTTTTTCTACTCAATGAAAAATAAACCTGTTGAACTTGAAGCGTTTTCAGTTCAAAGATGTGCAGCTTTAATTTACTGCGATATTAAAGCTATAAATAAATAATCAGGAAAGCAGCAAGAAATGTTGTTTCTCTTTTTACATTTTGCATTTCAGTTGAAACAATTTGAATGTTGTGTTTTATTAACATTTAGCTTGTATTTTATTTCAAATATTATGTTATGTTATGATAAATTTATGTTATGATAATTTTTGTGTTGCATTTTTCTGAAAATGGTTAGTTTAAAAAAAAGGAATCTGCACAATAAATGTCATTTAAATGGCATTCTATGCTTTTTTTTGAAGTTGTTGTTCTGCTGGTATTTGAGAATGTAATCCCACATGCTCCAGGTTATATCGCAAAATAGATTTGAGGCCATATCACCCATCCCTACTTTCAACGAAATCAACTCCTGTGGAGTAGAAAAAACATTCAAACTTTTGCACCCAAATCACTAAAGTTGTTTGCTATATAACTATTTCACTGAGGAAAAAGAATGCTGGGTGTATGTAAACTTTTGACCAGCTCTGTACTTTAAGGTGACATTCTGGTCCCTGAAATACCCTCCAGCTAAAGTCCAGACACAGACAGCTTTCTTCTATTATTCCGGTATGTTTCTGGTAACTTTGGAGCCTTTTATAACGGTTACAAAATGCTTACCTTTGAGGGTTACGTTGTTTCTAAAGCCCACGGTAAATGTCCATTTATTGTTTTTCTCTACCTTGTCTTTGACAGAACTTCATCAAAAACCTCTCTTTAAGCCATCTGTTAAAACAAGGGAACACCGTCAGTAAGGCAGTGGGAGGTGAAATTCTACCTGCTGTTTAGCCAACTTTAGCTGTTTGAAGTTCAGGCCAATATTTCTTTCCTGCTTCTTAATAATGAACTAAGTACTGTATACTCCATCAATATACATATTTTAATTTTTGCACATCTGGAAAGGGATTTAATAATATCAAATGATAAAATGTTCACACAGTGTTATGACGCTTTAAGTAATCTCTTCAAGTACCCAGTGACATATTTTGTTGCTGGTGAGACTATCAAAGGATTTTAAATCCTGTTTCTCTCTTTGAGAAAATCTTTTGCTGAAAGACCTTGCTTCAGGTTTCTGTAAGGTGAAAATGTAACCAATTAAGGAAGAGGAACTGTCCTGAAAATATGCAACGAATGCTTCTGAATTCATCACATGATCCTCAGTTGTTGATATGTCTGCAACCAGGAGGAGTATGCACAACGCTGAACTGCAAACAATGCAGAAGAACACTGACAATTTCAAAGCAGAGTGAAGGACATTTTATTGCCCCCCCTTTAGCTTTAGCTGCAGTAAGGCAGCTATTGATCCAACCGTGAAATCTGCAAGACATCAAAGAGTGTCAGAGGGGTTGTGTGAGGTCAAATCTCTGAAAGCTGAAGCTGACCCGGAAGGTGACCTCCAAATGGGATAATGATCCTCAACATGCTAGCAATCCACCAAGGGATGAGTCAAAAAAAATATTTTTTAATAGAATGTCCCATTTCGGATCAGATATTTGAAAGCTGTTGAAGGGTTTAAAGGGAGCAACATATTCAAAAATATAAACATTTATATGATTTTCAGTTCAGTAATAGGGGTGTACTCAAGATTGCATCATTCCTTCCACAAGAAAAAAGTGCAGTTTTTGTTGTTGGTGTAGCAAAGGCTTTAACATTTCCAGTGCCTGCTTTTTAATTTATGTTTATTTTTGGTCCCTATGTGAGATTTTCACTGTCCTTTATGCCAACAACTGGTCTTAATGATGGGAATCAAAAAGCTCGTAAAGTCAGTGGTGGTAATGTTGTGATGAGGGTAAAGGGAGAAGGTAGTGCAGAAAATGTCAACAAAAGTATCACAATATCATGTTTTCCTATTATGGTGCAGCCCTACAATCCCTACACTCTTCCTACATGTACAAACGTACCAACCTTTTAAAGCCTACATACATCTGTAAAAAAATAAAAAATAAAAAATCCACAAAACTGTTGGAATATTACTCAACCTAATCCTGGTTTTATGCTGTTGGGGGACATAGACTAGATAGTTTTAACCAAGCATTTAGTCAGAAATTGTGACCCAGTTTTGCAATGCAGCTAAGCCAAGAGTGGCATTCATTTTCCTTGGCGCTGATTGCCCTCATAGAACTACCAGAACGTTGTTGTGGAAGCTGGCAAACACTGCTAACACACACAAAATGCAGACTCTGAGATCTATTTTTAATTCTACTGTGGAGTTAATATTTGGAAGTTGAGGGGTTATACTCAAGAAGCCTGTCCTTCACCTGGGCTGCTTCCTTTCAAAGCCTCTAAACCCCTGATCCCCAGTCTCATCTGTGTAGCTCAGCCCGACCTGTGACCTCCCGCCGGGGAGGGCAGGTGAAACAGAGCTACTGACCCTGTTCATGATCAATAACATAAAAAAATAAGAATGATAATCTGGATATTCATGCAAGTGAAGCATTTCTCTGGGGAAATTCGGCTTTGGCTGTCTCTTGTGGGTCAGGACACTAAATGGGTTGTGGGCCTATTAGTGATGGATCCCCTCATGGTAATATGTTTTAATGAGTATGGCTCCCAGGGCAAGCGAACACATTTCTTTTCAAGATGAGAGTTTAATGGGTCATTAGGCACTCTGGGATGTTTACTGACTGTTGTTGGAAGGTTAACCCCCCCCAATATCTTGATGAATTTTGATGGAGTTATGTTTTGGCTGTTTTTCTGTTACACCGTGTGTACAGTTACTGGTCTACTGGGCTTGTGGTGTTGAAACAAAAATGTGAGAGGGCTAGTTCCACCTGAAAGGTTGCACCAGTGCACTAGTTATCAATCATCTAATACATGCTAGCTGGGTTTTACTCTTGAAACTGTTTAAACACTAGGCAGAGGTGGTTGAAAAAAGAAAATTCCCAATGCATCAGAATGCGGTTGTGGATGATTCTGATACGATTAAGAAACAGCTAAGCTCAATTACTTTAATATTTTTTTATGACCTAATTTTAAGGAGTGCAGAAGGCAGAACTCTCAGGCAAGTAAATGCGGCACAAGTAAATGCGGCACAGGTAAATGCGACAGGTTATGAATATGAGATGCAAAGAGAAAATTACTTGGACAGATTCTAGGCCATATGCAGGATGTGTGAAATTGAAAGGAAATCTTTTGAAATGCCAAAAGCAAGAACTATATTATTTGTTTCAACCCGGACATGGAAGCAAAACAACACTGTAACCTGAAGCCCATCAGGCTAACTTTGCTAAAGATTTCTCCTCAAATCAGAAAAATCTGAAACAACAAGGTTCTTTCCAACTATTACTACAAAAGATCTCTGACCATCAAGTCATTGAGAATCAGGGCTTTTTCGCTGTGGAGCGGTCTTTAGTGATAACACCCCCCTCATCCAGGCGTTGCATAGTTTAAAATCTCTATCTCCTGTATAGTAATCTGCGATTAAAAGCCACTAGTGCCAGAATAACCTTACAAGTTTTTGTATGTAATAGTTTTTAATTGCTTATTATTTCCTTGTGTCCTACAGTGTCTTTGCAATGCAAACCACGTGGGGTTTGTATTGTGTTTAGACAACACTATTCAAATAACGTGCAGCTGAGCTGAATATAGCCTTTTTCTAGGTCTCATTCTAGGTCGATGGATGGAAATGACCTAAAATGCAAAAAATTTTTCTTTGTTGTTTTTGAAGTGTCCTGAAATTATGGGAATTAATTGCACTAATGTGTTCATTGGCAGAAATTTATTTATTATGCTTTAAGTTTTTAGCTTTTAGCTTTTGTACCACCAAATTTGCATATACAGTGGGCCAAAAAAGTATTTGGCAGCCACCAATTGTGTAAGTTAAAAAGATTAAAAAGTTTTCTTGGTCAGTAACAAAAGTTCCCATCAACACCTTGTAATGTAACCTTGGTTAGCAATGACAGAAGTCAAATGTTTCCTGTATGCCTTTACCAGCTTTACACACACTGTAGCTGCTATTTTGGCCCATTCTTTCATGCAGATCTTCTCTAGAGCTGGGATGTTCTGGTCCTGTCATTGGACAACACAGACATTCAACTCCCTCCACAGATTCTCTATTGGATTGAGGTCTGGAGACTGACTAGGCCACTCTTGAACCTTGAAATGCTTTTTATGTAACCACTCCTTCATTGCCTGGGCGGTGTGTTTGAAATCATTGTCATGCTGGAAGATCCAGCCACTTTTCATCTTCAATGCTCTCACTAATGGAAGGAGGTTTTTGCCCAAAATCTCACCATACACGTCCCCATTCATCCTTTCTGTAATACGGATCAGTAGTCCTGTTCCCTTTGCAGAAAAGCTGCCCCAAAGCATAATGATTCCACCCCCGTGCTTCATAATGATTCCACCCCTGTGCTTCACAGTGGGTATGGTGTTCTTGGGATGCAACCCAGCATTCCTCCGCCTCCAAACACGGCGAGTGGCGTTTATACCAAAGAGTTCTATTTTGGTCTCATCTGACCACATAACATTCTCCCAAACCTCGTCTGGATCATTCAGATTGTCTCTGGGACACTTAAGACAGGCCTGAACAAGTGCTGGTTTAAGGGTCTCGTTCCCTCTTTTTTTTCAATAGATTTGCTTAGGTCTTTGGTTTGAATTGAATACCTTGTAAGTTGTTCTATGGAGAAAATGTTCCCTCACTCTCGTTTAAGGAGATTCCCGTTTGTCAGATGAGTGGGTGGGGGAAAACGTCAGGATTACGAGTCTTAATAATATTCATGATATGCAAACCTCTTGCCTCTGATTGTCTAACAGCAATGCAACTCTCATGCTGCCTCTGAAAATAATAACTAACTTAACTTACTTAACTGGTGGTGTTTCAAGACAAATTCCAACTCTTTCTTCCTGAGCTGAGGCTCCTCTTTCTTAGATAAAAAAAAATCCAATCTTGGAGTCTATGTCCACAGATAACCCAAGCCCAAACGAGTTTGGCCATGTTGTAGAGTTGCTAACAGTTACCTTCAATTAGCCAAGTTGCTAATGGTTAGTATCCACCAGTCGAGGTGGATACTAACTCCTCTCTCTGGCCCCCTGTGGGTGGTCGCAAGCCAAGGTGGGCGTGGCCAGGATACATTTCTATGCAGATAACAAAGCTTTGTCTGATTCAGTCTTTTTCTACTCAGATTCCTTTTTGGGGCTGAAGCAGGCAACAGGGGTGGGATAACAGTATCACGTGCAGCATACATGTCCTAGTCAGAGTGAAGGATCGTATTTCAAAAAGAGCAAGTTTCTCAGTGAATGAGACCTTTAAGCAGGGGGACCTTTCGAGCACAGCAGGATTTTAATCCATGACGACGTAGTGTGTTACTAATTGTAACCTTTGTTAGCTGTGGTCCCAGCTCTCCTCAGGTCATTGAACATTTCCTCCCATGTAGTTCTGGGCTGTTAGCAATGTTAGCAATAGACTGTTTTGTCACAAGCAGTATAATGCAATCTCTTGCCACAAGATGTTGCGGCATCATATTATTATTTAAATGCAACATACTTTCTCGTATAAACTGTCTAGAGAAGTGCTATCCAGTTGCTATAAGGACGACTTTATCGGATGAAGTAAGTTTGTTAATACGTGATCAAAGTAGCTGTCACTCCTTTTAAATCATTTATTTGGCCAAATTTGGGCACCTGGTACAAAAAAACAAGCTGTGTCCAAGACAGATAGAAATTAAAGGACTGGTGAGTGTTGTAAATGATCACTACTGGCTAGCTATTGGCCGCTAACAATTACTAAAGTTAGCATCTGCTTCAATGCCTTTTATCAGCACTGAGAAAAGGCGGGTTTTAAATTCTTTACTTTTTAAAGTTTTGATTGTGATTTTGGTAACCTTTTTTGTTTGCGTGAATAAAAAATTAGGGTTCTTAGCTCTTTCAAAATGGAGCTAAAATCTCGTCTTAGTCTTCTAAATCCAATATTATGTGTCGTGTCGTTTTGTGAACTCCATGTAGCCTACTGTTACACAACTATTATTTAGCTGAGAGGTGTTTGACCTTTTGCATTCCAGCATATTTCATGCTCTAATTTAATGTATTTATCTTCCATACATTTCAGCAAAGTTCTGAAATTGTTATAATATAACATATTTTAAAACCAATGTTTTTTTTAAACAGGTTTAAGTCATTTTACTTCATGTTTTAAATAATCTTTATTGCGAAAACCTTGTTTAAAAACGTTTTGTCGTACATCTATCCAAATGATCCACCATCTTTTCAATGACCCCATGAGCTCTTCCAAGCAATTTATCCTTATTTTCTTCCTCTTCGTCCATCTTTGGATGGTCAGTAGACGTGAGGGGGGGCAGAAGAAGGGGCCAGCGTGAATCCATAACGGTGGCGTCAAGGGTCACTTCGACGCAGAGGCTGGCACCTCATGTGACAGGTAGGCCACACACAGACAGGCATGCACTCCGCAGTCAAGCAAAGACACAACAAAATACATTGGAGAAAAACTGAAAACACTCTTGTGCAGATACAGTTGCTGACTGCGGCTCCAGCAGGACTGGAATGCAAACCATTGTTTCGAGGGCCATTTAACAACAATGGAGGATCACGGACAGTTTGCACCACAATGCCTCTACGCTGATCTGTGCAGAAGCCTCAATGCTGCTCGCTGCTGCGGCGCCCTGCTGGGCTCACTGAATTACTTGGGAAACAGGTCGCTTGTGCAACTCATCCATTAATGATGCTTTCAAACAATTACTCTGATGGCAATCATGTAATGACGACATCACTAAAACACCACCCAAGCAGAATATTTAGATTTGTGCTGAGACTTTGGAAACTTCAATGTGGTGCAGATTCCCTGCTTGAATTTAGACCAGATGTCTGTAATTATCATGCATTAAAGCATGATCCCCCTTTCAGGAGCATATTTCCCAACAGATATGTGTGTGCATAGATGAACACTAAATTTTCCAGAGAAAATGTTTTTGTCACACAAATAAGTGTTTTACATTACTGTAGAAACTCACAACATAAATAAAACTGTATACTAAACCTACTCTTGACATGTTTGGCTTTAAACCACTAATAAATGAGCTGTCACTGTGCTACAGTTATGTAATCATTTGCAAGGGAATTTTATTTGAAAGTCAGTAAATTACAGTTACTAATCCGTGTAACGCTCAGTCAGTATAAACAATTTGTAGGTCAGCTTGTTTCAAGCCTTACTCTTGGCCCACCCTTTTATTAGACTGAACACTCTCCAACAAGTAGGAGGATAAATAACCAGCTCAGCATGAGAGGATCTGTGGAGAATAGTGGTGGAAAATACCGTAAAACAGGTGTACTACAGTTGTAGAGACATACCCCAGGAGACTTGAGAGTGTGATTCCTGCCAAAGGTTCTTCAACTAGACATTTAAGTAATGGGATTGAATACTTTTGTACCAATTATTTTTAAATGTTTACTAGTGTTTACATTTTCATATGAGCTATTGGAAGGAAACTATACTCAAGTTGGTTTTCAGAATAGGGCTGTAATGTAACAAAATGTGAAACCAGTGAAGGGATGCAAATTTAATATGGGCCAAATCTATAGCTGGATTTGCCAAAGAAGTAGCCGTCTTGGCTTTAAAGTGGTGTACCTTTTATCAAATGAACTATAGAAGTTGCCATTGGTACCACTGTTGCCTTGCAGCAAGAAGGTCCTGGGTTCAAATCCCACCCTGGGGTCTTTCTGGACGGAGTTTGCATGTTCTTGCTGTGCGTAAGTGGGTTCTCTCTGGGTACTCTGACTTCCTCCCACAGTCCAAAAACATGACTTTTAAGTTAATTGGTCTCTCTAAATTGCCTTTGGTGTGGGTGTGTGTGCATTATTTTTTGGCTTTGTGTTGCCCTGTGATGGACTGGCGACTTGTCGATGGTGTACCCCACCTCCTGCCCATTGACCACTGGTGATAGTGCCCCCTGCAACCTAGCAAGGACAAGTGGGTGTACACAATGGATGGATAGAAATAGGTGGCATAAGTTTTAAAGAGCAAATAAGCATTTCCCCCCAAAAAATTCCGAACTTTTTTTTATTTTACACAAGTGTAGTCTAGACTAAAAAAAATTGTTTAACCTTGAATTTAGGACATTTAACCTGAATTTTTTAAGAACACAATTTTGTATCATTTTGCGTCACTTTAGGGATGAGGTTTTGGGCTGTGGTATAACAATGAGGAACAGATTGAGCAACAAAAACATCCTTGACAGTGGATCAGTGACTGTCTAATATGAGGAAGTGACTAACCCCGTTGGAAGGGAACTGGAAAGCAGTTGTCAATGGGGATTTCTCTCAACCCTTGTTTCCATTTGTTCAACAGTGAGGTCTGCTGTGGTGTTAGAAGGAAGTTGTTCTTCCTCTCAACGCACTTGCTGGGTTTAAATCTGCATGACAGCAGATAAAGTCCAGTTTATCAGCACCAGGATGGAGCAAACATGGAGAACAAGGAAAGTAGTGTGAAAATGTTTTATTTGCTCATCTAAATCTTATGTTGGCAATTATGTAGTAAAAACAGAGAACTTTATAGTTTTTTTTCTCCTGAATAAAAACAATCTTGAGCTAAAAGAGCAATAGTATAGTATGAGTATGACATTCAGGATGTCCCAGAAAAACACACACCTGAATCCAAAAAGGAAAGTAGAAAGAGAAAGTAACTCCTCTTTTAATACATTGTGATCAAACTGGGTTCATAAGAGGAAGGGGAAAAAAAGCATTCGAAAGTTAACTGGAAATTCGTATTTGCAACCTTACATGAATTTGGCTTTGGAAATTGTTTTATAAACTGTTTGAAAATATTATACAGTTCCCCAACAGCATGTATCAGGGCTAATAATCAAACATCATCTAGGTTTTATCTTCAGAGAGGTACCAGACAGGGATGTCCACTCTCTCCACCCTGTTTGCTATTTTGATTGCAATATTAAAGGCATAAAATGCAATAACATATAACATAGAATCAGTCTTAATGCAGATCACTTATTACTTTTTCTCCAGCATTCACAAACCTTTCTCTCTCTCATTGATAAATTCTCCCTCAAGAGTTTCAGATTGTTCTATAAATTGGTTAAAATCTACGACTCTTCCAGTCAATTGTTCTTTGCAGAATCCCATTAATACACAACTGTAGTCAGGGAATATTACGTATTTACGTCCAATTTCTCACCAAGACTGGCAGATTTAACAAAGTTAAACTACATCCTACTTTTAAAAAAAGTGGAAGATGATCTTGTTAGTTGGAAATCCCTACCCATATCACTAATGGGAAGAGTTGCTTCAATAAAAATGATGGTTTTGCCCAGGATCAATTGCTTATTCTCAATGATCCCAAGCAAACGTCACCGGATTGATTTAGATCTCTGGACTCCTCTGTCTCTAAATTTCTTTGGAAAGAAAAAATCTATCAGCTTAAACACACTGCAGAAGACCAAAGATAAAGGAGGTCTAGATCTACCAAACTTCCATCATTATTCTCAAGATGGTTAAAACATAGCTACCTAGATGAGTCCTGGATAGATGTAGAACAGACATTATGCAAGATAAAAATTTCAGACCTACTATTTATTAACTCAAATATAAAACAATATGAATGTTTTAAAAGCTTAAATATCAGCTCCATTCTGACAGCATAGTGGGAGTTTCTGAAAGTGACAGAGTCCACACTGATCCCATGCAGACGTACACCCACCTGGAATAACCCTGACATCCTGCAAAAAAATAAAAAACATATGATAAATTTTGGAGGTAAAAAGGAATTGAATACATGAAACACATATTTGAAGGAACAGACTTTATCCCATTTAATACATTTATTACACAATATGGGATTGACAAAAATAAATTTTTAGAATATCAGCAAATTAAATCTATTATAAAATTTAAATTTAGGCTCAATACAGTTGAGTAACTGCCATCAAGAGTTTAAGATTTTCTTAATATCAACCCCTCCAAACTGATGTCTAAAATATACAGGACATTATCTAAATTACATGAAATAGCCCTTCCTATTTAAAAATGGGAAGTGGATTTATTATTCAGCTTTGTCCAAAACTTCTGGTCTCAGATATGTTTAAGAACCAATAAAATAACAAATTAAAATCCTAATTTACAATTAATACAATACAAAATCCTTCATAGAGCACACTATACAGGTCAACGGATGTTCAGGTTGGATTTTATACCTGCTTACAATGTACACACAAAATACCGGTAAACTCAACCTGGGTATCTAATGTCTTTTGTGCTCGGACAGTAGACTGAATGTCGGGTAAGTATAGCTCTTCTTCTGGGATCGAGTCGGGGGGACTGTCTTGGGCTCTGTGGCGCTTGGTGATGCTGCAGCCCTGGGCCCTGGGGTAGTGCCTTGCCCACTTCCCACCCCTCTGTTTTAAATGCACATTATAACAACACCATACTCGAGCAGGAGAAGGGAGGCTAGGGGTCTTTCCACACCCCTGTTCACTATTGGCCATTAGACGTTTGGGTCCGGGAGAAGGAACAGGCAGTCTGGTCGGGGGCCTGGGCTGGTGGGCTGCTTCGCTACTGTGTGGGCATTAGCGGTCTGCTTGTCTCCATCCTAGAGGTTGGAGACCACCTCCTGGGTCCGGGGGCTGGTTGCTCTGCTCAGGTATCTGTACAGGGACCTGGGAGTATGTGTGTGTGTATGGGGGAGTATGGGGAGTATGAGTGAGGGTACAGCGTCCATTCGTGTCCCACCAAATGGAGGGCCTATTTCCCCTCCGTCATTCCCTGCTGGTGACTGATGCCTCTGCCCGCCGGTGCATTGGTGGCACTTAGTGACCGGGGCTGGGTGCTTGGGGGGCATGCTGGTTCATCCCTGGTGCCAGTATATCGGTCGGGCGGTGTGCCAGGCCGATGTTTCCTTCGGCGCCGTTGGCTGGAGCACCTCTTTGGGAGGGGCCTTTTTGATTGGTGATAGCTGTCGGGTGGCTTGGTGGGGGTTGGGTCCGGCGTCTCGTCTAGGATGTTTTCTTGTACTTTCTTTATTCCCCTTCCTCTCTTATATCTTCAACACACGCTCTCCCTCTTAACTTTTATTTTCCCTACCTCTCTTCATCTTCTTTCTTTTTTTCCCCTTTACTTTCCATCTCCCTGGCCATACTATCAGAAAAAAATAGAAAAAAAAAAAACCCACAGCAATTTCTAATAAAGATTTATTTCACATATATATATATCAAGTGGAGTACTGTAGCAAAAGCCATAATGCTCCAGTTATGAAAGTAAATCTGTTTTGTTACTCAGACAACAATTCTGAGTGCCACACTGCCAGACAAAAAACTTCAAAAAAAAGAAAAGGAAAGTGAATGTGGGTAGCTTCTGCTTTACTCTTGTAAACAACAGTAGGAAGTGGCTGCAGACACACACAAGCAGCAAAACAGAATTTGAGAAAGGACAGAAGTTGAATTTTAGAGTAAATGAGAAGGTTTCTATCCTCACAACTGTGCTTTACAATAGCATAACACCTGCGTACAAATAGTAAAACTAAAAAGGATGTGAGTCACAAGCAGATATGGAATACACACTCATGAATTATTTTTTTCCCTTATGAGTCACAGCTTAAGTGTGGAACTAGAATACAGGTTAACAATAGAACCACGTGGTAGGGGCCTGGAAACAAAGACTGAGAGTCACATGAATGGCTAATGTACCTGGGGTGTGTTTTGGTCATTGTGCGTAGGCTGGCTTTGGAATGAAAACAAAATGTCAACACACACAGATGTGTAAACTGTATATTAGTTTGTAATGCTTCTTTTGAATTCTAAATAAAGCACATACACACAGGCCAGTTTGTTAGGTGTCTATTTTATTCAGACATTTAGATGTGTGTGAAGTTCAAATCCAGCATCAGAATGACTAAGAAAGGGAATTTAAGCTACTTTAAATCTCCTATTGTTGTTAATGCTAGACAGACTGGTCTGAGTTACTTTTGATTCACTCTGATTTTTACGCACCATTATCTCTTGTGTTTACAGACAAGGTTCTGAAAAAGAGAAAACATCTAGAGATTTGCAGTTGTGTGGACAAAAATGCCTTGTTAATATCAGAGGTTAGAGGAGAATCGGTTTGAGATAATGGAAAGGTGACACTAGCTCAAATATCCTATTGTTACAACAAAGGTATCCTGAATATCGTCTCTGAACACACAACA
The DNA here is from genome assembly GCA_963556495.2 of Valencia hispanica. Classification (NCBI taxonomy): domain Eukaryota; kingdom Metazoa; phylum Chordata; class Actinopteri; order Cyprinodontiformes; family Valenciidae; genus Valencia; species Valencia hispanica. The sequence goes on along the minus strand of OY747709.1, from coordinate 11,108,632 downwards.
CTTTAAACTTTCAAGAACATGGGCTAGAGCAGCAGAAGAGCACATCAGGTGCCACTCCAGTCAGGTAAAAACAGGAAACGAAGGCTACAGTCTCAACAAAACTGGATAGTGATCGGAAAAATGCTGTCTGGTGAGTTCCCAGTCGTGTTGGAATCACAACAGAGATGGTTACGAGGTCATGCTCTGACTTGAGTCACACAAACGTCAGCGTCAGTTGCGGCAAGATTACATGTATAGTCTACGGTTGAGTCCATCAGAGGTCCGTCAGAGTCTCTGTGTGCGTTGGCTCCATCAACTTTTCAAGCGTTTACCTGCGTTTCAAGCGGCAACGTAGCAGACGCAAGCAACGCAGAAGTTCAGCTAGCTGAACTTTTGACGGACTTGACGCCGTTGACGCAGTGCGCCAACCAATCAGAGCGTCTCACTGTAGCGATGTCACCACACGTATCTTCTTCGCGCTCTTTTTTGCTCAACGTACATGCGTCAAACTAGATGCGTTGGGAGCGTTGCCTGACGCAGTGCAATGTGAAGCAAGTGTTGCAAGCTTCAACGTACATGCGACAAACTAGATGCGTTGAGAGCGTTGCCTGACGCAGACAAAGTGTGCGGTGTGAACGCACCATAAGTCACAAAAACAAAGACATGGGATTTGACTCAGACTCGTAGTCAGGGACCTGAGTCTCTTTACCAGTCTTTATCCTATGTAATTAAAAGTAAAGCAATACTGCTATTTAAGCTACAGAGCTCAGATCTGACATGTTTCTGTAAAACAAGAGGCTTAGCTGGTGATGTTTGGACTTTTAATGGTTTATTACAATCTATTAATGTTAGCTGTAGCTAATTACGACTGCACAGATATTTCTCTCACTGTTGCTGTATTGAAGGACTTTGTTTCACTTGGGAACAAAGTAAACGTAGTTTACCTCCAACATCCTTTAGCTATTGCTGTTAACCTAGTTGCATCATTACAGAGAAATTTGACTTTTTAAAATAAAACCAGCTCCTGTTCTCTTCATTAAGAAATGTTTTAATTCTCCCTCACTTACTCACTGACTTATTATATTTGTTATAGAATATACTGGAACATGCTAATTATTATTAAACATGACACATTTTTTATTTTACCTTAAAGGGGTAAATATTACACTTGATCAAATATATCAAAATGATTTAAAGCAGCTCATAACAGCTTGTTGGATAGAATGTTAAAAGATTCCAAGATAATTCCTAATAAATTCTAAAATATGATTGCTAAATCTTCATATGCTAATTTAAGCAATGGCCCAAACGGTACAGAGCCAAACTACTATCCTACAGCAATGCTAGATGTCATGAAACTAGATGTCATGCAATTGACGAGAAACTATTTAACTATTCCAAATAATATGAATAAAAACCTAAATATGCAAAGTGGACCTTGTTCTGGTTGTAAATGGCATGGTGGGGGTTGAGCTGCACTGTTGCCACCCAAGTTTAACATGTGTGCAGCTGTGATAATATTGCAGCTCGGGTAAAGGCTGCCTTCTAAACCAAGAGCTAAACAACTTGGAAGAAAAAACTGTAACACGTCATGCTATATTTACTAAAGCCTTAATCAGACATTTAATGAATGGAGCAAATATTTAATTTCCCATAATGCAAAAGCACATCATCAGTGTTTCTGTTTTTTGTTTTTCTTTTGCTGCAGTTTACCAAGAGAGCCCAGGTTAATATCACCCCATTAAGTACCCGCCAACTGATATAGGAGTGTTTGTATTGTATGAGCCGAATAATCTGAACAAAAGGTTATCTGTAAGATGCCATGGTAACAGGCGGTGAGAATAGTGTTCCGGGTGTGACTCCAAAAGCAATAACCGGATAGAGTTGGCAGAACACTGTGTGTGTGTCCAATTAATCTGGCATGCTGACAATGCCACAGGCTACAAATGTGAAATGTGAACACTTTTACTTTTGTTGATGGGCCAAAGTGTATGTTGGTGAAGTATTTGGACTATTTTTGGATGCGCATGTACATGGCTCTAAGAAACTGGTGTGGGCAATGGAGGAAAAGATACAGAAAATGTATTTATATTGACTCAACTGTGTTGAAGAGCAAACATTGTTTCTGCAGACTGGTTTCCAACTGTCATACATGACATCTTAACAGACAATAATAACATTTTATAACCTCTGTTTTAAAGTTTGGTAAATTTGCTGCCCTCTTGGACCCACATCGATTTTCTTATTGCCAAACTTAGCAGGGAGAAGTAATCTTAACTGACTGGAATGATTAAGAGACCTCCAATAATAAGACCATGTGGTACGGATGTTTCAGAATGAATGGTACATCCCTTCTGTTGCATTAGAATAGAATTAAAATATATAGAAATTCAGGTGTACCAGAAGCAAAATGACAGGTAAATGGATTCATGATGAGTCACACAAAGGTAAAAATCTAAAACAAAAAGAGTAAGAAACTGGCTGCACAGTAAGGACAAATTTCCATAAAAAAATGAATTTACAAGAAATTAAAAAAGACAGGTTTTGTTTTTCATTGTGGGTTTTTCTGTTGTATTATGGTTTTAGGTCTATTAATATTCTAATCGAGTTGGATATCCCGATCCCTGCTGAAGAAAAACATTCCTGCATCAGGGCATGGGCGAAGAGTTCCGGGTGAGACGCATTTCATTTTCCATGTGGATCACAAAGTCTAGATATCTAATTTGACAAGAAAAAAATTCTCCTGGTTTGTGGCAAACTGCAAACTGCAAACAGGACTTTTTGTGCCTTTTTGTTTTGCCTCTCTTTTAGAGGTGTAGCGGTTGACAAGAATCATTGTTCGTGACATATTTTGGTTCAAAGTCGTGGTTTGGTATGTGTTTGTTTTTTTTACAGTGGGGCAAAAAAGTATTTGGCAGCACACGATTGTTCAAGTTGTCCCACTTAAAAAGATGAGAGAGGCTTGTAATTTTCATCATAGTTACACTTTAACTTTGAGTGATAAAATGTAAAAGAAAAATCCAGAAGATCAGAGTATGATTTTTTAAAAAGAATTTATTTGGATATTAGCACCTACAAACATACAAGAATTCTGGTACCAACAGACATGTTACTTCTTCTTTGAGAAGCTTTTCTATCCTACACTCATTAACTGTATTAATGGCACCCGTTTGAACTCATTATCTGTAAAAAAGAGACCCGTCCACACCTTCAAACTATCGGACTCCAACCTCCACCGTGGCCAAGACCAGAGAGCTTGTCTAAGGAAAACCAGGGACAAGACTTGGGTGAGCCAATCTTCAATAGGCAAGCAGGTGAGAAGAGATCAACTGTTATAGCATGGAGGTGGAAACATTATGCTTTGGGACAGGACGACTGATTTGTATTAGGGAAAGGATGAATGGGGCCATGTATCATGACATTTTGTTCAAAAACCTTCCATCAGAGAGAGCATTGAAGATGAAACGTGGCAGGATCTTCCGGCATGAGGATGATCCCAAACACACCACCCAGACAACGAAGGAGTGCTGACGTAAAAAGCATTTCAAGAGTCTGGTCTGGCCTTGCCAGTCTCCAGACCTCATTCAAATAGAGGATCTGTGGAGGGAGTTGAAAGTCTGTGTTGCCCAGCGATAGCCCCAAAACATCACAGCTCTAAAGAGCTACATGGAAGAATGGGCCAAAATAGCAGCTACAGTGTGTGCAAACCTGGTGAAGACCTACAGGAAACGTTTGACCTCTGTAATTGCTAAACAAGGTTACTTTACAAAGGATTGAAATGAACTTTTGTTATTGGCCAAATGCTTATTTTCTGCACTATTATACAAATACATTTTTAAAAATCATGAAAGGTGATTTTCTGGAATTTTTTACATTCTGCCTTTCACAGTACAGAAGTGTACCTATGATGAAAATTACAGACCTTTCTCATCTTTTTAAGTGGGTCAACTTGCACAATCGGTTGCTGTCAAATACTTTTTTGCCCCGCTGTATAGTCTGTAAATACTTTGTACACCTCAGTCAAGTAAAATAAATAATATGATTTTGCTTTCCTTCATTCAGCAGTAAACAAATCTTTTTCAAGTATTAAAATTGATATATTCAATTTATAAAACTTTAAAAAAAGTGGAAAGTTTTGACTGACTGGAGACTTGGTCGAATTTCTTTCAAGGAATGAAATAGTATTGGCAGGCATAGTATAGGTAACACAACATAACCACTTCAAAATGGTCAGTGTTTCGAAAATATTTAGTTGGACTGTGCCCATATTTCAGAATAAAACATGTTTAAGTCACTTTGTAGTTACTTTGATATTTTGACAACTTAAAGTCCCAACTGTAGGCCTACTAGAATTATATTCAGCTACATACCTTATTGGTACCTAGCTGAATGAGAGAGAGCTACATCCCTTATTGCTGTTAAACGGACGTTGGTTTGTGCTCTTAGTTACGCACATAAACATTCTGCATGTGTTCAGGTATAAAACAATGCTTTATGTCCTGTTATCAACTTTTTACTTTCTGTAACATAGAAAGTTCTCTTATATCAGATCTTCTGTTCCTTCTGTGTTTCTGCTCTGTCTTCTCGAACTCCCAGACGGTCGTGGCAGATGGCCGCTCCTACTGAGCCTGGTTCTGTCGGAGGTTTCTTCCTGTTAAAGGGGAGTTTTTCCTCTCCACCGTCGCTACATGCTTGCTCAGTATGAGGGATTGCTGAAGGATTGCTGTGGTTGAAAGTCTGCCTCAACGGGGCCCAACCTCACGCCAATGACTGACGCAATCTGCTGGGATTCCTTAAATAGGAAACTCTTTAACTGATTGGAATGTTTGTATAAATGTATTGAAATTACTTCTTGTTAAGTGCCTTGAGATGACATCTGTTGTGAATCGGCGCTATATAAATAAAACTGAATTGAATTGAATTATTATGGCCTTATTATGGCTACATGGTCTTATTATGAGCGATAGCAATGCATATTGCTGAGTAACAGAGCAGAATCTGCTGTAATGTTTATCTTATTTTCTTCAGAAAATATGCCAGATAGAAGAAGATGTATCATGATGCTGAGGCATTTCAAAATAAAAACTGGAGCTACCTTAATAAAGTAAATGTGAGTATTACATTTCTGCTTCAAATGGTTGGATAAAGAAGCTACCTTTTATTTAATGGTATCTTTAGAATTTTATATAGTGGAACTTTTTCTCAGCAGTGGAATCACATCATTTGCAGGCTTAGAATAAGTAATATAGTCATGTGTTTAGTATTTAAACAGTGAAAGTTTTCATTTTAATTCCGTTCAGTTGCATGATAGAACACTGGTATAGCGGACACTAACGGAGTAGTAGTTCAGGTCAAATAAACCATCAGTAAAAGCCTGAGTGAACAAGTTAATCTCATCATTATGACTCACATTTATGGGTTCAACAAACTGAATAAGTTTTCTACAGAAACAAAGCAACACAGCCTCCCTTTCACTAAGAGCAAGTCCCCTGGTGAGTTTGTTAACATCCACTTCCAGCTCCAGTGCTCGAACTGTGTCTCTTAGCTGTCATGTGCTGGCCCCCAACTTCTTCCATGGAAGCCCTGTACGCCTCTTATCTCACCATCCCACTTCCACAGAAAACAACACGCCCATAGCTCGTAACAGAAACATGTGTGTAGCATCATGTGAGTTCGTTTCTGTTAGTGTGCCTGCTCATCTTTCACTATGTATACATTTCTATGTGTTTTAGTGCTGTTGAAGGAGGGTCGGACGTCCTCACAGCGCTGTTCAGATTATCACACTGTAGCCTATCTTCCGGTGGCTGCGGTTAAACGTTTTCCTGGGAAACAGTGACAGTACCCATGGCACCTCCGTTATCACATCACTGTTGTGTTAGCTAATTTCTAAGTGAATTGCCCCGCTGTAAATGTAGGTGCCAGTTTTGTTGATTAGGAAAAGGGAAATCTATTCAGCCATAAAAAACACAACGAATCTTGAATATTGGAGGCCCGACATTGGATTTTTACAATGCTTTAGCAGACAATGGAGTGCTTCTGCTGTTTAAACAAACATGCATTATCTATACATTGCAATCAGACTAAATTTGGAGTTAGGAAATTGATTTGGAATCAATTTTTGTTGAAGAAAAAAATAGAACTTAACTATCTGTTAGGCTTTTTTTCCCTGAGGAATACAATTCAGATAATGGACAGTAGAGTAAAGATCAGCCAGAGGTAGAGTTCGAGTTACAATTGGTTCTAGTCTACTTGTTTGAACTTTAGTTTGACTCACAGTCAATGAGCCATGATGGGGGCTGATATGAATGTCAAAGCTAGAGGACAGTAATCATCTTCAGAACTTGTATGAATCCATTTTTTATTCCTGTTAAATTAACTAGAATTACACCCATAATGTTGACATTGAAAAACAATTCTGAGGTCCCCAGAAAATAAGGTTTTTATTAAGGCTTTTAATAAGGCTTATTAATTTTGTTAGGGAGTTAAAAGGTTTCAAAAGAATTTGACATAAGCCCTTCCACCGTATGGAAAATATTCTACAAGTGCAGGACATTCAAAACAACTGTCAAAATGCCATGCCCTGGTTCAAGCAGGTTTACCCACTGCAAGATGCTAACACAGGTCTTTAGAAACCACTACATTTCCTTAACCTACAGTCAACCTACAACTTTTAGCAGGCACTTGCTCCTGTTGATAGATGTCTGTAAAACCAGAAAAACTGTACAAGGTTAATTTCCTATGGAAGATTTGGATGGAGGAAACCTTTGCTCTTTAAGACAAACATTAAAGCCAGCCTAATGTTTGCCACAGAGAATGTAGACAAAGACCATGACATCTGTAACAATATTGTGAGATGACTGTAAAATAGAATTCTTTGGACACCAAAACAGGTGACATGGTTGGCAAAAAAAGCAAATACCGAATCCCAGGAAAAGAAATCTCATACCAATTGTGAAGTCCTGTAATAGATACTTTGTTGCAGTAAGACCTGGCCAGTGTCCTATCACAGAATCCAAAATAAAACATATTGTGTATAAGAAGGGTTAAGGTTTTGATGTTATTGAAATGCTGTGCGGTTGATTCAAAATTGGACTGTACATAATTCTTTCTTTCCATTTCAAATCAGTTTGGTTTCCAGGAAGAAAAAAAACCATGTCTGACATTAAAGCCTGGTCTATACTTCTCCATCACCAAGTTTGAACTCACACGCACATATGTTGACGGAGACATTTTCCTTTTTAATACGTCTCCATTGTTGCAAAGCAATTCCCCAACAGGACTGCAGGGGGTGTAGACCTTTTCTGGTGAGTCTGCTTACCATTCCAGTGACGTCTATGGTCGAGGACAGTTTATTTACTTTAGCTTGTAAATACATATCCACTCAAGGAGCAATTGCCGAGTTCAGTGGTAGAGTTGTCGGCCTGCGACCCAGAAATTGTGTGTTCGACTCCTGCCTCCGCTTGCTAAATGTCGTTGTGTCCTTGGGCAAGACACTTCACCTACCCGCCTACTGGTGTTGGCCAGAGGGGCCAATATGGCAGCCTCGCTTCTGTCAGTCTGCCCCAGGGCAGCAGTGGCTACAATCATAACTTGCTTCCACCAGTGAGTGAATGAATAAGGGAGTTGTAAAGCGCTTTGAGGGTCTCAAAAAGCGCTATATAAACGCAAGCCATTATTATTATTATTAAAAGACCATATTAGATAAAGTAGCCTTGCGATATAAAGCATCTAGTGCTCTAAAGCTGCACTTACAACTAATTACATTGACATCTGTGGAACACCGGCCTGGTGAAATGATCTTTGGCTGATTTTGATTGTGACGCAACTAGTGACTCCACCCCCTAGCCAATCAGTGACTGACAGTCTTCTGACATTGCATTTTAACCCCAGCTCCACACACTTGGAATCCTAACAAAATAGGTTGGACCCCTGTAACCACTACAAGTGGAAAACACTTATAACCGAGTCGAGCCTCGCTGAGTAAGCGCTATTGCAAAAGGGGCTATAGATGCATCCCTTCTCTAAAACACCTGAATCCAATGGAATTCCCTCTTCAGCATTCACTCATTCAGCTCTGCAAAGAAAATTCAGCCGTTGGTTTCAGGTGTTTTCAATTCAATTAAATTAAATTCAGTTTATTTATATAGCGCCAATTCACAACAGATGTCATCTCAAGGCACTTAACAAGAAGTCATTTCAATACATTTATACAAACATTCCAATCAGTTAAAAAGTGTCCTATTTAAGGAATCCCAGCAGATTGCGTCAGTCATTGGCTTGAGGTTGGGCCCCGTTGATGCAGACTTTCCAACCACAGCAATCCTTCAGCAATCCCTCATACTGAGCAAGCATGTAGCGACGGTGGAGAGGAAAAACTCCCCTTTAACAGGAAGAAACCTCCAAGAAAAGAGAAGGGATGCATTTAAAGTTTGTAGGATAATAGCTCTAGAGAACTGGAATTGGGCACATGCCTGGACTTTATTTTACATTCATTGTTCAGATATAAGGGCTGAAAGCAGGATGGATTTTCTACTGGGTGAGCAGTGTTCTTCCTGAGCAACAGTCAGAAGAATTCTGAGTGTAAAATGACACAGATTTTTTTCTAAGGCTTATGGGAATATGTTTAATAAAGAAGAGGTGTATATTGAAAATATCTGCTCACCAAATTGAGTCTGATTCCTTTTCTTGCCCCACAGTCATTGTTATTTCAGTCAGGACTAAAGTAATGGACTGACTACATGAAGATCTGCCTTACATTACCATCCACAGAGCACCATGACTAAAAGGGAAAAATGCTATCAAGTCATCAGCTCAAACCCCCATGCCAGAGCTAATGGGCTTTCCAAGGAAAACTCTCACTGAAATCATAGATCAAAACTGCACAAAAACATATTGGGAGTACCATAGCATTGATGAGGAGGACAGTGAAGAGCTTTAGTTTATCTGATTACTGCCAACTCCCCAGCATTGGCTGAATGCTCAACGATGATGTCAGTGCATTCCTAAGGCTTCAGAGACATTCTCCAGGCAGCACGAGTGAGCCTAAAAGACCTTTTCACGGCATTAAAGCCAGATTCCACCACACAAGCTGAGTTCACATGTGAGGCCTTATCTCTAAACTATTCAGGCCTGAATAGCGACTTTGATAAAAAGCTTAGACGTTTTATGTCCTCAGACTGATTATTTTCTTAGTTTATGGGTTTCTGACCAACTGCGCTACACAAATTTGCTGCTTAGGATTTGAGGCAAAGTGAGAAAGTGCTGTCCTCAGAGTGATGGATCTAAGCTGTGGTGTCTGCTACAGGTCACATTCTTTTCAGGAAAGCCCCGCATCTCCAAGGCAGTGGGTGTGTTTCGTCGCCTTGTCTGGTCATTACCCCAGTTTTTCTTTCCCCCTTTCCCTCTCTCCCACTCAAGCCCTCCAGCGGCTGCATATGCAGCTGATGAGAACTCAAACATCAACATACACTGAGCCACAGTTGCAAGAAAACATATGAGCTGTGTGCTTGTCCACTTGCACCAACTCAGTAACCTTTTTACTGTACAGCTGATTTTCTCCCACAGCTACTTACTCATGCACACTCACTGACTCCTGGCAGCTGATTCCTCTCGCCCTTTCCCAGAAGAGAGGGAGGTGAGGAAAACAGCTGCAGTGTTGATCCAGATTCAAGTCTGACCAGAATTCTTTCCAAAATTACGGTATGTAAATATTTTGTTTCAGTGGAAGTCATCTGTGATCTCTCTCCTAAAAAGTATCTCTGTTTGAAAAAATCATTCACTTTCAGGAAAGTTATTTTGTCTCCTCTGTGTTTCACATCAGCTTTACACATGTGTTCAGAAACACATTTTCCCATCTGACAGAAGATAAATTGGATACAAAGGTTTTGATAGAGTCTATTGCTGGACTTGTTCCTGTTTATTAAAGGTATTCGAGATGGGATTTGTTGCTCCTTAATGGGAGTTGGATCTTGTAGATTTATTCCTTTCATACATCTGTTCAAAAGCTATTTTTAAAAAACGCTATTGATTTATTTATCTATTTTTAACCTATTGCAGACAGTTAATATCTTAAATTCATCTTCAAACACAGCACAGATGAGATGGTTGGCATTTGTATATCAGCAATGCCCGTTGATGCATATACCACACATCCCAAAGATCATTTTGGAAACACTATGGTGCCATGTACTGGTAGGAATTATGTCTAATTTTCTGCTCATTTACATATTAAATACCTGAATTCATGCACAAAAATATTCAGACCCCTGGCAGATTTAAATTTGAAGTAATTGAAACATTTTTGGAACATGTTTCCTTTCAGTGACTTAAATCTCTGGACTCTGTTATTCCAGTGAATGCTTTTCTATTGTTTACTGAAAGAAACGGTAAAATGCAATTTTGGCATTTTGAAATTATAGTTTAAATCTGGGTAAAAACACTTTTTTTGCAAATGATACATTGTCCTATCTTTATATATGATAAGAAGCAAACCCTTCATTTAATGAACCCACTTTAATTCTAAATGCACCTCCACTCAATTTAGAGTCTGTTTACCAGCAAAAAGGCATTTAGATTTTTATATAATTGTTAATAAATCCCGGCAGTAAGGGAGCCAGTCATGGGTAACTTAATAATTACTCGAGAGTAATGATTCAGAAATAAGCATCAAGACATTTTTTTTTGTCCTTTTTATTTTGCCAGCCTCTCACTTCAAATATAACATGTAGCATTCACCGCACCCGTGGTAGACACTCGAAGGCAGTGACTCAAATGGTGTCATGCAATATTTACTTATAAAATAAGCACCACACATATACTTTCCTGGACTCCTGACATTTTTTAAATCATTTCCTTGTCTTCTTTTCTTCTTGTTTTGCACACACTAAACAATATACCATTATGAAACACGGCCTGGAAAACTGTTAAAAACAAAACAAAGGCTTTTGAAAGTCCGAATAACTACTGACCAAGCCCACTTTTAAGGAAAGTAATCAAAAATTACAGGTGAACTAAAACTTTTGTATTTTACTTTGTGTTCATATGCTGTGAATATATTTGTTTAGTAAAGAAAACTATTCTACACATTAGTCTTGTTTCTTTGTTTGAGAGCAGCTTTGAGTATGCTCTGAAATGCTCCAGGAGAAATAAAAAATTGTTTGTCTCCTTCACTATAATGCTATTTTTTATGCTTTATCAATAAAATAGAACCGTGTTGTATACAGGATAAAAATGGGTTGATACTGAGTATTCATGTGGCTTAAGGGGCTGACAGAGTAAGGATGCACAGAATGTGGTGTGCCTGGAGACAGTTGAAAGTGTAGCTATTAGCTGAAAATACGTTAATGCTGATCTGTGTGAAATGCCTGCACCACTGCTTTCTTCTGCTTCTGTGTTCTTCCCTTAGACAAGAGGTTGAATAATTTACAACAGCATGCTGCTTCATCCAGAAAACAATGCATTTGGTGTGCTGCAAAACTTATTGCCAGTGCTTGTGATGCATATTAAGTTAGAACCGAAAGAGGCAATTCAGTTAAATTCAATTCAAAAATACTTCATTTAGTCAAATGAGAAATTAAAGGAGCAGTATGTAAGATTGTGGCTAAAACTGGTACTATATTATCACTTTCAAATTACTGTAGAGTGGTGTATCCCCTCCTGACTCGAGGTTGCCAGATAGGTTGTAGGAACGTAGGCTGCTGCAAGGAGCTTCCAATGGCAAGTGACGAGTCCTACACAGTAAGTTTTTTTTCTTTTAATTATGTTTAATTATAATGACAAGGAAACAGGCTCTGATAATGCATTGCTCATGTTGGCAATGACGATTCGCCGTTTTTATTTACCAAACAACACAAAGATGGCAACATCAACATCTGCTGAGGGCTGCAACTTCACTTTTTAATGACAATATCTTGGCCGTACTACTGTTGTCAGTGATATAAGTACTTGAAATGAACATGATTTTTTTTAATGTCTAGTGACATATCAGGGCCATTTTATGATTAATTGAAATACATTTCTTGCATACAGCTCCTTTAAATGTTGTTGTAACTTATATTATACAAGTATCTTCAAAGGGTCCTTGTGAATGGTGATTCTGTTGGAAAGAAGGATCTCTGGTCGATCTTTCAACTTCAGTCAGAGGCCTCTAAGGCCTGTTGTTTGCCTCTGAAGATTGTTGTTGTATGACAGTCTCATGACTGTTATGACATGCTAACAGCTCAACATCCAAGCAGTAGAGAGAAAATTCCACAGTAACATGTCCTGAGTGACACCGTCAGTTGTTTGAAAGCGCTGCTAATCCACCTCATTTGCTTTTGCCGTTCCTCTTTAAATCTCTGTCTGGCCATATGGTTGGATAGCCAGGCAACTGGAGTCGGGATATGATCCTTACCTATTATGATCAATGGAAGAGTTGGTTTGAACTTCCTCCTTCTGCTCTTTGGTCCTGCTGAACACCCATGAAGCCTCCTTTTCAACTCCTCTGGGATTTGAGGTCATAGTTCAGGCTTTTTTTAGCTTCCAAGATGCTAATATTCATGGGGCGACTGTGGCTCAGCAGTGAGGAGTTCGTCTTGTAACTGGAGGTTTGCCGGTTTGAGCCCCTGCTCCATCCGTCTCAGTCGTTTTGTCCTTGGGCAAGACACTTTACCCTTCTGCCTACTGGTGGTGGTCAGAGGGCCCGGTGGCGCCAGTGTTTGGCAGCCTCGCTTCTGTCAGTGTGCCCCAGGGCAGCTACAATGTAGCCATCACCAGTGTGTGAATGTGTGTGAATGGGTGACTGACTGAATGTAGTGTGAAGCGCTTTGGAGTCCTCAAGGACTAAATAAAGCGGTATACAATTACAGGCCATTTTCCATTTACCATCTAATCAGCTAACCTAGTTGTAAAAACAATTCCTTGCTGGCATCATGACAACGATCTGAAAGTAAAAAAAAGAACAAAATTAATAGTTTTTTAATTAATGCATTGTTTTTATCGAGTTGGGAAAATCTCACGGTGCTTTGAAACCCTTTTGATAGTCACTGGCAACATCATGAGCTGAACATCTGCCAAATGAAAACTTGTGTTGAGCAAAAACATTGGTGGTAAAAATGACGGCTCTTACCACCTAGATCTTCGGGTAGATTTTTCATTACACTCAGTCATAATGATACTTAAGCTAAAGACCCGGAATGATGCAACCTACTTTCACTCTGACTTGGATACCACCTTCCAATTATTGTGTTTTTCACATATACTAGAATAAAACAAGAAATGAGTCTAACAAGGTCACAGTCAATGCAGTAAGTGTAATTGCAGCATCACCCTAACATGCTTGACAATGTCTTCCCTCTACATCAGGGCTCCAATTGCATCGTAGCCCTTTGTTCCATCACAGAGAATCAGTGATGAAGTCCAGAAAGTTACTTAACTCTTACATGACATAACAGCCACCCATGCTGATAGATAGTTATTGCTGGATGCTGATTTAAACAGCTGTCTGTCTGAGAACGGGGTTGCCGAGGCAGAAAAACAGGATGCAGGCGTCTTTAATAGTGTATGCAGCAGCTGGCTGCTTTCTTGCAGCTGCATCCTGGAGTTATGTTCCCATTCTCAACACCACTCCAAGCAAGGCAAACTCATAGTATAGGAAAGGACAGTGAGATATTTTTCTATTTATTTGTATTTAGTGCTATATTGTTAACCTTATAGCACAGCACACTTTTTGCACTGCAAAAAGATGACAACAAGGGGAATATTCTTTTTTCCCATGTATTGTCAGTCATGGTGCTAAAACATTTTGAGACAGCAGAAGTGAGTTGAAAACTAAACGACGAAAGACTAAATGGGACAGTGGTTCCAGAGAAGCTCAGGGGCTGAAATTAGGTATCCATTGCTCGACAGGTTTTTTTTCCATACCATATGTTATAGGAACATATATTTCTCTTTCAGATATTTAATTTAACATGTTTGGCCAAACATAGCGGGACAGAATGAAAACACAGCAATTCCCTCTCACACTTCCCTACCCAACCATTGCTATCTAAACTATAAATACTATTTTGCAATCAGTGTTTATCTTCTAGAACATGAACGGATCTTCGTGTCCCCCTCCTGGGGAGTCAGCCTGGCCAGCTCTTGATTAAGGTGATAGTCCGTGTGTTCTCACATTAGAACGTTCTGTAGATTTCTTCCGGCTGACGTCTGTTCTGTTCACTTCTGACACATTGCTTATCAAACATTACACACAGAAGAGTCTTGTTTTTGCTCTACATGACCCACTGTCCCAGATGTACTCAATAAGTAATTAAACCCTAATTACATGGGAATATTCCCTTTAACACCAAATAAAAGGACCACCTGGTTGGGTTTTCTTCTTGCACTGCATCTCTGACCAGTGAGATTCCACAAACTTTAGTACTGGACCCCATAGTTTTTTTTCTTTCTATATTATTGTCTTAGCTGACATCATTCAGTCATTAAAAAAAAAATTTCATCTCTTTTACAGAGATGAAATTCAACAATATATGTCTTTAAAGCACAACCTCGTAGAAATTATGTCCACCGTCCAAGAATCAATGAGGCTCTTGCTTTCTTTGCTCACCAGCCAAATCCAATAGTGGATCACCCCCACGCCCCCGCTCTCTGTTTTGTTCTAGGTGTAATATTTAATTATCTATGTAGTTTGATTCAGAATTACAATATGTTTTTATAATTTAAGAAAAGGAATTTGCTAAAAACATTTAATGAATTCTTGTCATAATGCCTAGTTATAGGTAAACCATCTCTTTCACTTTTCTAGGCGTGTCAAAATGCTGCTTTGTGACAACTAACACAATCTATCCAGTGTGGTTACATTATTCCCATTTTGTATTCCTTGAAAAAGTTCCCATTTAAATCTCAAACCTGTTTTTAAAACTCTTTAACTCACCAATGAAGAACTGACAAACCAAATTCTCATCCCCAGCATTTTCTTGGACTAGTTTGTTGTGTAACAGTCACACATTTGAATGGTGGAAGTCTCTAGGAATGGTACGAGTTCAGTGCAAGCAATAAGTTTTTAGGTAAGGCCCAAACTATAATTGGAGGGACAACAGAAGTGGTGTCAGTAGTTGTAGAGACCGCTGCATGATAGTGGGACTGTCACACTCAGAGGTTTGCATCTAGAAACAAATGCTTTCCCCAAAGAAGACCAGTGATAGTTGTATAACATCCAGTTTCATTGCTGCTATACTGCAAGTGCTCAGTTTGGTTCTTGCCAGTTTGCACTTAGGTGATGACAGGCACAACCTTTAAGTCTCAACATGGGACTTTTAATGACACCACTAAAAGCAAGTTATTGCTCCTGTTAAACCAAGAAACATAAAATGAGAATGGAACTTTGTTTTTGATGTTTGTGCTATTTGTTCTAGGAAACCAGATTTTCTCAGTTCAAAGATGGGAATGTAAAACCACTGAATGACAGCAGGGTTACTCCATGTATCATCTCCAAATTCAGCCTTGACGAAGCATTTGAAAGTTTGTCTTGGTGACCTCAATAGACATGTATGTTTTACATAACACTTTTCAACCATATTTACACCTTGCTTAGTCAGAAGGCAACCTTTTTTCTTTATGATTTCAGATGTTATATTCAGCAGAAAATTTGAATGTTGCTCCAACACATTAAAATTATGAAAAAAATAGCATTAAGGTATTTCCTTGCCTTTATGGCCATGTTGTATTTAAATCCATACTGTTATTGTGACATGGTTATCAATTCAGTTGAGTTTTATTCAATTCAGTTTACTTATATAGTGCCAATACACAACACATGTCATCTCAAGGCACTTTACAAGTCATTTCAATTCAACCACACATACATTTCTTCAATTCATTATTCGAATCAATTTTCTACCTAACGTCTGGTTCACACTTAGTACGGAAAGGATGTGGTCCAAACTCCTTTAAGGTTCCGCAAACACCAAAAAACATTTAGTCCATTCAGAGCATTCTCACCGGCTGCTGTGCGTTGTGGATCTGGATGAGGAACTCTGGAAAGTTTCCGCATGAAGTTAATTTTTTTCATGCACATGCAGATTTTCATGAAGTTAATGAAATTACATCAACCAGAGAGGAAGTGAGACGTGGGCCAGCGAGGTGAATCAGGTATATTTTAAAATAAACCCATGTTTTGTTTTTTCCCTGGTTCTTAAAAATGATTAATGACAGGGATGTAATTTCACAGTGTATGATAGTTCATGGCATTATTTAAGAATATCTTTAAATGTACTATTATATCAAAAAAATATTTTTTATTTCTGCTTTTTTTTTCACGTGTCCTGTCTGGCAGTGTGAAGCTCAGAATTGGTGTCTGAGTATCAAGTAGAAGCCCGACAGATTTACTATCACAAGTGGAGCACTACAGCTTTTGCTATAGTATACCACTTGATATATATGTGTAAGAAATCTTTATTAGAAATTACTATGGGTTTGTTTTTTGTTTTTGATGCGCCAGAGACACGGAGATGGAAAATAAAGGGGAAGAAAGAACGTAGATGAAGATCGGTAGGGAAAAAAGGTTAAGAGGGAGAGGGTGAGCTAAAGATACAAGAAAGGAAGGGGAACTAAGAAAACACAAGAAAGTACCACAGTCTCCCTCCACACCCGCAGGACGGCAGGGAGAGGGAAAAAAACAATGACAAAACAAATCAAACAATGCAAACTGAGAACTACACAACCACAACCCACAAATAGATATAGGAATACAATAACAGCGTCACTAAAAAGCTCATGGTACCAATTATTACAAGATTTAGTAATGGTAACCTAAGCCCAAGAATGTATCTGTTAACACCGGAATCCCCACACCTGTGTGTGTGTATGAGTATGCTGGTGCACATTAGGTTTCTCCATAGGAGTATTCAATAGCTGGTGTGAGGAGCCATTGATCCACCTCCCAGGAATTGACGCAGACACAAAGGAGATCGGAGCCATAGAAACCCAAAAGACCCCCAGAGCACAGGAGCCCAAGGCAAGTCAACAAAGGGCTGACCACACCCCCAAAAGAGGAGCAGAGGAGAGCCCTGGGGGAAAATCCAGGAGCTACAATGCAGGGGCCTGGGGGGCCGCAGTGACGAGCCCACAGGCTCTGCCGGCAACGGCTACGCCAGGGCGGATCCAGCCATGGGGCCGGAAGACTGGGGCCCCACCCCCCAGCAGGGACCCGACCAGGGACCGGCCGACGAGGGCCGCCAGGGCGAGTGACAGGCAATGGCCGACATGTGCCGCTGCCACCCCAGGCTAATCCCCACAGCTGACTTCCCAATGGCCCCCCCAACCCATGTCAATAGCCCCAGCAAACAGACGGCATCTCCAGGCCAAGGCCACCCAGCACCGGGCCACCGAGCTCAACCAGCTCCTGAATCTCGCTCCCACACACCGCAGAGCACCAAGCATGCAACGAAGGTCAACCGAACCCACCAATGAACTGACCAAGCAGGAAGCACAGAACAGGAAAACCTAGAGGAGACGTCAGACCAGACCCCCGCTGAGCCATCTGATAGCTACCACCAAACAATGCCCAAACCAGCCCCTCCCAAAGCGGAGCCAGTTCGGCGCGACGGCTGACGAACACCCCGGTCCACCCAGGCAAGCGCCAGGGATGAATCGGCATGTCACCCGAGCACCAAGCCCCGGACACAGAGAGCCCTCAATGCACCGGCAGGTAGAGGCATCAGTCACTGGCAGGGAGTGACGGAGGGGAAATAGGCCCCTCATTTGGAGTGGGGCCTGAGATGTGCCAGGCCAGAAGGCAGCCCAAAATCCCAACCTGACAGATACACAGGAACACACAGACACAGTCATGCGTTCCCTACCTCTTACACACATACATTCTCATCTGCACACCAAGACACACAAAAAAAGGACGCATACTCCCCATACACACTCTATACTCCCAGGTCCAGGTACTGATACCCGAGCAGAGCAATCAGCCCCCGGACCCAGGAGGTGGTCCCCCTACCCTCTAGGATGGAGACAAGCAGACCGCCAAAGCTAACACAGTGGCAAAGCAGCCCACCAGCCCAGGCCCCGACCCGACCTCCTGTTCCTCCTCTCGGACCCCAACCCTTAATGGCCAATAGCGAACAGGGGTGTGGAAAGACCCCTAGCCTTCCGCCCGAGTATGGTGTTGATGCGTGTTGTTATAATGTGCATTTCAAACAGAGGGGTGGGATGTGGGGAAGGCAGCCACACATCCCCCAACCCCCACCCTGAGCCCTTAGTGTCTATATGGAGTTTAATGATGGGCACCGGCACCAGAGATGAAGCTGATTGTACGCACCAGCTCAAATCCCTGGCGATGTGCCCACCTGGACCAGGAACAGACCGATGCCCCGACCGGCTGACACACAGAGATCCACTACCCCCTATCCCCGGCAGAGCGGCTACTGCTGTCCGATGGCCCAGCAAGTGACCTAGAGACCCAGCCATGAGCACTTGATCCACCTAGCAATCCCACCTCCAAGGACCTCCCCCAGGCGCCCCCATCCTCAAAAACCCCCACATCAGCAACAATATCCCATACAACAAAACCAAAGGCCACCCAGCCCTACAAGGTGATGGAGCCGATCAAAGGAGCCCAAAGAGGTTGATCAGATGTGGAGCCAGAGGCTGTCTCAAGACCAATGTGGTCCAACAAGACATCTCGATATTGATTAATATTTGGAGCATTTTTATTTTTCCAGTTCAAAAGGATAGTTCTCTAAGTGATGCATAAAGCAATATAAACCATTTGAACTAACTTTGTGTTCATGGAGACACCATCTAAGTTTCCCAGCAAGCAAACTGAGGGAGAAGGTGGAATATTACATTTCAGACACGTTGATAAGTCCTATGTCAAATTTTTAATCAGTTCAGTCAATGTTTTGCAAACTATTGCTAAACATTCATTGCTTTCATGCGTTGTGTTATTGACTTCACAGCAATCCCTCATACTGAGCATGCATGTAGTGACAGTGGAGAGGAAAAACTCTCTTTTAACAGGAAGTAACTATCAGCAGAACCTGGCTCACTACAAGCGGCCATCTGACCGACTGGGGGGAAGATGGAGCAGAGAGAAAAACTGATATAAGAGTACTTTCTATGTCAAAGAAAGTAAAAAGTTTATAACAGAAGTGGGAGAATGTTCAATTACTGGGAGCTTCATCCCAGCCAATCCCCCCCTCCAACAAGATCACAGTCGAACAGCGCCAGACTAGGTGTAGCTAGAAAAATACTGAGAGAAAACATAAAGTTAACAGTTGGAATAACAACAAATAATGCAATTGCAGCGTAGTAGAAAAAGAAGAGTAACAGAGTGAAGAAAAGTGGTCAGTCTGTCCTCCAGCACTCTAAACCTATAGCAGTATAAATAAAAAGATAGCTCAGGATAACCTAAGCCATTCTAACTGTAAACTTTATCAAAATGGAAAGTTTTAAACCTTTTTTTAAAAGTAGACAGAGTGTCTGCCTCACGGACTAAAACTAGGGTCTGTGTCCACAGAAGAGGAGCCTGATAACTAAAAGATATGCCTCCCATTTTACTTTTACAAAATGGCAACACTAACTCTCATGACCTTTTTATGATGATCTTGTCATCTTAAAACAACTGCTGATTTTGCTTAGACAGTTGCAGAGTCACATTGTATCTCAGGGCTTCCAGGATGGGGAAAAATCAACATCTTCTGTATGAAACTATCTCTTTCAGACTGGCTGATGTTTGACATGATATCAGATGTGATATGAAACTACTTTGTCTTCATTTGACTCTATGTAGATGACAAACAGCTCTACGCTGCGGTTTCTACAGCTCTGTTGTCTCATTATCAGCTGTATTGATGAACACATCTGCCGTTTACCTGAGATGAACCGTGCTGTGGCTTTCTGCGCCCTGTTTTCACAGGCTGCCTGAAGCGGCTGAGCGGTTTCCTAATACGCTCATCTGCCCCATTGCTGTCTGCCACTCCTCATCTCCTTCTGCTCCTTCGCGCCATCCCTAAATGACTCGATCTTCCTCTGTTCTCTCTCCATCTGCTCCCACATAGGGTAGCAAATTTTTCTCTTTCCTTCTTCTTTCAACATGGGCTTGCCTGAATTTTCCACAAATGCAGACAATAGCTGTCTTCTGAAGGCCATAAGCATCTATTCCTATACACGTTTCCCAGTGCAATAGCAATGGCGTTACAACCAGGTTGATAAATTATATATGTGAAGACATCTTACAGCTGCAATGCATTTCGAGGCCTGCATAATTGATGACACACTCCACCGCTGAGAATCACCTAGATTAACCCCTGCAAATTTCAAACCACACAGGAACCGGCATATCAAAGCGATGATACCAACACAAACATGAAAAACATTAGAAAACAACACGACTGCTTGCAGGGTGTGCAGGCATGCATTCTCACAGGATATTCAGCTTCAATATTCTGTTTACAATGCTGAATTTAAAATACAGGTTGAGTTCTATAGGATGTTGGATCTATCTACTGCATGGGTGGACTTTTTGCTTATAAACAAGTACCATTTTCCTCAATTTAGCTTTAGTTATACATTAATGGTACCAGGGCAGTCCAATTAAATCCAAAATAAAGTAATGGAAGGAATATAGCGCATATGTAAAAATGCCTTAACCAGACCGTCCTCACACACTGAGTGACCGTACAAAAAGAAGACTAATGAGAGAGGCCACCAGGACATATATGACAACGCTGAAGGAGTTACAAGCTTCAGCAGCTGAGATGGGAAAGACTCTGCATATAACAACTGTTGCCAAGGTTATTCACCAGTCAAAGTTTTATGGGAGAGTGGCAATGAGAAAGCCACTGTTTTGGAAAACTCAGATTTAGGCTTGAGTAAAGTTTGCCAAAAGGCACGTGGGAGACTCTATGGTCAAGTGGAAGAAAGTTCTTTAGTCTGATGAGACCAACATGGAGCTTTCTTGCGAACACCAAACACTGCACATCCCCGCAAACACACCATCCCTACTGTGAAGTATAGTGGTGGCAGCATCATGCTGTGGGAATCCTTTGTGGCAACAGGCTTATAAAGGTAGAAGACAAAATAAACGCAGCAAAATATAGAGAAAACCTGGAGGACAATTTGTGTCTATCTTCCAGAGAACTATGGCTTCAGAGAACATTTATTTTCCAGCAAGCATCCAGCTAAAGGTTTGAAGACAACAAGATGGATGTTCTGGAGTAGCCCAGTCAAAGCCCGGACCTCAATCCCACAGAGAATTTGTGGCAGGATTTATAAAGTGCTGTTAACAGCCTATCCCCTCACAACCTGACAGAGCTAGAACAGTTTAGCCGGAAGAATGGAGGAAAAGTACAGTGAAAGTCTGATTTAGACCCATCCACACAGACTCCATGCTGGGATTGTAAAAGCAATGAAAAGCATAAAACATCCAAGGGCATGAGTACTTTTCATAGGCACTGTATAGTAAAAATGTTTTCTGATAAATTACTCTTTATGAAAAAAAAAAACTGTTTCCTGTAAATACATAAAAAATAGCAGCATATGACTCCAGGAATTAGAATGTGATCAGAATAAATTATTCTACCTGCCAACATCTCCAAATTACAGCATCTTAGCCTCAGGCTCAACCAATCATAGCGAGGAGGAACTATAACCCTCTTATAGGGCAGTTCTGTGGTGAGCTAAAACACCTCTCTTACTGTAGCTAAGGTTCTTGTACATGGTAGCCAACAGACTTTGGGCTCTTCAAAGACTTTGCTCACTATGTGACAAAAATGCAAAAGAGCAGAATCATTTCTGATGGGATGGAGACTGGTTCCTTTTCAAACAACCAGAAGCAACTGGAAACTATGAAATGGTCGGGAAATTTTTTGTTAGATAATATTTAAATAATATATACAATTCAGATATAAATACTAGATCTTATTTTGTTTGTTTGTTTTGTTTTGTCTTTTGTTTACAAGGCCCTCAGGGTTAGACACATGAAGAGCAGCAGGCTGGACTTTGATATGATTTTCAGGTTCCAACTATATACCCTGCCAGAAGCTGGGAAACTGCCACACCATCCACCACAACTGTCCAGAATGATTAGCAAGCAGGCCGACAGAGGATGGGTCCAGTCAAACCATTGATCACCATCACAACTCCACATCAAGCATGATCCAAGGCTATTGATTACAACATAAAGAGTGAGGATCATTGTTAGTCAATTCAGTTATGCAGAAGTCACAACATCAATTCCTCCCCTTTATTTATGTAGTTTGTAGTGGGCTTAATGAATATTGGATTTTTGTGACTGCTTTCTTCTTCTGAAGATGATAATTATCACCATCATCTTTTAAATCAGCCTCGGCTTCCATCATGGCTTGTTGATGGTCAGAGTCATATTCTGGCTCAAACATATGAGGTTGTACCACATGTAGCTCCAATGCTCCTGATCTATATCCTATTCTAACCAGGTTTTATTTTTAAAGGAAAAGTATATTGGCTACTGGACGATGCATCCGAATCTACACTCAGTTCCTACAACTCTCTCTTTATATTTTTGGGATATCTTGTATTGAAATGAGATATCCTGATGCATGTTTGTTATATTTGTAAAGTTGTTGAAAAGGAAATCTACCTATGGCAGCTGGCTTTAAAAAACAGACATTTAAACATGACGTATCAAATTTCACCAAATGAAGCTCATTTTAAAAATAAAATACTTTGCACAACAATTGGGGTGACACCATGTTACTATGATGCCAAATGTTCTCTCCTGCTTGTCCCGGCCTGGAAGAGGAGAGGATAGTAGTGGGACCTAAGCCAGGATGGCAGCGTTGCAGCATCAGAAACCAGAACAGATTCCCTGATAAAATGTAGTTACATGCCAAGCGCCAATGCCACTAAAACCTAGAGTCTGGCTCATTTTCTGGTTGAAGCCACGAATTTGGTAAATGGTGAATGGCCTGCATTTGTATAGCGCTTTTTCAGTCAGAGGACCACAAAGCGCTTTACACTACATTCAGTCATTTACTCATTCATGCACACATTCACACACTGATGGTGGCAAGCTACTACTGTAGCCACAGCTGGCCCGGCGCACACCGACAGGGAGACAGGCGCCACCGGGCCCTCTGCCCACCACCATCAATTTTACACCATTGCTCAAAAAGTAAGCCAACATTTGAAACTGGAGCAGTTAAATACTCACAGATTCTTGTAGTTTTGTGATTTAGTTGATTTCCATGATGGGGAAAACGCAGACTGATTTAATGAATTATTTAGACATCTCCAAAATTCTCACAATGGGCCTCATTTATCAGAGATGGGTGAAAATCATGGCCCAAAAATGATTACTCAGGACAGGTTCAACATGTGATTTATGAAACGGATTTATATTAGCCAACACCAACGTATGAATCGTCAATTGTTAATAACTGGACATAATCAGGATTTAGATACTTTGCTCCCATTTGTTGTATTTCAGAGCTTTAGACCACATAATTTGTGACATTAATGAAAGACAGATGACAAGAAAACACACAAAGAATCACAAAAGAAAAATATTAACACAAAAAATCATTAACAAAAGCTGAAACATAGTTTCTAAAGAAAAGAAATTGGCATATTTGTGAAATAAGTTGCAATATTTAGGTTTATTTTTTGATGTGATCTTAATCAGGACCCAGATCTTCAATCACCAAAAACGCACGAAAAGCTGCTGAAACACGTGCTATTAAAAATAATATTTAAAGAAAAATCACTAACATTAGAAATGTCAGGATATTGATTTCTAAATGTCTACAGGTAAATTTTTCAGCACCTTATTTGCTATTCTAAAAAACCTTAGATGCTGTGTCAAAATGAAACTTAAAAAAAATAAAATATCACAATATTCATTGCATTTTTGGCCATTTTCCTGCAGTTACATATATTTTGCTCAGCTTTAAAATTAATTCAATATTTCCGTGGGAAAAAAATGAAGCTACATTGTTCAACATAAAAAAAGTAAAAAGAGAAGAAAAGAAAAAGAAGAATAGCCATATCAAATTATATTTTGGGGTCAAGTGCTAGTCACCAAAGTGGGTAAAATAGGTAATTATTTTCTATGGTCCATCAGATCATAATAAATCATGCTGACTTGCACATGGCAACAGAAGACATTCTTCCTGAATACTCACACATTTCAGCTGCTTTCTTGGCTTTCTGTGCCTTTTTGGAAACCCATTTCTTCATGTGTTCTAAATTTGTTTCCTTTTTCATTCCAATTTCTTTATACCCACAGTTTGGATTGTGAACTTATTTTGACCTAGCTGTTGATGACTTGGGTTGTTGCCAACATTTGGTGTGAATTTTATGGCCCCATTAGAAACATTTAATTTCAATTGTAACAAATATACAAAAGTTAACCTAAGCTAAGCTAGGCTGAGAAACACATGTTGAGTTTTGTGAATTGGTGTTTTTCTGACTTGCTGAGTTTTAGCCTAAGAGCAGGCAATGTGAGGACACTCCGCGTGGGGTGTGGTGGCAGTTTTTTTTCATCTCTTGATCCTGACCCAGGTCTGTGCGTCAAAGCCTTCAGGTGTAGATACTGAAAAGAGGCGGAGGTTCAAGAAAAAGATCAAAGACGCTTTTAAAAGAAAGAGGTTGTCTCATGGCAGGAAATTGAGTTGAACAGTGGTCTCAACTTTCATAATTAGACACTTTTCTCTTTCCCTGAGTCTATTACAGAAACCCAACAACAATAACTAAAGGTAGAGCTATTGTTGTCTGTTTATACTGTTCCACATCTGAGGAACTGCTGCTTTCATGGAACAGTATTTGGAGAAAGGCTTAAATAGAAATCAGGTATCAGTTCTCATCATTTGAAGCACTGGTTTCTTTTCATGTGTGTGTTGGGTTGCATGATGCTGCTTTAGGCCCTGTCCACATGGGGAAGTTTTTTTCCAAAACAGGTTGACGGTTTCAAACACACCCTCGTCCACACGGGACCGTCTTCAGAATTGTTTTCATCCACACAGATACACAGAGCAAACACAGCCCAAAATGCTGTTTTTACTCCTCTGGACGTGTAAGTTGCGCTAAATATGAAATAGGATACATGCCCGAAATGCCTCCACACAAGGTTAGCGGTAAACGCAACAAGAAAGGTTAACAACAAAATGCTAGTAAGGTCTTTTGTAGAATTTTTTTGCAGCAGCTGTCGAACATTTAACATTTAACCACCACAAACATGTATCCTCCATTGGTGATGTTGCGTATGACATGTTTGGGGTTATAGGCTAGGTTTGAAGTTGGGCTGAAACGTGAACGTTGTCTGAAAATATATGTCTTTGCTGTCCACACAAATACGCAAAGGGGAAATTTTCACTCTGAAAAAAACAAAAAAACAAAATTTTAAATGTCGTGTCAATGTAGACTTGGGGCAAAAAAGGTAATAAACTTTCTCGTTTTAGAAAAAAAGGGGGCCATTAAACTAAGAGAAAATCTGTAATTTCTCTGAATGGGACAAAAACAAAACAGGACCCAAAATTGTGTACTCTCACTTTCAACAGTCAGGAGCACACCAAAATAAACGTCTGAGATATAAATAGCTCAAATCTTCTCCAAGATGTACGCCCGATGTTTAGGCATGGGACGGTTACCGGTTTCATGGTATGAATAAGTCAAGGTTTCAAAACCACCAACATTTTCAGTCATACCGTCCCTGCGATATAAGCGTTTTTATTTTATTTTTATGTGAAGTCTCGTCATGGAGAAAGTACACATCCCTCATGCCGTGTGAAGCTGCAGCGTAAAGCGCCCCTCCCCCCCGCACACCTACGTTTGCTGTGAGTGACAAACGGGCTGCGCTGCAGGCTGTGTGATTGCTGAAGGAAGCGAGCCCCCAGAACGTTTTCCACCGTCTCTAAGCGGATGTTTGGGAATACTTCGGCTACCGTAAAAAGTTATCATACCGTCAGAATCTAATACCGGCCCGTCCCTACCGATGTTATACGCCTATGTAAAATTTCAGCTATTTTAAGTAGGAAAACGTGTTCACATTTATTCCTCACCAAAAATAGTATTTTTATTACTATTTACAGAAAAATTTAAAAAGAAAATTGAAATTGAAAGAATTATATAAATTATCCATACTTCTCAATGTGAAAAAACATATGGTGTTCTAATTTTTTCAGCAAATTAAACATGCTTTTAAATCAAAGCATATGCTAAATGTAAAAGACAGTACATAGAAATGGAAGGAACTACAGTAAAAATCCTTATCGTTTGTTTTGTTCATGAAATTGTTTAACCAAAAAATTTATCCAGGGTCAGAAGAGGCTTTGTTTTGCTATTAGAAGTTGCTTTCACTACTGCTCATGAGTTTCATCATATGTCTGTCTGAATCTGTATAAGCCACGAAACTTGTTTTTATCATTTGGTCAAATCTGATACTGATGTTTGTCATGTTTGTATAATCCAGACCTGTGCTGCTTGTAATCATAGTTAATACTTCCTTCATGAAAAACAACATCAGAATGTACATTAGAAGTCAAGAGAGGTTGAAAGATTAAAAAAATAAATAAAAAAAAAATGGTCAAAGTGGTCAGATCCCTGATTTAAAAAAACTGCCCAATCCATCTTTGTTTCTAAAAGTCACTAAAAACAGATATAACCATAATGGACCAGCTGGTTAGAGAGTCAGCTCAAAGCATAATCAAACATCAAAGCAGTGACTCTACAGTAGTTATAATCCATGCTGGTCTAGGCTGTGGCACCAAGTCCATCTTTAAAATGAAATCCCTCCTAACACTGGATTGCCCTTTCAGTCTCTGTCCTCCCTCGCTCTCTTTTTCACCTCATGTGTCCCTTTCCTCACTCTCCACCCGCATCAACTCCTCCCCTGCTGTTCTTTTCACAGCTCTTATACTGTGTGAAGTGTGAACACCTCCCTCCAGATCTGACCTGAGATCAGTCTATCACAGCTTTTTAGACAATTGGTCTAACAACAAATCAGTGTGCGTTGTCCAGACGAGGTGTGCCACATACCAGTGAGCTTGCCAGTAACACTCAATGCTTTTTTATCAAGAAGATCACTAATAGCCCATTTCCATTGCAAAGAACCGAGAGCCGGTTTGGAGCTAGAGCTGGAGCTGGGGCTGGTGCTGGAGCCAGAGCTTTCACAAAACCTCCTTCGTTTTCCATAACAAGGAGCCAACTTGGAACCACCGTGAGCTACGGCGTTGCGTCATGGAAGGGTCACTTCAGAAATCACGCGAGAAGCCCCTCGCCACAGATATAGCAGATGCAGAAGAAGAAAAACCATAACAACAAAGATGGATGACCTCGTCGGAGTGCAGATGCTAATCGTCGCTTTACAAGCATTTGTTGCGATACAGCGGCAAAAGGCATCGCTGTTGCAGTTACTGTCGTCAAGGCAACGTCGTAGTAGGCGATTGGAACAACAAAAGCAAGAGGCGAAAGGTAAATGTGTTATTTAACGTAAAATCTAATGCCGACATTGTAGCCTTTGGGTTAAGTATTTCACTTTGCTGGACAAGGAAAATGTTATTTTGAGAAAAACAAGTAGCCTAACTAAATCTGTTTTTTGTTTTGTTTTGTATTCAAGTTGCCTGTTGCAACACATTTACGGTATGTCTCTTTGTTTTGATAGGTACTCATTCGGCTTCTGGTGTCGCGGCGTTCGCCCATTGTTTGGGCTCATCAACAATCAGGCTGCTGGTGGGACACTATTGTTCCCGATCTAAACGGACAACGGTTTGTGGAGAACTTCCGTGTTTCATGGGAGTCTTTTCGGTATATTTGCGAGCAGATGAGGGGCCCTATGACGAAAAAGGACACGTATTTCCGCCTGAGTGTCCCACTGCAAAAGCGTATTGCTATCGCGCTCTGTAAATTAGCATCGGGGGTGGAATACAGGACAATCAGCCACCTTTTTGGCGTGGGCCTATCGACTGTATACAACTGTGTCCTTGATTTTTGTAATGCCACAATTGATGTCTTGCTCCCAATGCACGTTAAGAGGCCTGATGCAAACAGACTGGTAGAAATGGCATCATAATTTCTTAGTCGCTGGAGAATCCCTCAGTGTGGGTGCCCTCGATGGAAGCCACATTCCAATAATTGCACCCCATGACTATGCTAAGGACTACTACAACCGTAAGGGGTGGCATTCCATCGTGCTACAGGCGGTTGTGGATGGTAAAGGACAGATCTGGGATGCATGTGTTGGTTTTCCTGGCAGTGTGCATGACGCACAGATTCTTAGGCAGTCGAAGTTGTGGGAGCACATACATGATGGCCAGTTACTAGGACAACAACAAGTTAACATCTCTGATTGTAATGTGGGGCACTATATCATCGGTGACCCAGCCTAACCCCTGCAAACTTGGCTTATGAAACCCTTTTCTGATACTGGCAGACTGAGTTGTGAGCGACTTAACTATAATTACAGAATAAGCTTTGCTCGCTCTGTGGTGGAAACAGCCTTTGGGAGACTGAAGGGTCGGTGGCGATGTCTCATGAAAAGAAATGACTGTACACTTGAGCTTAGCAAAAAAATGGAGCTAACCTGCTGTGTGCTCCATAACATTTGTGAGGAACACGGGGAGCATTTTGCAGAAGAACTACCCCACAATGATGCAGATATCAACCCTGCCCAAGACCTTGCCCACCATGGAGGAGACACAGAAGGGGCTCACATCAGGGCAGCTTTAATGGACTTCTTTAGCAGAGAATACTAGTGTATCTGTTCTGGGGTCTTCAATAAAAATAAATGTTTATACTGATAACCTATTTTGTCTTTTATTTCAAGGTACTGAATATGTAATTGCAGCATGATCACCATTTGCTATGTGCAGAGATGGAAGTAATTAATTACAAGTACTCAGATTACTGTAATTAGTTTTTTGGGGGGGTACTTTTGAGTAGATGTAAGTCTGTACTACTTTTACTTGTACTTAAGTATTCATTAATCCATGTAATCTAAGTTACTTTTAAAATCATAGCTGAGTACTGAGTACAATTTTAATTTATATCCAAACCTTTTATCTGCATTTTTGTAGCCAGTAAGGTGATTTGGTAGCAAACAAGCCGATGAAAACCGGGTCAAGAGGACAGAAAAACAAAAGGATGTGAATGATTGATCTTTAATTGATTTTGAATGAAGAATTTAACCAGTTAAATTTATGTATGGCTATTTAATAAATCGTGGCTCCTCATGTCATTTAGTTTTTTGTCTGCTAGAGACATTTGCTGAGTAAGGAAATAAAAACTTAAAATGAGAACGATAAGGGAAAAACACTTGAAACCTCGTCGCTGATGTGGAATGGATGACAAACTACTTTGGCTAAATGCAAATAAATCCTTTAATAAGTTCCATATTTGTCACATAAGTTACAATATGTACATAAGGCAAAAAAACATATTGTCACACCAAAAAAAAAAAAAAAATGTTAGTCTCACACAAGTGATTCCACGAAAGGGACAAAGTGTCTGAGAAATACAGAAATTACAGGTCTTTTCTCTGTTCCAAGACTGACACCATGCGTCCCATCAAATTCACAAGTGTGGCAGAGTTTTCGTCAAGCTGCTGAATGCTTGCCAAAATTGCAGTCGATGTTATGTTTTCACGCTCCATCTGTTGGTGGTATCGGTCGTCTGACTGCTCCAAATACTGGAGTACGTCTGAAACTGTGTCCCGCTTCCTTTTTCCTGATGTAACAAATCAAAAGACATATCAAACATTTGAAATAAAATTAAGTGTTTTGTTATAAGTGTTAAGAAAGAACATGAGGAAGACAGTGATGTGAAAAGAAGGGGGAAGACCGCGCACTCTTCTGTAGGGCAATATTGCATTAAAGTATTTGCATACAGTATGCAGGCTCCCCCATATTTTCACAAGTATTATATCCAGGATCTACACCTCCAGAAACCAGGAGTACGTTTGTTTATCCTGCTATAAGACAGTGATTAAACAATACTATGGAGGTGTCCACAACAATGATTACGCGTCAACCGTGTAAATGTCTGCACGTTTATAAGTCTTACCAGATCTTTGCTGATGAGAGGTTGCGGTGGATGGGATGGAGATTGCGGTGGATGGGATGGAGATTGCGGTGGATGGGATGGAGGATGAAGAGGATGTGGATATTGGGGAACTACACCTCACTGGTGAGCTGCAGGCCACAGAGACATCCCTGAAGTCATCCATGGCGGACATCTCTGTGTGTAGTACAGTGTTTCATTAATTACTAGGAAATTATTGGGTGTACATTCATGCAAACAACTACTTGAATTAGTGTCTGTTTGTTGACCCTAAACGTTACAATAACCCCCCCCCCCCATCCGGACCACACCGCGTGCTCCGCGAGGAGTTACCGCCACTCTCCTTTTTTGACCAAGGAAAAACCCTGTTATGTTCACACAACTCACTTTTGACTATGCCCAAAAGACCACAATCATACATCAGCCTTATGTTTGTGAGGTATTCTCTCTCCCAAAGCAACCAAATTCGCATTTCTAGTGTGCATAGAGCCAACACAGCAGGCCTATAAGTAAACAATGGATTGGCCACCAGCTACTCGCGTACACTGTCTATTTATGCGTACAGTACACTGTTAGTAAACCAAAATTACCTGGATAGGTGAGGTTTGCGGTCATTGCTTCCAAGTTGCCGTGTTGTCTGCTGATGAATTCAGGGCACCTGTACTTTGGTTTGCCGGTCTATCCCCTAGTACAGCGTCCATCAGGTCGAACACCGCATTCGGTCTCGGGCGACCACTGCCACTGCGTCCCAACAAACCTTTATAGTCCCTATAGTCTTTTTAGTTTCTTTAGTTTGTTTATCAGCTGTTGAACAGTACGTTCGTACCCAGCAGCAGCCATCTCTCGCTGTAGGATTTCGAACACCGGCTTCGAGCGACATACTCCATCTAGTTTGCTTTGGACCTCCGCTGAAGCTCAGAGTGCAACAAAACATCTGGATTCCTCCTGCGACCACTGCTGCTTAGTCTTGATGCTATCCATGTTTTCGAATACAACAAAAGAAAACATTCCCAGCAGCCTGGATTTAAATATGGCGGTCCTCTATTGTGTAGGCTGTAAATCCCTCCCCCTTCCCCCATGACGTATGGAGTGCTTGGATAGCTCCGCTTTGCCCCCCCACAAGAGTGGAGCCAGAGTAGCACCCGTTTCTGGCTCTCGGAGCTGCTGTTCGCGGGAATGGAAAACGAAAACACCGGAGCTTAGTCAGCATGGGAGCCACGGGAGCTCCAGCTCCGCCTCAGTGGAAAAGGGCTGAAAGAAGTCAGACAGCATGTCATCTGCCATGTTGTTAAAAGGGGCTGCACAGTGGAGCTGTTCTCAGTACTAGAGAAGAAATGAAGGAAACTGTTGATGTTGGCTTCTGTGGTAGTTCTAAGACAGTTTTCACTGAATGTATTAATACATATTAATATATATGGGGTGCTTGAACTATTGTGGGCAGGTAAAAGTGTTTTTAGAGGGGGTCTCAAGTATTTGGGGTTTTTACAACCCATCAGAAAAGGGTTAAGTTATCCTGAAGTTCTGATAGTGGAAACACACCTATAGTCATTGCCCCATCTGTACAGATCTCTACAAAGTCCATTTATGTCCATTGACGTCTCATAAATGCGCATATTGGACAGAGGAATAACCCATAGTCTGCTGGCCTCTGTTATGAATCATAAATGGAACCATGTCCATAGTGCAGGGAAATATGTAATCCTCCGCAGTTATGTGCAGTTTTTTGCACATAGCGTTTGCAGTTGTTTGGTGTAACAAAACCAAAGGTAAAATATGCTTCTCATATTTTCTACTCTTTGGCTCGGAAGGAAGTTGGTTTAGAAGCTTATTTGGTGAGGTTTTATCTTCTGCTTTGCGTTTATGTGGGAGCCTCGTCAAAAACCTGTCAGTTATATTAGCTTTTAAATATTATCCAGTCAAACCGTGTCCCCCCTGCAATGACTGTCCCCACTTTGGGAACCACTGGATTACATGATGGGAGACATCCTCTAATTTGAGGTCTTACTTACAATATCACAGAAAATAAAAAGATGACTGTTTATTTACAATATTGCCTCATATCATGCTTTTAAAATGTTTTCTAATTAGCTTCAAGCTTACCAGGATGGATGTCTATACACAAAATGAAAACTGTCACTGGTTAGTAAAGGTCAAACAAGTGTCTGACATAGTCAAGTAATCCAAGATGGCAGATGTTGGACATGAATTTCAAGTCAAAAGTAGAGGCAGTCTCATTGTGACCCTAATTAACTGTGCTCAAGTTGAAACTTGTCAGAACACCAGAGACCAGATTTGCTCATTTCCAGACACACTCAGAAGTGAGCCAGAGTTGTTTGTCTTGGAATCTGTTGTGTAGGAGAGGGGAGATGTTTTCCACCTTTTTATAGCCTATGAATCAGATGGAGGGCCAGGGAGGAAGGGTGAGGTATTGTCTCGTGGTCTGAGAATGAACTCATTCCCCCCACAGTCACAGTCAGTAAGATGGAGAAGGTTGGGGGAGGAGGATGGATGTAGGCCAAGATGATGTGGGACGTGGGGTCAGATGTGGTCTATATCAGGTTTTAAAAAAACCACCAGCAGTGATGGCATCAATGTGCCGCTCCCAAAATCTCAGAACCGCAAGAACTATGCCAACAAAGCCTTGGCCCAAACAAGGCGTCTGTGACTCAAAATCTGGAGGGAGTGGCTGCAAGCAGTTGTGAAGATTGTTATTCTCCACTTGGAAAATCCTTTAGAATTTTTGCAATGGAAACCCCCCTTAAAAAAGGAATGCAACACATCTTTGGAGGTAGACCTAAGGAAAGATCATGTTTGGCTGGATAAATGATGAAGATCACCCTCAACACGAGGACCATTTTGTGTAAACCTAGCTGTGTTAATAGTGATACAAAGAGAAACTCCTGAAATCAGCATTTAGATGCAGCCAAAGATTTCCAATAAATCATTAATTTCAAAATTTCAGCTGTGAAGTGTTAAATCAGCAAGTTGTGTTTCCTGTGCTGCTTTTGCTTTCCACTCGGGTCGGTTAGGCTCAGGCAGGAAGAATGGGGACAGCAGCGGATGCCTTTCCGGAACCAACACCATGTTTGGCAACCTTTCTGGAGATAAAGACATTTCAGACAGGAAGCTTGGATTGTTGTGTGATTGCACCATATGTTTTCTTTTGTTGATCTGTGGAGAAAAAACATTTCATCTGTTCATGCAGAAGTGGCACAACCACTCACCAGAAAAAAAATTCTCTCAGAAAGCTCCTTGCAGAAGTATTCACACATCTTCTTCAGTTAGAGGACTCCAAAGCACTTTACACTACATTTAGTCATTCACTGATTTACATGCTGATGGTGGTAAGCTACATTTTAGCCACAGCTGCCACTATTAAGTTCAGTTGCAAGGCGGGTGAAGTGTCTTGCCCAAGGACACAATGACAAGGACGGACGGAGCGGGGTTTTGAACCAGCAACCCACCTGTTACTGGACATGCCTAATGGTCAACCATGGCTGGTAGCAAGTCAAGCCATAGCGGAGAATTTTCCTGAGTTTTCTTTAGATTCCTTGCTCTTGGTTACTCATGCTTACTATCTTGCAGTGCTATTACAGAATAGACCTGGGCAAACACTCACCTGACCAAAACTCATTGAGTCAATGCCTTACTAGACCATTCTCTTACCTTTCAAAAGTTCCTCCAGAACCTTCATCAGTCTCCTGAGTTATCACACATAGCTAAACCTTAGACCTAAAGTCCTCTGCCTGCCTGCTTTTAAACTTATCTCCTGCACTTTTTGGAAGCCGCACTCACTGGATCACCTCAAAAAAGGAGCAGATCCTTGACCCTCTGAGCAACCCCCAGCCTGCAAAGACAGTAAGTCAGTATGTCCTTTTTATTGTTGTTATTGAGTGTGTGCGGGCATGGGGATTGGGTTGGGGGTTTAATTGTGATCATGCATTTAAGTATGTGGGGGAGGGATGGGAATGTGGTTTATGTGGGGTTATTTTAATCCGTAAAGTACTTTGAGTTGCAATGTTTGTATGAAAAGTGTTTTATAAATAAAGTTTGATTGATTGATTCAGCCATATACCCAAACATTACTCCCACGATTCTCATTCCAGCACCATCTTCTGTCCTTTTTCCCCCTCAGATAACTGAGTAACACCAATCCTTCTTTCTTTTATAATAAACTTCTTAAGCTGATGTCAATCAGTAGGCTGTTTCAAAAGACAATGCCACCACCATTGCTGGCATCATTAGCCTTTTGGTCATTCATAATTGCTCAGCCTGTGGTGCGATCAGGTGTTCTTCACAAAAGATTACGCGTTGGCGGGTTAAAGAGGTGGGGGGGGGGGGGGGTGGTGGGGGTTGGTGACTGTTGACATGCAGGGTTGCGTATTAACCGTGCTGCTCCTTCACAGTCCCCGCGAACTGTTTGGTGATCTTGTCTTCAGCTCTAAAGGCCAGAAGCTCCCAGACCTCTGCATAACTCCAGCTTGCCATTTCAGCAGATACAGTTGACAAATGCTAAATGAATCCCCAGGTTTACTTGCACTTTAAAACTGTTGCCGGCTGGGGCTCAGCGCACATTCCACACATCATCATGACATCACCCTTTGTTGTGGCAAGGAGTGATCTTCATTCAAAAGTCCAGCAATATTGCGGTAATATTACTATCAAGCATGCCAGCATGAATGCCGCAATATTAGCGCCTTGCCATGCCACCACGGAGCATTCATAAGACACACCATGCCAGGAATAATATGCCACTACGGTGTGTCTTTTGAAAATTCCTACTGTGTGTTTCTCTGCATGTGGGCCAGAAAACTGAATCATAAAACACTTTGTATTTCTTTAAAAAATTTACAATAGAAATAAATAGAATTTAACTATAAACCAAACATGGTTGGTAAAATAGTAGGGCCATTTGGGTATTGTAGCGTTGGTTAAAACTTTATAGTTCGAGCGACGAAATTTGAAGGTCCTCTGACCCCTGACCTAGACAGACAGACCAATGAGAGATAAACATTCATAACAGAAGCAGCCAAGTGGACCATGGTAACTCTGGATTAGCTGCAAAGATACACAGCTCAGGTGGGAAGAATCTGTTGACAGAACAAGTATTAGTCATCCACTCCGTAAATCTGGCCTGTATGGAAGAGCAGCAAAGAAAAAAGCCAAACGAAGGCATGCTTGCAGTTTGCCACAAACCTTGGATGGAACATTGCAAGCATCTGGGAGAAGTTGCTCTGATCGAATGAGACTAAAATAGAATGTTTTAACATACATTATGTGTGGTGGATTGGTAGATTGCTAGATTTCTCTAAACTTTCCAATGAGATATTACGCTTTTGTTATTCAAAATAAAGACTTTTTTCTTTTTTAATGGTATGAAGGTAGGGCTATGTAGTTGTTTTAGAAGTCCCCTGGCTTTAACCTAGTTACACCTGTAAAGCAAAATAAAAGTTGTTTACAACTATCTTTAATCCACGTTAAGAACCATCTCTGCATTATTGCTTGTGTTCCATTACTGGATAGGCGCTTGCATGAATTGTGAAGAAGTTTGGCAGATAATAACACAATGTAAACAGGTGGCTCTTCAGTGATCAGCTGTGTGGATTTGGAAGTTATTACATAATAAATAGGAAATTAATGTGACACAGTGACCTCGTAGTGATTTTCAGATAATCCAATAACAACATGAAATCCGCTGTGATCATATTATCGTTAACGTTGGAGCCAGATGGCTGTGGATGAGAGAAAGACGGTGAAGCGGCATGCTGCAGTGTGAGTGCCTGTATATGTGTGTGTGTGTGTGTGTGTTAGAGAGAGAGCGAGAGAGACACTCAGTGCATTCCAGGTCATCTGTTAACCTTGTTTCTGTTTAGGTTTCCAGATAAACTTCTCTGGTTATCTTGGAAGCTACTTCTAGTACAGCAATCTCTACACCAATTTTTTCCCATCCGTCAAAACAACACATTCCCTTCTTTTTTTATCATTCTACTTTAGTTGGAGTAATTATCCTGGGTTGTGTGTTCTTCATACCTCATGGTACCATGTGGTTCTGTGGATGTGTAATCTTCTTCAGGTCAACACTGGCTGGGCTTTGTTTATAAGAGTTTAAAACATCTGCCTATATTGACAACTGGGTCACAACTGTATTTTAAAGGAGACATTTAAAACAATAACCAAAGTGTTCTGAGTTATTACTAATATTTACAATAAAAAAGAATAAAATAGCTTTACCCAATACTTAAATATCCAAGCATTTATGTTGTTGTCTTGGCTCATGCCAAAGCCTTTGTTTGCAATGGCTGCTGCTCGTTTAGCACATTCTTGTTTTATCTGTGGTTTGGATCTTTTTGCCTGACTCTACTATGTTATGAATGAGATTTAAACAAGAAAAAGATAACTTATCTCTGTAACTCATCAAAACACCTAACAACGAAGAAAAACATTAAATATAAAAAAAAAAAAAATGTTAACGGGTTGTTTGCAGGAAGGAAGTAGCACATTATTAGGAAGAAAAAGTAAGCAATATGTGGTTTTAACATTGGTTAACTCAAAAACAAAATTGGAAAAGTGTGACATGCACGTGCATTCTGTCCTCCTGAGTTTATTCAGATTGGATGGAGAGCTTCAATGATCAAGTCTTCCCCGAGATCCTCAATTGGATCAATGTCTGGACCTTGATTTGGCCATTCAAACAGGATATGCTTAAATATATACCATTAAACTGTAGCTCTGGCTGTATGCTCAGGATCTTTGACTTGCTGGAAGATGAACCTCCACTCCAGACTCAGTCTTTGAACCCTTTGAACGGGTTTTCTTCCAGTATCCCCTTGTATTTAGCTTTATCTATCTTCCCATCGAAGGTAACCAGCTTCCCTGTCCCTGTTAAAGAAAAGCTGCCCTGTTTTTGTGCTGCCTTCTCCATTTCATAGTGGGGATGGTGTTTTCATGATATGTCGTGTTAGTACACATTTAAAAGCCAAACTAAATTGTTGGTCTCAACTCACCAGAACATACTGGCTTTGTTCCATACATTGGATTGTGAATCTCCGCATCTCCTCCGGAGTTACCATGGACCTCTTGGCGCCTTCTCTGATTATTGCTCTTTCTGACAAGGAAGTTAGTTTAGATTGATGTCTTAATAGGTTTGAAGTTGTCATGTACTCTTTCCATTTTTGGATGATGGATTGAAGAGAGCTCTTTTAGTTGATCAAAGCTTGAGATCTTGTTTTAGAACCAAACGCTGCTTTAAACTTTCTCCTTGACCTGTCTGCTGTGTTCCTTGGTCTTTATGCTGCTATTTGTTCTCTATTGTTTTCTAACAAACCTCTGAGGCCTTTACTCCCATCTCATTTTTCTGATCTGCTTTGCATTGTTCTATAACAAAGGAACTCAAACACCTTGGAGTTTGTGGCTGTAATGTTACAAAATGTGAAAAGCTTATATATCAAGATTTAAGAACAAATTTTCTACTAGAAACATCTTCACTAAACACGTTTTATGATAAACACTGTTAACAATTATAAAGTATATCTTACTCCGAAAACAATTGCTAATCAGGTCTAAAGCAAGGTTAACCTTTTATCTATCACGTCTTCATCATGTCATTAAAGATAATAAAATGTGCCCAAAACAAAAGGATGCAATCAGTGTGTCTCTGAAAACACTTCTGCTGTCATCCGTGCCTCTTTAAGCACAAACCTCTGTTTGGTGTAAAATTTAGAGTCTTTGATGTTTGTTTGCAAGTGTTTTGTGCGGCTGCAGCGTTGCATGCAGGTTAGAATTCTTCAAATACACTAAAAAATAGCTGCAGCCTTTTCCCCTTCACTACAATGTGCTCTCCTCTCTTCATCCATTGTGTATCAGATTAAGCGAACATGGTGAAACCAAAGCCGTTTTCAGACAGAAGTTCTGGAATATTAGCGGACAATTCCATCCGGTCTTTAACCGGAGTTGTGTTTTTAGACACACCACTTTTTTCTGGAACATTGCCTTTTGGCTGCTTTCACACAGCAAGAAATGTACCGGAGGATCCTGATGAATGTCTGGAGGGTGGGGGGTGCGGGGGAGTGGGGGGTTGTATGTGGATATTATGCAAACTTAGTGCGGCGGGCGTACGTCATTTCCCCAAGCAAAGGGATTATTGCAAAGATGCTCGACGAAACAGCAGATCTACTTGCAGTGCTTGTCTTTGTGATGTGTGCAATTTTGTGCACATGGAAATGCCTAAAAGACATCGATGAAGAAGCTGAAAGGAAACTAGTGACATTTATACGTCATCAATGTATGCGCTCACAGAGTTCCCTGCCCCCCTCCCCTTTTCCCCACTGCCCCACACCCCTGAAGCTTTTGCGGAACATTAACTGGTAGTCTGAATGCAAACCCCATACCGTGAAAAGTCAGCTCTTTTTACTAGGTCTTCATCCGAAGTCTGGAAAATTACTGTTTTTCATGGCCTGTTTGAAAGGGCCTCAAGAGTAATTACACTTTTTACGTTATGTGTGACACAGCTGTGATTTTGTACATGCAAAAAAAAAGTTTGCAATTGATTTTGGTCAGAAACCTGTTTGGTTAAAACATGACATCATTGGTTTGACTTCTTAAATCTATTGGAATTGATTTGTGTGAAATAAAAATAGAAGAACAAAGCTGAGCAATAATTATGGTTCAAAAAAATAAAACAGATTTCATAGGTCTTCTTCACTCTTGGAAACGGAGTCATAGGACTTCTATCCAAGAGACATTTCTATTCATCCAGGGTTTTTTTCCCGTCTTTTATCGGAAGCCTTTGATCAATGTTTGAAGCTGTGGGTTAAATCAGATGCACAGGACACTTTAGATACAACAAAGACCTGTGAGTTTTTTTTTGCAGTAAACAGCCGGATTGTACGCATGCATTTCTCATGCCAACAGATTGCACATAGAATAAACAGACTGCTTATTTACCCCGTGAACTCAGCGAGGGAATACGTGGCAAATTTACATTTCTAACAGCTGCTTCATAGGGATTCATAACACATGCATCAGAAGTGTTGCAAGAGCGTATACATTCAGTATGCATTCCACAATTACAGACGCCATTCTGGGAAATTCCTATGGTTCCCTCTCACTGATTATCATGAACAAGAAGGTGGTTTAACATGCGGTTTTAGCATAACAAGCAGAGCTGCTCTCTGGTGCTTCTCCTTGTCTGAGTGCTGCTCTATATGGATAAAGGGTTCTCAGAAGTCACAGCATGGAGCAGCAAATATTCTGTATATTCAGTGTTATACAACAAACCAAACATGTTTATGGGAAAGGGTTAATTTTTGGAGAACTTAGAATGTAGAGAGGAGGTTTTTGAACTGGAAAAAAAATTGTTTGTCTTTATGAGACAGTTCTGCTGTTCAGAAGCTGTTCTTCTGCTCAGCTTTGTTCTTCTATTTTTATTTCACACAAATCAATTCCAATAGATGTTTATTTCATCAATAATTTAACCTCTTCCTGTAACATTTTACAGCAGGATACATTTTGTCTGGGCATGCATGATCAAGGATCCACAACATCAAAGTAAACTGTACCTGATATTCTCTTCGGAAGAAGAAATTCCAAAGTTTTGGCCAGTAGAACAGTGATCGCGGTTTCCGAAGCATTCATCAGACCCCCTGTCAACACTGAATCCTTAAAAAAAATCCCCAGGTACAATTGGAAAAAGTTAATGGAGTGCTTCTCAGTGTAAAAGCTTGGAGCAAGAGCACATAAGCATGTAGAAGGAGATGAATTAGTGACGCACCGAGACACTTTATGGCAGTGGTGTCAAAACTTTTTGCCACGAGGACCAAGCTCTTCAAGTTTAAAGCAATTGGGCATCATTTTTTAATTTAAAAAATGTAAAATGATTTTTTTGTGGCTTTTTTATTATTCTCTTCTCAATAATATGCTAAATATTAATAAAAAAAGAAAAAAAAAGAAATACAGTTTCAAAACTTTTTCAGGAGACTGATTTTTATTGAGCTAGATTTAGTTTTTAGTCTAACAACAGCTACAACAATGGTACATGGAACAAGGGATGTTTGGGACCTTTCACCCTGAAACCTCCTCTCGGCTAAGTGGAAGTCAATAAAGTGATCGACGGAGGGCTGAATTTATTACTAAACTCAGCAAAAAAAGAAAGGTCCCTTTTTCAGGACTGTGTATTTCAACAATAATGTTGTAAAAATCCAAATAACTTTACAGATCTTCATTGTAAAGGGTTTAAACAATGTTTTCCATGCATGTTCTATTAACCATAATCAATTAATTAACATGCACCTGTGGAATGGTCGTTAAGACCTTAACAGCTTACAGAAAGTAGGCATTTAAGGTCACAGTTCTAAAAACGCAGGACACTAAAGAGACTTGTCTACCGACTGTGAAAAACACCCAAAGAAAGATGCCCAGGGTCCCTGCTCATCTGCGTGAACGTGCATTAGGCATGCTGCAGGGAGGCATGAGGACTGCTGATGTGGCTAGGGCAATAAATTGCCATATCCGCACTGTGAGACACCTAAGACAGCGCTACAGGGAGACAGGAAGGACAGCTGATCATCCTCGCAGTGGAAGACCACGTGTAACAACACCTGCACAGGATCGGTACATCCGAATATCACACCTGCGTGATGGGTACAGGATGGCCACAACAACTGGTCACACCAGGAACACACAATCCCTCCATCAGTGCTCAGACTGTCCGCAATAGGCTGAGAGAGGCTGGACTGAGGGCTTGTAGGCCTGTTGTGAGGCAGGTCCTTACCAGACATCACCAGCAACAACGCCGCCTATGGGCACAAACCCACCTTCGCTGGACCAGACAGAAGTGGCAAAAAGTGCTCTTCACTGATGAGTCACGGTTTTGTCTCACCAGGGGTGATGGACGGATTCGTGTTTATCGTCGAAGGAATGAGCGCTACACCGAGGCCTGTACCCTGGAGGTGGGGGGTCCGTCATGGTCTGGGGCGGTATATCACATCACCATCGGACTGAGCTTGTTGTCATTGCAGGTAATCTCAATGCCTTGTGGTACAGGGAAGACATCCTCCTCCCTCATGTGGTACCCTTTATGCATGCTCATCCAGACATGATCCTCCAGCAGGACAATGCCACCAGCCATACTGCTTGTTCTGTGCGTGAGTTTCTGCATGACAGCAATGTCAGTGTTCTCAATCCCATTGAGCACGTCTGGGACCTGTTGGATCACAGGGTGAGGGCTAGGGCCATTCCCCCCAGAAATGTCCAGGAACTTGCAAGTGCCTTGGTGGAAGAGTGGGGTAACATCTCA
This sequence comes from Valencia hispanica, assembly GCA_963556495.2. Taxonomy (NCBI): domain Eukaryota; kingdom Metazoa; phylum Chordata; class Actinopteri; order Cyprinodontiformes; family Valenciidae; genus Valencia; species Valencia hispanica. Next base: position 11,067,342 of record OY747709.1, on the reverse strand, counting down.
CAGCAAGAACTGACAAATCTGGTCCAGTCCATGAAGAGGAGATGCACTGCAGTACTTCAAGCAGCTGATGGCCACACCAGATACTGACTGGTACTTTTGATTTTGAGCCTCCCTTCATTCAAGGACACATTATTCTATTTCTGTTAGTCACATGTCTGTGAAACATTTTTAGTTTATGTCTTATGGTGTTGACTCTTTTAGTGTTTATACAAATATTTACACACATTAAGTTTACTGAAAGTAAAAACAGTTGAAAGTCAGAGGACGTTTCTTTTTTTGCTGAGTTTATTTATTAAATTCAGGATTTTAACTGGTTTCATTTGATTATATTTTCTACATTTTTGGAAGGTTTTTTAAACATTTTTTATGTGTCCTGTCTGGCTGTGTGGTGCTCAGAATCGATGAATAGCTGAATTTATTAATATTTATTAAATTCAGGGTTTTAGCTGGTTTAATTTGATTATATTTTTAACATTTTTGGAAGTTTGTTTTACTCCTGATTTCCTTGCTGTACCCTGTAAAATGCTTAAGTCAACTATGGATAGTTTTTAAAGATTCTACTGAGATAAAAATTGACTTGATTGGTACAACTGTCATTGTCTAAAGTAGGTATTGTCATGATTTCTCAGGGAGACTCTAGTGCAAACACAACTCACGCTCAACACAGGAAAAATCAATAAAAAAGATTTTATTCTTTCAAAAGGAAGTGGCGGCCCTGGAAGAAGGTTGAGTATGGCAGGTGTTGTGACACAGCAAGTGCGATAAATATCTGGTTTACATAAGCATAAATAATTATGATAAAGAATTAAATAATGATATAATTTTTAATGAAATTCAAGCTTTAATCTTCTAGTTAAAGATCGGGGCTCCAGTTCTTCGAACACTTAGATTATACTAGACAACCAGTCTCTTCTAGAAGAATTACGCCTGATACACAAAGACAAAACCACGTTTACGCACAGATTAAGGTTAGAAGTGTACGAGGAATTTCGAGACTAATTTCACGTCTCCAGATTTGTGTATACATGATGTGTTTAAATGCTGGTAGAATGCTGGATAATCTGAGTTTTCTGATTACGTTCCCTCTAAATTTATTGTTGAAGTGGCAAAGACGTTTGTCTATAAAAGAAAGATTATCTCAGCTCTGCTTAGTTGTAACACATAGACCAACATTTACTTTTTTAAATTTGAAAATTGTTTAAATTAAATTCAGTTTTTTTGGGTTGGACATCCAGGTCCTTGAGAAGTAGGCTAATCATGCAAAGAGTAATAGAACTAAGTCATTCCTATGGCATCTTCCTATGGCTGAAGTGGGGCACAAATTAATCTTCAAGGAGCTGCAGCAGCTCTATCACCGTTGCCAGCGTGTTTTTATATTTTAGGCTGAGAGATAATCATATCCGGGTAAAGTAATTTTATTTAATCTACAAGTTTTAAAGAATAACATGTTGACCTCTGCTGATTAGGCAAAGACGTTGGTCTGTGAAAGAAATAATTTCTCAGCTCTGCTTATTTATAACACATAGACCAACATTTACTTTTTTGAATTCAAAAATAGTTTTTTTGGGGGGTTGGACATCCAGGTCCTCGAGAAGTAATTGAGTGAAGAGTAAAAGAACTACCTAGTTCCTACGGCATCTTTAAAATTCTAAAACTGTTTGAATAGACCTTACATAGAACTTTAAGTCATTACAAAATAAAATTCAATCGATTTTATTGCAATTTGAATTACTCAGATTTAATCTGATTTAATCTATTTATTTGAATCAATGCTTTTAAAAACTGAATCTGAATTACCCTAATTTGAACTCCAATGTATTAGTTTGGAAATTATTGTCACTGAAATGAAACAGAAAATAAATTGCTTCGAAACCCTATTGAGAGTGAGGAGTTGTCGTCATGGTACAGAGCCCCTCCCCTCGATATCACAGGATCTCGCGCATTTGTGCGACTGCATGGTCATGTACTACTCAGTTAAATTCACGCATGAATTTTCCTGCATTTAACTTTTTTTAGCGCCTGCCACAGTTTGTCCTGCCAAAATAATAAATGCGCCAAAATTAAAGAGCTCTGGAATGTTTATTCACGCTTCTGTGAAGTTCTGAAGGCGTTGCCCCTGGCAACCGATAGCGTCTCCTACCATCATGGCCGACCTGCTCAGACCCTGCCCAAATCAACCCAAATCGGCACGTGACCCCTCACTCTCAATACGAAAGGGTCAGGTGGTGTATGAGATTTCCCATAGAAAGGCAGCAATGCGTCATCTGACATGCAGCATGCCAAAATTTCCTTAGAAGAAGGGATTTCCCATGCCTCCTGAATGCAGCACAGGTGAGGATGTCGACAGTCAGCAGCTGAATGACTGACAGTGTGCGTTCATAAGACGGTAGGTTTGAGGTTGTTATACGCATTAAGTTGCTTGTGTTTAGAGTGCATTTTGATGATTTACCAGCAAATTGTTCTTGCTTCTATTGAAATGCGGTTATGCATAAGTGGCATATAATCATGTAAACAAACCGTAGCCTAACCTAGCCATAGCAGATGTTAGCTAAACCCGCTAGGTTAGCCTTGTTTGCACCGTTTGTTTACATGATGCTAACATCTGGCAGTACAGAAACTAAAAGCTTAAAGGTTGTGCTGTTAGCCTTTGTCGTTTGTATTGACATGTGTTTTTATAATATATATATATTTCTGTAAACAATCATCGCTCGTAAACGAGCTCATATGGTGTTCCCATGGTTCTTTGTGTGGTGCCACTTATAAGTTTGATTTTTGCGAATTAAGCTTTTTTCATATGTTTTAGGGGCCAAAGATATGATTGCTTCTTTTAAGAGAAACTATAACCTCTTGACCAGGGAAAAGAGGTCACTGTGGCATGTAGGTAAAATAATAAATCCAGTTACACACCTTATGCTTACAGTACACTTAAATTAACCCCCAAAACACTGCAGAACCTGGGATCTCAGTAGAGTATAGTTCAATTAAATTAAATTAAATTCAGTTATTTATATAGCGCCGATTCACAACAGATGTCATCTCAAGGCACTTGACAAGAAGTCATTTCAATACATTTATACAAAGATTCCAATCAGTCAAAGAGTTTCCTATTTAAGGAATCCCAGCAGATTGCGGCAGTCATTGGCGTGAGGTTGGGCCCCGTTGATGCAGACTTTCCAACCACAGCAATCCTTCAGCAATCCCTCATACTGAGCAAGCATGTAGCAACGGTGGAGAGGAAAAACTCCCCATGTTCCCTATTTGTTCTGCTACAAAAACTAGTTTTCACGGTTAAACACAGTTGTCATGTTTCCGTCCTCACTTATTTTGTGTTTGTGTTATGAATACAATTCTAGTTAAGATGGACCTGCAGGGAAAGGTCATCCTCTTGCAGGCTAAAAACACATGAGGCGATTGAAAGAAAAGTAGTGTATGTACATGTGTAGTGAAGATATAATTTTAACTGCTCAAGTTAATTAATGTGCATTTCCTAAAAGGTTCTGTTCTTTTTGTCAACAATGATTTTCTCTGTTTAGAACATAAGGCAGCGAATGGAGGCTGATTTTCTTTGTTTAGCATATCAGGCAGCGAATGGAGGCTGATGAGAGGAGAGCCCAGGAGAACAAGGACAGGATGGAGAGTCTGTTTTTTGTTTGAATCTATTTGTTCTTGTCACATTTGATATTGCTATTTGCGTTTTGTTAGGAATAAATTGATTGAAACAACTAGTAATTCTCATTAACTCATTTTATCAACTGTTTTATTGTTATTTAGGCTCTTGGAAGAATTAGAAATAACTAATAAATGAAAACAAAATGTGTAAGACATAAAACAATGGACAGAAGGAATAATTATTGTGTAGCTATTGGTAGTTTTTCATGCAGGAGGATGGAGGACTTTTTCCTAGACCATCCTTTAAATATGAACTGAAGAAACAGGAAGTTTTTGGCAGTTTTGCTGGATCTGCTGAAGAGGATCAGAGATGTGGATGGGGTGCTGCAACTGAGACCTATGGCTGGTCTTTTCTGGTTGAAGAGTGGAACATCATACAGGGTGGTCTGCAGAGTGCTTTGGGTAGTACTGTCCAGAGCCTCATCCAGGCTGGCTCAATCAACGGTTGTCACATCACTAAGACATATTCAGAAGACAGTTGATTCTACCAGAGAGCACCGCTGATGCATCTAACCCCCTCCCCCCATCCTCTGTAACATCCTGAAGCTCATCCTCAAGAGCCGCAATGGCACCAGCACTGAGGCAGATGTTGTGGAGCATGGTGAATGCTGTCATTACCTTCAATGGTGTACACACATAAAAATGTTATTTTACTGTTGTAGTTATTTAAAAAAATCAATACACACACACACACACACATATGTATATATATATATATTTTATCACAAAGCGGTCATATATATATATATATATATATATATATATATATGACCGCTTTGTGACATGGTGTGGGAACAATCGTCTCACCTTGAATGTGAACAAAACAAAGGAGATGATTGTAGATTTCAGAAGAAACAGGGATAAGTCAAAAACTGTTTCCATCATGGGAGAAGAAGTGGAGGTGGTTGAGGAGTATAAATACCTCGGAGGTCACCTCAACAACAGACTGGACTGGAGGCGCAACAGTGAAACCGTCTATAAGAAGGGACAGAGCAGACTGTACTTCTTGCGGAAGCTTAGGTCCTTCAAGGTTTGCAGCAAGATTCTGGAGATCTTCTACAAGTCTGTTGTGGAGAATGTAATCTCTTCAGCCGTCATCTGTTGGGGTAGCAGCATCAGAGCCAGGGATTTTAATAGGCTAAACAACCTGATAAAGAAGGCTGGTTCTGTTCTTGGGACAACTGTGGAAAATCTGGAGATGATAATGCAAAGATGGATTCTTCATAAAATCAAAAAAAATCATGGACAACCCTCAGCATCCTCTTCATGAGACTGTCATACAACAACAGAGCGTCTTCAGTCGGAGGCTTCTTCAGTTTCGCTGCAATACAGACCGCTACAGGCAATCCTTCCTGCCCACAGCCATCATCATCTACAACAACTCCTGAAAGAATTAATCATATGAACTATACCAACATTTAATTTCCCTCTGGGATCAATAAAGTATTTTTGAATTGAATTGAATACACACACACACATATATATATATATATATAGTCCTCCTTAGCATTGGCTATATTTGTTTCCAATTTAATAGCAGATCTAGAAAAGTAATACTATTTCTGATAATTATTTGTTTCATTAGATGCTGTCATGGCTGTTATTCATGCGGGGCTCGTCTGTAATCTGAACCCACGCATGATCCAGATGCTGGTGGGATTCCATTGTTCCAAATTTAACGGTGTTCGATATTTGCGCGCAGCGTGGTGATACCTTTGAGCTGGACGACAGTTAGGGTCACTTCCAGCCTCAAGTTACAGCATTTTTAGACCATACAGAGACTGAGAGGAATGACATTAGATCAGAGTTGCTGGAGTATTTCAACAGTGATGTGCTGTAGATATATGGCATATTTTGTACTGTGAAGCATTTCAGTTTTGTCTTTTTCCTTTGCACATGGAAAATTGATTTATAAGACCAAATTAAAAAATTGTCCACTGCATTCTAAAACTGAAGCATATTTAGATTATATATAAATGTACTAGCTAATATGCCATAGTGAGTGTGTACACTTAACCACCAGTCATTCAGTCGCTGGGCCTAATCAGCAGAGGTAAACATGTTATTCCTTAAAACTTGTAGATTAAATAAAATTACTTTACCCGGATATGATTATCTCTCAGCCTAAAATATAAAAACACGCTGGCAACGGTGATGGAGCTGCTGCGGCTCCTTGAAGATTAATTTGTGCCCCACTTCAGCCATAGGAAGATGCCATAGGAATGACTTAGTTCTATTACTCCTTGCATGATTAGCCTACTTCTCGAGGACCTGGACGCCAACCCCAAAAAACTGAATTTAATTTAAACAATTTTCAAATTTAAAAAAGTAAATGTTGGTCTATGTGTTACAACTAAGCAGAGCTGAGACAATCTTTCTTTTATAGACAAACGTCTTTGGCACTTCAACAACAAGTTTAGAGGGAAAGTAATAAGTAAACTCAGATGATCCAGCATTCTACCAGCATTTAAACGCATCATGTACGCACAAATCTGGAGATGTGAAATTAGTCTCGAAACTCCTTGTGCGTTTGTAACCTTAATCTGTGCGTGAATGTTATTTTGTCTGTGTGTTTTAGGTGATTTGTACACATGTATTTAACGATTTGTATGTGTAGGAGCCATTTTGAATTTGTAGTTAGTTTTAAATTCGTATAATTTGAAATTGTGGGTGTGTAAATGTATTTTGTACTCATAGTTTCTTGATATTTGTGTGTACATTTGAACACACTGCAAGTACTCGAAGTTATGCACAAAATGTTTTTTACGGGTCAAGTCATGTTTTACACATACAACTACCCAAAGTTACACACAAACAGGCTGACACAGGTTACAAATCAAGTATCACACACAGATGTTTTGAGACTATTTTCTCTCCATAGTCACCCCCTCCAGGAGCTGGGAGGGAGAACAAACAAACAGGTAAGGTTTAGTTCTTTAAAGAACGATGAGAGCAAATAGAGGCCTGATTACCACTCAGTGGAGGTTAACCATCTGGCGTTTGCTTCAGGTATCCGCTCCCCTTTTGTGCTGCCATCCTAATTAGATCAGATCTGCTGCAGCTGGTGCAGCACCTACCTGTCACACCCTGTAAGGGAAAAGTTGAGGAAAAACATAATTCTGCACACATCTACACGGAACCCAACAGTTACAGCTAATCACATGAGGCTTTTAGTTGGTTAAACAACAGCAAAAGTGTACAAAGATCAACTGGTCACCCTGATGCTTCAATCTTTGCCACAGTATCTGCTGTTCAAACTACAATTACAGTGTATTACCAAAAGACTGCTTCGTAACAGCGAAGAACTATAAAAGGAAAATGTCTCGATCAATATGTGTGCATGTGAGCGCAAACTTGCTGATGAAGAAATATAAACTAGGCTTTACACGTTGCTGCTATTGTAGGCAGAAGATGTGAATGTGGAAATAAAATTCAAAATTCCTTAAGAAACGGTAGAAAGTCTATAGTCAAGAAATGAAAACTCGTGAATGGAATCTGAAGGTAACTTGCTGCACATACTGAAAAGCTCTGGCTTCTCAAAGGCTTGGCTCTTTCCACCCTTTTTCTGCTTATACTTACAAAACTACATTTTTGATGAAATCCTGCTGAAAGGTAAAAAGTGAAAGCCTCATGAGGAATTTTAATCACAACAAACTTTTTCCTCATTCAAAAGAAAAAAATAATAAAAAAAACCCGCAGACCTCTAAGTTATCCATCATTTCTTGAAAAATAGATACATTTAGCAACCAGGTTAGATATTTATCCTTTAACTCTGATCATCGTCCTCTTTCACCCTGTCTCTCTATCTCACTCATATTTAAACATAAAGTGTGTTGGTGTCATCCATCCATCCATCCATCCATCCATCCATCCATCCATCCATCCATCCATCCATCCATCCATCCATCCATCCATCCATCCATCCATCCATCCATCCATCTTCTACCGCTTATCTGAGGTCAGGTCGCGGGGGCAGCAGCTTAAGCAGAGAGACCCACACTTCCCTCTCCCCAGCCACTTGAGCCACCTCCTAGGGAGGAATCCCAAGGCGCTCCCAGGCCAGCTGAGAAACATAGTCCCTCCAGCGTGTCCTGGGTCTTCCCTTGCCTCCTCCCGGTGGGACGTGCCTGGAACACCTCACCAGGGAGGCGTCCAAGGGGCATCCTAACCAGATGCCCAAGCCACCTCAACTGATTCCTCTCGATGTGGAGCAGGAGCGGCTCTACTCTGAACCCTTCATGGATGACCGAGCTTCTCACCCTATCTCTAGGGGAGAGCCCAGACACTCTGCGGAGGAAACTCATTTCAGCCGCTTTTATCCGTGATCTCGTTCTTTCTGTCACTACCCAGAGTTTGTGACCATAGATACGGGTAGGAACGTAGATCGACCGGTAAATCAAGAGCCTTGCCTTTCGGTTCAGCTCTTTCTTCACCACGACAGAGTGGTACATCCCTGCAGACGCACTACCAATCCGCATTTCGATCTCCTGCTCCATTTTTCCCTAATTTACCCCCAGATACTTAAACTCCTCCACTTGGGGAAGGAACCCATCCCCGAGCCGGAGAAGGCACTCTACCCTTTTCTGGCTCAAGACCAGGGTCGGCTGCAAACGGCTCCAGGGAAAGCTGTAGATCACATTCTGATGAAGCCAACAGGACCACATCACCTGCAAAAAGCAGAGACCCAATCCTGAGGCCATGGAAACGGATCCTCTCATCGCCTTGGCTGCCCCTAGTAATCCTGTCCATAAAAGTTATGAACTGAATCGGTGACAAACCTTGGCGGAGTCCAACTCTCAGTGGAAACGAGCCCGACTTACTGCCGGCAATGTGAACCAAACTCTGACACAAATCGTGCAGGGACCTAACCCCTCCTCCCCAACGTGTTTGAAGTTCTGCCGTAGGAGAGAGCTGAAACTCCTTCTGACAGGAAACTCTGCCAGACGTTCACAGCAGACCGAGCAGATGAAATGACAACCAAGTCGATCGTCGAGCTCAGGGTGTCCTGGTGCCAAGTGCACATATGGACACTCTTATGTTTGAACATGGTGTTTGTTATGGGCAATCCATGAACAGCACAGAAGTCCAATATCAAAACACCGCTTGGGTTCTAATTGCGGGGGCCATTCCTCCCAAACACACCTCTTCAGGTCTCACTGTCATTGCCCACTTGAGCATTGAAGTCCCCCCAGCAGAACAAGGGAGGAACACTCTCCAGCACCCCCTCCAAGGACTCCAAAAAGAGTGGGTAATCTGATCTGTCGTTCGGCACATAGGGACAAACAACAGTCAGGACCCGTCCCCCCACCCGTAGGTGGAGGGAGGCTACCCTCTCATTCACCAGGGTAAACCCTACCTTACAGGCACTGAGATGGGGGGCAACATGTATACCCACCCCAGCTCAGCGCCTCTCAGCAGGGGTAACCCCCAGAGTGGAAAAGAGTCCAACCCCTTTCAAGGAGACGGGTTACAGAGCCAGACCCATGCATCGAGGCAAGTCTGACGATGTCCAGTCGGAACCTCTCAACCTCACACACCAGCTCCGGCTCCTTCCCCATTAGAAACGTCCCAAGAGCTAGCTTCTGCAGCTGAGGATTGGACCATCAAGGTCCCTGCCTTTGGCCACCGCCCATCCTACATTGCACCTGACCCCTATGGCCCCTCCGACAGGTGGTGAGCTCATGGGAAGGGGGGGACACTTGTCTGCTACCAGGCGCTCACCAACGTGCCCTACCTCAAGGCCTGGCCCCAGAGGGGGGCCCCGGTGACTCGCCTCCGGAACACTATATATATTTAAATATGGTCCATATATGTTTGTCATCATAGGGGTCTTCGGGTTGCACTTTGTCTGATCCCTCACCTAGGACCAGTTTGCCATGGGTGACCCTACCAAAGGCAGAAAGCCCCCGACAACTTAGCTCTGAGGATCATTGGGACACTTAAACCCCTCCACCGTGATAAGGTAGCAGCCCATGGGAGGGGATATTAGTGTCATTAAGGTAATATCTTGGGAAGGACTGTGTCAAAACACTCTCCATTAACAAGTATCATAGAGCATATCAGCATATATATCATATATATCAATAAACTGCAACTGTTAGCACTCCTCAGATTTCATATATCACAGTTTATAGGCCTCCTAAAAACAGCACATCTTTTATTCATGAATTTTCAAGAGTTCTTATCAAACCTGAATTACAGGTCCTTCTCAAAAAATTAACATATTGTGATAAAGTTCAGTCTTTTCCATAATGTAATGATAAAAATTAAACTTTCATATATTTTAGATTCATTGCACACCAACTGAAATATTTCAGGCCTTTTATTGTTTTAAAACTGATGATTTTGGCATACAGCTCATGAAAACCCCAAATTCCTATCTCAAAAAATTAGCATATTTCATCCGACCAATAAAAGAAAAGTGTTTTTAATACAAAAAAAGTCAACCTTCAAATAATTATGTTCAGTTATGCACTCAATACTTGGTCGGGAATCCTTTTGCAGAAATGACTGCTTCAATGCGGCGTGGCATGGAGGCCATCAGCCTGTGGCACTGCCGAGGTGTTATGGAGGCCCAGGATGCTTCGATAGCGGCCTTAAGCTCATCCAGAGTGTTGGGTCTTGCGTCTCTCAACTTCCTCTTCACAATATCCCACAGATGCTCTATGGGGTTCAGGTCAACAGAGTTGGCAGGCCAATTGAGCACAGTAATACCATGGTCAGTAAACCATTTACCAGTGGTTTTGGCACTGTGAGCAGGTGCCAGGTCGTGCTGAAAAATGAAATCTTCATCTCCATAAAGCTTTTCAGCTGATGGAAGCATGAAGTGCTCCAAAATCTCCTGATAGCTAGCTGCATTGACCCTGCCCTTGATAAAACACAGTGGACCAACACCAGCAGCTGACATGGCACCCCAGACCATCACTGACTGTGGGTACTTGACACTGGACTTCAGGCATTTTGTCATTTCCTTCTCCCCAGTCTTCCTCCAGACTCTGGCACCTTGATTTCTGAATGACATGCAAAATTTGCTTTCATCCGAAAAAAGTACTTTGGACCACTGAGCAACAGTCCAGTGCTGCTTCTCTGTAGCCCAGGTCAGGCGCTTCTGCCGCTGTTTCTGGTTCAAAAGTGGCTTGACCTGGGGAATGCGGCACCTGTAGCCCATTTCCTGCACACGCCTGTGCACGGTGGCTCTGGATGTTTCTACTCCAGACTCAGTCCACTGCTTCCGCAGATCCCCCAAGGTCTGGAATCGGTCCTTCTCCACAATCTTCCTCAGGGTCCGGTCACCTCTTCTCGTTGTGCAGTGTTTTCTGCCACACTTTTTCCTTCCCACAGACTTCCCACTGAGGTGCCTTGATACAGCACTCTGGGAACAGCCTATTGGTTCAGAAATGTCTTTCTGTGTCTTACCCTCTTGCTTGAGGGTGTCAATGAAGGCCTTCTGGGCAGCAGTCAGGTCGGCAGTCTTACCCATGATTGCGGTTTTGAGTAATGAACCAGGCTGGGAGTTTTTAAAAGCCTCAGGAATCTTTTGCAGGTGTTTAGAGTTAATTAGTTGATTCAGATGATTAGGTTAATAGCTCGTTTAGAGAACCTTTTCATGATATGCTAATTTTCTGAGATAGGAATTTTGGGTTTTCATGAGCTGTATGCCAATATCATCAGTTTTAAAACAATAAAAGACCTGAAATATTTCAGTTGGTGTGCAATGAATCTAAAATATATGAAAGTTGAATTTTTATCATTACATTATGGAAAAGAATGAACTTTATCACAATATGCTAATTTTTTGAGAAGGACCTGTATATGGATTTTAGTGAACATGTCACGCAACCGACTCACAACAGAGGACACACCCTGGACTTGGTCATCATGTATGGCCGGTCCACCAGTGTGTTCTCTGTTGTTGACTTGGATGTCTCTGACCACTACTGTGTGTTTTTGAACACCAGTTTTATTCTTTGGGAAACCTGTCAGGTAATGTCATCTAACCCCTGAAGTGGCCACAGGTTTACTTGAAGTTTTTGTAAAAAAAATACCTCCTATTGCTTTACCTGCCCACTGTGATTTTATCATCAATGATTTTAACAGTAGGCTTCAGTCCGCTCACGACCTGCTTGCTCCACTAAAACTTAAAAGTGCACACTCAAAACTTGCATCGCCGTGGAGAAATGAAGACCTCAAAAACATATATATATATATATCCGCCGCTTCGCCATGGCTGTACCCAGCTCGTGTGCATAACCTTGAGGCCAAACTACGGTCGCGCCTATGTGTCAAAGATGGCTCTGTCTGTGGTGACAGTTAAACTCTGTGAAGCTTCACCAAATCAAGAAGTTTTAAGTAAAGTGTACAATGCCTTGTGAGACGGCGGTGACTCTGGAGGGGGCTTGTCCTGTAACCACAGAGTTGCTGGTTCAAAACATGCGCTCCCTCCGTTGGCTTTACTTTGCCGTTGAGCAAAACACTTCACCTGCTTTGCCTGCTGGTGGTGGCCAGAGAAGGTGCCACTAAAGGTGGTGGTGCCGATTGAGTGACAGCCTGCCCCAGGGCATTCACACACTGACAGCCCTGTCAGTGTGTGAATGTGTGCATGAATGGGTGAATGACTGATAGTAATGTAAAGAGATTTGGAGACCTTGGACTGTATAAGTCACTATAAAAGTGAAGGCAATTTACCACGTGCCTTGCAAAATTCATACCTCTTGAATCTTTTCACATGTGGTTATGTTTCAATGACAAACTTCATTGTAATTCAGTAGGATTTTTTGTGTTACACCATCCCAAAGCGGTGCATTAAAAACAACTTTTACCACAAAAGAACTGAAAAGTGTGAAATGCATTCACATTCAACCCATTTAGTTCTGCTAACTAATACAGGTGCATCTCATTAAATTAAGATAAAAAAGCTAATTTATTTCAGTGACTAAGTTCACTTAATGAAAGATATATAGATAAATTCAACACAAACTGATGTTTTGAACTCTCTATTTTCTGCTAACGCCAATTAAAACACATTTTAAATAAGAATATTACATCGGACCAATAAAAAAACAGGTTGAATATAGAATTGTGGGCTCAATAAAAAGTATGTTTAACAACTGCTTAAACGACGTTATTTTACTTTTAATTTGACAAAAGAGCCTCATTGGAACTCATAATTTACTGAGAAGTACATGTATAATATTTGGTAATTTTGAAACAGATAACCTGTTGTAGGACATTCTCGTGTGGACAGGTTGTATATTTCAGTGTATTTGAATAATTTTAACTTGTTTCAGCATGCCTCCAGCAAGCTGCACAACAGACTTGCAAAACAAACATCAAAGCCTCTAACATTTGCTCCAGAAGCAAATTCAGCATGAATAGGCACGGATGACAGCAGAAGTGTTTTCAGTGACACTTTGACAGTATTCTTCTGTTCTGGGCTTATTTAAACATCTTTAACGTGATGAAGATGTGACAGATAAAAAATTAACCTTGATTTAGTCCTGATTAGCAAATAGTCTCTGAATTAAGCATAATTTATCTATAATTGTTTACACTTTTTGCCATACAATCTGGTTAGTGAAGACCTTTCTAAAAGAAACTGTGTTCTTAATTATATTTTATATTTAAACTTTTCACATTTTCTAACATTAAAGCCACACACGTTAACATATTTTCCAGATTTTCATGTTATAGACAGTTAAAAGCAGAAATGTGGGATTGAAGTTAACAGGATGCAAGGCTTTCATAATTATTTGACAGATAAAAATCTGAAAATTGTGGTATGTGTTTGAATTTATGTTTAAATCAGACATATATGCATGTTTATGGTGCAGATAAGATACACACCACATGAAAATGCTCCAGCTATTTCTCATTTTGATACAATAAATTCCTCCATGGGTGACTCTCGCAGTGAAACAGCACAGTTCTCATCAGAGCTGGTGCAGGGAAGAAGCAAAAGCACAGACTGAGATGCTAGTCACAGCTTTTAAAAGCTCAAAATGGACATAATCATATAGAATTTGAACATATCAAAACATTACATGAGAAACATCTAGTACAAGAAGGCAAATGGATCTGAAAATGTTCCAGGGTGCTCTTTGTTTCAGGAAAAGTTTAATTCAATTATCTTGAAAAAAGAAAAGGGACTACAAGCTGCCTGAATGATGCAGTATGTGAATACATTCTGCCTTCACTGGCATATGTTCCCTGTAATCAAACCTCTAGTGATAATATCGATTTCTTGCTGTATTGTCTGTGATCTAATTTGTCCATACATATGGGAGGCACAGCACTTTGATTAAGATCACATGTACAAACCCTCTTTATTACTATGTGATAACAGAGCAACAAATAATCAATGATCTTGGATGATATCTGAACCAGTGACAGAAAATACTAGCTCCGAAAGAGCTGGGGTTGAACATCAAAGACTACCAACAACTAGTAAGGTTTTTCTTCTCTTTAAGTGGTCAATTGTTGTACACAAATAACAATTATAAAATTGAACAATTTGATCTTAACAGGTGTTTACCTTGAAACAATAACATAAGCCAGAAAAACATTCTAAAAAACCCCAAAAAATTATATAACCGGACCCAAAAACGTCCTTTCGATTATTGGGACCCTTTTTTCGTTCAAATCATTGTTGTCTCAGGGCATTAGTGTTCTTGTCCTACTACAAAAGTCCAGAAGAAGAAAGGTAAGCAGCACACACTTCATTCTGCTGTTTGACTGGCTCTCCATCCAGCCCACGCTGATAATCTTCTAAGGATTCAAGATGTGAACATCTGACGGCTGGAACGCTTCAGTTGAGCACAACTCACAGTTTATCAGGATCCAGATCTGTATCCTGGAAAAAAAACCAGACTGTTGAGCCAAATGTGTGGTTTCTTTTTCACTTTGCTTACATCAGTGGCAGCCGGGTGCTTTAAAAAGTGGAAGTTGAACTATTTGTTTTCATCAATTAACAAAATGCAGTGAATGAACAAAAGAGAAATCTAAATCAAATCAATATTTGGTGTGACCACCCTGTGCCTTCAAAACAGCATCAATTCTTCTAGGTACACTTGCACACAGTTTTTGAAGGAACTCGGCTGGTAGGTTGTTCCAAACATCTTGGAGAACTAACCACAGATCTTGTGTGGATGTAGGCTTCATGTTCTCCCAAACACACTCAAAGATGTTGAAGTCAGAGCTCTATGGGGGCCATACCATCACTTCCAGGACTTCTTGTTCTTCTTTACGGTGAAGATAGTTTTTAATGACTTTGGCTGTATGTTTGGGGTCGTTGTCCTACTGCAGAATAAATTTGGTGTCAATCATACGCCTCCCTGATGATATTGCATGATGGATAAGTATCTACCTGTATTTCTCAGCATTGAGAACACAATTAATCCTGACCAAATCTTCAACTCCTTTTGCAGAAATGCAGCCCCAAATGTTAAAGGAACTTCCACCATGCTTCACTGTTGCCTGCAGAAACTCATTATTGTATTGCTCTCTAGCCCTTCAACAAACAACCTGCCTTCTGCTACAGCCCAATATTTCACATTTTGACTTACCTGCTGCTGCAATTTTTCTGCACCCCAGTTCCTATGTTTTTGTGAATAGTTGAGTCGCTTGGCTTTGCTTCCACGCCGAAGGTATGGCATTTTGGCTGCAACTCTTGCCTGCAGACCACTTCTGGCCAGACTTCTCTGGATGGGGGTACCTTTGCTCCACTGGTTTCTGACAGTTCTGAGCTGTTGGCACTACTGGACATGTTCCGATTTTGAAAGGTAATAAGTTTGATGTGTCTTTCATCTGCTGCACTAAGTTGCCTTGGCCGACCACTGCGTCTATAAACCTCAACGTTGCTGTTTCTTTGTGCCTCTTCAAAACAGCTTGAACAGCACTTCTTGAAACCCCAGTCTGTATTAAACTCTTTGACTGGGAGATACCTTGCTGATGCAGTATAACTACATTGTGTCTTGTTGCCATGACATGAAACTATCTTCCACAACCTCCCCTTGGTAGCAGAGTTTGGCTGTTCCTCATCTAGTTTTAAACCTCCTAAACAGCTGTTTTTATTTCCATTAATGACTGTGTTTCAACCTTTGTGACATTGATGATCATTAGCAACTGTTTGGCAAAATGGGTTGATCATACACCTGACCATAATCCTATAAAATCCCTGACTTTGTGCAAGTGTACCTATTAGAATTGATGCTGGTTTGAAGGAAAACGGTAGCAACACCAAATATTGATTTGATTGAGATTTTTCTTTTGTTAGCTCACGCTGCATTTTGTAAATTGGTCAAAATGAACAATCATTACTTATATTTCTGAAAGCATTCTTTGTTTACAGCATTTTTTCACACCTGCTTAAAACTTTTGCACAGTACTATATATATATATATATATATATATATTTCAACAAGAGACTTCATCTTCATTTGCGGTTGCCATATCCTCACAGGGCTTAGAGTACATATCCTTTGTATTGTGCTAGTTTTTTTTGTTCTTCCTAGTGACCAAAATGCTGCCATACAAACAATTTGAAACTGATTCCAGACCTATGACCCTATAACAAGACTTTATTAAACGACTTTGTCCACCCAACAGAACAAGTCAAGACCCACTTCCTTCCTTATGTCAAAATAGGAGTCTCAAAGATAATTTCAGGGTTTAAATATTGAAGCCCTCCCTTTCAAGGTTCATAATAATTGGCTGAACTCAGTTCATGAGACAAATCAACTAGACAAGTCAGACTTAACTTTGACTAGAAATATTGTGTCGTTCAATTATCATAACACAAGGCTACCAGATAGGCTACTTCTGCTAAATTTTGCCCAGAGATTGTTCATTTTTAAATAAAGTTTGACAGTTTGACATAAGCACCAGCTGCTAAACATTAGCATGTAGGCCTAAGCATTTCATTCAATGTTAGCATTCTTCACAAAAAGTTGGAATCTAAGAACATTCAGACAGAGCGGCCTGAGAGAGGTTTGAAGAAAAAAAAACGCTTTGCTTTTGACTATAACCTACTCTGACTAGCTGTTAGCCCCTGTTAGATTAGCACAAGCCTTCAGAAAAAAAAAGCATTTTAGCTTTTGTAATGTGTTCTTCCATCAACAAATGGATATTTTATCAAGTTCAGGAGAAAGCTTTATATATTTCCAGGCAGTAAAGATGTATAACGTTTGTTAAATGGTGAATTAGTGGTATTAATTGCTATCACTCAGAATTCAGAGTATGAAAGTTTTGACACTGAAGTGTCACTCAAATAACAGTAAAAAAAAATCAATGAACACAAATCATGAATGAGCTTTGAATAAAGTTATTGAATGTCATCCTGTCGCCTTTTGAATGAATCTTTTACATCTCTCCTCAAACCCAACAAGGCTTTCATACATTCCCGCTGTGATTGACTGAAATACTTGTCTGTTTATAGTTTGTGCAGGGTTTTTATTGGACCTTGTAGCCTACTTATGCACACAATGTAAGTACTCATTCATTCTTTAGAAAAGTAGCAAACTTCAATTTTGAAAGCATAACTACAAACATTCTTTGGTTTTGTGGGATATAAATGGGTTTTTAAAAAATTCTCGCCTTGACGTTTCCTAATTAGAAAAAGATTTCTCACAAAGATACAAGACATAAAGAACACAGATCCCACAATAAATTCTGTTTTCTTTGTGCTTATTGAGACTCCATAGAATCAGCGCTTAAAATCTTTTGAAACTATTGTTCAAGCCTAAGCTTTAGAATCTATAGAGTGTAAGTCTGAAGAGTGAAAACTACTGTTTCAAAGCTCTGTGACGCACAGTAACATGCCCTTTAATGAAAGCTATTGTCTGGTGTGGCCCTGGAATGTGTGGTTTTAATAAGTTGAAGAAATAGTTTAGCTCTCTGTCTGAATATGCAAAAGGAAAGACAGCACCATTCACACATGATGCAAGTGTTTAACAAGAAAATGAAGGACAGAGGTAAATAAATGTCATGGTAAAGACAGGAAATGCAAAAATAACACAATAAATGAGAATGGTAGGATACAAATGTAAAATGAATACATAATTAATAAATTATAAAATGAAATGATATATTAATGTTAGTCCTTTGAAGGAAATTTGCAGTAAAAAGTAATATTTTCAGTCCAGATATGAAAGAGTCAATACTATCTTTTTTAATGAGTTGGTTTAAGAGCTGAGAGACATAGAAGCTACGAGTTATGATCCTGGGAACACTGATGACCTGAGGGCTCTAGATGGCCCAAAACTGATCAGAAACAGAAAAATTTATTTAGGCCCTAAACCATTCAGTGCCATATACACCTGGGTAAAAGTTGAAATCTGTCCTTTTGCAAACAGGTAACAAGTAGAGTAATTTAGGGACTGATGTGATTATCCATTTTCTGGGTTTGGTCAAGACTCTTCGAGCAGCGATGAGCTGCTGCTGTCTGATTGGATTTCTTACAGAGACCAGTAAAGACAATTATTACTATGATCTGAATACTGGAAATAAAAGCATCACCCGGTTTGTCTCCTATTTTGACAGAGAATCCTTTATTTTGCCAATGTTTAGACTTTAAGTGCTTGTAATAATTCAGGAGTCTATCGCAACACCCAGGGTTCTCGCAAGGTCTCAAGCTTCATTGAGCTTCGTTGAGTATTAATCTTGTTGAGGCTATGGCCTTTTACTGAACGAACTGCATCTCCCAGCATCCTTTCACTGAACAAACTGCATCTCCCAGCATCCGTTGCACTGCTCTCAACCCATTCTCATTGGTCTGTGGCCAGTGATGACATCACAGAGTTGATAAAAGGCAGCGCGAATATTGAAATCTTCGTCTTTTGGTCCCCAAGGGGTGCCGTTAGGAGACGCTTTAATCCACTGCTAGCATTTTCCCTTTTTCCGTTCAAACCTGCTGGACCAGGAAGAACTTCCCTTTTAAACTTCGAAGTGAATCGGCCGCGCAAACAGACTTTCCTGTACCAGGTAGTCCGCTGGCCATCTGAGCTCTATTGAAATCGGCCCTGAGTCCCTCAGCGCCTAAAGTCGGACGTCCGCTTTTCTGACCTCGGTTTTGCGCAAACCGCTCCTTTAAACTGGACACTTTCTACGTTCTTCGTCGTGGACTGTGGAGAGCTGCCCCCACCAAGTAGGATTAAACTGATTTATATCTTTTGGTCTGGGTAGAGGAGAGGTCTTGACGGTTAATATCCATTTTCTGTTGGTTAAAATAAGTCTGTCAACTTGTTAACCACTGTTATTCTTGGTTGTCTGTCGCTGTACACCGACCCTGAATGTGCATGCTTTTTGTGTTTTATTATTTGACTTTGGTTGCAACCAGAAGCAGTATATTATATTGTATTATTTCCTGGCTTGTTTATTGTCCGCTGCGGTCGGCACGTGTCTGTTTAGACAGGTCGCGTGGTCTTCCGTTGATCCCCTTTCTCCGTCGCCCCCGTTTCCTTTGTCCAAGCCACCATTGCTAATGAAACTAGCCTTTGTTGAATCACCACGCGGTCTTCCTTTGTCTCCCTTTGTGAACCGATCGCGCCAATTGATAAGGCTTGGGTTATTTATCGCATTGAGGGGGTGAGCTGAACCCCCCCTCATTCGCTCGCTGTCTTCCACACACACACACACCCACACACACACAGCCGCCCGCACACACTCACACGCCCCCTTCCCTCAACGTTAACTTTGTTCTATATTTTTGCATGTGTTAGAATAGATGGAAATTATAAATGAAATGTAATCTGTAAGGTTGACCTATTTCATTAATAAATTCCCTTAAGTAACGAGAAGTTTCCTGTGCTATTTCAGTGTGTGCTGTGAAGTTTGTTTTAACCCCTTGGACGAACTCTACGCCTTTTCAGAGAGACTGACAGTCTGGTTTAATTAAAATTATCTCATTTATGAGATTGGTGCCCCTATATCTTTAATAAACAGGTTAAACTCAAACGCCATCAATAATTATATTAATATTAAATTACTGATTATAATTATTGATGCTCAGAAAACCAGACAACAACTTTTTATTATTAGTAGTTACAACAATCTCAATCCCTGCATTTTGGGGGGCAAAAAACAATGGCTTTTGTCAATTCTGCATTAAGTCGGAGGAAAGCCTGACCAATCTAATCACTGATATTATGAATACACTGACTAAGAGACTGCAATGCACTGCTGTCCTTTGGGGAAATAAAAATAAAGTTGAGTATGGTGCATTCTGACAGAATGCACATGTTTATTTTTTGTTGCTGTTTATTATCAGTTTTTATTTTATTCCCCCAAACCCCCTATGATGCCCATCGATATATATGCATATATATATATACATATATATGCATATATATATATATATATATATATATATATATATATATATATATATATATATATATGTGTATATATATATATATATATATATATATATATATATATATATATATATATATATATATATATATATATATACATATGGATACATATGGACCGAAATGTGTGTTTGTTTCAATGGGTCTTTTTCTTTTAATTGCATTCATTCTTGAAATTAAAAATAGCGGGTAAGATATTTCAGTCCTTTCAGTTCATCCATCAATCATCTTAGGGGTTGTGAGAGGGTTGTTGCCTATTGTATGGTAAATTGACTGAAGTGATACCGACCACTCAAAGCATTTTATACTGGAGTCACATTCACAAACAACACATTCAAACATTGATTGAACGCAATGAACAATGAACACAATTGAACGCAGATTGGTGGGCAACATGGGGTTAAGTGCCTTGCCCGGGGTTCCCATGTGACAGGCAGAATCTGGAATTGAACCTAAAACCCTCCAATCACAATCCAACTACTCCACTCACTGAGCTATAGTCACCCACAATATATAAGCAATGTTAACAAGTCTCTCCAGACAGAGGGTAGTAAGGATTGATAAATCTATTAAACTATGAGCGTATTCAGACCTGCACTGTTCGAAACGAACCCTGGTCCGGACCTTTTATGCAGATGTGAATACACACAAATGAATCCTGGTGCGGATCAGAGAACCAGACCGAGACCCACTTTTTTAGGTGGTCTTGGTTCGCTTCCAAACGGACTCTGGTGCGGTTCGCTTCATGTGTGAATACAAACCAGTGTTGATCTGAACCAACTCCAGGATACATGTGCCTTTTTGGACTTAACAAGCCACCGTAGCAAGGTAAGTTCATACCTGATCCCTGTCTTCTGTTCAGCCACGGCGCTGCCAGCATGTTGTGGATCAGAGCACGCAGAGCACATCGTCTCCTTCAGGCTACTGCACGCATTTGCCGACGCTGTTCCAAAATTTGAAACAGAGCGTTGCGAAACCTGCATTAAATGAGCTGCTTTTGACAATCAATATGATTTTGCAGCTCCAATAACAGCAGAAATATGCAGAGCAGCGTAGGACTTCCATGTTTTCCTCCATTTCTGGATCTGCGCTCTGTGTGTCGCCCGAGTCATTGATGTCCAATGGCTGCACCGATCGTCACACACGTCGATGTGTTTGCAAAATGTAGTTTACTTGCAAAAAGTACAGTGTGAATGCGAACCGCACCAAACGAAAAAAAAAATAGTGCTTTTGGTCCGGACTAAACAAGCGGACCAAAGGACTTTTCTGGTCTGAATACACTTACACACTGCGTTTGGAACTATCAAATGCAGTCCAAAATCAAAAACACTGAAATAGTCCCTTTATTTTAGCATTGATGGGAAAATGTGAAGCCAACCTTTCCTTCACTAGTGGCTAATGATTAGCCAGTAACAATATTTTCATGTGGCTTAAAAGAATGCCTTCACAGGCTCTGCAACATAAATGATTAAAAGCTCATGGCAGCCTATTCAGTGCTGATGAGGACCAGGGAAGGTTCGAGAGTTTACGCGTACGGCCTGTCTGTTCCAGGGCCGGTGGTCGGAACATTTTGTTTTTTGTTTTTATATTGTACCCCAAAAGCAGCTACGGTTGAGCCGCTGTGGTGATCCTGCTGTGTGTCTGTTTGTGTGCGTAAGTGAGGCATCTAACTTTATAGAAGATCTTTGTGAGCGGTACCTTGGCTTATCTCTATCGTCCATCAGCCTGCAGAACAGAAGATTGTGTACTCATGTTGTAAATCTTTCATTACTATTTGGACTCGCTGTTTGATTCTGCGTGTGGGTTAAAAGATTTCGAGGCAGACAATACTTTTGTGAAAGTGATTAATTTTCAGCTGAACTTTCTCTAACATGCTGAATATAACATTATAATGAATTATTACCATTTCATTTGTAGCTGCTGCCATTTATTCTATCCAGAGATTGCTGTACAAAATCAAAATATGGTCCACAGTACCTGGGCTAAGATGTTTTCTCCATTCTTGAATCACCAAATGAGCTGCAGAAAAGTCTTTCTGTCTGTCCTCGATTCCACGGAGTTTGGAAATATTCTGGCATGTTTTTATGTTGCGACCAGAAGTGGGAAGAGTACCCAAAATTGTCTTCAAGTAAGAGTAGCACTAAAGTGAAAGTATAAACTACTTAAGTAAATGTTACTAGATACCCACCTTTGGGTGTGACAACTTAAAACATATTATTAGCCTATAATTATATTAAACATATTGTTGATATTATTGGTAGTATAAAAACAGTATTATACTACCAATATAAGTATTTTTGTTAAAATTATGGTTCCACTTGCATCCTTTGAGCAATCAGATAAAAGGCCTCTCCAAACCAAGCTCCCGGGCTGAATTTCAACACCAGCCCACCTCTGATGAGGACCCTTAATGAGTTGACTGAATACCTAACAGTGGAACTCAAGACTTATTTCCTTTCTGACATCAAATTCACAGCTTTAAACCTAGATACAGTGTGTCAAGCATAGAGGATTCCCGTAGTTTGGATTTTCTGAAGTGCGGTTCTATGAGGTTCTTATCAGTAATAGTTCTCGTTCCTGTAATAAAAAATGGAATAATCACAGTGAACTTGTTGAATATGTTAATGTTCAGAGAAGTTGAGGCTAAGAGCTAGTTAGACATGCACCACTGTTTGTGATGTAATGTGAGGTGATCCTGACAAAGTCTGGTGTCTGAATTAATCTGAAGGATCAGCTGCACTCTGTTGTAACTAAAAAAAAAAATATATAAGAACACTTTCGGATTTTGCATCAGACTGTTGTGTCACAGCATTTAGGGCTGGTATCTTCCTGTGCTCTCCAGGTTTCATGGTTGTTTAAAAATTATCCAGGTGCTCATCAGAGATAAGTCTACATAGAAAATGCCATGCAACAGCAGCAACTGTTATTATCAGATATGTCACACAGATATATGAATATTTCAATAAATCTGACTTGTTTCAAAATGCTAAAGTCAGCTAAAACAGATGGGATATGTCTAAATAGATGTTAGCTTCGCAGGAGTTAGGGACCACAGCTGCCTGCTAATAGTTAAAACCAACAGTCACTTGTGACTGTTCATACTCCATAGGTAGCTTCCTATTTTTATTATTTTTTTACGTGTCCTGTTTGGCAGTGTGGAGCTCAGAATTGGTGTCTGAGTACCAAGTAGAAGCCCAACAGATTTACTTTCACAAGCAGAGCAGTACAGCATTTGCTATAGTACTCCACTTGATATATGTGTGAAAAATCTTTATTATGAATGGCTGGGGTTTTTATTTCCTGATGTTATAGACACGGAGATGGAAAATTACGGGGAAGAAAGAAAGAAGATGAAGAAGAGAGGTAGGAAACAAAAAGTCATGAGAGAGAGGGTGAGTTGAAAATACAAGAGAGGAAGGGGAACAAAGAAAACACAGGAAAACATTGAAGTCTGCCTCCATACCCAAAGGACGGCAGAGAGAGGGGGAAAAACAAAACAAAACAAAAAACAAAAAAGCAACATCGACAAAACAAAACAAACATCGTGAACTAAGAAATAAACAACCACATCACACAAAAATGGATATAAAAATACAACAACAATGTCACAGAAAAACTCATGGTACCGATTAATCAAGATCTAGTAATGATACCTCCCAGGCCCGGCCAGGCACGCACCAGGTCCGAACCGGACTGACCACCGACGCACCAGTAGGCAGGGACATCCTTCACTGGCTGGGAGTGACGGAGGGGAAATAGACCCCCCATTAAATGTAAGGCCTGAGGTGTGCCAGTCGAGAGGGCAGCCCAAGACCCAACCTGACAGGCAGACAAAGACATACAGACACAGTCAAACGTTCCGTCCCTCTTAAACACATACATTCTCACTAACTCACCAAGACACCCAAGAAATGATGCTGTACCCTCACTCACACACCCCATACACACTTCATGCTCCCAGGTACCGATGCCCCAATAGAGCCACCAGCCCCCGAACCCGGTAGATGGACCCCCTACCTTCTAGGACGGAGACAAGCAGACCGCCAAGGGCCCCACAGTGGCGAAGCAGCCCGACAGCCTAGGACCCCGACCAGACCACCTGTTCCTCCTCTGGACCCCAGCCCCTGATGGCCCGTAGCGAACAGGGGTGTGAGAAGACCCCTAGCCTCTATCCTCCCGCTCGAGTATGGTGTTGATGCGTGTTGTTATAATGTGCATTTAAAACAGAGGGGTGGGATGTGGGGAAGGCAGCCACACATCCCCCAACCCCCACCCCAAGCCCTCAGTGTCTATATGTGGTTTAACAGTGGGCACCGGCACCAGAGGTGGAGCTGATTGAACCGCTCCCCCTCTGGATGCCGAAAAGTGTGCCCACCCCAAAGTCCCTACATGTGTGTTGCATGAAAATGTTATAAGTGGGAGTGTCTAAGTTGTGTATTAAAATTGGGATCCAGGACGCCACGGGATAGCGAGGAGGGAAAGCCCTCCTCGCACCCCAGTGATGTGCCCATGCCCCAAGACCCTAAATGAGTGGTAAAGTGATGGAGCGGTTGGACAGAGGTGTTCGGGGATGGGGAGGGAAGGACTGGGAGACAAAATGTCTTCCCAGGGAGCCAGCTCCCCCACTTACCCCAATAGGCACCGCTGTTCACCGGGATCCACCAGGGGAGGGAGGCCATGGCACATTCAACCCGGGGCCCACGGCCACAACACCACCAAGCCCCACGGACCCCAAGGCAGTCCCCCCAGCCCCATCCCAGAAGGAGAACTAAACCCACCCTGACATTCGCTCTACTATCAGAACACAAAAGACACTAGATACCCAGGTTGAGCTTCTTATTTTATTAGTTCATACACCATAGGTATATACAATTCAATTCCCCAATACCTCATTGATCCCAGAGGGAAATTAAGTGTTGTTGTAACTTATACTATTCCAGTTCCTAAAGGAGTTGTAGATGCTGATGGCTGTGGGCAGGAAGGATCTCCTGTAACAGTCTGTGTAACAGCGAAACTGAAGGGGCCTCTGACTGAAGACACTCTGTTGTTGCAGGATAGTTTCATGAAGAGGATGGTCAAGGTTGTCCATCATGTTCTTGATTTTATGAAGAATCATTTTTTGCATCATCATCTCCAGATGTTCCACAGTCATTCCCAGAACAGAACCAGCCTTCTTAATCAGGTTGTTGAGCCTTTTTAAGTCCCTGGCTCTAATGCTGCTACCCCAACAGATGATGACCGAAGAGATTACACTCTCCACAACAAACGTGTAAAAGACTGCAGTATCTTGCTGCAAACCTTGAAGGACCTAAGCTTTCACAAGAAGTACAGTCTGTCCCCTCTTGTTGACGGCTTTACAGTTGAATCTCCAGTCCGGTCTGTTATCCAGGTGAACACCAAGGTATTTATATTCCTCAACCACCTCCACATCTTCCCCCATGATACAAACAGTGTTTGACTTAACACTGTTTCTTTTTAAATCTACAATCTTTGTTTTGTTAAAATTCAAGGTAGGACGATTGTTTCCACACCATGCAACAAGGCGGTCCACCTCTAATCCACCCGACGACTGCAGAGTCATTTGAGTATTTCTGCAGGGGACAGGTGTATGACTTATACTGGAAGTCTGAGGTGTACAGAGTGAAAAGGAATAATGTGAGTACAGTCCCTTGTGGTGAGCCTGTGTTGCTGACCACCTGGTTTGACACAATCCTTTAGACTCACAAACTGTGGTCTGTTTTTCATGTATTCATTAATCCAGGCGATTTTTGAGTGGTCCATCTGTGTCTTCAGGAGTTTCTGACAAAGCAAATCGGGCTGAATTGTGTTAAATGCACTGGAGAAATCAAAGAACATGATCCTCACAGTGCTGCCTGCTTTGTCCAGATAACAGTGAGTTGGTTGAAGCAGGTGGATGATGGCATCTTCAACTCCAACTCGACAACAATAAGCAAACTGCAAGTCCTGATATTTGCAAAGCTTTGCAAACCCTAGCCAATCGTGTGTCAACTAGCATTGCACCTTGGTATTTCAGCTTTCCTTCAAGTATTTTAAATACACTCAATGAAAATATCTGCAAATTAGCGGATTTTACTTAGAACATTTTGAGTAACGTTCCACAGAAACATCTGTGAATACTAGTCTGCGAATAGATGGAAGTCTACCGTAATAACATATACTGCAGAATATTGACCCCTATGTATTTCAGGTGAGGACTGAGCTCTAGTTGTGATTCATGAGTTCAGATATTTTATAATACTACTGGAAGTGCAGCAAACATGACATGATTAAATGAACCAGGGTGTTCATCCATCATAGCTGATGACACACAAGCATCCAGTCCACTTTGCTGACAATGGACCATTTCTCAGCACAGCACACTTCATTTTGCAGAAAGCACACTGAATGTCAATTTTCAACAGTTTCCTATTCTGCCCAAAAGCAATCTTGTGAGTCAATCTGAAGCAGGGAACATAAATGTATTTGCCTCTATTTTAAGTTTTCACAGAACACACAAGATATTTGGAAACTGTCAGCTTGGTTCTCTCCTGCTGTACCTGTTATTAAAACGACAGCTTATTTTAACACTGGACCAACAATTTGACTGTGAGTCTCTTTGACATAGCACTTGTATGAGGTCATCTTTACAGAATAAAGCTCATACTTTAATTGACTGGTTGTGAATTCAGAATAAGCTGATGATCACCAATCAACAGAGCACTTGGGAAGAATTTCAGAGAGCACTGCCATTGATTTGTTTGGGATTGCTTTCAAGGAGAGATTTGTAGAGCAAATCTCAATGGGTTAGTGAGATTGGACTTGATAAAAATGCAAGTGATGCTGCTGATGGTCTCTAATAGAGCAGAATGATTAGAGAGAGCACAATTATTTCTAGTCCTGTTTTAGAAAAGAAAAGGGAACTGGAGTGTATTTATGTGTTTCTGCTCATTGGATGTTCCAGAATACGTTTCATTTGGATAAGGGAAATAATAATTGTGTGTTTGATTGAAAAATACTGTAAGTGATTGTATCTATATAAACAAAGATGGTGATTTACAGATACCTATTCTTTCTGCAGATTCTAAACCGGAACTTAGCATAACTTTTGTTTCAGCATAAGATCTAGACTTCTGTCATCATAGCTCGGAGCAGAGCCACAGGTTTTCTTTAACTAAAGGACTCAGTTAAGGTGGTTGAAGAAATTAGTCAGGACACCTCCCTTTGGAGGTTTTCTGGACAAGTCTCACAGAGAGGAGACTGTTAGGGCTTCATGGTTGTTCTGGCCAAGGAAGGCCTCGGAGTCCCTCAGGGCAAGCTAAAGAATAGGTGGTTTTCCTATTGGAATCTTAGGGCAATTTTATCTGACCTTCTCGGTATGCTCATGTCTCCACTGCGCCGGGCTTGTCCGACAGGGCTGTTTTTGGGCCATTTCAAGAACCAACAGCTTTAGGGTATGTACTCCGAAATGACCCAGTAGAGTCTTTGGACAGAAGCTGTGGTTAACTAATGCTGATTGGTTGTAACTCAGAGGGAAATGATATCAGCAGATGTTGCCAAATACCTGGCTTTGTAAAATTCGAAGAGTTGC
Organism: Valencia hispanica; assembly: GCA_963556495.2. Lineage (NCBI taxonomy): Eukaryota > Metazoa > Chordata > Actinopteri > Cyprinodontiformes > Valenciidae > Valencia > Valencia hispanica. The sequence goes on along the minus strand of OY747709.1, from coordinate 11,039,721 downwards.
TGGCGAAGCAGTTAATAACAACATAGTAAACAGAATGCTGACAACATAACAAATAGAAACATGGCAACCATCCCTGCTTCTTCCATTGTTGATCTCTTGTTATTTCGACTGCTGTGGTCGCTTTTTGGCGCTGATCAGTAACACCTCTCAATGCCAAAGTGGTTGTGATATGCTGACATATTAACGAATTCCTTAAAGGGTCAAATTTGTATGGAGACACAATGACTAAGAGGACTGATTTACACTGCCAGAAAAAGATCCTGTTTAAATTACTCTCAAGTTCGGATATTGGAAACGTCTCTAATGTTTCCTGGCTTTCCCTCCTGGGAGCTGTTACCCATTTGTGTTTTAGTGTTGTAGGACCCAGACACAGTGAGAAATTAGTAGGACATAGAAGGACTCTTCTTTTAATTATGATGACGACCTGGCTACAAGACGTGACATCAAATTGCACGACAACAATCACCCAGAACACAATGACCTTACACAACGTCACATGACATACATGCGACTACGAACCGAAAAAGGAATGAAGGAAACAAGAGGCAGCTGGGAAGAATTAAGGATGTGAAGACTGACAAACAACAAGGAAAAACATAACATCATAACAGTACTCAACAGTCTCAAAGATGCGCCACTTGGCGAACAGCAAAAAACAATATGACCAGGGCGGTAGGAGGGGGCTCAGGAAGGTGGGAAGAACCAAAAATAGTACCAAAGAGTCCAACAGTCCAAAGTCCATGACATGGAAAAGTCCAAAACATCCTGAAGGACCAAAGACTTCAAATAATTTATCTATGCGGCTGGTGGAACCCATGAGACAGGTTTGGGGGTCAGCTGGAAAAGCCCCAAAAAAGCCATTATGCCGGAACACCTCTCGTCGCAGACCTGGAAGACTGCAGCGAAGGAACCCAATAAGAGGAGTTGGGGTTTTGCGGTGAAAGATCCCTCGAAGAAGAGCTGGGGATATGCAGTGAAGGAACCCATGAAGAAGAGCACCATCCGCACCATCCACACTCAGATGGTTACAATGAGCAGGCTCTGAGGCCTGGAGGCCGAGACTAAAGCTTGGTTTATACTTCTGTGTCGCGTCAATCGCGTAGGTTACGCCGTAACCGTCCTACCCACTGCTGTGTTTATACTTCTGCGTAGGGCTGAAAGCGTCGTGTTGCTGTTTCATTTCCAGACCTGCAGGTGGCAGTAGGCTGGTATCGGTCGGCAAATTCCACAGGGCGGAGTTTTTCGGATGGTTTGCTTATGTTTGCTTCAGTTCCGGCAAGTATTTCCTGTTTTAGAACAACGATGGCGGCCTTTGTGCATGTCTCAACGAGATTGTGGAAGCAGATGAACAAATTATCCTTCTTTTGAACACTTTGCAACGCAAGCAAATGAGAAGACGGAGACGTAGAAGATGGTACGTGCGTACGTAATCTCACTGACCAATCACAAGGGAGTACTTCCTCTGCGTTGCGTCGCCGGGCTTCACGTCAGGTCCGAGGAGGTGCACGTCAAGCCTCTGCGGACCTACGCAGAGGCTATGGCGGTTATGGCGGTTACGGCGGTTACGGCGGTTACGGCGGTTACGGCGGTTACGGCGTACCCTATGCGAGGGACACGACGCAGAAGTACAAACCGGCCTTAAGAGCGGGCTCGGAGGCCTGGAGGCCGAGACAAAGAGTGGGCTCACAGGCCTGGCGGCCAAGACAATGAGTGGGCTCAGAGGCCTGGAGGCCAAGACAAACCTGCAGGCTCAGAGGCCTGGAGGCCATGACGATGAGTAGGCTCGGAGGCCTGGAGGCCGTGATAATGAGCGGGCTCTGAGGCCTGGAGGCCAAGACGATGAGCAGGCGCAGGGTCCTGAAGGCCGAGACAATGAGCGGGCTCAGAGGCCGGGAGGCAGCTACAATGATTCCTGTGCCCATGGAGAGAACAGCAGAAACCTGGTTTTGGTCTCCCTGGACAGGAGCAACAACAATAGCGACAACCATTCTTTTGGTGGTGAGAGGACTGCAGGGAGGAGAGTTAGAGAACCTTATTCCTCCATGGTCCAACTCCAGGGGGACAGTATTATCTCGCATAAGGTGAGTCCTTCCTCCTACTGGCTCCACTGTGGTCGATTCATTCTATCAAGGTTTTGAGTGTGTTGAGGGACCAGAGAGAAATGAGTAGAAAGCACTCTTCTTTCAATGATGATGACGACCTGACTAAAATTAGTCAGGAAATTAGACATGACATCAAATTGCACGACGACAATCACCTTACATGACGTACACATGACGATGAACCAAGAAAGACAAGGGAACAAAGAGGGGTATAAATACACAGGGAAGACATTGAAGGAAGCAAGAAGCAACTCGTGACAATTAAGGACATGGACACTGACAGACAACAGCAAATAAATTCAACAACACAACAGTTACAGAGATGGATGAACAGATGGACAGACAGATGCCTCTCCTAAACCTTTGTTTTTTTTGTGTTTTTTTTTCAGAAGTGGACCTGCTGGTATATTTATTTATGGTTCTCTCTCACCGTGTCCTTGTATCAATTTTAACTGCCCTATTTTATTGGTGGCTGTATTTTAGCTAATTGATGTTAACCTGTGTTTGCTTTTCCATTTTTTTATTCTCATTTTTCTTTTTCCTTTCTATGTTGTTGCCACTGTACGGCACATTGGTCAATTGTAACGCTGTGTTGAAAGTGCTATATAAATAAATTGGTATGGTATGATTTGGATCATTTTCCCCCTGAATTAGCTAAAGGTCTTAAACTGATGTCTGGATATTCATCTTCAGAATTTTCTTATAGAGAGCAGCATTCATGGTTCTATGAACAGATCATTAAGGTCCTAAAGTAGCAAAACATCCCCAGACCATCAGACTAACCCTACCATGTTTGATAGTAGGTAGGATGGTCTTTTTCTAAAATGCTGTTAGTTTTATGCCAGATGTAGTGGGATGTGCGGGTTCCAAAAAGTTCCCCTTTTGTCTCGTCAGTCCAAAGACTATCTCCCCAAAGGTCTTGGGGATCATAGGATGTGAATGATTGACTTAATTTACTTTTCTTTCTCATCTGTTCTTGAATTGCATGAAGTTTAGCTTTTTAAGCTTTTTATGTTGTCAGACAGGTTCTTTTTAAATGATTCCTTCATTCTTTGTGCCTCGATTGCAATCAGGCATGGGTGTGGCTTGTAAGGGTGAAAGGGGGTTGATTACCTTTTCACTTACAGGCAGGTTGGTTTGGATGTCTTTATCCATTTCAATAGATAAGATCTTCATTTGAAAACTGCAATTTGTATTTACATAGCTTAGAAATAGTGTTTTTTAACCTTCATCTCTGTCAGGCAAATATAATTTAGATACTTCAGATCTAAAAAGAATAAAATCTCCCCTCTAAAAGGCCCCTTTCATAATGAAATAATTGCACATTGTGAAACTGTTCAAGCTGTTTTCCATGCAATGGACCGTGACATTTCTTGGGAACAGAGCGCTCTGTAATTTTCAATAAAAAAAAATCAACCTGTTCTCTCCCTCTTATTTCTCAGGCATTAAATGTCAAAGCCTGGGTTGTAATGACTTCAGTATACAAGCATTTATATTCATCTTTAGTTGAGGAGAAGTTACAAAATGTAATTATAACAAAGTGTAATTTGATCATTAAATCAGCTTGCATCCAGTTGCATAGACTGAATCATGTAGAAATTGGGCATGGGAGGTCAAATTTTGAAAACTATTACTTGTCTGGAGCCATAACTACAACTGCAGCGTAAGCGTCATGGGATTTGTGCTTTTGCACATGAAAACTATGATAGTAACTGAGTCTTTTAAGCACCCATGACATTTTGCATGTGTAATAAATGACTGACAAGGACATTGTGTTTGGCTTGGGGTGAGTTGTGGGCCTTGACTGCTGTTAAATATGTGCTGCCTGATTTACACCATAACACCTGTCAGTGTGATTGCTTGGCTTCTGACACACACACATATCCATGGTCTAGCTTCCTATTTGCTCTCAGTGAGTGTCATCACTCAGAGGAGGATATTAGAGCTGAATTAAATCTATGGAGCTGTCAGAATGCGGAAGATCATCAATAAAGCCGGCTTGACTTGGGTGTGGCACCTTGCTCTGATGGTGTGTTCATGTGCTTGCAGCCGACTGCCTCATCACTGATGTGAGAGGCACCCTTGCTCGCTCAGCGGTTTGCGTCGTGCTGCCTCCTGTCCCCAACCTTCAGGCGTGGCTGGACAATAAATCACACAACTAACAGAGCAAAAAACCCTGTCGGCTCAGAAAATACAGCCTTTTATGAATTCATATGAAAAGAGCATGTGCGTCTTTTCCATCTGGCCATCTCTCTCACCCTGACATGATTGAAGATTGAGGGATTTTGCGACGCTAGAGGTGGCACACCCGCTGCTAGAGAGAAGATAGGCGTTCACACGTAGACTCCACAGATGCATGCATGAGCTGGTGACGGTGTGTGTGAAGATCCCGGGGAGAATCTGATGAAGGGAAAGATTCGAGCAACACACTCAGCAGCCCTTGCACACCCACACTAGTGCTCATCCGCACGGTAGAGCTGCTGTCTGAACGACATTATCCATCTTCTTCAGATCAGTGACACTCCCTGATTTCTCTCTGGGATGCTGATTGTGGAGCTGTGGGTCCCAGCCAGCCAATCACAGTAAAAAAGGATCAAGCAAAGTAGCTGACCCCTCCAGACCACAACACACACCTCACAGGATGGGTCTCCTTCATTTCCTTCTGACCACTGCAATGCAGTATTGAAGAGTTTTCAGTTTGAATGGATACTAACTCCCTCATACTGTCCTTTCATTTATCTGCCAAGCTGCTTTTCTACGCAGGGGAAAACCAAAACTAATGAAGCCAACTTTTGTCTGAATTCTTGCAGAAATAAATGTTTAATGTAATGTAACACAATCAGTCCTGCGTCATTGCAAATACCCTGAAATTCTTGTTAAAAACCGAAACAAAATGACTAAATGTTCCAAATGAAATGACACCCCAACACAGAACAATTTCTTCCACAGTTTAGCAGACAGCCTCAAGCTCTTTACATTTTGAAACCGTATGTTAAAGGGTGATTAAATGTGAGAAAGGTTACCTGGTACAACACTAGAGATATTTCTGAACCTCAAAAATTGACAGATTTTTCCCCAAACTTATCTCAAAGTCCAATATGGCAGTGTTTGAAAAAATGTAGCGATGTTGCAGCCATAAGGTAATGTTTATTTGCACTTCTGTTGATTTGTCTCTCATTAAATCAGTCTCAAACGTAAAACTGTCGAGGTAACATGTTGCTAATGAATGCTTAAAATACAGAGAAGCACATCATTTTCACTTGCTAATATTAGTTGGTTTTCCAACTGGAGCCTGGTTGAGAGTGACACTATTCCCAAATCTGGCTCTTAAAGTAAGTATTAAGCAATAGTATTTAGCCAATCTTCTAATAAACTGTTATAGTGTTTTAACAGCTAGATTTACAGCAGGTATAGAAAGTACCACCCGGTACTGGTGTGATCCTAGAGAATACATAAACTGGTACGTAGATTTCATCAAATAACAAACTGAAGTTCCAGATTTGCAATCTAACAGAGGGAAATTGTTTAATTTCTATACATAATCTATTGAAGGAAGTAGTACTGAACTAGTGAGAGTTGAATGCAGCAGCACAGACAGTGGTAAAACTACAGTGCTGGTTCTGTTGGCTCTCAGTGCAGCATTTGACACTGTTGATCATGTTATACTACTAGAATGACTGGAGAGCTGGGTCAGACTATCTGGTTCAGTACTTGGCTGGTTCGAGTCTTACCTAAAGAACAGGGACTCTTTGTTTCAATAGGAAACTTTTCTTTAGAATAAACAGAAATCACACGTGGGGTGCCCGAGGGCTCCATCCTGGGGCCCCTCTTATTTAATATCTACATGCTCCCACTAGCCCAGATTATAACAACCAATAAGATTAGCTACCATAATTATGCAGATGATACTCAGCTCTACATTAATTCAATTCAATTCAGTTTATTTATATAGCGCCAATTAACAAATGATGTCATCTCAAGGCACTTAACAAGAAGTCATTTCAATACATTTATACAAACTTTCCAATCAGTTAAAAAGTTTCCTATTTAAGGAATCCCAGCAGATTGCGTCAGTCATTGGCGTGAGGTTGGGCAGACTTTCCAACCACAGCAATCCTTCAGCAATCCCTCATACTGAGCAAGCATGTAGCGACGGTGGAGAGGAAAAACTTCCCTTTAACAGGAAGAAACCTCCAACAGAATCAGGCTCAGTAGGAGCGGCCATCTGCCACGACCGTCTGGGGGTTTGAGAAGACAGAGCAGAGACACAGAAGGAACAGAAGATCTGATATAAGAGTACTTTCTATGTTACAGAAAGGAAAAAGTTGATAACAGGACACAGTGGATGTTCAGTTACTGGGAGCATCATCCCAGTCGATGCCCCCCGTCCAACAGGGCATTGCAGCCAAGCAGGATACCAGACCAGGTGTAGCTTCTATGGAGAGAAAAACACTGAGAGAACACAAAGTTAACAGTCGAAATAACAGAATGTACTGTAATACAACTGGAGAGTCGTAGGAGAAAAGGAAGTAGCAGAGTGAAGAAAATTGGTAAGTCTGTCCTCCAGCAGTCTAAGCCTATAGCAGCATAACTACAGAGATAGCTCAGGATGACCTTAGCCACTCTAACTATAAGCTTTATCAAAAAGAAACGTTTTAAGCCTGGCTTTAAAAGTAAACAGAGTGTCTGCCTCATGGAGTAAAGCTGGGAGCTGGGTCCACAGGAGAGGAGCCTGATAACTAAAAGATCTGCCTCCCATTCTACTTTTAGAAATCCTAGGAACTACAAGTAAACCTGCAGTCTGAGAGCGAAGTGCTCTGTTGGGAACATATGGAACAATTAGATCTCTGATGTATGATGGAGCTTGATTATTAAGGACTTTGTATGTAAGAAGAAGGATCTTAAATTATATTCTGGATTTAACAGGGAGCCAATGAAGGGAAGCTAAAACAGGAGAAATGTGAACTCTCTTTTTAATATTCATCAGAACATTTTGGATCAACTGAAGGCTTTTAATGGCATTTTGTGGACTTCCTGATAGTAAAGAATTACAGTAGTCCAGCCTTGAGGTAACAAATGCATGGACTAGTTTCTCAGCATCACTCCTGGACAGGATGTTTCTAGATTTTGGAAAATTCCTGAGGTGACAGAAAGAAATCCTAGAAACCTGTTTAATATGGGATTTAAATGTCAAGTCTTGGTCAAAAATAATGCTGAGGTTCTTTACGTTATTACTGGGGGCCAATTTAATGCCATCCAGGTGAAGTGATTGACTAATCAGTTTCTGTTTTAGAACTTCTGGTCCAAAGACAGCAACTTCTGTCTTGTCAGAATTTAAAAGCAAAAGGTTTAGGGTCATCCATGTTTTTATGTCTTCCAGACATTCCTGTAATCTACCTAACTGACTGGGTTCGTCAGGATTATTTGGATAAATATAGTTGTGTATCATCGGCATAGCTGTGGAAATTTATCCCATGCTGGCTAATGATTCTACCAATTCGGAGCATATACATGGTGAAAAGAATTGGTCCAAGCACAGAACCCTGTGGAACTCCACAAGTAACCCTTGAGAGTGAAGATTTATCATTTAGATGAACAAACTGGAATCTATCAGAAAAATATGATTTAAACCAGCCTAGTGCTGTTCCTTTGATCCCTGCAACATGTTCAAGCCTTTCTAAGAGAATATTATGATCGACTGTGTCAAAAGCAGCACTGAGATCTAACAAAACCAGAACAGACACAAGTCCATTGTCTAAGGCCATGAGAATATCATTAGTAACCTTCACCAGTGCGGTTTCAGTGCTATGATGAGCTCTAAAACCTGACTGAAACTCTTCAAAAACAGCTTGTTACTGTTTAGATGCTCACAGACTTGATTAGCAACAATTTTCTCAAGGACTTTGGATAAGAAAGGAAGGTTAGATATAGGTCTGTAATTCACTAAGTCATCTTGATCAAGGGAAGGTTTCTTGAGTAAAGGTTTAATTACAGCTATTTTAAATTCCTGTTGTGCGTATCCGTTTACTAAGGATATTTTCATCATATCCAAAATGGGGCCAGGAACCAAATGGAACACTTACTTAAATAATTTGGTTGGAACTGGGTCCAACATACAAGTTGAAGGTTTAGATGAGGCTAATATTTTTGATAATTCCGAAAGCTCGACTGAATCAAAATAGCCTAAGCACAAATGAGGTTCTACAGTTCTTTCCGATGCTGCGTCATTTACTGTGGAAGAAGTAATCATGTTTGGGAGGATGCCAATGGTTTTATTTTTAATAGAATTAATTTTATTTATGAAGAATCCCATAAAATTATCACTGCTAAGAGCTGGGGGAATGGTTGGCTCAAAAGAGCTATGACCCTGTGTAAGTTTGGCAACTGCACTAAAAAGAAACCTAGGATTGTTTTCATTCGCCTCTATTAATGATGAAAAATATGCTGTTCTAGCTTGTCGAAGGGTCTTTTTACACAGCAGTAGACTGTTATTCCCGGTTAAATAGGAATCCTCTAGGCGTGTAGAGCGCCATTTTCTCTCCAACTTCCTAGTATTCTGCTTTAAAGTACGCAACTCTGCGTTAAACCAAGGAGTCAGCCTCCTATGGCTAGCCACTTTCTTTTTTAAGGGGGCTACACTATCTAATGCCAAACGTAATGAGGAAGTAACGCTGTGAACCAGACCATCAATTTCTGAAGGGTTAGAGATAGAACTGCTGCCATCCACTGTGTTACCCTGAGACACTGAGGAAAGTAAGAATGGAACAGATTCTTTAAAATTTGTTACAGCATTGTCTGATAAAGCTTTACTATAATGAAATTTTCTTTCAGATTTTAGATGGTCAGTTAAAGTAAATTCAAAAGTTATCAAGAAGTGGTCAGACAGGACCGGGTTATGTGGGTGGACTTTTATTTCCTCACACTCAATACCGTATGTCAGTACAAGGTCCAAAGTGTGTTTACCTGAGTGGGTCGATCCCTGTACTTTTTGAGTAAAGCCAATTGAGTCTAAAATAGCATTAAAGGCTGCATTTAGGCTATCACTTTCAGTATCCACATGAATATTGAAGTCCCCCACTATAATGACCCTATCAGTATTTAATACTAAATCAGATAAAAAATGTGAGATCTGATCCAAGAATTGAGGGTAAGGGCCTGGTGGACGATACAAAACCACAAACTAAAATGGTCTTAATGTTTTGCAACTTGGATGAGGAAAATGAAGGGTTAGATATTCAAAAGAACTGTAGCTATCAATTGGTCTTGGACTAATTAGTAAATCAGAACGAAAAATGGTTGCAACTCCTCCTCCTCGCCCAGTACTTCTAGGAATGTGAAAATGTAAATAACTGGAAGGAGTTGACTCATTTATACTGACATAATCCTCCTGCTGCAACCAGGTTTCTGTGAGACAAAGGAAATCAATGTGATTATCACAAATCAAGTCATTTACTAACAAAGTCTTTGAGGAGAGAGATCCTATGTTTAATAAACCACATTTAATAGATTTATTTTTCTGTTCAGTCAAAGTCTTATTTATCTATATGAGATTTCCATTATTTGCTTTTGTTGGCTTAACTTTTAATATATTTAATTTTGGCCGTGGGCAAGACACTGTTTCTATAGGGTAATGGGTGGGTAACAGTACAGAAGCAGCAGAGAGGTGGGTCAAACTACGACTCTGCTTCCTGGTCTGGACCCTGGGTTGTTAGTGTTTTGGAGGACTAATAAATTCGGCCATATTCCTAGAAAGAAGAGCTACTCCATACAAAGTGGGATGGATGCCGTCTCTCCGGATCAGACCAGGTTTTCCCCAAAATGTTCGCCAGTTATCAATGTAGCCCACATCGTTTGCAGGACACCACCTAGACAACCATTGATAGAATGACAGCATGCGGCTAAACATGTCGTCACTGGTCCAATCAGGCAGGGGACCAGAAAAGATTACAGAGTCTGACATTGTTTTGGCAAACTTACACACCGAAGCAACACTAATTTTAGTGACCTCCGATTGGCGTTACCGGGTGTCATTGCCGCCAGCGTGAATAACAATCTTACTGTCACATTACAATGTCACCAGGTGACTTTGAACCTATCCAAACACCAAGTACATTCATCGAGCAAATCAATGGATGGATGTGTCATAACTTCCTCCAACTGAACAGAAACAAAATAGAAGTAATTACTTTTGGACCTAAAGAGGAAGGATCAAAAGTCAGCACAAAGCTCCAGTTAATACAGATAGAAACTACTGATCAGGCCAGAAATCTAGGTGTAGTAATGGACTCAGACCTGAACCTCCAGGTTCACATAAAGGCAAAAACAAGGTCAGCCTTCTATCACCTGAAGAACATTTCTAGAATTAAAGGACTAATGTCGAAACAGAACCTCGAAAAACTCTCCCATGCGTTTATCTTTAGTCGGATTGATTACTGCAACAGCATCTTCACAGGTCTGCCTAAAAAGTCAGTTAGACAACTGCAGCTGATCCAGAACGCTGCTGCTCGTGTCCTCACTAGAACCAGGAAAGTAGAGCACATCACCCCAGTTCTACAGTCCTTACACTGGCTGCCTGTAGCTCAGAGAATAGACTTCAAAATACTTCTACTGGTTTATAAATCATTGAATGGCTTAGCACCAAAATATGTTGAAGACTAGCTGTTACTATACCAACCCCCCAGACCACTCAAGTCCTCTAATTCCAGTCTACTAAACATCCCTAGAATCAGAACCAAACATGGAGAAGCAGCTTTCAGTTTCTATGCACCTCTAATCTGGAACAAACTTCCAGAAAACTGCAAAGCTGCTGAAACACTTCTTTTAAATCACAACTAAAAACGTATCTGTTCATAATTGCCTTTGTTTAATGCTTTGTTGTTCCATTATATACTTTGTATTGCTTTGATGAGTCTGTGTGTGCTTCTTGCTTTATTGCTGTTTTTACTTTAAATGCTTTGTCTGTGTTTTACTGCTGTTTCTATTTTACCACTTAATCAAGTAAAGCACCATGAATTACCTTTTTGTTGAAAGTGTGCTATACAAATAAAATTGCCTTGCCTTGCCTTGCTATCCCCCCTATCTCTCGATCCTGTGATACATTGGCATTTTACAGAATGGCATTTTTACATGTAAACAAACGTTTATCTTTTGCAGAGCAAAAGCGTGTAAAAAGACCAGTGGTAACATCAACTTTTCCATCTTAAATGGGATAATATTGTCGGAACTTCCCCTCCTTCATCTTTCAGATTGGGGTGATAACCTGAAGACATGAACTCTGACTTGACAGCTCCAAAGCTACTGACAGAGGCTACATATAATTTATTTGGTTTTCATTTGGGATTTCCTATTCTATCCGAGGCTGTGAGATAAGGGTTTTTATTCTGCTTAGGCTTTAGTTTAGTTTTAGTTTGTCTCACCTGAGGGGCTTACAGTGCTTTAAATTTAGAATATTTAGCTTAAATACTCTGTATTTCTTGTCTGTAAGTAATAGATGGAAAATAATAAAGTGATCGCAAGACTAATCCATCCTTGGTTTGGTCTAATTAAAGGGACAGCCGCAAACAACCTAACTTAACTAGTATTAATGTTCGGACATGTCCGATCTTCCAAAAACAACTGACGGAGGGTGTTTGAATTGTCGTCACAAACAAATTTGACTAAACTTCTAAATAGCTACTTCAAAAATGCTGCCCATTACTTACTAAAACAAACCACTTTGCTGAAAGCTCCAAACATATTCCTCGAAGAGTGCCACCAAGAACAAGATGGATATACTAAGTATTACAGATGACTGGTCCATTCTTCCATTGTAGTTTTGATTTTTTTACCCACATGATTTTTCGAGGACAAAATGTAGCATTCATTCTTAAGATGTTGCATATCACTTTGCTTTTACCAGGGGGATCTTGAATTTGACAACTGACAGTTTCAACTAATTACTATTATCTACCTTTAGTTTGCTGTCATCAAATGGGGAATAATGACCATAGACTTGAAAGTTTCAGTCTATACTTAGTCATGTAGCGTAGAACTCCTAATCCAAGAGGATTCCTAATTTGCCTTTTTGTAAAGATCTAAAGTTTATTTCCTATTCTTGTCCTTTTTCTTCCCCTATAGATAACACATCATCATTCACCATCATCTTAAGCCTCACAATAACTCAGAAATTATGAAAAAATTGATTGGAGGTGTAAGTGCCAACAAGAAAAAGACACAGTCAATGAAAAGAGGGAAATAGACTGTTTAATTTTTTTTCATTTCACATATCCTTTCTTTCCCCTCTCTATTATTGCTTCATATCTCCCAAATCTCCAGATTGATTTCCTCTTTACTATTCTTCCTTTCATTTCACCTCTACTATCCCATATCTATCCATTTTTCCATCTATTCTTTTCTTTTGCAGTCATTCTTTTGCTCAGCGAGCTGCCTCTAAATGGCTGCTTTCATCGTCATCAATCAGACAATTTTTTGCATATCCCCGATTCTCTCCTCCAAACAATTTTATTGCTTCTTTTCTTCTCCTTTGTTCCCCTTTCTCTCCATTGTAAATTGCGTACTCATTTTTAGACATGTTTCTTCTGCGACTTTAACAACCTCTACTCGTAAGTCACCTAACTCTTAACCTCACCACATAGGGAAGATATTGCATCCAAATCACCATGGTGATGAGTAAAATGGTGCTGCTGTTGGAGCCCTTCTTTCTAATTGAAACCATTACAACATGCAAACAGCTGTTCTGTTAGTCCATCCTATCCCCCTCCTCCTGGTTTCTCCTCTGCCTCAGCCGTTGCCTGTGTTGTTTCTACCTTCATTTATTTGTTTTTACATCAAGCTTTACTTTTTCCACAGTACAGTATTTTTTATCAGTCTTAAAGAACTCTAATGATGTCATTAAATTCTGTTACCTAAATTCACTGAGTCGGTCACTTGGATAAAGAAAGAGATTTGTTTAGCTTGATTAACATTGTTAAATTGAAGTGAAATGGGCAGTGTTGATCAACTGTCCAGGGAATATTTCTGAAGATAAAGGTAGACTTAGTGGAGCTCTGGAGGACTGTGCGAAATTGACCTGTATAATTAATAGTTCTTACCGTATACATGGTACCAACACACAGAACTACTGTAAATCCCAGCATGGGCGAACCACTCTGGAGACTGGTACATGGCAATAAGTTACCAACATGTGTTTCCTATGTAAGGTTAACCTTAACTAATTCACTAGCAGATCAAAAGTTTATGACCAAAGCTTGCTCCCACCAAAAATAAAACACACACACAAAAAAGGGACCTCTTCTTGTTGATCACTTCGGAAATTTGTTTAGGCATCTATAATGTGTTTTCAGTGGGGTTTAGACCAGTGGGGGAATCATTCAGGATGTTCCAAAAGATGGATGTTTTCCTTAAGGATAAAGTTCTTTTTTAGATGGGTGTTATGAACTGAAACATTGTCCTGTTAAAAGAGCATGTTATCACCGCACAAACGAAAGCCCCCAGTCAGGAGGGAAACTTGCTGTAACATCTTCTCATAGCAAGCCACAGTTTGACTTCCCTTCACAACCTAAACATCATTGTTCTATTGAAGAAAAAAGCTCCTAGATCATGATGAAGCTTCATCCACTGTGCCATGTAGAAAATGTCTCTGGTAGAATCTCACTGTGCAAAGTCCAAACAGTCATGCTTGCTGCTTTGGAGGAAACCAGTGGGTTAATGCCTGACAGAAAATGACATTGAAGTCAGATTTATCTTCGCATCTGAACTTTTTAAGGCGATGGTCTTAAACCTTTAATTAGCTCACAAAGAGCCTGTTTGAGTGCCATTGACTCCTGCTTGTTGTTTTTTCATTCTAAAGTTCTGTTTATAAGACAGGTAAAATCCAACAATCTGAACACTGATAATTTATTGTCTTTAGATTTTAACCAGGAGAGGGAAAAAAACCCCTAAATTCCAGGTTCACTATTCTTAGGGTACAAGATGACAGAGAGTAATGATTTTTCACTAAAACAACAACTAGATGAACAATCTGGCACTGCTTGGGTGTCCTGCTAGTTCTGATTTAATCTGGTTTGATTAGTAGAATGGTTAACTTGCAGGGGTTGGCAGCAGGATGGAATGGGAAGGCAGGGGGAGAAAAGGACAGGGAGAAAAATACAACAACAATATTATCAGTTTTGTATGGAGTGTAGTTTAAAATATGTTTTTATCCCCTTACTGGCTTTTAGGGGGAAAAAAGTATTGGCTGTCACTCAACCAGGCATTAAAATTGTAGGATGCCAGTGTGCAGTGCTGCATAATTTTCATTTAAACATGAGTCAACAGCTTCTTTCTTAAACTAAGCACATTCAGAATAATTTATGAGAGGTAGATCTATTCGAGTCTTGAACTTTTAATAAAACTAATGAACAACTTTTAGCAGGAATCTGTGTGAATGAAACAACCTAGAGTCCTACTGTAGAGGCCTTTGTTTGGTTGATTGGTTGATGAATAAGGGATTAGTCTCAATGTTCAGAGTAGTTATAAGACAAATATTGCCAGTGGGGAACCATCAAGATCACCAAGGCTCTCAGAAGGCCGAATGTCTACTCTAAATATCCTGTTTTTGACATATGTAGACACAATAAAACAGAAAAACTCAAATGAATACTACGCCAAGCAATAAACAAGCTAAGAATAACCACTTTGTATGTGTTGGTAATTTAAAGCTGTTTAAAGTGATCAGTCCTGGTTACTGTAGAATGAATTGTAGTGGTAATTGAATTAGAGAACTGCCTGAAATGACAGGAAACACAACCAGTTATGTTTTCCCCACTAGGTTTATCAAATTTGGGACGAAACCCATTCACAGTAGGACTACAAATTACAAGTTGGCCTGCATGCTTTTACAGATACAGATATAATTTATTAATCCCATCATGAAATTCCTGCATTACAGGGCTCTTAAAAACAATGATATATAGTGAGAGAGAGAAACATCAAAAGTAAGAGAGATAAAAATAGAACAATATAAATATGAATATAATAATACACAATACATTACCAGAGGTTACAGAGTTATGTCTTAGACATTCTTTTTAATGCAGAGTTGTGAAGTCTAATGGCTAACGGAAGGAAGGATTTCCTGTGTCGATCTGTGTAACAAACAGGGGGAATGAGACTGTTACTGAACGTGCTCCTCAGGTTATCCAGCATGTTGTGAAGAGGGTAGGAGGGACTGTTCAGTATTGGTTTTAGCTTGGACAGTATCCTCTTCTCTGACACCACCCTCAGAGAGTCCAGCTCCTCTCCAACGACATAATTGGCCTTACGGATCATTTTATTGAGTCTGTTGATGTCAGCCACCCTCAGTCTGCTGCCCCAGCATACTTGGGATACAGTCATGGTAAAATTAATTCAATTCAGTTTATTTATATAGCGCCAATTCACAACAGATGTCATCTCAAGGCACTTAACAAGAAGTCCTTTCAATACATTTATATAAACATTCCAGTCAGTTAAAAAGTTACCTATTTAAGGAATCCCAGCAGACTGCGTCAGTCATTGGTGTGAGGTTGGGCCCCGTTGATGCAGACTTTCCAACCACAGCAATCCTTCAGCAATCCCTCATACTGAGCAAGCATGTCGCGACGGTGGAGAGGAAAAACTCCCCTTTAACAGGAAGAAACCTCCAAAAGAACCAGGCTCAGTAGGAGCGGCCATCTGCCACGACCGTCTGGGGGTTTGAGAAGAACGAGCAGAGACACAGAAGGAACAGAAGATCTAATATAAGAGTACTTTCTATGTTACAGAAAGTAAAACGTTGATAACATGACATGGTGGATGTTCAGTTACTGGGAGGATCATCCCAGTCGATGCCCCCCGTCCAACAGGGCATTGCAGCCAAGCAGGATACCAGACCAGGTATATCTTCTATGGAGAGAAAAACACTGAGAGAAAACAAAGTTAACAGTCGAAATAACAGAATGTACTGTAATACAACTGGAGAATAATAGTAGAAAAGGAAGTAGCAGAGTGAAGGAAATTAGTAAGTCTGTCCTCCAGCAGTCTAAGCCTATAGCAGCATAACTACAGAGCTAGCTCAGGATGACCTAAGCCACTCTAACTATAAGCTTTATCAAAAAGGAAAGTTTTAAGCCTGGCCTTAAAAGTAAACAGAGTGTCTGCCTCACGGACTAAAGCTGGGAGCTGGTTCCACAGGAGAGGAGCCTGATAACTAAAAGATCTGCCTCCCATTCTACTTTTAGAAATCCTAGGAACTACAAGTAAACCTGCAGTCTGAGAGCGAAGTGCTCTGTTGGGAACATATGAAACAATTAGATCTCTGATGTATGATGGAGCTTGATTATTAAGGGCTTTATATGTAAGAAGAAGGATCTTAAATTGTATTCTGGATTTAACAGGGAGCCAATGAAGGGAAGCTAAAACAGGAGAAATGTGATCTCTCTTTTTAATATTCATCAGAACTCTTGCTGCCGCATTTTGGATCAACTGAAGGCTTTTAATGGCATTTTGTGGACTACCTGATAGTAAAGAATTACAGTAGTCCAGCCTTGAGTTAACAAATGCATGGACTAGTTTCTCAGCATCACTCCTGGACAGGATGTTTCTAATTTTAGCAATATTCCTGAGGTGAAAGAAAGAAATCCTAGAAACTTCTTTAATATGGGATTTGAATGTCAAGTCTTTTTTTTTTTTTTTTACTCTTTATTTATCCTTTTCATTTTTTAGTACAGGAAAGGTAAAACAAAAGGGTAAATACAGAACATTGAACGATTACCAATATTCAAGGTCCGGGGGTGATCAGTAAATCCAAAAGACAAAGTATTGTACTTAATACGTGCACACAGTCTCACTAATTCACCAAATACGTTTGCCATTTCTGCCACCGTTTTTCACCTAGGTCTTTTTGAAGTCTGGCTGAATATGTCATTTGCTCTAGTACATGTATTTGTTTTACAATTTTAATAAAGGAATCTGTAGTGGGGGGATTTTTCTGGAGCCAACATTTTGTGATGGCTTTTTTACTTGCAGCCAGCAAAACTCTGAGTAGGTACATGTCAGCTTTACTCAACCCATCTGGCATATTCCCAAGATAAAGAGTGGTAAATAATACATTCCTATTAAAACATAGAACCTTTGAAACACTTTTGGCAACTTCTTTCCAGAAAAACTGAATGGAGGGGCAAGACCAAAAAATATGGGCATGATCAGCAAGAACCTCTCCGCATTCTCTCCAGCAGGCCAGTTGTGTGCCAGTCTGTTTGGACTTCTGTTTGGGAGTTATAAAAAAGCGAATTAAACTTTTCCAACAGAAGTCTCTCCAAGTCCAGGAGTTGGTGGAGGTTGACTGTGTTTCCCATGCATTCAGCCACATATCCTCTGTTATCAAAATGTTCAGTTCTTTTTCCCATCGTTGTTTTACATAGTCTGTAGAATCCTTCTTCAATGCAGTTATGCCGTGATATAACTTGCTTATAAGTCCTTTGATATTCCCAGAGTGGTATGCATCTATGAATGTACGGATAATTGCTGGTGGTTCTGCTGAGCTGCTACCTTTCAGTTTTTTACAAAAATAATCACGGAGCTGCAAGTACCTGTAAAAGTCTTGCCCACCTAGCCCATACATTTGACACATATCGTTGAAGCTATTAAGCTCCCACTTTTTAACAATTTTGCATACAGCAGTAATGCCATAATAGGTCCATTGTTTATATCTGTGATCTAACAGTGCTGGTGTGAATTCGGGGTCATATGCTGGCCATCTAAGTAATTTTATCTGTTTCAGAAGTTCAAATTTTTTAACCACCTCACCCCATACCTTTAATGAACAGTTCACCCATTGGCTCTCTGTATGTAACATTTTTCCCTCCATTCCCACACAGCCAAGCAGTGATTGTATTGGTGTATCTGCTGATGATAACTCCATGGTTTTCCATTTAGCTACATAGGAAGAATTACACCAATATACTAGAGGTCTCAGTTGGGCTGCTAAATAATAGTCCCTTAAAGATGGGAGGGCCTTACCACCCCTTTCCTCAGGGAGCTGAAGTGAGGAAAATTTTACCCTTGGTCTCTGTTTATTCCAAATAAATCTAGAAATATGTTTATTCCACTCCCTAAATTGTTTCGGAGGGATTTCCACCGGCAATGATAAGAAGAGATATAATAACCTAGGGAGGATATTCATTTTTATTGATCTAATTCTGCTCCCAAGGTCAAGAGGCAACAGGCTCCACCCAACCAGGTCATCATATATTTTTCTATTAATATAATTATAGTTAATATTGAATAATTGTGATATGTCTTTAGGCAGACTCACTCCCAAATATTTGATAAAGGATATGTTCCATTTAAAATTATACATTTCAATGATTTCTTCTGTTGGTGTGTAATTAAACGTCATAACCTGTGTTTTATGTATATTTAGGGAATATCCTGAATATTCCCCGTATGTTTTCAGCATGTTCATTAATAGGGGCAGACCTGAATTAGGATTCTTTATTGTGATCATTACATCGTCCGCGTATAGACTTATTTTATATTCCTCCCCCCCCAATGGAGATACCCTCTAATTCTGTCTTCTGACGTACCGCTTGGGCTAAAGGTTCGATGAATAAATTAAATAGGTTGGGGCTGAGGGGGCAGCCCTGCCTGCAACCACGTTGTAAGGCTATAGAATCAGACAGACTACCATTAACTTTAATTCTTGCAGTGGGGGAGGCATAAAGTGCCCGGATACAGTGTATAAAATCCTCACTAAAGTTAAATCTCTTCATGACTAAATACAGAAATTCCCACCCGACTGAATCAAAATCTTTTTCAGCATCTAAACTGAGAATGATGGCACTAACTTGGTCTTTGTTAATCTGTTCAATAGTATGTAAGGCTCTTCTTATGTTATCATGCATCTGTCTATTCTTTATGAATCCTGTTTGGTCCTCATCTATTATCAAGGGCATTACAGGTTCCATTCTTTTTGCAAGGATGGTGGCATACAATTTATAGTCTGAATTTAAAACACTAATAGGTCTGTACCCTTTACAGTCCGCTCTGTCTTTGCCTTCTTTGGGGATCACAGATATGAAGGCCTCTCTCCAGGAGGGAGGGAGGGAGCCTCCTTTTAAAATATAATTGAAGCT
This sequence comes from Valencia hispanica, assembly GCA_963556495.2. NCBI lineage: Eukaryota > Metazoa > Chordata > Actinopteri > Cyprinodontiformes > Valenciidae > Valencia > Valencia hispanica. The sequence continues at coordinate 11,020,487 of OY747709.1, read as the reverse complement.
GGACTCCAAATAAGGGAGTAGATGATCTTTCATTGACTGTACCATTCTGGTGGAAAGCCATCCATGCCAGGTGATTTGTTAGCGTGCAGATTTGAAATAGCATTACTTATTTCCTCCTTTGTTATTGGTGAGATGAGTTTATCATTCGCTTCTGTACCTAGTGAGGGAAGGTCTAAGGAGCTCAGGAATTCAGCAGCTGAGTGAATATTAACCTGTTCTGACTGAGAGTATAAAGATTTATAATATCTTTCAAATGCTCTTTGTATGCCGTCCAAATTGTTAGTAATTTTATTTGTAATAGGGTCTATAATCTTGTGAATAGTGTTTTCTGCCTGTTGTTTTTCCAGTCTCCAGGCCAGCAATTTTGCAGCCCTAGGGCCAGCCTCATAATATCTTTGTTTTATAAATCTTAAATTTTTCTCCACCTCCTCACCTAATATTCTATCTATTTCCTGTTTAGTATCTCTAATTTGCTGTATAGTCGAGGGATCTTTATTTATTATATGTATTTGTTCTAAATCTCTCAGTTTTTCCTGTAGACCAGTCAATTTTTGGGTTTTAATCCTTTTAAGTGCAACGGTCCTGGCTATAATCTTCCCCCTGAGAACAGCTTTAGCTGCGTCCCATAGTATACTGGGGTTTACCTCTCCATTATCATTGTCTTGCATATATAATTCAAAGTCCTTCGCCATCGAGTTTCTAAAGGTTTGGTCATTTAACAAACCAGTATTAAGTCGCCACGAGGTTTTCCGCTGTCTACCTCCCAAATGTTGTCACGGGGTGTGTGGAGAATGGACCCAAACGCACTCGCTGAAGGAAGGTGCAGGATGTTTATTAAAGTGAGGAGATCGTGATGATGGTGGTGAACGGAGACACTGGACATCGGGCTGGAACGAAGAGGCAGGAAGACGACACACCATGGGGATGAAGACAATAGAGGACTAGGAGGAAGGATGGAAGGAGGAAGGATGATCCGGCCGGGAGTGAAAGGAAGTGAGGGGTCTTAAAGGCAGGAGGTGAGTAGGATCAGGTGTGGATGATGAGACAGACAGGTGAAGACAATCAGGCAGGAATAGGGCAGCGTGACAAATGTAAGGTTAGAAAAATCCCTGAGTGGTCTGAAAGGTCCCTCTGACCTATTCTGCAGCATTTCAGCCTATGTAAATCTCTATTATACATGAAAAAATAGTCAATCCTTGAATGGGCTGCGTGTCTTGCAGAATAAAAAGTATATCCAGGGGTTGATCCATTCAGAGCCCGCCATACATCGATAAGTCCCAAGTCTTTAAGTACTTTGTTTGTGCGTTTTTCAATCAAGGTCTTTTTTCTTATTCTACTGGTTGAGTCTAAAGAAGGATCCAGAAGTATATTAAAATCTCCTGCACATATAAGAGTCCCATATGTTTGCGATGTGATTAGTTCGAATATCCTTCTGAAAAAGCTAATATTGCTCCCTGGGGGGGCATAGACATTAAATAGTGTTACTTCTTTTTGGTCTATTTTCCCCTTTACCAAGACAAATCTACCTTCTCTATCAATTATTTGGGATATTAATTCGAATTTGACAGCATTTGAAATCAATACAGCTACTCCCCTTCTTTTTCCTTTCTTATATGATGAAGAGAAAGTGTTCTTAAACCCCATCTTTTTAAGTTTTTCATGTTCAGAACCTGAAAGGTGCGTCTCCTGCCAAAATGCCACATTTGAATGTCAAGTCTTGGTCAAAAATAACGCTGAGGTTCCTTACGTTATTACTGGGGGCCAATTTAATGCCATCCAGATAAAGTGATTGACTAAGCAGTTTCTTTTTTAGAACTTCTGGTCCAAAGACAGCAAATTATGTCTTGTCAGAATTTAAGAGCAAAAAGTCTTCCAGACATGCCTGTAATCTACCTAACTGACTGGGTTCATCAGGATTTATGGATAAATATTATAAAAATTATCATCAGCACAGCTGTGGAAATTGGTCCCATGTGGTCTAATGATTCTACCAATTGGGAGCATATATATGGTGAAAAGAATTGGTTCAAGCACAGAACCCTGTGGAACTCCACAAGTAACCCTTGAGTGTAAAGAAGATTTATCATTTACTAGACCAAAACACAGACTGGTAGGAGTGCTAATTCAATTCAATTCAATTCAATTCAATTCAGTTTATTTATATAGCACCAATTCACAACAGATGTCATCTCAAGGCACTTAACAAGAAGTCATTACAATACATTTATACAAACATTCCAATCAGTTAAAAAGTTTCCAATTTAAGGAATCCCAGCAGATTGCGTCAGTCATTGGTGTGAGGTTGGGCCCCGTTGATGCAGACTTTCCAACCACAGCAATCCTTCAGCAATCCCTCATACTGAGCAAGCATGTAGCGACGGTGGAGAGGAAAAACTCCCCTTTAACAGGAAGAAACCTCCAACAGAACCAGGCTCAGTAGGAGCGGCCATCTGCCACGACCGTCTGGGGTTTGAGAAGTAATAGCAGAAACACAGAAGGAACAGAAGATCTGATATAAGAGAACTTTCTATGTTACAGAAAGTAAAAAGTTGATAACAGGACACGGTGGATGTTCAGTTACTGGGAGGGTCATCCCAGTCGATGCCCCCCGTCCAACAGGGCATTGCAGCCAAGCAGGATACCAGACCAGGTATATCTTCTATGGAGAGAAAAACACTGAGAGAACAAAAAGTTAACAGTCGAAATAGCAGAATGCACTGTAATACAACTGGAGAGTCGTAGGAGAAAAGGAAGTAGCAGAGTGAAGAAAATTGGTAAGTCTGTCCTCCAGCAGTCTAAGCCTATAGCAGCATAACTACAGAGATAGCCCACAACAATCCTAGTTTCAACAGGAAGAGGCGGAGTTGTGAAAGGCCAAACCTCAAATAAACTAGATGCTCACCGGAACTCTTTTGCCCTTGAGTCCGTTGGACTTGGATTGGGAGAGAAATTGGCGCTTCGGGCTTCCATCCTCACTGGTGAGGGGAGGGTAGCGGATCCAAACTCATTGGAAAAAACAGACACAACAGCATGCTGATTGTTGGTCAGGTGACCTGCCAATGGAATAAATCCTGAGCTTGACTGGTTTAAGCCCTGCAGAAACGATCTTTCAGTTACAGGAGCCTGGCTGACACGCTGCTGCACAAGCCCAGAGCTGCTGAGCCAAGAGCTGCTTAGCTAAAGGCTGCCCCCGAAAAGCAAGCGGTCTTTGGGAGAAGATTGCTGAATCGAGCCGGACGAACCAGACGCGACATGAGTACTGGCTAACAGTGGCTAGCCTTCCACACCTCGAAGCCTCACTGCTAGCCTTAGCCCCACACAGCTGCTGCTAACTGACCAGCTTAGTGCTGATCTCTCTGTGTTGTTGCCAGTCTTTTCAGACAACGAAGTCACCCTTAGTTCATGTGAGGTTGTGTCTGGGCAGAGATAAATTATCTGAAGATAAACAACTTAAGATTTGTTTTGATTATCCATTTCCCTGTGTTTTTGCTGCATTTGTAAGAATTCATTGTTCAGTTGTTTGGGTATGAACAGTGTTTTAAAGGTTTTTGGCCGATAGAAAGAGTCGTTTTAAATCCTGCTACATGAGTTATTAAGTTCCACCTGAGTTTTTCCTTTGTTCCTTGGTGCTAAGCTAAAACAGAGTGGCTCTAAGCTGCGCTACATAAATTAGCTCTGCACGCTCGATCTGATTAGTGCAGCCTGCTATTTAGCAGACCAACAGCGCTCATAAACAATAAAGACTGTTACATGTGGTATTCAAAAAACTGCTTTAAAATAGATAGTTCAAACACTGAAAACTAATCTTATAAGTTGTTTTTGAAACAACTTCTTAGTATGTCAAAATACTAAATTAGATCAATCACTGCGGTGACCAATCCGAAAAATAGAATCAATTCTCCAAAGGTTATTGATTTCTAATTCCGCAAATAACTTAATGAAACATTACTTCCTCCAAAGAATGTTTTTGGTCTTCACGTCTGCTTTGCATTGTGAATTGGTTGTTTGAAAACAAATAAGGTGCTAATTAGTCTCAAACTAATTAAAATCAGTTTAAATCAATCAGTTTTAATCAGCTCTGGTGTGGCTGCTGAAGGAGGAGGGGCCTTTCCTGATCTTTCCCAATCTCTCACCTTATTCTCTTTTCTTTCTTATTTTATTTTCTTAGATTTTTTGTCTTAGTTACGTTATACACCCAGCCTTTGGAGTTACTGCATTAGACCAGATCACTTTGTTGGTTTATTATTTTAAGGACTGTGGATGAACAAAATGTCGTTTTGCTCAGCTGAGGACTTTGACAAACTGCTCCAGAGAATAGACAAAATGGAGATAAAGATACATTGCTTTGAACATTGTTTTCTTGACATTTTCTCTCTCCTCCACGCTTCTTTCTCCAATCCTCCTTCTCTTTCCCTCACTCTCATCACTACCTCCTCCCTCTCCTCGCTGGTGTCACTCCCCTTTGACACCTGCCAGCATGGTATCTCCCTGTTGGACAGCTGATCGGGACACGCTCCCCTTTCAAAGACATACCCCGACACAGAGGAAGATAATGTATTTAAACAATAAAATAAATAAAATAGAATCAAGACAGTCAGAGCGTCACAACACTTTGGACTTAATTATCAGCAAAGGATTAAATATATCCAACATCTTGGTAATTGATATTTCATTATCTGACCATTTCTGTTTTCTTTGAAAGGACTTCTAAACTATCTAGCCACAGTGAGACCACTGTAAAAAAGCGTTTTCTTTTGGACAGTTCAGTTGAAACCTTTAAACTTATTTACCCTTCCACCACATCTCCAAACTCAAACTCAGTAAACAAGCTGGTAGATAATTTCCTCGCGAAAATCTCAGACATCATTGATTCCATTGCTCCATCTAAAGTGAAAGTAGTCTCAGGTAGAAAGAAGTCTCAGTGGAAGAGCGATCCACTGGTACATAGTGAAAAAAGGGAGTGTTGACGAGCCAAGAGAAATGGTGGAAAACTTGACTCCAGATTCACTGTGAGATTGAACAGATATCAGTTAACCTTAAAAGATGCAAGGGAATTGTTCTTTTCTGAAATCATTAAAAGAAACAGTAATAATGCACAGACTCTGTTAGCAACAGTGAAAAAAACTAACTAATCCTCCAGTGACAGTAGACCCTGAACTAAATTCTACCAGGGCCTGCAAGGAATTTAATAAATTCACTGAAAAGATAATTAGATGCTCAGTCTGTACCTGTTCAGAGAAAATTTCAGAATTCCATGTATTGAACACAAAAAAACTTAAAGAAATCATTAACCAATTAAGCTCCTCCTCTTGCTGTCTTGATATCCTACCCACAGTTTTCCTTAAGAAAGTTTTCCCTGTCATTGGGTCTGATCTGATTCAAATTGTGAACTCATCCCTCTTGTCAGCTGTCCTCCCCCAAACATTAAAAATAGCAGTTATTAAACCTCTGCTAAAGAAGAATAACCTGGACAATACGTTAATGCAGAACTACAGGCCAATTTCTAATTTTGCATTCATGAGTAAGATTATTGAAAAAGCTGTGTTTTAGCAGTTAGATAGCTTCCTAACAATGACCAACCGCTTTGATGTTTTTCATTCTGGTTTCTGTGCTCACCACAGCACCGAGACCGCTCTCGTCAAAGTTTTCAGTGACATCTGCATAAATACAGGCTGTGGTAGAACCACACTGCTAGTACTGTTGGATCTCAGTGCAGCATTTGACATTGTTGATCATGATGTACTATTGGAACAACTGGAGAGCTGGATTGAACTCTCTGGTACAGTACTTGGCTAGTTTGAGTCTTACCTAATGAACAAGGACTTTTCATCAGAACAAAAAGAGATCACATGTGGGGTGCCCAAGGGCTCCATCCAGGGCCCCCTCTTATTTAATATCTACATGCTCCCACTAGCCCACATTAAAACAGCCAATAAGATTAGCCACCATAACTATGCAGATGATACGTAGCTCTACATTACAATGTCACCAGGTGACTTTGAACCCATCCAAAACCTAAGTAAATACATTGAGCAAATTAATGGATGGATGTGCCATAACTTTCTCCAGCTGAACAGAAGCAAAACAGAAGTAATTACTTTTGGACCTAAAGAGGAAGGATCAAGAGTCAGAACACAGTTTCAGTTAATACAGCTAGAAACAAATGATCAGGCCCGAAATTTAGGTGTAGTAATGGACTCAGACCTGAACCTGCAGGGTCACATAAAGGCAATAACAAGGTCAGCCTTCTATCACCTGAAGAACATTTCTAGGATTAAAGGACTGATGTCACAACAGGACCTCGAAAAACTCATCCATGCATTTATCTTTAGTCAAATTGATTACTGCAACAGCATCTTCACAGGTCTACCTAAAAAGCCAATTAAACAGCTGCAGCTGATCCAGAATGCTGCTGCTTGTGTCCTCAATAGAACCAGGAAAGTAGAGCACATCACCCCAGTTCTACAGTCCACTCAGATACTCTAATTCCAGTCTACTCCACATCCCTAGAATAAAAACCAAACATGGAAAGCAGCTTTCAGTTTATATGCTCCTCTAATCTGGAACAGAGTTCCAGACAACTGCAAAGCTGTTGAAACACTTCTTATCTTCTTTTAAATCACGGATAAAAACCCAAATGTTTAGAGGAGCCTTTGAGTAATGTTTTCATGTGTCATAGGTTTTATGTGTGTTTCATGCTTTATTGCTGTTTTTATTTTATCCTAAATGCATGTTTGCTTATGAGTAATCTTTTTATGTGTCATATGCTATGTCTGGGTTTTATGCTTTTTTGCTGTTTTTACTTTATCCCCTAATCATTGAAAGCACTTTGAATTACCTTGTTTGGTAAAAGTGTGATATACAAATAAAATTGCCTTGCCTTGCTTTGCCTTAAACTAATCTAGCTTCACTCCCAAAGCCGTTCAATACAAGCCCTGGGGCCTCATTTATAAAACATTGCATAGGAAAGCACACTACCAGCAATTGTACGTACGCAAAAATGGAAGTGCGGCGCACAAAAACGTTCCGATTTATAAAACAGTGCGCACGCACGTCCTACACCTGATTCCGTTTATATATCAGAATCAACTCTAAAGTTGGCGCACCTGGGGAAAGGCCTTTCCCCGCCCATATGATGACTATAAAAGGTCAGGTGGACACCTCTGATAAATAGTCATAATTTGATTTCCATGATGGCTCAAGAGAGGAGAAAAGCAAAAAAGCATAACTTCACTGAGTGCGAGGTGGAGGTATTGGTCGACAGAGTCGACAGATCGCAAAAGATATTATTTGGTGGGCACAGCCGGGGCATCACAAATGCCAGAAAGGCAGAAGAGTGGCAACAGGTGGCGGATGCTGTCAACGCCGTTTCATTGGAGCAACGGACTGTGCCCGAAATTTAAAAAAAGTGATCCGACATCAAAGTGGACGCCAAAAAGCGGCTCGCTCTCCACAGGAGAAGTGCAACTGCCACAGGAGGAGGAAGAGAAGCTGGCAGGCATCATAGGAGAGTCCCTCCTGAGTGGTGTGGTGACGGAGGCGGAGGGGGACACGAACACGCCGGTGTCCTTACCTGAACCACACACGCCAGAGGCTCCGGATGATGCAGGTAATTAATTTAGACATTTAGAATGAACGTGTAGACACAATTGATGTGACACCATTTTATTCACTGTGCAATATTATGTCTTTTTATACTTTCTGGATGTTCCAGCTGGGTCAGTGGTGCAGCTGAGGTTGGGAAGGCCAGTGACACAGCTCCTCGTGCGCCTCCCCGTAGCCGTGTCCTGACGGAAGAGGTCCTGCAGGTGCAGAGGGACACGATTAGTGCCATCCATGAGGTCGCGAAAAAGCTGAGGGAGATCAAGTCTGCTCTCATAGATATCTCCTAGTCACTGAAAACCCTTGCTAATAAAAATATTTAATTGTGCTGTACCTCATTTCCCTTTTTTATCATAAGCGTCGCATCACTTCAAGACTCTGGTGTAGAGCATCATCCTGTGGCTCTAACAAGGTACGCTGGGGCTCGATCTGGGTCAGTGCCATGTTGTGCAGCAAAGCACATGCCCGAACAATCTTACACACCTTTGCAGGTGTGAAACACAGGGTCCCTCCTGGGGCATCAAGGCATCACCACCTGCCCTTCAGCAGCCCGATGGCCCGCTCCACGACAGCCCGCGTCTGGCTGTGGCGCACATTATACAATTGTTCCTCTGCGCTCCGAGGGTTGAGGAAGGGAGTGAGCAGCCACGTTTGGAGGGGATATCCACTGTCCCCTGCAAGGGTAAGGAATGGGTTAGGCAATGTAGTGTGCAGAGATATTTAATTAACGAGCCTTACCTAAAAGCCAGCCATCCTGCAGAGCTCCAGCCTCAAGTCTGCGCCCCACACTGCTGTGTCTCAAAATTAATGAGTCATGGGTAGACCCAGGCCAGCGAGCCACTACATTAGTGAGCAACATCTTTGCATCACATATTATTTGCACGTTTAGAGAATGAAAATGCTTTTGGTTAATGAAAGCATATTCATTCTCACCTGGTGCCCTTATTGCAACATGGGTGCAGTCAATACTACCGATTACATTGGGGAAATCAGACATTGCTGCAAGTTGCCTTTTTATGTTGGCCTATTCACCCACAGTGTACGTGAATTTGATGTAACTGTGTGACAGACGAATTATGCCATCCAACACGTCCGGCATGATGCGGCTGAAGGTTGGCTGTGAGATTCCCGACCTGTCTGCCACCTCCCTCTGGAAGGTCCCGGTTGCCAGGAAACCGAGGGTGGTCAGTACTTGGAGAGGGACTGGGACGGCGTGGTTCCTCGCCGTGCGCCTTTGCAGAGCCGGGCCTAAAAAATGAAGAAGCTCCAAAAGCAGGGCACGGGGCAATCGGAACCGGCTCATGAGCCATTCATCATCATGGGCTAGTAAATCCTGATGGTCTCTAAAGACCCGCTCAGTCCGGAGACGTCCTTGCGCCATGTCCTCCAGCAGTGCCAGATGAGCCATTGTGCGTTTTTTCGCATTAGCACATGTACTTTTTACATTCAACCATCACTAAATTGCCCGAACAGCTACAGGTGATGGAAATATTCTGATTATAAACTAATTGACTAGCAGTTTTCCACAAATGCCGTCACCTTAATTGTAATTATGACTAATTTATGACTTTATTTGTACGGGACCCTTTGGCAGCAGGCTATCTGCTCTATATTTCAGCCATTTGATTGAGTTTATAATCACATGCAAGTTTCTAAAATAACCAAAACATATTTAAGTGGTTGAGGTTCCTATTGAAAATAAATACATCTCGGTTTATTTAGTAAATCCTGATTGTTTTTGTTTTGTATGTGTGTGTGAGCCACATGCACTCCCAGCGCCCGATATCAAACATGCCTCTTTATTCATTTTTGCTAACTACTTTAATATATAACTGTTTATGTGAACGGTAATGTGTGATTTTGCCCAAATATCTCCCATTTCTCATCATTTCTTTGATTTCATTCTTCTGCCGTTGGTGTCGCAGTTTCCCATTCCTCCACATTTCCAGCGTACGCCAGGGTCAGAGTTGCCGTAGATTTAGTGAACTTTCCCGGCAAGTTTGTTTTTAATAAATACCAAAAGTTTACTATAATTGGCGTACGCCAGTTTTTGTACGTACAATGGCTTTATAAATGAGGTCCCTGGCCTTTAAGCATACATATTCTTACTGAACTTTGACAGCACAATTGATTGGTTATTGTTTCTACTTTGTATATTGTCCATTTTAATGTTTTACTTTTGTAAGTTAGTTTTATTATTTATTCTTCTTTTACTTAGTAGTTTAGTTGTGTGTTACAAGCTTAGGTAGATTGTTTATTAAAGTATTTTGACTGGAAAGTTAAATTCTTTTTGTAATAAACTTTTATTTTGAAAAGTCATCATTTGTTATTATCCCACATACATGTATAGTAACTTGCTGTCTAAAGAACGGCAATGATTTATTCCTTCATCTATTGTTTGATTACCTCAGCCTTATTAGGCAGGTAATCTTAAACATGAACTGAGACTGAACTATTTGGCTGTTATTATTTTTCTTGGGTCCCAGGATGGTGCCCAAAAACTTGTAATTTTGACATAAAATTATGAATCTTATTAATAATTGCCTCAAGCAGTTATTCATAATTATTCATAGCCAAAACCTACACATCTGTGTCACAACAACACTACAGCATAAAAAAGGGCATCCCCCACCACAGACTCATAAAAAATCTTCTGCATTTTTCGGCAGATGTTGAAGGACCTCAGCCACCTCAGAAGATAGAGACGGCTCTGTCCCTTCTATTCCTAGATGGCATCAGTGTTTTTAGTAAAGTCCAGTTTATTATCAATAATCAGTCCAAAGTATATATAGTCTTCATTATGTACACACTCACCCCTCTGATGGGAACAGGGGTCAGTGGTTTTGACTATCGGATGTCCACAACCAGTTCTTTGGTTTTTGCCACGTTGAGCTGCGTTTGTTCTGCTCACACTACGAGACAAAGTTGCACACCACAGTTCTGTGCTCTTCCTCATCATCCTCTGTGATACATCCAACCACTGCAGAGCCATCAGAAAACTTCTGCAGATGGCAGGTGTCTGAGCAGTAGCAGAAGTCTGTGGTGTAGAGGGGGAAGAGGAAGGGACAGAGGACAGCCTCCTGTGGAGATCCGGTGGTGCTGACCACTCTGTCTGAGACACAGTTCTGCAGGCGCATATTGTGATCTGCCAGTCAAATGGTGTTGAATGCATACGCTGGAGAAGAGAAAAGAACCATGAATTTTACAGAGCTGGGTGGCCTGTCCAGTTGAGTGTAGACACGGTTCAGCAGGACTGGGACGGCGTGGTTCCTCGCCGTGTGCCTTCTCAACTCCAAGCTGGGGCTGGTAGGCAATCTAGATTAGATCCATAAGTGACTGAACCATGGGCTGGAGCTGGTCCAACATGAGTCTCTCGGGGGTCTTCGTAATGTGTGATGCCAGGGCCACAGGCCTATAGTCCTTCAGATTGCTGGGACGCTTTGTCTTTTGCACAGGCATGAGGCATGATGTCTTCCACATCATGGGGACCCTTTGAAGATGGAGGCTCATCCTGAAAATGCAATGGAGAACTCCACTGGGTGGCACAAGTTTTCAGGACTCTGGGGCTGAGCAATGTAGATATTAATGTGAAGTCTCAGCAGCTGTTTCTGTACCTGGTACACTGAGAAGATGACGCAACAGACGGTAGGTGAGGTGTTGGTCAGTATGGTATAGGGAGAGCAGGGGGGCTGAGGGGTGGAGGAGGAGGTGTCAATTGTGACATCAGAGGAGACTGGGTAGCATGGAGGAGCGGGAGGGATGTGAGTGGCTGGTGAATGAAGACCGATAGCAGCAGAGGGATCTGCAGAGGGGAGATCAGTAGCCAGAGTCAAATCTGTTAAAGAATAAATTCAACTCATTAGCCTGATCAACACCACCCTCAAACCCCCGCCCCTCCCACCCCACTTTTCGAATTCAAACCAGATGGTTCTCATGGCACTCCAGACCTCTCTTAAGTAATTCTGCTGAAGTTTGCTCTCCAGCTTCTTCAGGTACGTTTCTTTTGCATCCCAATAGATTTTTTAAAGTTCTCTCAGACTCATTTTCACCTCATCCCATTCACCTGCTCTAAAAGCCCCTTTCTTCCTGTTGAGGTGGTTTTTGATGTCCTTTGTTACCCATGGTTTATGGTTGGGGTAACACCTCACTGTCTGTGTTGGGATGATGGAGTTTGTGCAAACTGTAATGTAGTCAGTAATAACCTCTGTGAACCCATCAATACTTTCTCCATGGGGCCCACAGAGTGTTGACCAGTCAGTCATTTCAAAGCAGCTCTGTAGTGACCAAAGGGTCTCCTCTGACCACTTTTTCACTGTCCTAATGGTCACAGGCTGTAACTTCACCCGAGGGACATAGTGAGGGGTGAGGTGAACCAGGTTATAATGTGCCTTGCCCAGCTGGAGTAGGGGAGATGAGCTATATGCATCCTTAGTGTTTGCGTACAGAAGCTCTATTGTTTTCTATCCTCTGGTGAGACAGCTCACATACTGAGTGAAAGTGGTGAGAATGGAGTTCAAAATTATGTGGTTGAAGTCACCTCAGATGCCAATGAATATAGAAGGGTGTTGAGTCTGGAGCCGTGCTATGGAGGAGTGAATGGTGTTCGATGCAGAGGTAGGGTTTGCAGAGGGAGGAACATAAACAATCACAATAATGACATGGGGAAATTCTTGAGGCAAATAATATGGTTTGAGTTCAACAGCACACAGTTCAACTCCTCACACTCATTCTTTGATGGTAATGTGAGATGCGTTTCACCACCGGTTGTTAATGAGTACAGCCACGCCTCCTCCTTGCCTCTTACTGGTGGCGGAAATGTCTCTTTCGGTCCTCAAGGTATTATATCCATTGATGGAAACATTGTCATTAGGAATAAGTCTCCGTGAAGCACATTATGCTACACTCTTGAAACTCCCACTGACTCCGGATCAGCGCTGTCATCTCATCTATCTTATTTATAAGTGACTGTACGATCCCCATGATGACTTAGGGAACGCACGGCTTGAATCTCTTCTCCAGAGTCTTCTCATGCCACTTTTTCTCTATTCTCCTCCTATTCTTCTTTCCACCTCTGCATCCACAATAGCTCTTTTTCCAGATTTGAACTGGATGCCCAGTTGAAGTTTGCAACGGTCCAGTTAACAATGGTCAAGTTTGCAACGGTCCACTCAGACACAGTGCAGAACAGGGCAAACAGCTGATACCTGGAGTACTGAATGTGGGCAGCTTCGCAATCTTGCACTCTCTCTTTCTTCCCTTCCTCTCCTTCTTTCCACTTCTGCATCCAAATGACTTTCTCTCCAGATTTCAACTGTAAGTCCTGATGAAGTTGGCAACGGTCCAGTCAGACTCAGGGCAAACAGCTGATCCCTGGAGTACTGAATGGGGGCAGCAACGCAGTCTAAAATGTAAATAACGATTTAAGTAATAAGAAAGTTACCGGACCCAATACAACAGACATCACACGCTTCTGGTGCATGTGCACTGCTATTCATTCTAGGGTAAATTTTAGAGACGTCATAAGTATAAGAAAAAAATGCATGGCTTTAAGAATTATTTCAAATAAAAATCTGAAGATCTAGAGTCAATACTTAGTCAATAGAAAAAATATATATTTTTAATTAGTGGAGCAAGTGTTTTGAGTTTATTTTTACCAATTTTGTACATATAGAGACTGACATTTTTTCTCGTTCTTCTCAAGGTATCTCAGGATCAATCAGATTAGATGTATATTCTTAATTGGATTAAGGTCTGAAATTAGACTAGGCTAGTCCACAACATGGTGCTGCCCCCATCATGTTCCATAGTGGTGATCATAGGTAGAGATCCCAGGGGGACGAGGGGGACATTTCCCACCCTTCCATGAAGTTGCCCCCCCCAAAACGCATTGGACACATATACATTTTTTCAATATTATAGCATTGTGACACAAACGATACAAATTATAAATGCAAAAAATCGATGATCCCCCCCCTCCCCATTCCTCAAATTGGTACAGTCCACAAAAGCTGTTTCAAACGGGCAGGGGTGCCGGCTGCTCCTCGTTAGTTTCAGTAGTGACAGTCGCTGGGAGAGGGGAACCAGGCAATGTGTGAAACCAATAAGTCTTTTATCTCACCAATTGTACTATATGCTCAAATATGTCTGTTAAATGTGGTCATAAAGGTGGAACATTGCCACCTAATATACAATATCTTCTGATTTTGAAAAATATCTGTATAATTCAACAAGAGAGTGTTTATGTCGATATAGTTAATGCCCTGTCAACATAAGTTAGCATTAAAATTTGTACATTTTTATGGTGGCTGTGGCCTTTAAAAAGAAATCACAACAACGAATCACTAAAGGCAGCTTCATTCCGTAAATTTCTCTTCACCGACCACAGCGAGTCCTCCTCTCTGAGGCACCTTGCTCTTCCGCAGGAGATCTCTCTCACAGCGGAGGATAAAGGAAACAGCGCGGCTCGGTTTTTGATTTTAATATTCAGATAAGCAGCAGAGTAAAGTTAACTGCTGAGAATGTTTTAAAAGAACAAGCACAACAGCGTTTTCTTTCTTAAAACATCAGCGCCAGGGGTCACATTAACCGAATATTTTCAGCATTCGACAGGTGTTTTTTAAGAACAGTGACAGATAAGGTAAAGAGATTCCAATGAAAGCATCTGAGCAGCATCTCATGCATGTCGCTATCCATGAGCTGACGGCACATTGAAGAGTTACGGAGGCTTTGCAGTGCGCTCCGATGAGTCGTGCCAAGCTCCTGGGCCAAAGCTGCGTTTGATGCGGGATTACCTCCTGCTGAAGGGTCAGGAAACAGCTCGTTCAGAGTCTTTACCAACTTCTGATCACTTCAATATCAGAAATGTTCCCTGATTTCAAAGCTTTGAATGAAGTGGCGCTTGTAATTCAGTCTCCAGTGTGCAACGGAGCGCTGATTCAGCCCCTAGAACATCATCAAACCTCCCAAAAGAAGTCATCAGTGAGTGATGATCAGTCCCAGGCAAAAGTCCAAAACTTCATGTCAGTAACCTCTGGGGATTTCAGGTCCATGCAAACCTAGGAAGTTGTGAGTGCTATTGTTTAATTTCATTGTTTATATGTAGTTCCTGGGGCCACACATTTTTGGCTCTGTGGATAAAAATGACATGGATTCAACAGCTTGATGTGTGGTAGTGCATGTGGATTCTCTGTTCAGCTTGTTTGTGTATGGAGTATCTATAAAAAGAAGAAAAAAATTAAATACTATTGAATATGTTCCCATTTTAAAATTTGATGGGTAAAAATGGATTATGATGGGATTTTTTTGACCCCATCGGTCAAAATCAATAGTCTACCGAGGCCTCTGATTCAGCACCATGAAAAGCAAAATAAAACCATACTGAGATTGGTTTTAGGTTGTAAATTTGATAGATATTTATTCAGCAGAGAGCTTTCAATGTTTTCAATGTTTCACCAAGTTGTGACATCGATCCAGACAGTCAGATTATCTCATTTTGTTGCTGCTGATCACAGTAGGTCATTTAGAGACAGACTACAGAATAAATTAAGCAGCTTTCACTTCCTGTTCCCTGGTAGCCCCAAGATTATTCTACTAGACTATAAATATAACTTTTCAGATTTAATGTTATGTTGATGGAATATTTGTGGATTTCTTTTATACCTCACACATCATGTGACTTAGTCACATTCTAATTTTGACGTTTTATTTTTTTAGATGGTTGCTTCTCTCTTTATTTTGAAAGGAATAAAGAGACATTGAAGTACTGTACCTTTAGGCTTCACATCTGTCCACACCTGATCTATGCAATTGTTGCTCTGGTAGCAAAAGTAGCCATGTTTGATGTTGGATTATTCTTGAAAGCATTTCGTTAATAGTTTTGGAACTTTATTTTGAGCTGCAGTTTTTTTTAAGTTACTTTGATGGACTATAGTGAAATTAGAGAAGGGTACAAAGAGATGTTGTTAGATGTGATCATAAAAGTGCATCAATGGCTGCTTCCACCTAGTACCACTGTTGATATTGCTGGTTAAACTGTATGTACAAAAACTTGTATACAGGTAGAATATGCACTAATTCAGAACAATGCTATTGCTACTATTATGCAGAATTCCATACCATTATTTAAACATGCTGAAGGCCCACCCTGCAGGGAAAGTTGCAAAGAAGCAGGGGAGGGCATTTTATTTCCAACCCCCACCCCAAATGAAATGGGTGGTGAGGTGTGTAGCTTCTGACAAGTGGGAAATAGGACTTCTTATGTCTTTCTTTAATTTCGGTCTTACTACTTTTATAATAGAGGTCAGATTTGTGGAACAAATAATAATTGTAGTGCAGCTCCTCCAAAGTTACCATGGGTTTCTTGGGTGCTTCTTGTCTGGCCTAGGTGGACGGCCATGTCTTGGTTGATTTGTAGTTCTGTCATAATCTTTCCAATTTCAAATGATGTGTTCAACAGTGTTTCCTTAAGGATGTACAAAGCATGGGGATATGTATTTATTTATAACCTCCACTTCTTAAAATTTCTCTACAGCCTTCTCCCTAACATCTCTGCTGTGTTTCTTGGTCTTCATGATCCTGTTTTGTTGATAATGACTGAAAGCACAGTTCAAAGCAAAGGTTGTCGTTCGTTTATATTTCAACTAAGTATCACACACACACACACACACATATATATGCGGATGATATTCTGCTGAGGAGAAGCTTGCCTGAACGCTTTTACAGCATTAAAAAAGAACAAAATGTCTTACAAAACTCTTTGCAGTGTGTCATGTGTAGGTTCTGAATAAAACTTTAATCTGATTCTGATTGTCAGAAAATTTATCCTTCTAGACTGAGCCTAACCCTCGCAATAGTGGAACTGTAGAGATCCAACGCATGATAAACCCTTTTCATGCTGCATTCCCTGTCTGCCCATTTAAGAATGCAAATTTTCAATGGTATAGAAAAGTGGTGCTAATTATTAAAGAAAAAGAAGCAAGTGTTGAGTTAATGTGTGCACATTGACATCATGCGTGTTAAGGCAAACAAACGCACACATACACAACATGAATTCCCTGGAGTGTGATGCCTGTGTAATATATAGCAGTTACTGTGAAACTCATCTTTGGCACAGAGGAAAAGCTTTGAGGATTTAAAGATGTTTTATGTTCTAAGGATATTTGCTTATGCAAATACTTATGTATATTTAAATGAACTCCCTCACTGAGGTGAAACAGCTCTTAGTGGTTGTAATAAATATTGCCCCCTCGTGTCAATTCAAATGAGAGAGAGACAGTTCCTTCACAGGGTTTAATTAGCTGTAAAAGCATTCCGGCAAGCAAAACGTGTGTTCATTGTGGACTGGTGCTGTATATATCCAGTTTTATATATATATATATATATATATATATATATATATATATATATATATATATATATATATATATATAAGGAAAAAGGAAAAAGGAGGAAAAACAATATCAGACAGGTTTTTATACAGAAACATCAGGTGATGTCTCCAAAATGGCACAATTTGTGCCAAACTGTGCCATTTGACTTTACTCATACTATATTATGAAGTATTATGTGACAAAATGGATTCAATACATTGAAATGCGACAGTTTTTATAATTTGTTGTGGTCCCCCCCAACTGATTTCCATGTTATATTGCTATTTATTCCTATTTCAAGAACATCTGCATGTTGAATCCAAATAGACCAGATTTATTTTTAGCAAACTGTAAATATCTAAAAGCCAAATATATTCAAAGAGATTCTATAAAAATACAGTGAAACAGTAAAAAACCACAATGCTAAATGAAATAATTACCGGTTGATTCAAACTATTTACAAGTATTTACCTCAAGAGGTTAGGGATTATCATGCCAAAGGATGTAGCAGTTCTTCACATTAGGCATTCCAGGCTCTTCACACCTCTTGCACTATTTCCTGGCTCTCACATTCTCACTGTATCACTGCAATCTACAAGACAGAATGTGGCCTGACAAAGCTGATTGCTGTGAATTCAATATACACTTTACACCAGTATTTTTATAAATATAATATTTTTAAGATATATCATACCTTTCTGATGATGGACTCCAATAGTCTAAATTACTATCTTGCATACCTTCTTGGTTTGAGGGAGGGAGGGTTGTCTTGGGAGGAGTGTGAAACAGGTTTGTTTTGTCCTTGTTGATGGTCCTGACTGGCTCCAGTGTTGGGGGTCATTCTGAATCCTCTTCACTGTGTTTCGCAGGTAGACATAAAAATAAGACATTTATTTGGTTTTCTAAATCTGAAAATGCAGTTACCAGGAAAAGCAGTAAAAATAAACATACACTGTTATAAAAACACACACACACACAAATGTGGCAGTGTCCCAGCAGCTGAAAGATTTGTCCCACTGTGTATTTTCTTCTTTTTGAAACCTTAAGCCATCTTTCCAATAAAATAAATGTTTTTAACAAAAACATGCTGGTGAAACCTCCTGAGCTGCTGTCTGAAGCTCCTCCGCTCGTCTTGGGTTATGCACTCTGTTCCTTTGATCCCTGCAACTCGTTCAAGCCTTTCTAAGAGAATATTATGATCGACTGTGTCAAAAGCAGCACTGATTCTGTGTCCTGTGATCAACTTTTTATTTTATATAGGAAGTACTCTTACATCAGTTTTTTTTTTCTTCTGTGTCTCTGCTCTGTCTTCTCGAACCCCCAGACGGTCGTTGCAGATGGCCGCTTGTACCGAGCCTGGTTCTGCTGGAGGTTTCTTCCTGTTAAAGGGGAGTTTTTCCTCTCCACTGTCGCTACATGCTTGTTCAGTATGAGGGATTGCTGTGGTTGGAGTCTGCATCAACGGGGCAAAGCCTCAGGTCAATGACTCGATGTAATCTGCTGGGATTCCTTAAATAGAAAACAATTAAACTGATTGGAATGTTTGTGTGATTGCATTGAAATGACTTTTCTCGTAAAGTGCCTTGAGATGAATTCTGTTGTGAATCAACGCTATATAAATAAACTGAATTTAAATTGAATTGAATTAAATTAAATTAAAACTCCTAAGTTATTTTTAACATACAGTTAACACAATCTTGACAGATTGGCTTTTGTATCATAAATACAGTTTAACAACTATTTGAATAATTAATATGCTAATGGCTAAAAACATTCATTTTAGCTGCAGTTTAATGTTTATTTGTAAAATTTATATGGATTCTCTGAGAAACCATACATGTCTTCAAGTGCTGAAGTGTTCAGAACTGACGTCTCACTAAAAAATTTGCATTTTTGCTAAATTTCAAGAACATGAAAGCAATATTTCTTTTGCTGCCTTGCCCTCAGGATTAATACCCTGTTTAAAAAAACAAGTGTCTTTATTAGATTCCCATCCTAACCAGGCCAGATGATTTATCTGTTTCTCCAGGGATTTTGATCTTTGTGTGAGTGTGTACATGCATCATCATATGGCATAACCCAGAAAACACATGCAAACTAAGTGAATAAGATGAAAGCTGAGCTTGTTTTGTTGAATTGTTTCCTCCTCTAAATTATGAGAATTTGGGGACAGAG
Organism: Valencia hispanica; assembly: GCA_963556495.2. Taxonomy (NCBI): domain Eukaryota; kingdom Metazoa; phylum Chordata; class Actinopteri; order Cyprinodontiformes; family Valenciidae; genus Valencia; species Valencia hispanica. The sequence goes on along the minus strand of OY747709.1, from coordinate 11,001,342 downwards.
GGGAAAAATTTTGACCTGTTAATGTCTGCTTGTTTTGAGTATACATTCTTAGTTACAATTTGTTTATTAGATTTCAATTTCAAATGTTTTATCTTCCTGTTTGTGATTATATCCTGTTCGTCCATGCAAAAAAGACAAATCAAGTTTTTATCATGTTTCAGAGGAACCTCTGGGCTTTTTGCATTGGAAAGCTCACTGATCCCAGTCAAGTGGCATAGGCCTGTATATGCCATATATAAGATTCAAGTTTAGAGCTGTGAAAACATATTCACTTCCTCACATTTATCTTCTGTTTCGACTTTTCTGTAACTTTTGCATGTTTCAGACAAAACATTTTTTTACTAGCTTCAGGAGCTGGACGACTTGTCATAATCAACTGCACCATGAATTCTACTCTACCAACTAATGAAGGAGAATGCCTGACCATAAGTTTGGGACTTGAACATCAAGAGCACTTGGATTATAGAGGGATTATCAGTCTACGTCCCTTCCTGCTCTACTTGGCATGTTGCGTGCAGAAAGATCATGTCTTGTTGTGCTGTTGGTTGTAAAAATCGCTTTTATAAAAACAATAACATTTGCAAGTTCTGTTGAATTCCATTGACTCGCACACCTTTCAAGGCAGACAAAAGACATCTTTGGTTGCAAGTTATCAGAGAAGGCGACTGAAACGATGAAAAAATTTAACAATCTGCAGTGATCACTTCATACCAGGTCCGACTTGGCCAGAGGTCACGCTACAATTTTTCATTTTGACTGACGAGGTCAAAAAACCTGGTCATTTTCAATTTTTACCCATCAACTTTTAAAAAGATAACGACATATTCAGAAGTAGTTCATTTTCATTGATTTTGATTAAACCTGCTATACCGAATCTGTAGAACAACCTAGTGGAGAACCTCTCACCTCAGTGGTGTTGTGTTGCAAAATGCGGCAGCGCATAATGAATGGAGGAGCCACGTAAATGAGGAAGTCTAATTGTTGGTTTCGGACCGAGCCATGTTATTGGCTGAGGTTTTTAGACAAATACAACAGAACCCCTTCATTTTTTTTCTTTTTCAGTTTAATCTCCACAAAATAGGTGGAAAAATTAAGAGGCATGAAAAAAATGTTTTAAACTAGCTTGTTTTGCAAATTTGGTATAGTAGCTTTACCTGCAATGGACTGGCGACCTGTCCATGGTGTATCCTGCCTCTCATCCTATGGTTGCTGTGGAGATAGGTACCAGAACGAACAAAAGGACGGATGTATGAGTACTTTCTATATTAAAGAAAGTAAAAAGTTGATAACACAACACTGAGGATGATCAGTTACTGGGAGCATCATCCCAGTCGATGCCCTCCGTCCATTAAGACATTGGAGCTGAGCAGGATGCCAGACCAGGTGTAGCTTCTATATAGAGCCTAAATCAGTGCTCTGCTGCCACATTGGAGACTGGAAGCACCACTTCAGCTAAAGTTTTGAAATCAGGGAACATTTCTTTAATTCAAGTGAACATAATTTGGTAAGACTCCCCACATGCTCTCCTTCTACATCGGTGGTTAAGCTGGAGTGATCTGTCTCCTCCTTTGCGCTTCATGCCTCCATAAAAAACAAAAATTTTGAAATAATCAATTTTCTTTCATTAATTTATCCAGTTTTCTGATCGCTTCAGCCGGAGGAAATTCCCACATTTGCTCCTTCCGCATCAGTGGTTAGGTTAAGCTGCAGCGATCTGTCACCATTGGTCTGTATAGGGTGCAGTCACAGATGCACTCCATGCCTCAGTAACTCTTCAATGCGTTGTCAGCTCTCGGATAATGAAATGCATTGGGTTTGGTGTTCAGGTCTGAGGTGATGCTCTCATGCTCTTATGGAAATCTTTTGATTTATTAGTTACATGAACTCTGAGCTTAAAGTTGAAAATGTCTGCACATCTGCATCAAATGATCAGGGGTGTGAATTCCAATCTGTCAATGTGACCGATGGCCTTTAGATTTTTCCGTCACAATTTTAGAAAAAAACAGTCAACGGAAAATATTTGGTTAACGGGAGTCCTGGCCTTGGGTAACAAACAAGCTAACATAGCTAACCAACACTGGAAATGCAAGATAACCGCAAATGATAACAATGGGAACCGAAGCTTTGGGAATGGGAACCAGCGTCTATTTCTGCACCCAGGTTGTGCGTTCATCCACTGTGTTGACAAACAAATATTCCCTCTATAGAGCAGAACGGTGATCCAAAGCATATAATCAAGTCAACCTCTGCATGGTTAAAACAAATAGAGTGGCCTAGTCAAAGTCTGGACTTAAATCTGACTGAGATGCTGTGGCAGGACCATAAACCAGTTCAAAGCTAAAGTCTTGATTGTAATTATTAGGCTCAGTGGACAATTAATTTTTCATTTTAACAAATTTTGTAGTTGTGTTCCCTTAAGGAATGACATCAAAATTTGATCACTGCACTTAGTATTTGTTCTGGTCAATTTTATCTGATATTAAAAGTTGTTTTTGGATCTGCACATTTAAAGTGACAAATAAGCCAAAACAGATTAAATTTGTAGACGTCGCAATATGGACCCGTTCTAGAAAAACAAATGTTCCTGTTACTTTACACCTCTTACTTTAGTTGTTCTTAAAAACAAGGGAAGCTCTGATGAACAAAAGTAGCTGTGATTATCGGGATCATAAGGATTAAGGAAAAACAGCTGTGATGGCCACTCAGCTAGCGGTGGGCAGCGTGTATTGGGCTGTCATCCCTCTTCTTTCAGCTCCAGGAGCTGGGGCTCCTCTGACCAATCAGAGTAGCTTTTACAGTACAGTAGGGAAAATTAGTTGGGGTTAGTCGCTCAGGTAGTGGCGTGGCAGGCATCCTTGTCTTGGCTTTCCTGGTGATGGTTTAAACGAACAAACAGCTTCTTTTCGAACAGCGAAGAAAGATATTTTAAATACAGCAACCACCTTGGAAGTTTTTTGCTAAAACACCACGTCACAGTGAAACTCCTGCAGGGTTACTGCAATGCATTCTGGGATCAACGCTCTGTTACTTTTGTTCATTCAAGACTTGTGTTGGTTCGTCATTAAATACCTTTAAGTTGCTTCATCTGAGCATCTGTCTACGAATTGGCTATACCTGGTCTCCAGGTTTCATGACAGTGTTATGCAATTAATACATGTGTAGGTGCACCAGATGATGTACAAATAAGATAATTTCTTGGGTTTTTCTTTCTGTTAATTTCTTTGCTGAACGATATTAGTGGTCACATTCACCCAAACTAGCTTAAAGTGCAACTCACCCACAAATCAACTTTTTTTGCTGATAAACTGTATAAATGAATGTCTAATAGGGCTGTTTACATGTCTTGTCATTATTTTTCGTATTTTAGTACATTTTAGTAAAAATAAAAATTTTCTACCAAAAAACCTCAGTGTGACGCTATCCTGGGGTTAAAACTGTACGCTGCACTTTAGTTTGAGTCGGGCATTGCTGCTGGCTCAGCCACTATGCTTGACATCAGTCATCCTGCCGCTGTGGAGTATAAAACAAGCCCAGTGTCGGCCACACCTTCGTAGCGAGTTGGAATAGCAAGGAAGTGTTGACGCCGCCCAGCCCTCTCCCCCCACCGTCCCTCAGTCCACCAGGCAATGCCTCCTGTTGCCAGATTTTTCAAACCGGAAATGTAGGTGGAGTAAAGCTCTGGTATGGGGGTGAGTTGCTCTTCAAATAATAGTAATAAAATTATTAATAAAATAAATACAATAATTAAATTGTTAGCGCAAGTGAGATTGCAGGCAGAGGAAATTTGGCAGAAAGGCAGAAGGAAATATAAGTGGGAGGGATGGTGTAACAGGGTGAGTTTTATGCATTAAAAGTGAAAAGAGACAGATGGTGGGGGGCTGTGCCCTCGCAGCTCTTCTTTAGAAGTCCTCTTATCTACCTTGCACAGGCAGACTTCACAGCATTTTCCCAGTTCTCACCCTACAAGCCTATGTACACACAACTGTGCTAATCTCTTCGGCCACTCAGCTAGAAGGCACCCTATCACATACCAAGCACAATACAAAAGAAACATCAGATCGGCTGCCTGCAGAGCTTCTTCGTGATGCTTGGATGACCTGAATTTAACCAGATGTTATGGTTAAAGAATTTCACAGAATTTAACATCATGACTTTTTGATTAAATGTGTCAAGCCCGTCTAGGATGGCTTATTCAGTGGTAAACAGTAACATCGAGCTGATCTATTTAGAGTTTTAAGAATTTGTTCAATTAGAAAAAGAGAGTGCTGTTGCAGGGCTTATTGTATATATTGTATGAACAGAGAGTCACAAACATTCATTGCTCATAGATAAAGACTTACAAAATATTACAAACCAGAAGCATTTTGTGATAAATGTAGACTTTATCACTTTATCTTAGACAGATCTCTGTTTTGTATGTGTATATTCTATCCGTCCGTCCGTCCATACAGTGGGGTAAAAAGTATTTAGTCAGCCACCAATTGTGCAAGTTCTCTCACTTACAAAGATTAGAGAGGTAATTCATTGTAGGTGTACCTTATCTATGAGAGAAAAAAATTTGAATTATTTTTTAGAAAATCACATGGTCTGATTCATAAAGAATTAATTTACAAATTATGGTGGAAAATAAGTATTTGATTACCTACAAAAAACAAGATTTCTGGCTCTCACAGACCCGTAAATTCTTCTGTAAGAGGCTCACTGTCCTCCACTCGTTACCTGTATTATTTACACCTGTTTGAACTTGTTGTCAGTATAAAAGACACCTGTCTACAACCTCAAACAGTCACACTCCAAACTCCACTATGGCCAAGACTAAAAACCTGTCAAAGGACACCAGAAACAAAATTGTAGACCTGCACTGTGAAGTATGGGGGTGGAAACATCATGCTTTGGGGCTGCTTTTCTGGACAACTGATCTTTGTAAAGGAAAGAATGAAGGGGGGCATGTATCGTGACATTCTGAGTGAAAACCTCCTTCCATCAGTAAGGGCATTGAAGGTGAAACGTGGCTGGATCTTTCAGCATGACAGTTATCCCAAACACCCGGGTAACGAAGGAGTGGCTTTATAAAAAGCATTTTAAGGTCCTGGAGTGGCCTAACCAGTCTCCAGATCTCAAACCCATTGAAAATCTTTGGAGGGATTTGAAAGTCCATGCTGACTAGCGACAGCCCCAAAACATCACTGCTCTAGAGGAGATCTGCATGGAGGAATGGGCCAAAATACCAGCAACAGTGTGTGAAAACCTTGTAAAGACTTACAGAAAACATTTGGCCTCTGTCATTGCCAACAAAGGATATATAACAAAGTATTGAGATTAACTTTTGTTATTGACCAAACACTTACTTTCCACCATAATTTGCAAATAAATTCTTTAAAAATCAGACCATGTGATTTTCTGGATTTCTTTCTCATATTGTCTCTCATAGTTGAGGTATACATATGGTGAAAATTACAGGTCTCTCTCATCTTTTTAAGTGGGAGAACTTGCACAATTGGTGGCTGACTAAATACTCTTTTACGCCTCTGTGTATATATATATATATAGATATATATATCTATATATATATATCTATAGATATATATATATATATCTATATATATATATCTATATATATATATCTATATATATATATATATCTATATATATATATATATATATCTATATATATATATATATATATATATATATATATCTATATATAGATAGATTGATAGATAGATAGATATATATCTATATATATATATATCTAAATATATCTATATATATATATCTATAAATCTATATATATATAAATCTATATATATCTATATCTATATCTATATATATATATATATATATATATATATATATATATATATATATATATATATATATATATATATATATATATATATATATATATATATATATATATATACACAGATGTATATATATATATATATATATCTATATATATATAGATATATATATACACAGATGTATATGGCAGACATACAGTGTTCCATGTCTGAATTGCGAGGGAAAAAACTTCTGACTGTCCAAGTAAGATGTCCCACAGTGACTCCAAACTCCAAATCCAATATGGCACCCACACGCATGAAACCCATGATGTAATTATTTTGTTACCTATCTTGTTAAATATGTTATAGTCGTGTTCCTGCTTTTCCCTTTTTTGAATGCATAAAAAACACATCGTCGGAATGTATTACTATATAAAGTTTTCCTGGTCACAGGTTAGCTTCTCCCACTGACCTTCTTACAATTGCAACAAGATAAAGTTAGGTACCTCATCACTACCGGTGGTTTCTATATTTTGTTTGTTAATTCCATATAAATGCTTCCAAACATAATTTCTCAGAATGATTTTTTTTGGAATTAACCCATTCATTGTATTGTATCTTTTTTATCTCATGTTTTGAAGACTTTTTTTCCCTTAATAATTGTCAACAACAAAACTATATTTTCACTTAAATATATAATATAAATTTTCCATTAAACATATATTTAATATTCAATATTAGCTACTTTTTTTACAGCTTTGAATACTTCACAAAATATTTAGATTTTTGACATATTTCTATAAAGGCTAGTATGACAACTGAATGGACCCAAAGTGACAAAACTAAAGGAGGAAGGTATACACAAGTTTGTTTAAATGATCAGGTTGAAAACTTCTCAGAAAAGGTCAAAAACAGTCCTGGTCAAATCTCAAGAATGCAGACAGAATACTTGGTGAAGAAAAGGCTGGAAAGCTGATGCAATGCTGCAGACGATCTGGCCAGGAACTGGAGAACACGGGTGAGCTTTATAGGCAGCAGAACATGTGCATATAAGTGAGGGAAACAAAATAAAGGGTAAATAGTGCATTCTGGGCAGGGTGGGAAAACAGACATAACAACTCAAACTGTTACATTTTATACAAAACAAAAAGTACAAAAAGTAGTTTCCTTACCCAAATGGTAAGTGACCTACAGTATATGTAACTTCTTCAATATCATTGGTTACATTTTTTAATAGCAAATATAAAAACTTTGTATTTGTAAAAAAATGACCAAAATACAATTTTAAATTTTACATAGTAATGAAGTGCTCGATAGGCATAGGCTGTTAAAGGTATCAAGGTATACCAAGGTTACTTGTTCAAAATCCTTAATATTTTTCGCTTTACTCTTCCCATTGTTAAAAGACCTTCTTTTCAGATGCCAGACAAAATGGGAGTTGTTTTTTGTAATAAGAATGCATTCATCTTAAAATATACGAGTAGTGACATATTAAATTCAGTTTATTGTCTAACTCTTTGTCATGAATAAAGTATCGATGGTGTGATAATGCAGATGGATGGTGCCTGAAAATGCCCGGGTCATGAGGACCGATGCTTGATATTCCTCCATGGCATTTTCTTGCTGTTGCACGCACATACACACAGAAAGACACGTTGAGACGAATGACCATCTGAATGATTAATGTTCCAGTCACTACACAGATTGAAAACTGTGTGTCTTAAAACCAGAGAGCAGTTGAGAAGGAACTACAAACATGGTTATTCTCTCAAAACAGTTTGTAAAATGCCTTCTTTAAAACAATTTAAGAACTATAAAAATCACTCGGAGAGTGCAGACCTCCGCCAAGGCAGTCAGGGATTTAAATCACCACCAAATTGTGATTCCTTGTTTCTGGTCCAATTGCAGACATTTCCTCTGCTTTCATCAAAATCTGTCCATAAATGTTTGAGTTATGTTGCTAACAGACAGACAGACAAACAAAGAAACCCTGGTGAAAACATGACCTCGTTTTCAGAAGTCATAAGCCTCACATTACATCTCTTGTTTTTTAGCTAACTTCATGTTTGTTACTAAAGTGGACTGTAGGTTCCGTTATTATGTAAAATACTTTATCTCAAAATAGCGACGTAATATGGAACTATCTTCAGGATTGAAAAGAACTGTTCTTAACAGGTTCCCACAATTGAACTGAAAGAAAACTTTAATAATTAACTTTTTCTACTTTACTATTGACTGTTGAACACCTTTATTATCTTTGCACTGCAGAGCACAGTAAAAACAAACTGAAGGTATTACAGGTTACTAAATTCAAAACAAAGTACTTTTGTCAAGTATATACATGACAAAATAAAATCACATTAAGATATGTTAAGAGCTGTATTGTCAATGAGTCATATGAAAATTAACATCAGCTAGGATGAGCTAGATGCTAGGATCAGCCTAGCAATTCAGCAAACTGTTCCAGATGAAAAAAATTTCATCAGCAGTTTATTCAAGATCAACTGTTTTTGCTGAATCAGATATATATTAGGAAATAAATAGCAGTTAGACCTTTTTAGGTGACATATGTCAGAATATTATAGTTGCTTTTCTGGCCTACTATCCATCCACCCCAGCCATCTCTCTCCCTAGTAACATCCTCCAGCTCTTTACGGAAGATCCCAAGGCATTCTAAGGCCAGATTTGATATAAAGTCCCTCCAGGGAATTCTAGGTTTTCTTGGTCTCCTCCCAGTAGGAAGTGCCTGGAAAACCTCCAAAGGGATGCCCAAGCCACCTCATCTGACTCTTTTCGATGTGGAGAAACAGCGGCTCTACTTTGATCCCCCCCATTTCTGGTGAAATGATCTTGGGCTGATGTTGGACTCACCAATCACAGATGTGTGCTCTCCGTTACGTTTGACGAATAGTTACAAAATTGGGCTCTACTTCATCCGTGTTTGTGTGGCAGTTGGAGAGCCCTTGAGTCAATGGATAATGGCTCTGTGTGTCTTCACACTTCCGCAGACAGAGAAGCATAAACTAGGCTTGAGTCCTCTAAGGGACATCAGAGGGGCGTGTCAACAATGACAGGCCCACAATCCCTAGGCTTGGATAAGAGCGGATCTCATCCATACCTGCCACCCTACTGCCAGGGACTATATATTACTTTGGTGACCTCTGCCACAATGATGAATTCACATTCTCCTGAGTCTTCAGCCTCTGCCTCCTGCATGGAGGAGCTTACTGTTTGGCTTACTAGCTAATTCCAAATTAAGAAAAAACTGAAAAAACTCAGTTGGATACTGTAGCATCTTGCACCTGATTGGTGAGTGAGTAAAATGCAACACAAATGTGACTATTATAGTTCATACTATACATACATATTTAACCTAGTGGTATTTGTTAAATTACCTGCATCATTCTTCAGGACAAAAAATCTTTGGTTCATGTGTATCAGAAGGTGTTTTCAAAAGACACATCATGAAGGCATATTAGGGTAATATTGCCAGCAGGGTGTGTCTTATGAATGCGCTCTGGCAGCAGGGCGAGGTGCGAATATTGCAGTATTCATGCCGGCATGCTTGAAAGTATTATTACCTCAATATTGGCGCAATGCTGGACTTATGAATGAAGATCAGTCCTTGCCGCAACAGACGGTGATGTCATTATGATGTGTGGAATGTGCGCTGAGCCCCGGCCAGCAACAATATTTAAAATGCAAGTAAAAACAGGGAGTTTATTTAGCATTTGTCAACTGTATCAGCTGAAATGGCAAATTGGAAGGATGCAGAGTTTGGGAGCCTCTGGCCTTTAGAGCTGAAGACCAGATCGCCAGACAGTTCATGGGGACTGTGAAGGACAGCCCACCTTTTGGAGTGGCTCACAAAAAGACTTGAGGAGCGGGGCTTCAATCGGGATTAAATACAAGTTACGTCCAAGCTATTTTGTCTGTTCTCACGGTTTATGCGCAACCCTGCACGTCGACAGGCCATACACTAGCCCCACATCCCCCTTTATCCCGCCAACGCATAATCTTTTGTGAAAAACACCTAATCGCGACTCATTGCCGCCACAGGCTGAGCACTTAAGAATGACCAAAAGGCTCACTGATGCCAGCATTGATGGCGGCACTGGTGCCGGCATTGTCTTTTGAAACAGCCTTGAGACAATAAGACCGCAGTTGACGTTTAGCTAATTTAGCATTTCTAAGCTATATTTGATGTGTCCAGACAAATCTTTAGCTTTTCCCTTATGTTCTCACTGGCTGCACATTCAAAGAAAAAAAAAATCTGAAACAACAAATGACACCACCAACTGCCATGTGCCTAACCCCTCCGCTATTTCCATGAAGACATGATCACACGTTAGCACACACCTGCCAATTGTGTCACAGCAGTAAAAGCAGCACAGAGACATATACTAGCAGAGACGAAGAGCAAGCCAACCCATTGAAAAAGTAAAAGAAAATATGGCAAAGTTAGTTTAAGATTCAAAAAACTAACAGCTGGAGTTTTGTGTCACTTCAGGAATGGATTAAGCTAAATTAGCTTGTTAGTGCCCAACAATCCTTGTCCATGTGTGTGTGTGTGTGTATGTGTGTGCAGTGAAAGAGCTCTTTGGTTCCAGCTGGAGACGAACATCACTCTGCATGACTCCTCGACCCACACAAACACACACACAAGCACATGCACACGCACACCCACATGCACGCACACCCACACACACACACACACACACACACACACACACACACGCACACACACACACACACACACACACACACACACACACACACACACACACACACAGAGTTACCTGATCTCCCACTGCTTCACTATATATAGACCTGCCATATCACCTTGTTAAATAAGTTAAAAATAGCACTGCTCCATGCTGTCACACTGCATGTGTCTCTCCTTCCTTCAGTGTTTCTCACACAGAAACTCTTCCAGCCTCTTCGTTTTCTCTTCAAGCACAACCTATTTTAGACATGAACTTCACAAGGGATAAAACTGAAGTTTTAGTCATCGGTCCTGAGGCTCAGAAAGAGAAACCTTTCCCAAAACTACAAACATTGTCATTTAATCCTTCTTTACAAGTGAAGAACCTGAGCAGGATTTTTGATTCTGAGCTGACTTTTATCTTTCACATTAAAAACATCAGTAAGATAAGTTTTTATCATCTAAAGAACACATTAAAAATATTACTACCATTACAGTTTTTAAATGTCTATTGGTCTTGGGCCTTCGTATCTTTCAGGACAGCTTTTACCATATGAACCTTCGCAGTCTTTGCGCTCCTCTGGCAGCTGTCTCTTTGTCATCCCTAAAGTCCGGACACACACTCACTGCGAGGCGTCTTTCCATTATTAAGGCCCTCACCTCTGGAACAGGCTGCCGCAGGACCTCAGGGCCGCAGAGAACTTTCATGTTTTTAAGACCAGGCTCAAGAATAACCTTTTTAGCCTAGCTTTTAACTGATCCTTATTTATTATATTATAATTTATTAGTCTGTTTTGCACGTTTTACTTGCTTATAAGTTATCAGTGTTTTACTACTTAGTCTTATCATATTTATTCACTGTTTAGTTTCATATTTTAACCTGTTATTTTAATCTTCCTCACAGTGTTTCCTCTATGGGAGCCCTCTGCCTCGGGAGCTGTGGTTGGCTGTGGCTGCTTGGATGCTCTCCAGGTAGCGCTTGGGTGGAGGTGGAGGTCTCGGCCTTGCCTCCTCTGGGCGCCCTGTGTCAGTGCCTCGGCTGCTGCTGCTAATGTGCTGCTGCCGGTGCAGATGGCACCTTTGATGGCGTTTCCTTACCATACCTGGTTCATCTGCGCTCGGCCAGATGTTCTTATTAATGTTGCTATTGAGTGTGTGGATGCATGGAGATTGGGTTGGGGGGAGTGGGGTATAATTGTGATCATGCTTTTAAATGTGTGGGGGAGGGATGGGAATGTGGTTTACATTTTAATATGTAAAGCACTTTGAGTTGCAATGTTTCTATAAAAGCTCTTTATAAATAAAATTTGATTGATTGATTGATTGATTGATTGAAGGTGTCAGTTTGTACCTACTAGACCCCTTTAGTCACTTTTATTTGAAGATGCCAGCAAGAATTCCATAGGTCTACTTCTGTAGGAGCGTTAATATCATAAGTTAAGTTAATTAAAGTTCAACATGAGATCTGAGAGCGCAACATCGTGGTTAAAGAAATAAATATGTCTCAAATCTACGTCCGATGTTATTAGATGTGACAGTGTAGAGTTTTTTGTCACACCATAGGCCAAATTAATGTTGGAAAAATACACCAAATATTTTCTGCTGAGTTCATATGTCATGTCAGATCAAGGTGCAGACTCTCCTCTGACTGACATATAGTAGGTAGTAAAGTCTCTGATTGATTTTGCAAGGACAGTCATCTTTTTTTGTGATAGACTGTATTTTGCATTTCAAAACATTGGGACTGAAAGCCACTATGAAGTTTAATTTATTAATTTAGTCTTGGAGGTTCTGACTTTTAATGTCAAAAGTTTTTAAATAATAAATAAATAATAAATTATTATTGAAACATTATTTAAATATTATTGAAAGGTGTTTTTTTTTGGTAGCTACATTTATTAAGTAAATCACATTGTATAGATGGTGATTAGATTTAAATTGTTTTAGACCTTTGTCGAAGTCAAATAAAGTTTCAATGGTTTAATCAAAAGCCTAGAATTGAAAGGCTGTAGATTATTTCTACTAAGGGTCTAGATAAGGCTACTTTTATTCATAACAACCTGGATGGATGTTCTATGTTATTCAGTCCAATAAAGCAAGGTATAGTAGCAGGGTGATGATTTTGGCTTCATTTTTAGGTAGAATAGGCAGTGTTATTGCCTGTTTGCTCACTTAAAAAATTAAATAGATAAAGCAGTAGTAGCAGTTATGTGTATATTCATAAACTATTTATCTAATATCAAACATCAGATGTGAACCAAGATATTTTTGTTCTAATATGTCAAACCTTAGAATTGTATGTAGAAATCTATAGAAAATCTCATATTAGTGCATCGAGAAGCTGATCAGATTTTCTGCAAATGGAAAAGAAAAAAGTGACTATATGAAGAGAACTAATTTGTTTATTTAACCACATTTCTGTATTAATTATTTAACAAAATTTTTGTATTAATTGTCTTTGTATGTAATATTCTAATCTTCTAAGAAATCAAATGTCATGTTTTCATTAGCTATAAATCTTAAATCATCATAAATATCATAAATAAAGGCTTGATAACATCAGTCACGCAACAGAAACCTACAGGTATTTTTAAATGCCAAGGATGGATGACATCATCAATTAACTTGCCAAGAGTTTTAAAACCAATCACAAACTCTAGGAAATTTGGAGAGAAAGATTACACACAAGTAAATAGTATAAGACAGTTGACACTTTCCAGGAGTGGATGATCTATACTGACCACAAGACCATGCTACAGTTGAATCCCAAAGTCTTTTTTTCTTACTGACTGAAGTTAAATCAGTCCAAACTTCTCTTGCTTTAGGTCAGTTGGAATTACCAGAATTATTTCTATTCACTAAATTCCACAATAATCAAAAATATCTTTAAATTTATTTATTAATGTCTTCAAAATCAGAGGATTTCATACATTTCCTCAGTGTTTGGTAGCATTGCCTCTGAGCCATATGGGTTTGATCAAATACTTTGGCTCGCCTTCCACAAGCTTCTCACAATAGTTTGCTGGATTTCTGACCAACTCCTATTGACATAACCCATGAAACTGAGTCAGGTTTGTAGGCCGCCTTGCTCACACACGCCTTTTCAGATCTGCCCACAAATTCAATACAGGTTTAAGATTAGGCCTTTGTGATGGCCACATCAAAACTTGCAACCACTTTGACTGGATTCTTAGGGTCATTTACCATTTGCACCCAAGCTTCCATTTCCTGGAAGTTGTCTTTAGATGTTGCTTCAATATTTACACATAATGTTCTTTCCAATTGATGACATCACTTTTAGGACATGCATCAGGTCTTCCTGCAGTAAAGCAGCCCCACAACATGATGCTGCCACCCTTACTTCACAGTGGGGATCGTGTTTCCCAAAGCAACAAACAATTGTCTAGCAAAGTGGTGGAGGGATGGTCATTTGAGTGTGTTTTCCAATCACAGAAACTGGGTCATTTAGTCGACTGAATCCCCAAGGTGTTCTAGAGTTAAATAAGTGACCACTTGTCCAACATCTAAATCTCAACAAAGCTGGGTGGCGTATACTGTAAGTACAATGATCCCAAACTCATCTGGAAATCTATGACAGAATGGCAGGAAAAGAAAAGAACCAGTGTGTTGCAGTGGCCCAGTCAAAGTCTAGAGACCTGAACCAGACCAACCTTAAGAGAGCTATCTTCAAAGCTCACTAAAGTAATTCCCCACACAACATTGTGAGATATGTTCCGATAATTAAACCAAAGACTCAAAATAAGGTGTACTAAAACTTTCTGGTTTCTTTCTTTATTTTCATTTTTACAAATAAAATAAAGTTGGTCTTAAAACACACTTGAAATAGCTCCTCTTAAGTAAAAATTCAAACATAGAAGCACTAATAACATTATTTAATTGATATACCCTCCCTCAAGTTGAACTAATAATACTTTGGAAACCACAGTTCCAAAGGTTGACCAAATTTTGCTTCAGGACACTCCTTAGAATAGGACGACCTTGGTAACCCTGCTTTAGTTGTCGTTTGCTAGAGGAAGTGTTGCAGAAGGCAGGCCCAGTGTTTGCTGTAAAATTCATCCTGTTGCTCACATTAGAATAACATATGGAAGTGGCGCTGCTGTGTTTTGTAATGAATGCAGCTCAGAGGTTAATAGCTGCTCATGCTGACATTGTCTTTGTGTGTCCACAGGAAAACAGTCAGTCGCTGTCACGTCCTGATTGGGGGGCTGCAGGGGAACTTCAACCCGTTTAAAGTCACCAACAACTTGTTGCCTCAGCAGGAAGGAAGAAAGGAAAGACGGCTTCCTTATGTGTGTCTGTTTGTGTGCAAACATCTGTTTGCCAAGGAGGGAGAATGCTCACCTGTTCACGTGGATGCACACATGAGAACTCACACAGAAATGGATCCACATTTGTTTCCGCATGTTTACATATCCTCTCATTCCTACCAGGAAGAGCTCTGTCGGAGAGTTCAAGAAAAAAAAATAAAAGTGGAAAAAAACAAAACAAGCAAGCTTCCTGACACTTCCTGGACCTGTGTAAGCATATCCATTACATAAGCAGGTGAGAAGGAACAACACTGCTGAACAAACAGCTGCCAAACCATCTTCCTTGTTCTGAGCAGGATGCATCTAATGTGCAATTAGAGCATGCAGGGGATGGAAAACAACACGTCATATCAGCAGACCAGCTGCTACTTTTTTAATGTATTCATACCAGCAGATCTATCGTCTATCTGGCAACTTCTGTTTACACAAATATGGAAATTCATCTAATTATTGTGCTGAATTAATCTGAGATCTTTTTGTTTTACATCTCAAACACACTTTGTAAAAACACTGTAAAATTCCTGATAGCATTTTTGTTGCGCAGTATTGACCCAACGAAACAGGAGTTTTTCAAAGATTTACTCTGTAATGACGTCCGTAAGGACATATGAATTGAATAAACTGGGCTTGGCACCATACTGTATTATGGATGAAAGTTACACAAAGGGTGGAGGCAGTATAAATTTCAAGTCGACAATGTAATTGCACAATGAACTACATGTAGGCCAGGATGCAAATTACGTGACAAGTGGAAAGTGGTGCATGGATTTGGATTAGGCCAGTTTTCCAAGATCTAAAGAGAAGGTTTTTTAATAATTTAACATATTTTCTTTGTTCTTTTAAATAATGACAGCAAATCTACAGTCTCACTGTTTCCAGTTATGCAATGTATGTTGTCAAAATATATTAGGCAGTACAGTATATTGTATATGTTGCTATTGTTGCGCCCCATTTGTATAGAGCATGTTCACCAGGATTGAGGTTTGCCTAAACAGAATACTCTAATGTGTCGGGATGTGATATGCTACTCCTGCAGTGACATCACATTTCCGTTTTAATTTTCTTTCCCTAGTTAATATGTAAAGTTGATGTCTGGAGTATTTGAGGGGGAAATAGATTTTTTTAACTCACTATGTACCAAGGCCCCTTCCAAAACATCCCTTCTCCCCCCCTCCTGCTCCCTTTAGTCCCACCTAAGCAATTTTGATCGTGCATCACCTGTGGTGTCACAGCAACTCAAAGAGGAAAGCAGCAAGTGCTATCGAGCACCACCCGATTGTATTTTTGTTATGGACATTTGAGAGGTAAGTGACTTCATGACTTACACTCTCTTCCAATATTGCAACTGTAAACGGAAGTGGCCCGTGTGCACAACCCCATCTTCACATGTTTTCGCGATGTGCATGCAAGTTGATTGAGAGCCGACAAGGCAGAAACTCAAATTCAATTGACTAAATAAATTCGGCGGTCAATGTAAAAGCACATTATAATTGATCGAATATGACTATTTCTTAGCTAAATTAATCAATAATTTGGTTGGGAGCTGCTTCAAGTACTAAACATATGTTTCTCTACAGACAACATTGTTCGTATCGGGTTGGACCTGAAAGCCTTCTGCCTTCAATCTGTTTATCAATTCAATTCGATCCAGTTTATTTATATCGTGCCAATTTACAACACGACACAAGAAAAGTCATTTCAATTCCATTGTACATACATTTCAATGTATATTTAAGTTCATTATTTCAATCAGTTTAAAAGTTTTCTATCTAAGGAAACCCAGCAGATTGCATTGTGTCATTGACTTGCAGCATTCCCTCCTGAAGCTTCATGTAGCAACAGAAGTCAGTCACCTGCATTGTGCCATTGACTTCACAGCAATCCTTCATACTGAACAAGCATGTAGCGACAGTAGAGAGGAAAAACAGGAAGTAACTTCCAGCAGAGCATGGCTAAGTAGGAGCGGCCATCTGCCATAACCGACAGGGGGTTCAAGAAGACAGAGCAGAGACACAAAAAGAACAAAAGAACTGGCGTAAGAGTACTTTCTATGTTCAAGAAAGTAAAAAGCTGATAACAGGACACGTAGGAAATTCAGTCACTGGGAGCATCATCCAAGTCAATGCCTCCCGTCTAACAGGGCATTGCAGTTGAGCTGGATTATTATAAATTAGTAATGAAAAATATTGAACTTTTTCATTATATTACAATTGATTGAGCAGCACTTGTAAAACCCAAAACCTGTTTCAGGGTAAAAAAAGACTTGAGAAGGACTTGAAGGTTCACCTGCCAATGGGAAAATTACTCTAAACAAACAGACAAAGATACAACGGAAAAGCAAAAAGCTTCAACGCATGTTAAAATTGCCGAGCCAAAGTGTAGAAATAAAACCAATGGAGGATAATAGAAAATAGTTGATCCCTGCTTAGCCTTGGGGCAGGAAGCTGGTTGATACGGAGCTCTAGAGCTGAGGATGTGTGGGCAGAGAGAACAAGCACAGAGCACATGGGAGTAAATACTTTGTCCTAATAAAGAAATCCTTCATCTTGTGTAAATAGGATAAAGATGACTAAAAACAAAGTGCATACATGGTGATAGAAGGGAAACGGTTCTGTCTTTCCCAGTAGAGGCAGCTTCTTCGGGATTTGTCACTTTAGCAGCTTTGCTAAAAAGGAAGAGCTGTGCGGCAGCTTGTTGCAAGAGGCAGAAAGCTGCAGATTTGTGTAAACAGTGGCTGCAAAATGTAAGCAGGGATGGGAGGATAGGTTTACAACAAAGACACATTTTTCTGGTAGCTGAGATCCTCTTTATATACGCATCTGTCTACAGATGCACTCCACTCCCACTGTTAATGCAGCTTAAATGGCAGACAAGGAAAAGCTTTTTGAAAGCATATCTATATGGATAGGATACACTATATGAATAATTTGTCAGCTCCAGGGATTTGTGGGAGAAGGGGAGAAGTGATCAAGGCAGCTCCTTGTCAGAATATTGGCTATGGAAGAAGACAGAAGCAGTTGAGAGCCCATACTTTGGGGAGAGAAAACAACTCAGAAAGTCTCCTGAAGAAATGCACAACTCAGAATGTAAAGCAATCACGTTACACTGTGTACAGTAGATAGACATGGCCTTGAGCACAGGGAGTTCAGATTTTTGTATACGTAAGAGACATGAACAAAGCACGTGTCTTTGAGAAGAACCGTTTCCTTAGAAAAAAATTGTATTCCATAGGATCTCCTACCTTGTAGCTCACCATCCGGCTCCACACAGAAAACTTATTTTACATTTCCTGCATGCTGGAGTTAAATATAAATATAATATAAATACACAGGGGAAACAATCAGGGAAACAAGGGGTAGCTGAGGACAATTAGGGACACGGAGACTGACAGACACAGGGAAACCACGACATCCTGAGATTATCCTTCTCTCAAAGGTGGTGCATCTATAAAAAACAATCTGACCATGGAAGAACCAAAACAGTCCCAAAAAAGGGCATAAGTTCACAACAATCAGTCCAAAATGTCTTGAAGGACCAATGTCTTCAGAATAATTAGCTATGTGGCTGGTGGAACCCATGAGATGGGTTCGGGGGTCAGCTGTGTGGCCGGAAAAGCCCCAAAAAGGGGTCTAGAGGCCAGCCATTAAGTCAGAAGATCTTTTGTTGCTGACCTGGAAGACTGTGGCAAAGGAACCCATGAAGAAGTGCTGGGCTCTGCGGTGAAAGATCCCACAAAGAAAAATTGGGATTCTGTGACAAAGGATCCCACGAAGATAAGTTGGAGGTTTGTGGCAAAGAAACCCTCAAAGAAGTGCTACAGGTTTATGTCGAACAAAACCCACGAGCTAAAACTAAAGTCTCTCAGAGAGGGCAGCAACGGGGAGCCAGAACTGGAGCTTGAGGTTGATGGGGCACTAGAACAGAAACTCGAGAGCGATGGGCAATGGAACAGGAACTCGGGAGTGACGAGGTACTGCAACAGAAACTCGGGAGTAATGAAGTACCGCAACAGGAACTTGGGAGCGACAGGACACTGGAACAGGAAATCGGGAGCAATGGGGCACTAGAACTGGAGCTCCGGGGTAGCGGAGCACTGGTACTGGAGCTCCAGGGTGATGGAATGCTGAAACTGGATCTCGGGAATGACGGTGCACTGGAATTGGAGCTCTAGGGTGACTGGAGCTGCAACTGGAACCTGAACAGGAATGCGGACAATGCAGCAGGGAGCCAGAAAAGGAACCTGGACCATGTGGCTGGGAGCTGGAACAGGAGCCTGGACAATGCGACAGGGAACCAGAAAAGGAGGCTGGAAGCCCTGACAAGAACCAAGCTCTGCGGCCTGGAAGCCGTGACAATGAGCGGGTTCAGAGGCCTGGAGGCCAGGACGAGTGGGCTCGGAGGCCTGGAGGTGGGAAAGATGAGTGGGCTCGGAGGCCTGGAGGCTGCAATCATTGGTGTGTCCTGTGGACTGGATGCCACGACGTGGGGTTTTGTCCTGTAGCCTGAAAGCAATAAACAGGATTGGGTTCAGAAGCCTTGGGGGAAAGACCAAGGCGGCGTCTGGTGGTCCCCAGGGAAGGATAGGGGCAGCCCGACCAAAACAACCTGGTCTTTGGTGGCAAGAAGAGCTGGGAAAGAAGTAATGGGGAGCCTCCAACCTCCTTTGACCAACCCCGGGTGGACAGATTGGCAGTAGTAAGCCCGCACAGGGTGAGTCCAACCATCTGCTGAGTCCACTGCTGTAGGTTCGTTCTGTCATGTTTTACGGTTGTAGTAGGACCCAGAAATAGAGAGGAGATGGTAGAAAATGGACTCTTTGATTAAGTATGCTGACTTACATAGGTTAACAAAAGTAAAGCCAGGACTACGAGGACAAGGGACACACGAAGACAACTGACATTAACTTGACGAACTGACAAGGACAAGGGAAAACAGAGAGGTTTAAATACATAGGAGAAACAATCAGAGAAACAAGGGACAACTGAGGACAATTAAGCATGTGGAGACTGACAGAAACAGGGAAAAACACCACATTCTACCAAACGAAATGCTGGGAGGTGGCGGAGGGGGTGCAACATGAAATAAACTGAGGAGAGGGAACACACACAGGAGATTCATCTTTTTGTTGAACAAACATGTTACTTCCGTAATGCTTTACACATGTTTATTTTTAATAGCCTATTTTTTGTGGTGCCTTACAAGGCACTCTGTGCCCTACAAATTATATTGTTTATACAAAATAACATTTTTACATACACCCTCACTAATATTTTAATAGATTTCCATAAGCAGGTTGCAGAGAAACTGCACACTTTTTTCCATTGGTAATTCTGGCTGGATATTTGATCACTCTTGAAATACCAAACTGTGTCCCAAGTTTCACCTATGAAGCAATTAATGATGGACTGTTTACGGGTCCATTTTAGGAACCAAAGGAATACCAGCCTTGAGGTATGTACTCGGAAATGGCCCAATAGTCGCTTGGCAGGATCTGTGGTAAAGTCTCGCTGATTGGTTGTAATTCAGAGGGAAATGAGCAGATGTCGCCAAACAACGGGCTTTGTAAAGTAGGAAGTGTTGCGGGCAAACCAGTTTGTAACAACATAGCAAAAGAAAACACGGGGCCACTTTTGTATGAAGACATGATGGCTGAGACGGGCAGCCAAGAGATTTACCCCGACAGATGAAAGTCCAGTAAAATTACCCTGAACTACTGATAGTGAAAACATGCCTAATACAGATCATTTTGACACCTCCTATTCACAGCAAATACTTGTCTCAAGCCACATTAAAACAACCAGATCCAATTTATATATTCATTCATTGTCTAAACCCACTTATCTTTGTAGGGTCTCAATGGAGCTGGTGTCTATTTCCAGTTATCATTGGGCAAGAGGCAAGGTTCACCCTGGACAGGTTGCCATTCCATGTCAGGACAACAAGAGACACTCAGGACATACAACCATGCAGACACACACTCACACCTTTTAATTTATTAAGTTAATGTAACAGTCATATTTTTGGACAATGAATAGAAGCTGGAGTACCAGAAACTATTCTTGCTTCAAGGCAACTGGGCCAGTTATCATTGGGCAAGAGGCAAGGTTCACCCTGGACAGGTTGCCATTCCATGTCAGGACAACAAGAGACACTCAGGACATACAACCATGCAGACACACACTCACACCTTTTAATTTAATAAGTTAATGTAACAGTCATATTTTTGGACAATGAAGAGAAGCTGGAGTACCTGAAACTCTTCTTGCTTCAAGGCAACTGTGCCACCAACAGCAAATTCTAGAAACTCTACCCCACCATAGTTAATAAAATGTGATATTTGAGGTCATGACTTTAACAGTTTCGTAATCACAAAACAATGGCTGGAAACATAGAATCAGTGACAGTAATATTCCTGATGGAAGTCATTCTCATATACGTAACAATATTTTTTGTGTTGTGACATTTTAAGATATTTTACAGAAATACAATCTAAGCAATGCAGATTTGACTGTCAAAACTAAAGGGTGGCCCCTAGTACAGCATGCTCCTAAAAACCAAGGTCGAGCATAGAAGACTGCTCCAAATCATGTCACCTTTCAAAAACATCCTGATTTAACAAGCATAAATAAAAGTTGGCCCCAACAAAAGTTGAAGCAAAACAACTCATGGACAGTGTTTTCCATCTTCTGTCAGTCAAATAGATGAGCAGGAAAGGGTGGTGTCAATGATGGTGGTAATGATCCTGCTATGAATAAACCAGTTAGAGGAAGTAGAGCTCCCATTAGGTTTTCCTCCTCGGGCTAATAATAACCACAGAGCTGCTGCCTCCTCCACAATCAATACACATATGCAGCAGGACACAGTTAAAGACACACTGTGGTGTTTGATCTGCGAGCACAGCTCAGCAGGTTGATGAGAAAGAGGATTTAGTGTATTATGGCCATCTGTATATATATTTTTTTTTTGACGTTTCCAAGCTAATATCGGGGACATGGTTATTTTTATGTGCATGTCAAGAGGTTGATCCAGATTTCAGTCATACGTACTTGTCTTTTTTAAATGAACTACAACTCCCATGCCTGCACTATATTCATTTCGCTCTCATACCCAAATATTGCAGAGAACACAGTGTTACATTTTACTTGTGATCGCATCTGAGAGAAAAGTCTATGATTGGATGGAAGAAGGTACAGTTAACCCCAAAATTGATCATATTACTGGCAGATTTTATTTTGTTCAATTAAGTATGTCTCTGATTGGAAAGTGTATGCAAAAGTACATGGTTTGATGGTTTTACTGTCTCATGAATACTTATCCCAATAAACTAGTCCATGCATTTGTTACTTCAAGGCTGGACTACTGTAATTCTTTACTATCAAAAAGTCCACAAAACGCAATTAAAAGCCTGTCAGAATTCCATGAATTAAACCAAAAAACCTTGAAGAAATCATTAACCAATTAAGCTCCTCCACTTGCTGTCTTGATATCCAACCCAAAGTTTCCCCTGTCATTGGGTCTGATCTGATTCAATTGCTGTAGTGAACTTATCCCTCCTGTCAGGTGTCTTCCTCCTATGGGGTAAGGACACTGTCAAAATAAAAGTGTATTCACAGGTTAAAATGTGTGCATATTGCTCAATAATTGTGGATAAATACAAATTTGTAAACTATTGAATGAAGCAAACCACACATAAAACAGAAGTGTATATGTTCCCTGTGAGAATGCAGTTTCAAAAGTTACATCTGAAATAAATCACAAATACAATTTGTGGTTTCCTCATTATGAACACAAGGAGCGATGAGCTTGAGAATACACATTTCTTCTTACAGAATACGAATCTACAACTGGGAGCATGGCCACGTGATCAAGGGTTTAGCAATGGAGCTTAGATAAGTCAATGAACACAGCACCGGTACGGACTCCAGGGGCCGGTAGTCAACCTCAAGCTGTTTGTCAAGTGTTGGTAAAAAGTAAGAAGAATTAGAAGTTTGCACATGACGGTTGTTCAACTTCAACTGTGTCCAAATTCAGGGGCTGCATCCTTCAAAGGCCAGTTACGTAACAGTGCCGCGACGAAGGCTGTCTAAATTCGAAGACTCCTTCAAATGCGGCCCACAAATCCAGTGAAGGATGGGGCCCAATGAAGGATGGGCCCGGTATATCCTTCAACACTCTCCATATCCTACAATGCATTGCGGGCCGCACGGGAGATTTTTGTTCTAGTAACAATGGTGGACGAAGCGGAAGGCGAAGGGGGAGGGGAGTAAAGTTTTAAATGTAAGTACATTAAAATCTGGCGGTACAAAAATAAAAAACTTACAGCGGTTGAGTTGCTTGGCTTTTGTTGTTGGTATAGAAATGTATTTTAATATTATTTTGTAAACCATCACTCTTAAACAAGCTTGTATGTTGGTCTAATGGTTCTCCGCTTATATACAGCTAATTTCAGTTTTTGCAAATAAATCAAAAATACTCCTTTTGAGAAATTATTACCTCTTTACCGGTGCAAAATTGGGCCAATGATTTCTAAAAGTAGAATGGGAGGCAGATCTTTTAGTTATCAGGCTCCTCTCCTGTGGAATCAGCTCCCAGCTTTAGTCTGTGAGGCAGACTTTTAAGACCAGGCTTAAAACTTTCCTTTTTGATAAAGCTTATAGTTAGAGTGGCTTAGGTCATCCTGAGCTATCTTTGTAGTTATGCTGCTATAGGCTTAGACTTCTCTTCTACTACTCTGCAGATGCAATATTTGCTGTTATTTTGATTGTTAACTTTGTTTTTTGTCAGTGTTTTTCTCTCCATAGAAGCTACACCTGGTCTGGTATCCTGCTCAGTTGCAATGCCCTGTTGGACATGGGGCATTGACTGGGATGAAGCTCCCTGTAACTGATCGTCCTCCGTGTCCTGTTATCAACTTTTTACTTTCTTTAATATAGACAGTATTCTTACATCAGTCCTTTTGTTCTTTCTTTGTCTCTGCTCTGTCTTCTCGAACCCCTAGTCGGTCGTGGCAGATGGGCGCTCGTACTGAGCCTGGTTCTGTTGGAGGTTTCGTCTTGTTAAAGTGGAGTTTTTCCTCTCCCCTGGCACTGCGTGCTTGCTCAGTATGAGGGATTGCTGCGGTTGGAGTTTGTATCAAGGGGCCACTTCTCCAAGTCAATGACTTGATGCAATTTGCTGGGATTGTTTAAATAGAAAAACTTTTCAACTGATTGCAAATATGTATGATTGAATTGAAATGATTTTTCCTGTAAAGTGCCTACAGATGACATCTGTTGTGAATTGGCACTATATAAATAAACTGAATTGAATTGAGTACCAGGAGAAAACTGTCAAAATTCATTGGAAGAACTCAGGTGTGCCAAATATATATTTTGCAACAGTGGTCAAAAACCTGTTTTGGAAAAAACTTTTTATTGCACACAGGTATTATTGTCAACTTGATTGGAACGTGATCTACAGCTTTCGCTGGAGCGGTTCGCAGCCGAGTGTGAAGCGGCTGGGATGAGAATCAACACCTCCAAATCCGAGGCCATGGTCTTGAGCCGGAAAAGGGTGGGTAGCCTTCTCCGGGTCGGGGATGGAGTCCTTCCCCAAGTGGAGGAGTTTAAGTATCTGGGGGTCTTGTTCACGAATGAGGGAAAAATCGATAGACGGATTGGTGGGGCATCTGCAGTTATGCGGGCGCTTTACCGGTCTGTCGTGGGGAAGAGAGAGCTGAGCCGAAAGGCGAAGCTCTCGATTCACCGGTCGATCTACGTTCCTACCCTCATCTATGGTCACGAACTCTGGGTGGTGACCGAAAGAACGAGATCACGGATACAAGCGGCTGAAATGAGTTTCCTCCGCAGAGTGTCTGGGCTCTCCCTTAGAGATAGGGTGAGAAGCTCAGTCATCCGGAGGGGGCTCAGAGTAGAGCCGCTGCTTCTCCACATCGAGAGGAGTCAGTTGAGGTGGCTCGGGCATCTGGTCAGGATGCCTCCTGGACGCCTCCCTGGTGAGGTGTTTCAGGCACGTCTCACCGGGAGCAGGCCCAGGGGAAGGCCCAGGACACGCTGGAGGGACTATGTTTCTCGGCTGGCCTGGGAGGGCCTTGGGGTTCCTCCCGAGGAGCTGGAACAAGTGGCTGGGGAGAGGGAAGTCTGGGTCTCTTCGCTTAGGCTGCTGCCCCCGCGACCCGACCCCGGATAAGCGGAAGAAAATGGATGGATGGATGGACAGGTATTATTATAAAGAAAAACTCTAACATAAGTAGCAAAATGTGTTTGTTCACAAATCATTTTTCCCAAGTTCAGATCAAGTTTCAAGTCTTTTGCCCTAAGTCCAAGTAAAGTCTCAATTCTTTAGTGACTGAAATAAACGTTTTCTCATGAAGTGCATGTCATGTAGTCTCGCTATAACACTACACTGCTGTTAGGAAAGCGAATTTGGTGCTGTTTTTCTTCAGGCCAAATTAAACAGTTAACAATATATATTTTTTTATCTTTCAGCATCTAATGATCTAACACGCAGAAAATGTTAGTTCCTCATTTAATTAATTAAGAAAAAATTAGTCCGATGTTTCTGATAAATCTTTGAATAAACCGAACAAATTTTGGGATGGTTTTCTTTCTTAGGAGATACTTACCACCTGCAAATCCCAGAGGTCATCTAAGGTCGATTCAGTTTGATTGGGGATCAAAATACTTTGCTTTCCCATTGCACTTTGTCAGACGAACTGAACCGTTTGAACCCACTCATCTGTGGTGGCACTGCACCAAGAAGCAATGCACACCAGAACACTTCTGTCCCGTGAAATAAGCTAACATAGAGTAGCATCCGATTTTAGCGGTTTAAGGATTGTTCTGTTGTCTTTGGCAAATGTTCCAGAGAAATATTTTGCAGCAATGGGCAAAGTTGTTGTTGTTCTATTTAACCAGAATGTTATGAAGCGGTAAAGGCCCACAGTTCACAAACATCACAGACTAAAAAAATAAAGTAAGACTAAGTCTGAAACTCCCTATCTACTAACAAATTTTTTGCAGCAACAGCTTTACAGAGATGTCAGTATTATTTTAACCTGGTACATTTCTTAGTAAGTTAGTTTGACAAGCAATAGTAGGTCGAATAAACCATTTTCTTGTGCTCTGATTCTCAGGGAATAAGTAGTGACACAAAGAAATTTATTTTATGGTGGGATTGGCACCTTTCTGAAGTCTTTGTGCATCAATGTCACGTGTCCATCAAATATTTCAGAAGAAAAAAGTTCAAGCACATCTACAAAGCCCCTCAACAGTCACCTGCATGAATCATCTAACATACACACACACACACACACACACACACACACACACACACACACACACACACACACACACACACACACACACACACACACACACACACACACACACACACACACACACCATGTGCATGCATCAGAGCTGCTCCTGGCCTGTAAATGAGGGATCAGCCTGTCATTCAAGGCTTCGCATCTGTTCCCTTTTCAGGCTTCAGGCAATAAAAGCAATGCCTTTGGTGTTAGAGTGGAACATAAAGCAAGTAGAGAAAGCAACTATAAAATTGATTTTTAATAGGTCTCAGTTCATTAGGTCTGTGTGTGTGTGTGTGTGTTTGTCCTGGTTGGGGTCTGATGGTTGACAGGGGGCCAGTTTAATGCAGTTCTCACCACACCTGACGTTCTGTTGTTTGTGGCAAATAGAAACAGAATAGCAATTGTCTTCCCAGCACCATAGTGTCACATTCTCACTAAGTGAACAGAGAAAACACTCAGAACCCCTCAAAGGGAGATAAAGATGACTAAGTTCTTCCGGTCACACTAGGTCCCACACCAATAGTGGGGAAGCTTAAAGAACAGAAACCACTATGGAGTTCAGTGCATAGCTAATTATTTTACACTGCCTAAAACAGTTATAAGAGTGCTTTGCATTGGAAGAAATACATAAAAAATGCAAGAATTCAAGATTCTTTCTCAGTAAGTGAAAAATACTAGATTATCTGCATACAGTTTTCTGCAGCTAAATAAAGTTAAATAAAAGCATCAACCTGTTTAAGCATCTAAGCTTGGGTTAGAGTCAAGAAGGAATAACCAGCGATCCCACTACCCAGTAACACCCTTCACCTCATTCTGGTGCATCTCAAGGGGTTCTCAGCTCAGTGGGGGCATACAGTGAGTTCAGGGTATGCGACAGGTTATCTTCTAGATGGACATGCCCAAAGAAAAAACATCAAAGGGAGTGCCTAAAGGCACCTTGAAGGCATCTGAACCACCTCCACTGACTCCTTCAGATGTGGAGGAGCAGTGGCTCTTCTCTGAGTCCGTCCTAGATGATCAAGTCTATAACCTATCCGTTAAGGGTGACGAACATAAGGAGAAGCGCAGTGCTTCTTGTCAATTATTTATCGTCAAATGGCACCTTGAATACTGATTAGATGCATCATCCTAAAGTGCACTGAGACCAAACACGTTAATGGATTCCAGTTTTGGATAGTTTTATTGTCAAGGCTTCTGTTCCAACTAGAACAGATTTGAAAAGATTGGATTGCACCACATCTAGGAATCTCTACCAGTCTGGGTTGTTTGATGGAAATAAACAGTGGTGTGTACCCAGGATCTCATTTGTTGTATCATTGTCCATATGTCATGACCATAGGTAAGGATCAGAATGCAGACACACCGGCTTTCTGGCTCAGCTCTTTTTCTCCACAAGTCTGAAAATGTGGCTTAATTTCGGGAACACACAACCAACAGTTAGCCCCCACCCCCGTCTCTGGACTGAGAATTTAAATGAGAATCTGAATTAGAATAGTTTGCATTAAAGAATTATATCCCAGTATGTTCATATGTATTTCTCCAGACTATACAGCAATTATACTTATTGGTCCAATAATTGTGTGAAGTACAAATATAAATACTGCAGTGACAGTCCTGCAAAATACTGCACAATGGTTGGCTGCCGCTCATTGAAGATCATGCGTCTGGCAGCATCTGGATAGGGGGAGCCAATGTAGCTCTCTAAAGCAGTTCTATTACCTCTATGTGCTGAACTGGGCCAGGTGTTAGATCTACTGACTCACTAGAACCGTGCATACGTTTCTCCATGTGTGTGTACAGTGTGTAATTTTTCTAGCTGCTGTTTAGTTTGAACCACTACTGAAAAACGTACCTGGAAATCCTCTATTCTCCACGTGGGTCATCCGCTGGTCTTCCGAGTGTCTCCCACATACCTGCCATGTCCACACTAACGTTACACCATTAGTAGATCAGTAGGGATAGTCAAAAATAACCAACTTACCAGAACTTACATTTCTGTCAAAGTCATCCTGAGATTCGGGATTTCATTTCAAGGCACTTAACAAGAAGTCATTTCAATACATTTATACAAACATTCCAATCAGTTAAAAAGTTTCCTATTTAAGGAATCCCAGCAGATTGCGTCCGTCATTGGCGTGAGGTTGGGCCCCATTGATGCAGACTTTCCAACCACAGCAATCCTTCAGCAATCCCTCAAACTGAGCAAGCAGAGCAAGCATGTAGCGACGGTGAAGAGAAAAACTCCCCTTTAACAGGAAGAAACCTCCAACAGAACCAGGCTCAGTAGGAGCGGCCATCTGCCACGACTGTCTGGGGGTTTAAGAAGACAGAGCAGAAACACAGAAGGAACAGAAGATCTGATATAAGAGAACTTTCTATGTTACAGAAAGTAAAAAGTTAATAACAGGACACAGTGGATGTTCAGTTACTGGGAGGATCATCCCAGTCGATGCCCCCCGTCCAACAGGGCATTGCAGCCAAGCAGGATACCAGACCAGGTATATCTTCTATGGAGAGAAAAACACTGAGAGAAAACAAAGTTAACAGTCGAAATAACAGAATGTACTGTAATACAACTGGAGAGTCGTAGGAGAAAAAGAAGTAGCAGAGTGAAGAAGATTAGTAAGTCTGTCCTCCAGCAGTCTAAGCCTATAGGGATCCACTCTGATATTATGTAACTGTAACTGGGATTGTGAAGGCCTTTGTAATTTTGTTGTAATTGCATCTGCACATTTCTAGTTTTCAGTGGGAGTTTTTTGATTGCAGTCCCAATGATTCTTCTTTTCACGAACGGGTGATGTTAGCAACTATTTGTAGTAGAAGTCAAAGTCTTGTTTCTTCCCAGAGTGCAAAAAAACAGGTGCTACATTTAGATATGACGCTAAACCAAGAAGATTGCTGAAACTTAACATACAAATGACAAACCAAGCAAATTTATGGTGCTTTTTATCTCATGTCTTTTTAGAAACGTTTTGTTCTTGGGTTTGATTGACTTTCCAGTAAAATGCAGTAAATTAAATTAGTCCATGCACCATGCATATTACACTGACTGTGAATACACTGTAAATTAATTAACCAGTTAGTAACAATTAAGCAGTAGCCCTTGTGTTTCATTCTTACAATACAATTAATGCTAACCTGACATAGTGTTTTATCAGTACTGTACAACTAACAGCAGGTAAACCGTTTTAAAATCAAACCCGCTGGCGAGCTGCTATAGATGATTACTGCAATTTAGATTATGGTTCTACAGTACCTGGTGCATTTATTAAAGAAAAATGTGTTCTGTATCTCATCCATCCATCCATCCATCCATTATCTGTACCCGTCCATCCTATGCAGGGTGCTGGTGCCTATCTCCAGCAGTCAAGGGGGGAAAGGCGGGGTACACTCTGGACAGGTTGCCAGTACATCGCAGGTTATGTAGCTCATATAAAACTTTATAAAAGACAATTTCGGAACTTGGCTGCAATAAAAAAACACGTTATTTTATAAATTTCACAACATTGCATTTACACAAAACATTTCATTTTAGAGTTACTTTAAATGAGAGACTAATCAAACAAAAGCTACATTTTACATGACAAGCTACTGTAATTTTAATTTGATATTTTCCAGAATGCGTTGTAAATTTACCGTAACTGTCTACTGTCTAGTGCTGGAGGCAGTCTTGATTTACTAAAGTCAGTAACACAATAAGGATTCCCTCTTTGCAAAGCCAAACTGCATTGCTACATGTAAACAACCAGCTTCTCCATATGCCTGAAATACCAAGACTGACAACAACAACAACAAAAAGAGAATACAGCGAGTTAACTGTGAACACAGCAAACTTTATGGTAATATGCTACACTTTGCTTATAAAGTAAAGAACAGCTATAAACCCTGAATGTTACTGTAAAAACAACAAAAATCATTGACAGTGTAGAATAAGGCATTAAGGGCCTGATTTATCAATATTCCAAATAAAGACTGCAAAATTGTTTACGCTGCAAAAAAAATTGCGCAAGAGGCATATTCCTGATTTTTGGGTGACCTACTAAGATTGTATGCTCAACTCATAATAGGCGCAAAGAGCAGTATTCAAATAAGGACTTTGTGTCCGCTGCTCTGTGTGCAAGCCTTTCTGCCCCATGCACTGCGCCACGGCCAGAGAGAGAAGGAATAGGCGCAGATGATTCAGGATGCAACATTCATTCTTTGGCACACAAAAAACATGCCTGTCAAGTCTATGGCTGTTAGTGAGCTAATTACTATTAGGATAGAATGTCTGTGAATGTTATTTTACATCCATCGCTCTCTGAATGCAGGCGCCGTATTCCAAACACAGCAGCTGCAGGCGTGTTGAGCGCGCAGTGGATTTATGATGCATCTTCGGAAAAAAATGGGGGAGAAATCTACATAACTGTTAGGTTTATGGCCATTAGAGTGTTAATTACTGTTAAGTTAGAATATGTGTGAATGACATTTGTCAGTAATAAACTTCCGAGAAAAGGCATGTCTCAAAAACAGCCGGCGTAAATAGTTTCATTTGATAAATCACACTGCGCATGGAATGCCTTATTATTATTTGCATGTTCTTCTCCCAATATTTGCGCATTCTGAAGGAAATGTCCATATTAAATATTCATCAAGGGCAAAAGTGCTAAAAGGTTTGCTCGGATTTTGCTGCGCCTTTAACAGTCCTCCCTGCGCCTGCTTAGTAAATCACCTGCTGCAATATTTTGCTCCAGCTGTGAGGTTTGCACACAAGCGTAAACCTTTGATAGATCATGGCCTAAGTCTTTCTTAGATCATGCTGTTATTTAAATTTTCTTGTATGAATTCTATGGTTTACAGTTTAGAAATAAAATATTTATCCAAAATTTGTTTGGTTGCATTCTGTACATTCTTAGATTGTAGCTAAACAGAATATGGTGAACATTTCAAGTAAATGAATTTGCTTTTAGAAATGTCCTTACACTGTTTATTCCAAAAGCTCTATGAAATATGAGGTTAACAAGTTAAATAACGAAAAAAGAAAAGTTTAATGAGACATCTTTTTTGAAAACAATAGAAGAAAACATAACCTCCTTTGAAGTGGTGTTTGCCTTTTGTGGATTGTGGATTATGACCACAAAAGATTTTTAAAAAGCATTTTTTGGATAAATTCTGAACATCAAAATGTTTCGCTCACATTATGTTACCTCTGATTCTACAAAGTTGAAAAAGAAATCAAGACAAAAAAACAATAACCTCTCTTTAGGAAGTCACATAGGGCTTTTACCGTTTTTCAAAAGTGAGTGTCAAAGTCTCATTATTTGTCCTCTTTGGGAGGAAATGTGCTTCGGACAGAGGAGTTAGACCCATTGCACTCTACCATGACAAAAATAATGAATACATATATAGATGTTAAAGAGACTGTTTAGAATGGGTGAATAAATTAATTTAAAAAATCCACTTAAACACTAAAAATATTTAACATATGCATCTATAGCCACTAGATCATATTATTCAATGTAGCTAAAACTTATTATTGTTTCATGAAGAAACACACAAATTACTTACAGAGGGACATAAAGATACTTTACTGTGCCTACGAGGCGCTCATTAATGACCACCCATCCTAAGAATATGTGCACAAGAAACTCAGTTCTCCGTTCCTCCAGAACTCTATTGTAAATTAAAAAAATCTGCAAAGCAATTTGTCATTTACATTATAAACAGAACTGCATAACTGTAGAAGAATTAATTATCCTCTGCCTTGGAAAATGTTTCACATTACAAACCTAAGCTAAATAAAAAATAATTGTAGCCCTGTGCAAGAAAATTCATAAAGACATCAGTACATAGAATTTCATAAATAGTCATAAGGGGTTAAAATAGTTTTACATTTTTTTAAAATGGTTTAAAATATGTTTGATTAAAAGGTATAAATATAATCTAGAGTTCAATAAGATTATATATAATAAAAAAACAACGTAAACGGAAGTTTTAAGTTTAATCTGAGAGAGTGTTTACATGTGTAACCTAACTTGTTTGCTTGCGCGTGTCAATCATTTAATTCCCTTTTGTGGTTGGTTGTTAAATACTAGGGAGCCAATCAGAACAACGCTACCTTGTAAGGGGCGGGATTAGTGGCGTTTTAGAGTGTGGCGTAGTGAGCTTGGTGAGAGAAAAAAAAGAAAAGAAGTTGCCGTCGCAAAAAGCTAATGGAGGAGGCATCGAGCTGCGGGGAGTTCTGAGGTTTCGTCGTGAGGGTCGACTACTCGTGGTCCTGATATAAGCTTCAGAGTGACCTGCAAGAGGTGAATATGTTTGTGTATGCCTGTATGTAATGCTATATTGAAACTGTATAGTGAAAAGACTGGATCTGTAATGGAGTTAGCGGCCTGCTAATTAGCAGCAGCAGTATTCAGTGTTAATATGCCCGCTTATCATAGCCTTTGCATTGTGATAGATATGAGGTTAAATGCAAAGCTAATGCTAATTCAACAAGAAGTAGTGTTGATAAAGTGGCTAAATTAAATTATGCTCTAAGGAGACGGACGTTGGAAAGAGAGAGAGACGGGTGTTTGATGGTCCTGCTGCTTCTGCACCAATAAGTCCTGTTGTTTTCGCCCCGGATGAGTGCTGCTGTATTTCCCTTTGAACTTCATCATCCACAATCCTTTTCCCATGCTGCCATAATCCTGGACTTTGTGAGTACTTTTCCCCTTTATGCACGTGCTTTTGTTTTAATGCTCAGTTTTGAGTGAAGCGGCCACTTCAGTTTTAGGCCTCACCGCACACAATCCTCAGTGAACAGGCCTGCAACGGGTTGGGTTTTTTCTTTATTAAGGTTTTGTGTGTGTTTGTGAGCTCACCAGTAAAGCGCGTGGAGTATATTGAAACTAAATCAGCACAATCGGTTGAGTTTTATATTGCTATATTTTCTGTACAACTAAAGAGTTTTTTTTTCTAAAAGGATAAACTGTGATATTCTATTTAATTTTGAAGGAAATCTTCATTCATACCATTTCAAAATCGGTGTATCTGACTTATTTTATTTTGAAATAACTTCTGACATGCTTATTAATTTTATTTTATAAATAAACATTTAAAAATATTTTCCTGCAAAATTACCAGTTGTGGTGGTCATTTAATATAACAGACAATATTAATAAAGGGTGAAATTCAGTCAGTAGTTTCTAAAATATTTCTTTACAACGAGCTCAGGCCCTATTTCATCGAGTTAACTATTGCAGTCGAATACCTTTTATTCGGGTTAATTCATGGGATCTGGGTTACATAAATGGAGGCACCGCTGGGATCATTAGGATAAAATGAGATAAATTAGACCATGTAAACGTAACTAGACCCCACAACTGAAGAGCATTATACCAAGTAACGTGCTAACATTAAATAACATTTTTAAAAGTAACACGTTAACAGTAACTAAAATAATTAAACGTACAGAAATGGCAACCCCAACAAACCATCCATCCCAAAGTGAGCTAATTAATTGGTGTAAAGGAGAATCATTAGATTTAAAGCATGCCCTCTTGTTACACGGAGTGCCGGAAGGTGTTTCAAGCAAAGACATTGAAGAAGCAGCAGGAGCCGTCAAAGCATTGGGAAAAGTCACAGTTAGAGGAAAAATGTTTCACCCCCATCAAAAATCAGTGAGGGCACTTTGTGAGTGCCGTGCAGAGATTGACCCCTCAAAAGTCCCACCAGAGATAATGCCTACAGGTGGAGGAAGTGGTTGGAAAACTGTGTACTTCACAGAACCACAGGTCGATGACTTTGAAGAGAAACTGCTTACCTTTTTGCAGAGCGAAGGGAGATCTTTAGAGGACTTAAAAGGTCTGTGTTCTCCCACCCAAGAGGGTAACAGCAACACTGAAGACAACATTCGTGCAGTAGGTGATGTTATAAGCAGAACAAATAAGCAACCTGACAGTTACCTATACAGACATG
The DNA here is from genome assembly GCA_963556495.2 of Valencia hispanica. NCBI lineage: Eukaryota > Metazoa > Chordata > Actinopteri > Cyprinodontiformes > Valenciidae > Valencia > Valencia hispanica. Next base: position 10,967,271 of record OY747709.1, on the reverse strand, counting down.
TCGGAACATTCTCAGGGGTCACTCCCACCCCAGCTGGAGAAGAGACCTTGGACAACTGGCTGGAGCAAGCAACACTTTTAGTAGAGGAAGGTGAGTGCTCTGACAAGGAGAAACGGCGGCGGATACTGGAGAGTCTTAAAGGGCCCGCCTTTGAAATCATTCAAGCTGTTCGTTTGACTCAATCCGGTGCAAGCCCACATGAGTACATAGAAGCTATAGAGAGCATTTTTGGTACAGTAGAGTCCTCAGAAGAACTATACCTCTCATTTAGAGCCCTCCATCAACATACTGGAGAGCGTTTTTCTGAATTTCTGCGAAGGGTAGAAAGATCTTTAGTTAAAGTAGTACAGGGAGGTGGTTTACCAGTTAGCTCTGCCAACCGGGCTAGATTAGAGCAGCTGCTTCGAGGATCTACCTCTGAACTGATGTTGCTTCAGTTGAATTTTCGGGAGCGGATCAGCAATCCCCCTACATTCTTGGACCTATTAAGAGAAGTAATGGAAGAGGAAGGTCGCCAGACAGTCAGACAACGCCAAGTGTCACACACGCGTGCTCAGCGAGTACGTACCGTCCAGGCTGGAAAGGAGAGAGAACCTGAATTAGTCTCTCGGAGTGAACTACAAGCTCAGATTCAGGATTGGAGAGAGCAGTTAGAGCAGAGAAGCAACCCACAGCCTCAGCCATTATCTGATGGGCCTGTCACGGCTCCTAAAGAGACATCAAAACAGAAAAATGAAGTACAGAGTGAACTACGATCACTAAGGAAGCAGGTGAAAGCTCTAGAAAATAAAATGAGCGTAATGGCAGTGAAATACATACCAGACCCATCGCAAGAACACACACACCAGTCCCACCGATACAAAGCAGCTCCAGGACCCAAATCCTCTAATTTCAGAGTTCTCTCTTCCCGACAGGACACTGATGAGTTTTTCTGCTCCCGGTGTGGAGAAAACGGCCACATAGCCACCCGATGTGCTGCCCCAGAGAATCTTCAGAAAGTTGTCAGGAAGCTCATACGTCTGGTGTGAGTCTCCCCTTTGACAAATCAAGAGGATCCAAAACCTGCAGATGAAGAGCAGTGTGTCGCCAGAATCAATAAAATGGAAGTTCCTGAACCTAACATAGACTTACCTGAAGGTCTGGTAGGTCCATCATTTATTCACACCATCAAAGTTAATGATGTGGTCTGTGATGCTCTCATCGACAGCGGGTCAAATGTTACTATTATTTTTTAAAGCTGGTATAACAAACACTTACCTGAAATCCCGATAAAACCCCTCTCTAGTCTCGGACTCTGGGGCCTCGCTGACAACGAGTTTCCTTATAAAGGATATGTGGTGGTGGAGATGGAATTCACTGAAGAGATCACTGGTGTGTCGGGACGGGTAGAAGTGCTAACTTTAATTTGCCCTGAGCCAAGAAACCAACAACAGACTCCCATATTGGTGGGAACCAATACATCTCTGTTTCGCCGTTTATGGGAGCTGGCGAAGACAAAGGGTGATGAGAACATTGTGCACGCAATGAGGATACAGTCTGTTTACGCCCCAGTCAAGGCACAAGATCAGGCAACCAAAGATGTAGTTTTGGGACAGATAAAGTGGAAAGGACCCGGTCCCCTCTCCATTGCTCCAGGTGCGAAGTATTATGCAGTGTGCAAAGTGGAAAGACAGAGTATGCCGACCAAAGACCTGGTACTGATTGATGCACCCACTGACCAGTTGCTTCCTGCCGGCGTACTAGTACAGCCTGGTGTGCTCACAGATACCAGCATAGATGACAACAGACTTACTGTCCTCATTCAGAATGAGTCCAAAAAGACAGCCTCTATCTATACGTCGACATATACAACAGTTACTGGCTGCTGGCATTATCACAGAGTCCCGCAGCCCCTATGCATCACCGATTGTTATATGTCGAAAAAAGAATGGGAAGATAAGAATCTGTATTGATTATCGAACACTGAACAACCGCACCACACCCGACCAATACACCATGCCACGCATTGATGATGCCTTAGATTCTCTATCAGGTAGTCAATGGTTCTCTGTTTTAGATCTGCGTAGTGGTTATTACCAGATAGAGATAGCTCCGGAGGACAAAGAGAAAACGGCGTTCATCTGCCCGCTCGGTTTCTACCAATTTGAGTGTATGCCTCAAGGGATTACTGGAGCGCCTGCCACATTTCAGCGCCTAATGGAAAAAGCTGTGGGCGACATGCATTTTCTGGAAGCTCACGTGTACTTGGATGACATCATTGTTTTTGGCAAGACACTTGAAGAGCATGAGCAACGTTTATTCAAGGTGTTGGACAGGCTGGAGGAGATCGGACTGAAGGTTTCTATTGACAAATGTCAATTCTGCCAGCCCAAAGTCAAGTATGTGGGTCACATTGTTTCGGCTGAGGGAATAGGTACTGATCCTGACAAAGTGGAAACCGTTAAGCACTGGGAGGTGCCTACTCATCTAAAACAACTGAAGTCCTTCCTCGGATTTTGCAGCTACTATCGGAGGTTCATTGCAAATTATTCTGCTATTGTCCGTCCGCTCATTGAGCTCACCAAGGGTTATGCCCCCACCTGGCAAGGTCCTAAGAAAAAAAACGGTGACCCGAGCAAAGTCTATTTCAAGCCATCCGAGCCGTTCGGAGAACGTTGGACGGAGGCCTGTCAGGACGCGTTTGAGCGTATCTGTGACTGTTTGACCAGTGCCCCAGTCTTAGCCTTTGCTGATCCCACTAAGACCTATATTTTACATGTGGATGCCAGTATGGATGGTCTAGGAGCTGTCCTGAATCAAGAATACCCGGAAGGCCTCCGACCAGTGGCATTTGCCAGTCGGAAGCTAAAAGACTCAGAGCGCAACTATCCAGTCCATCTGTTGGAATTTTTGGCCTTAAAATGGGCTGTCGTGGACAAGTTCCATGACTATTTGTATGGAGCTAAGTTCATTGTGAGAACCGTCAACAATCCGTTAACATATGTGTTAACGTCCGCCAAGCTCAGTGCTGTTGGACAACGTTGGCTGGCCGCACTCGCCACCTATGATTTCACCATCCAGTGTCGACCCGGCAAGCACAATATTGATGCCGACTTGTTGTCTCGTCAGCATGCATCTCAGAAGACAACACAGTGGACTGTTGTTCCCCCTGCTGGGATCAAAGCTCTCTGCAAAAGAGCCTCCATCGGTGAAGAGGATGGCGTATCTGACAGATTGGTGGATCAGTTGGGAGCCCCTGCTACAGTGGTACCCGAGGCCTATGTGTTCCCAGTGAATCTTAGCATGAACACCCTTGACCAGTTGAGCCCAAAAGATGTTCAAACAGCACAAGACATGGACCAAACAATTGGGCCAATAAAAAAAGCATTGGGGAAGAATAAAGACCCGATACGGTCCAAAAGTGACTCACCTGAGACTGTACTGCTTCTACGCGAAAGCCGCAAGTTGGAGCTGAGGGATGGATTACTCTACAGGATGAAAGAAAATATGTGTGGAGAACCGGTTAAACAACTAGTCTTACCTGCAAGATATCGCCCAATGGTGTTAAGGGCTCTACACGATGAGTGCGGACACCTCGGAGTGGAGCGCACCACCAAACTGATCAAAGACCGATTTTATTGGCCGCGAATGACAGCTGAGGTTGAGCAATACATTCGAACCTGTGGTAGATGTATCTCCAGGAAAACACTCCCTCAGCATGCCTCACCCTTAAACCAAATAACAAGTAATGGTCCGTTAGACTTAGTGTGCATGGATTTTTTGCCGATTGATCCTGATTCTAAAGGTGTTACTAACGTATTGGTAGTGACTGACCATTTTACACGTTATGCACAAGCATTTGCTACGAAAGATCAAAAGGCTGTCACTGTTGCAAGAGTATTGTGGGAAAAGTTTTTTCGTGCATTATGGTCTACCTGCCAGAATACACTCGGATCAGGGCCGCGACTTTGAAAGTCGCCTAATAAAAGAATTATTGTCATGCTTGGGGTTCGGAAGTCAAGAACATCTCCCTACCACCCGCAATGGGGACGCCCAACCTGAAAGGTTCAATCGGACTCTTTTAGCCATGCTCGGTACTTTGGATACCGTGAAGAAACAATGTTGGAGTCAGCATATCGCCTACCTAGTACACGCATATAATTGCACAAAAAATGATTCTACAGGATACTCCCCTTATCGTCTTATGTTTGGAAGAGAGGCAAGATTGCCCATCGACATCTGTTTTGGAATTTCGCCACATGGGGATAGTGAAACCTCCTACCAACAGTATGTTGACAAGATGAAGAACGAGTTGCAAAAGGCCTATCAGTTGGCATCTGACACAGCCACAAAGAGTCACCTGAAGAACAAACCCCGATATGACCGCCATGTGAGAGATCTACCTTTGGAGAAAGGAGACAGAGTCCTCATTCGAAATGTTGGGGTAAAAGGCAAACATAAACTGCAAGATCGATGGAAATCGATACCGTATGTTGTGGTTGAAAAGATGCCTAATCTGTCTGTTTATAAGGTAAAACCAGAGCAGGGTACAGGCATGCTGAAAACTCCTCATAGGGATCACCTGTTGCCCATTGGTTACCTGGTCAGGATGGTTAGCCCGTTAGAAGATGCAGACTCTGCCCTGAAACCTGTGACCCGATCTAAACATGTGAAATGTCGACCAACCAAATCTGAAGAAAGTGAGACAGAGTCATCAGATTCAGAGTTCGAGACTGTCCATTATCCTCCGACCTTTGGTGGGAGTGAGGTAAAGAGACAAATGGATATGAGTCACTATGCGGAGAGTGAAGACAGTCCAGGTTCTGAAGAGAGTGCAGATTCTGAAGAGGATGAAAAATCTGAAGAGGAAAGCTCTGGGGTTACTAACAATCCAACCCTTACAGAAACTGAAAATGGAGAACTTCCTGAAAGTCCTGCACCTCCTTCATCATGTTTCGACTGCCAAGGAATAAATACTGAGTCGGTGGAAGAAGATTCACAAAATTCAGAGGAGGGAGCAAGTTCATCTTTGTTCAGCAGAGACAGTCGCAATAAAGCTGTTAAACGCAGAGAAGCTGATCATGAAAAGTCTTCTACGGTTCGGAAATCCCAGAGAAAACAAAAGTTGCCTATGAGACTCATTTATGAGACACCTGGTCATCCGTCTTCTGAACCAGTTACCATCATGCACCATGGCATGGTCATCCAACTCAAGTTAAACCCACCTGACCAACACAACAAACAGAAGAAAAAGCCCAGAACTCCAAAAAGATACAAGTTTGAGGAGGAAAGGAATCAACCTTCAAAGTTGAAGAGAGACAAAAGGTGTGATGGGGACATCCACACGTTCAGAAGGGGGAGGGTGTAGCCCTGTGCAAAAAAATTCATAAAGACATCAGTACATATAATTTCATAAATAGTCATAAGGGGTTAAAATAGTTTTAAAAATTGTTAAAATGGTTTAAAATATGTTTGATTAAAAGGTATAAATATAATCTAGAGTTCAATAAGATTATATATTGAAAAAAACAACGTAAAAGGAAGTTTTAAGTTTAATCTGAGAGAGTGTTTACATGTGTAACCTAACTTGTTTGCTTGCGCGTGTCAATCATTTAATTCCCTTTTGTGGTTGGTTGTTAAATACTAGTGAGCCAATCAGAACAACGCTACCTTGTAAGGGGCGGGATTAGTGGCGTTTTAGAGTGTGGAGTAGTGAGCTTGGTGAGAGAAAAAAAAGAAAAGAAATTGCCGTCGCAAAACGCTAATGGAGGAGGCATCGAGCTGCGGGGAGTTCTGAGGTTTCGTCGTGAGGGTCGACTACTCGTGGTCCTGATATAAGCTTCAGAGTGACCTGCAAGAGGTGAATATGTTTGTGTATGCCTGTATGTAATGCTATATTGAAACTGTATAGTGAAAAGACTGGATCTGTAATGGAGTTAGCGGCCTGCTAATTAGCAGCAGCAGTATTCAGTGTTAATATGCCCGCTTATCATAGCCTTTGCATTGTGATAGATATGAGGTTAAATGCAAAGCTAATGCTAATTCAACAAGAAGTAGTGTTGATAAAGTGGCTAAATTAAATTATGCTCTAAGGAGACGGACGTTGGAGAGAGAGAGAGAGACGGGTGTTTGATGGTCCTGCTGCTTCTGCACCAATAAGTCCTGTTGTTTTCGCCCCGGATGAGTGCTGCTGTATTTCCCCCTTCCCTTTGAACTTCATCATCCACAATCCTTTTCCCATGCTGCCATAATCCTGGACTTGCACATGCTTTTATTTTAATGCTCAGTTTTGAGTGAAGCGGCCACTTCAGTTTTAGGCCTCACCGCACACAATCCTCAGTGAACAGGCCTGCAACGGGTTGGGTTTTTTCTTTATTAAGGTTTTGTGTGTGTTTGTGAGCTCACCAGTAAAGCGCGTGGAGTATATTGAAACTAAATCAGCACAATCGGTTGAGTTTTATATTGCTATATTTTCTGTACAACTAAAGAGTGTTTTTTCTAAAAGGATAAACTGTGATATTCTATTTAATTTTGAAGGAAATCTTCATTCATACCATTTCAAAATCGGTGTATCTGACTTATTTTATTTTGAAATAACTTCTGACATATTTATTAATTTTATTTTATAAATAAACATTTATAAATATTTTCCTGCAAAATTACCAGTTGTGGTGGTCATTTTATAAAACAGACAATATTAATAAAGGGTGAAATTCAGTCAGTAGTTTCTAAAATATTTCTTTACAACGAGCTCAGGCCCTATTTCATCGAGTTAACTATTGCAGTCGAATACCTTTTATTTGGGTTAATTCATGGGATCTGGGTTACATAATGTAAATAAAATATTGATTAAGAGGCAGCTGGAATAAAATGACATGACATTGTTGGGTCATAAAATCACAATCACAAATGAGAAACACCAACAACAAAAAAGATATGAACAATAAAAGAACTTTAAGATTCTATAAGTGAAACCCTTAAAAAGGTACTTTAACAATGAGACACAGATGAAGGCTAAACCAAAAAGGCTTGAGACTTGGTCACAGGTTCACCTTCCAGCAGCATAATGGCCCATAAACATACAGGCAGAACTACAACGGAATGATTGAGAATCAAAGAGCTCATCCTCCAATGTTACTGAGCCTGAAATAATTTTCTTTAGAACAGACAGCATTCAGTCTGTAGATGCCCAAAGCTCTTTGTGACATTCCAAAAACCTTTGTATGGATTCAAGGGGGCTGGATAACAAATGCAACACTTTAATTTTTAGATTTTTTTTGCAAAAGAAATAAAAAAATAAAATAATTTAAAAAAACTATTATTTTCCTTCTGCTTCACAATTATACACTGCTTTGTGTTTTTGTATGGAAGTTTGGTTACAATGTGACACAATGTGAAAAAGTGAAACACTACAAGAACATTTCAACCATCTTCAGATCCAAGCTAATCTATTTGGTGGTTTTGTGTCATATGCATACAATTGGACAAGATAATTATTCTTTGGAAATCTATTAATATCATGATTCCCTTTTAACTTCAGCCTGCCACCCCCAGCAACAGCAGTAATAATGGATGAGCCTTCAGAAACCATGTATCCTTTCCTTATTCCTTATTTCCTTATTCAGATACTTCCCTCTCTGCATCCATTTCTCTGGTTTGTGGTTACCGTACATCCCACGTCCCCGGTGACAGCCTATTAGACTGAAAAGCATCTTTCACTCCCCTTCCCTGCTGAGTCTGCATTGTATATGTGTCCCTCTCTCATGCATTGTGGGTGTATTGACCTTCACTTAAGTCTTTATGTACTCGCTCAGCCTTAACGCTGTCCAGCACACCCATTTTGTGTAAGGAGCCTCTCCTGTCTGAAAATATCTTCCATTTGCATATGTTTTTCGAAACCCACATTATGCAGAGATGTCACAAAGATCAAAATAACATTTTCTCTTAAAGTATCACTCATGAAAAGAGTAAGAAAACAAAATCGACAGCGCTTTAGGTAAATATCATGGCATAGCAAAGGAGAAAATATGGAACAAATGTAACAAGGGCTGATAATATGATGGAATCATGTAACATTTGTTAGGAGTTTGGGTTTCTGTCTGTCTGTGTTTGTTTGTTTGTTTCTGGAACATTCCACCAGAGTTTCCTGCTGAGCTGTGGAGCTGTCCACATCAAGCCGGGGGGCGGAGCCTGCCGGCTGCACCTGTCAGGTGGAGTCTGTTTGCCTCATTAGCTAAGGAGTATTTAGGAAGTTGACAACCAGACCCTCATTCCCTGAGTGTTAATCCGTCACTGGTACAACCTCAAGTCCTCTGCGCTATTTCCCTGTATTCATGGTGCCTCTCTGTGTTTCTCCAGTCGCTTACCTCTGTGTCTCCTTCGAGGTTCCAGCCCGACGGAATCCTCTGTGATCCGTTCATCTGCTCACCTAACCTCTGTTCTGTTTCCACGCCTCGTTGTCGTAAGCTCCTAGTCTTCCAGTGTTCCATCTATGTGCCCTGCCTGCCCGCTCTCCGTGCGCACAGCTCAGCTCTGGATTCCACCTGCCTCGACTTCCATCGAAAGCTCTTGCAGACATCTCCATGTCCTAGGGGTTCCTCCTTGGACTTACCACAAACATCCCTCCGTAAACCTCACCTGAGTTCCTCTATAACAGTTACGTTCATTAAGATTTCCTCATCATTTGTCCCTCCTCTCTGCAGTTGGTTCCTGTTTCCAGCTCTGAGTTCCTGGTTTCCCAAACAACCATTTTCCATCACATTCTGTATTTTAATAAATACTCTGAATACTGTCAACTGGTCTCCTAGTGGTGTTCTGCATGTGGGTCAAAAGATTAAACTCAAACATGGCAACATTTTTCTTAAATATTGCTACAACAATGTTGACTGATTAATTTGTATTTTCCTTACTCATTTTTCTTTTTTATTGACACAATATCCCAAACGCTCTCCATAGGTTTTAGCATTTTGGTCACTAAAATCTGTCAGTTGTGGGGATACAGGGAGGGAATGGAAATGATGTACAGGTGGCCAAATATATTATTGAATTGGACAACATTTCACCTGCAACATAAAAGTCCGACACATATTGTACCACACCCAAGGAGTCCTCTGGGATTTCAATACTGTACACTTTTATATTATGATGTTGATTATGACTATATATTGTGTACCTCTATTAGTGACATACAAAACCTGCATATTTCTCCAAAGACGTTATGGAAAAAGAACGCAGACACAGCTCAGGTCAGCTGCCATGAGCGCTACAAGCGAAACGGAAGAAGCCACAAACATTTCTGTTGAGTACTGGTTGTATTCTACAAGTGGCAACTATCGGTATATGCCTGGACTCAGTAAATCCAAGCACAAAAGCTTTTTCTTACAATGAAAACATCCAGGCATGGCTAAAATCTCCTTAATCCTTTGTGTTATGGTCCGGTCTAATCAAATCAAATGTTCACTTATGAGCCATCATTTCTAAAGGTATCCTTGGCACAAAAACACTATGCATTATTGAAAGCACATCATGCCCACAGTGTAACATGGTGGTGGCAGTGCTATGCTCTGGGATTTTTTTCCAGATGAAGTTGAGATGAACCACTAGAGGTACTGGAAGTTCAGCCACAAAACAGGAGTAAACGTTATTTTAGGGTTAGGTAGTTATTTTAGGTAGTTGAATTTTCTTCAACTACTTTCACTCCACAATTCATCACTTGTGGGACTATACAAATAGGGAATGTATGAGTGACTTGTAATTTCCAAGGGTAGGTGGAAATGTGCAGTTTCACTAACCTGTGGTGTAATAAGGTGAGCGGGAGGACCACAGTCACTGTGACATCAGAGTAGGTGGTTCCTTGGCACATTGTGACATGGGATAACATGGCGTGATTGCAGGACAGGAAGAAACGACTTCAAAGCCCCTCTTCAGTCTGTTCATCACACCTTAGTGGTGACAATGACATTAACAAACTCCAAAGAGTGATCCACAATCTGTGATCATCAAAATCAAAAGTGAGGCAAAAAGAGTGTGTCCGTAGCAAGGGTTGAGGTCCAGATATGTGTTTTGGGCAAGGCAGGTATGGGTTTTGGGCAAGGCATGTTTGATCCAAAGAAGTGAATGTGATCAGACATGGAGAAATGCTGTGGTATTGGGGGCAAAATTAAGACTATTGCCCGTCCAGCGGTAGCTACTTCCCTGCCACAGTTGACTATATCCATTCTTAAGCCAGCTACTGATCTGATTAATGATAGGCTGGCACCAGCCTGGAATGCTTGTCACAAGCCTCTTCAATGCTAATGCGAGTGAGTGGTCTCCCTTTCAATTATCATTAATCAGATCAGTAGCTGGCCTCGGACTTGATATAGTCCTCTGTGGCAGGGAAGTAACCACTGCTGGGTGTGCAATACTCTCAATTTTGGCACTAAAACTGCACCATACAGGGAGTCAAATTATAGCTAGGGAAGAACACTGGAAAACTTCTCCCACTAGGCTTTCGATAATCTGAAGGGAAGCCAGGAGACTGATAGGAGCATAAATAGCAGAGAGCCCAGGTGAAGACGGAGGGTGTAATGCCTGTATTATATCTTAATAGACATAAAATATGAGGGGACTCCACAAGGTTGTTTTCATGACTTTACTCTCCAGCATCAATGTACAACAACAACTGTTAGTGAACAACGCATCGCAGAGTACCTTGCGCAGATGTCTCTTAAAGAAACATTAACGTAAGTTCCAAACATTACATTTCACCCTCTTAAAGATAAAGTTCAACTTCTTATCAGTGAATTAAATTTATGTTTTTCTTACCTCTGACCCCAAACGTCAGGACAATGAACATTGCTATTGTATTTGAAAAACTCCAAAACATTGGGTAATCATATGATATTAAAAACAGTAAATTTTCCATTTGAACCAATCAATCTTCTTTCACCCCAACTGAAAATCATCAATATAACCAACAACCAATCTACCAGAGCTAGTTACCCTGGACCCTGGTGTAAGATGTCCTGGTGCCAAAGCAGGGGACTCATTGCTGGCCATCTCAGAGTCCACAGTCTTTGAATTTGTTGCAACAGGCTTCACATTTTCTGCTGGGCCCTACGGGGTATGGTCGACAGGTGGCGCCTATTTCTTCTGTAACACTCACCTTGTGCAGTCTCCGCTATATACAACCTGGGTGTGGAACTGGCACATTGAACAATGGCTGGCATTTCCTACTTTTTCTGACCATCTAGTGTTGCGAGTACAGGGTCCCCTGGTCTCATAGGTGGCAGGCACTGCACTCCATTTCTGCGGTTGTAGAAGAGTGCTTGCTTCTGTTTGAATGACACATCAGCATGCCGGATTTTGTCCAAATCAGGCCAACCTGGTTTTAAAGTGTCCTGTAGAACTGGCAGTGAGGTTTGGATTCATCTGCCTGTCAGTAATTCAACCGGGCAGACTCCAGTGGTAGAGTTGGGGGTGGCCCTGTACATCTTGAGGGCCAGTAAGGAGTAATCATGTCTCTAAATGGTCTTTGCAATCTGGACAGCCTGCTCCACATGTCCATTGCTTTGAGGGAGGTGTGGTGATGATGTGACATGGTCATGGTCATATTCTTTACTAAAGTCCTTTATTTTTGCAGAGGCTAGCTGTGGTTCATTGTCACTAACTAACACCTCTGGGAAACCATATAGTGCAAAAGTAGCCTTAAGCCTAAATACAACCTGGCTGCTAGTTGTTTTGGGTATTTCTATGAATCTGGAAAAGTAGTCAGAGATCACAAAGTAGTTTTGCTTTTTGAACTCACACAGATCTACTACTACTTTCTACCATGGCCTTGATAGCAGTACACTTCGAAGTAAAGGCTCTTTTCTATGTGCATGCCTATTCTCTGTACAGTGTTGACATTGTTTGACTTTTCTGGTACTATCTAGTCTCCTTTTGGGCCACCGTACGGACTGTAAAGCTCTCTCTCTGCACATAGTGATGCCCTGGTGCTCATCATGGATTCTGTCTAGAACCATCTCTCATATTTACAAGAACCACAATATGACTCCAATTAGGACGTTGTTCAGGTCCTTGCTTTTAATCAGAGGAACAAGGGGCTTGTGGTCAGTCACCAGTCTGAATTTGTCATGTCCAAATAGGTACTTTTCGAAACTTTCACATGCCCAGACGCTGGCCAGGCACTCCTATTCAATTTGAGTGTAACTGGTCTCTGTGTCACTGAGTCGATGCGTGGGCCAGGTCTATAACTGCCTGCATCTGCTGAAACTACAGTAGGCTTGTCAGTGTCATAAAAAACAAGAACTAGGGCCGTGGCCAGTAACGCTTTGAGCTTTGAGGCTATAGTGCATCTCAACTGTATCGAATCCAAGGTAAAATAAAAAGGAAAGCACTTGCTTAGTAGATCAAAATATATGATAAAAAAACTCCTTTCTAACACATTTACTAGAACATTTACTAGTACTCGTATCGGTACTCGCTATCAGCAAGTACTTAAATGTACTATAATTTTGACAATTGTGGCTTACAGTTTATGAAAACCCCAAATTCAACATATCAGAAAATTAGAATATTACATGATATCAATGAAACAAGGACTTTAAATAGAGAAATATCTGACATCTGTAAAGTATAAACATGCAATTATATACTCAGTACTTGTTCTGGGCGCCTTTTGCATCAATTACTGTCTCAGTGCAGTGTGGCATTGATGCTTTCAGCCTGTGGCACTGCTGAGGCATTATGGAAGATTAGGATGCTTCAAAAGCAGCCTTAAGCACTTCTGCATTTTTTTGGTCTTATGTTTCTCATTCTTCTCTTTGCAATGCCCCATAGATTCTCTATGGGGTTCAGGTCAGGCGAGTCTGCTTGCCAATCAAGCGCAGTAATCCCATGGTCATTGAACCAGGTTTTGGTACTTTTGGAAGTGTGGGCAGGTGCCAAGTCCTGCTGGAAAATTAAGTCAGCATTTCCATGAAGCTCATCTGCGGAAGGAAGAAGGAAGAGCTCCAAAATGTCCTTGCTGATGGCCACGTTGACTCTGGACTTAATAAAGCACAGTGGACCAACACCAGCAGATGACATGGCTCCCCAAATCAACACAGACTGTGGAAACGTCACACTGGACTTCAAGCATTTGGACTGTGTTGCTCTCCATTCTTCCTCCAGACTCTAGGACCTCGGTTTCCAAATGAGATGCAAAATTTGCTGTTCTTTTTTTCCTTAGCTCAGGTTAGACGCTTCTCGCGTCATTTCAAATCAAATCAAATCAAACTTTATTTATAAAGCACATTTCATACAAAATAGTATCTCAAAGTGATTTACAGATTAAAGTGACCCCACATATCCTACCCGGACAAAAACATGATGACAGTTGTTTGATGACAGTTATTTGTTGTTCAGGAGTGGCTTGACTAGAGTAATACGACATTTGAGGCCCGTGTCCAGAATTAGTTTGTGTGTGGTGGCTCCAAGCCTCAGTCCGCTCCTTCTGAAGGTCCCCAAAACGTTGAATGGCCTTTTCCCAACAATCCTCTCCAGCCTGCTGCTTTTGCACATTTTTCTTTCACACTTTTCCCTTCCACATAACTTTCTATTAATGTGCTTTGACATTGCACTTTGGGAACATCCAACAGTTAAATGCTCAGGAGCCCTTTGTAGGTGTTTTGGATTAATTAGCTGATCAGAGTGTGACACTTTGAGCCTAAAATATTAAACCTTTTCACAATATTCTAATTTTCTGAGATTTTGAACTTGGGGTTTTCATAAGCTGTAAGCCATAATCATCAAAATTATAACACATAAAGGCTTGAGATATCTTGGTTTGCATGTAATGAGTATACATCATATATTAGTTTCACTTTTAAAGTTGAATTACTTCAACAAATTATACATTCCAGGTTCTCAAACCTTTTTAGTTTTGACATTCTTCACCCTCACAGATGTTTTTGTTTTTCTGTTGAATTACACAGGTATGTAAAAATAAAATACGGAGATTTTGTATTAACATTTCAACCTAAATTTAACAATTTAACAGGTGTGCGTACACTTCTAAAATCTATTGAACATATCAATTCTTTACAACTTTCTGATTGATGTGTTTGCTGAAGCTTTTTCTGCATCCTCTGTCAATTATCCTTGATGATAAGTCAAATTCTCACAGGTAATATTTTCCATCAGTTCTTAAATCTCATCAAATCAGTCTAGAAATCAGTCAAGCATATAATACAAAAACCAATGCAAAAAGTGATGTATCCATACCCAGTAGGAAAACTTGGGAAGACATTTGTGTAGTTTGTGTAGTTCTGATAACTCACTTTGGAGAAATTTGTCAGCCAAGAACAATTTGTACCAGAGTACGTAATAATGGTAATTCTTAGCCCAGTCTTTTAGGTTCAAATATTCCTTTTATTCCTTACATCCGGTTATTCCTCATTAAGTATTTATTGAAAATGACAGAAGACTCTCTTGTGCGACCTCTGCAGCCTCCGGGGAACCCCAGGCAAGATGGGAACATCCTGTGAGTACAGCTAGATTTACAGCTTTTCTTCCTCTCTTTGGTTGGTGTTTAACTGGCGCTTTGGTGAGGACGTTTGCACACACACAGAAACACACAACCGTTGGGGTCCCATGTGGTCATGGAGCTTCCATTTGGTCTGTATGGCACAAGGTGTGCAGAATAGACTTGCATAGCACTGCTTAATATGATGCAGTGGATTTGTTCAAAGCTACAAGCTGTCAAGGTTACCAAAAAAAGAAAAAAGAAACGGTGCTTGTGTTCAGTCCATGTACAGGGTGTGTTTCTACATGCAAATCTCATCGTGATGCATCTCATGACCCCCATTCTCACTGGTGAGTTTCATGTGATTGTTTACAGGATAAATAATGATCTTAATGTTCCTCATTTATGAGTAAGGGTATTTTGAGTTGGTTCATTACATGACGTTGATAAATGAAAGATATCATATTTTGCAGAGTGTGTCATCAAGTTTATTTGGCTATTTTAAGCCCATGGGAAGATTATTAGTCAATAAGGATTGTGCTTTACATATGACCAGAACCATTTCTTTAATGCTTTCTCTTTCTGTAACAACTAATAGTTTATGCATTTGTGAAGGGCTGTCAGAATATTCAGTCATTCACTAATAGTGTTTTGATTATTTTTTAATTTTTTAACCAATATTAAACTTTTTATTTTTATTTTATTTAACAGAAAGCCCCAGGTTCTTACCTGACGATGCATGGACGGATGGCTGGAAAGTTCCACAATGAGAAGGTTTGTAAACTGTACTTAAAAACCCCCAACATTATTTGAAACAAATTTTAGAGAGTTTGTTTGAATAGAGAAATCATTTTCTAAAGCTATTCAGTAGACCTCAGAAGGTCACTAGAGGATGAATAAATTTTTTGTGGCATCTCTGATTTTTGTAAATCCAGCAGCGCTGCAGGTCTCTTTGTTCCCTGTTTCTTCTCTTGCATCACAAATACCTCCTGTGTTTTTTTCATGCAAGTTAAACAGACTGCTCTAGATCTTCAAAATAAGATACTTTTGCTCTAGCAGTTATATACAAAAATATACTTCAGTTTAGTTCAGGGGTGTCAAACTCTAGTCTTTGAGGGCCGGTGTCATGCAACATTTAGATGTGTTCCTTGTCCAACACCTAAATCAAATGGTTAAATTGTCTCCTCAGCAGTTAAGGGGTCCTGCTGAAGAACTAATTATTTGATTCAGGTGTGTTAAAACACTGACATGTCTAAAAGATGGAGGACACCAGACCACCAGAGTTTGGACTGGATTTTGACACATGTGGTCCAGTTGGACCTTCCCCTATATGAATCAAATGATGCCTCATAAAAATGGGCAAACTACCTCAGCACAGACTGACGTGTTTTGCTCAGGAAAACTGTTTTAGTAGCAGATTTGCTTCTGAAAGATACTGATAAAAATGTTCCCATGTTGGATTGGATATACCAGGGGAGGAGGGGTGGTGGTCTGCTGCAGCCATGTGTGTAAAATGAATCCAAGCCAGTGTTACAAAACCACAGCTCACTGGAATTGCTCGAGGCTTAATGCTTACAACTGCTGCAATTGAGCTGCAAATGATGATGAGAGAGGATTTGTGTGCATTTGCTCTCAAAGTCCAACTGACCGTGGCTGATTACGCACAGAAGATACTGGGCTGACGTCAGAGAGTGAGCTGCTGATGCAGATGCAGATGCAGACACACACACACACAGCATCCTTACTTGAATCATGTCCCTTTCTGTGTTTTTTTTTCTTTGTAGTGACTGAGATCAGAGGGAGTGAATCACAGGTAAAGACTATGAGGGTAGAATGATGGTAGAAACAAGTGAGGGAGAATATAAGATTAAGTTTCGAAGCTGCTACTGGCTTTGTGAGGAGATGATGACGCAGGCAACCCTCTCCACTGCTCTCAGTAAATGCGAATGTGCTTGTCATTCAGATCCACGGTTCTGTGTTTGTCAGAAAATTGTCTGCAGTGAAAGCAAGAGATTAAAAAGTAGTATTCAAGAAGCTCCTGGAATAACTGTATATATATGTGTCTTGTACAAGCAGGTAATATTTCGTTATATTTCAAATGCCAAAAGGCACCTTAAACAGTTTTCTTGTATTAAAACCACCTAGATACTGATAGATACTCCCACAATAACTCAAGATTCATAACAGCTCCAAATGGCCCTATTAATAAATCATGATAAGCTGACGGTGATGTACGGCATCCATCAAGATGGGGTCACTGAGTTTGCTTCCTATGGATTTAGCGCCTGCCGAGCCCACCCCCTCCCGACCGGACCCCACCCTGCTTATGAATGCTCCCTGTGACATTATATCCCTTACCCAGGATTCCAGGGCATTCTCTGTGACCAGAGCGAGGCAATGAATCAAAGCATGGACGGAGATGGACCCAGGGGGAGCGAGACCTTGTGACCCACTTCCTGTCACCACGGGCCTGCAACACAGTTTTCAGCTAGTGAGAGTGATGTAACTGACTCTATGAGGGTTTTGTGTTAGTCCGCTTGAATTGGCAGGATGCAGAATTTAAGAGAGAGCAAGGTCATGGATAAATGTTGCATCCAAATAAAGAGCTGTGAAAAAGTATTTGACCCCTTACAGATATATTTTGGGGTTTTTGTCACAGTGTTTAAAAAGTCATCCGGCTAATGTTAATATCTGACAAAAATAATCGGGGTAATCCTAAGAAAAAAATATTTCTGAATCACAGGACCAAACTTTCCAAGCAAATTTTGCTCTATGTGAAAATGCAATTGTTCACATTGTTAAATCAGGAATTCGAAGATTTGCATTGTTTTTGTTCCGTTTTAATAGCCACTCCCAGGCCTGATTACTGCCTGACCTGTAAAATCAAAAAGACAGAACCCATCTCACAACATGAATAGGCTACAAGATCTCAGAAAGCAACAGATCGTCCTTCAATCTGAGTAAATTCAAGTACAGATGAGCAACAAGTCAGTGACATCTTGGTGGCCAAGAGTGTGTCCTACAGGAAATCTGTAAGGAGCAAATACTTTTTCAGACAGCAATGGAGGGTCCAACTGATGCACTTCATGTAAATGCATCTGAAACGTTTCTTTGTCATACCAACTTATCGTTATCAGGAATAAATACCTCAGAATTTACATTGCCCTATCTGGCAACACAAATGTCATCTGTTATGGAAAAACCACATTTTATCTCTGTGTTTACGTTCCCAGAGTAACATCTCCAGAGAGAATCCACTACTACTTTGCATTGAAAACAAGGATGTCAACCTCACGTTCTAATCAGTTGATTTTTCATTAAAAAAATATTTTGATCAAACTACAGATGAAACATGTGATTCAACTATATGACACATGCATGTCATTTTTGATCATGATACCACTGCTCCAACACACTGCCATTAACACTACTGATCTTAATGTGATGTGAACGCTAAAGATAGGGCCATCCTTTATACAGGCGCCCTGCAGGTCAACAGAGCGACCCCTGACCCTCGACCTCCGATTCTGAACTGCCCGTGGGTCATGCCCAGGTCTTCTCACAGCGTACTTAAGTAATTTTTTTAATTTTCTTCAGGAGGAAATTATAAGGATTTAATTGTTTGCTGACGCCACCCCCATGATTGCTGCCTCACACACACTCAGGTTAACGGCTGACACATCAACACACTTCAACATGTTGTGGTCTCAGGAGACCATATGAGGAGAGGCAGAACTCGGCAGGTCTAAAATTCACTGATTACCTCGAGATTTCCCTTAGGACACTTGGATTAAGAATGTCTCCTATGACTCTGTCTTTCACATAATGTATTACATCACTTGATCTTAATTCATATAAAAATGAAAATTTATGCAGGACACATTTTGTCCCATTTTTTTTTATTTAGTACCATTTGTGTTTTATTTAATTCAATTCAATTCAATTATATTCAATTCAATTCAGTTTATTTACAGTGGCTTGCAAAAGTATTCGGCCCCCTTGAACCTTTCCACATTTTGTCACATTACAGCCACAAACATGAATCAATTTTATTGGAATTCCAGGTGAAAGACCAATACAAAGTGGTGTACACATGAGAAGTGGAACGAAAATCATACATGATTCCAAACATTTTTTACAAATAAATAACTGAAAAGTGGGGTGTGCGTAATTATTCACCCCCCTTTGGTCTGAGTGCAGTCAGTTGCCCATAGACATTGCCTGATGAGTGCTAATGACTAAATAGAGTGCACCTGTGTGTAATCTAATGTCAGTACAAATACAGCTGCCCTGTGACGGCCTCAGAGGTTGTCTAGGAGAATGTTGGGAGCAACAACACCATGAAGTCCAAAGAACACACCAGACAGGTCAGGGATAAAGTTATTGAGAAATTTAAAGCAGGCTTAGGCTACAAAAAGATTTCCCAAGCCTTGAACATCCCACGGAGCACTGTTCAAGCGATCGTTCAGAAATGGAGGGAGTATGGCACAACTGTAGACCTACCAAGACAAGGCCGTCCACCTAAACTCACAGGCCGAACAAGGAGAGCGCTGATCAGAAATGCAGCCAAGAGGCCCATGGTGACTCTGGACGAGCTGCAGAGATCTACAGCTCAGGTGGGGGAATCTGTCCATAGGACAACTATTAGTGGTGCACTGCACAAAGTTCGCCTTTATGGAAGAGTGGCAAGAAGAAAGCCATTGTTAAAAGAAAACCATAAGAAGTCCCGTTTGCAGTTTGCCACAAGCCATGTGGGGGACACAGCAAACATGTGGAAGAAGGTGCTCTGGTCAGATGAGACCAAAATTGAACTTTTTGGCCAACTAACACTGCACATCACACTGAACACACCATCCCCACTGTCAAATATGGTGGTGGCAGCATCATGCTCTGGGGGTGCTTCTCTTCAGCAGGGACAGGGAAGCCGGTCAGAGTTGATGGGAAGATGGATGGAGCCAAATACAGGGCAATCTTGGAAGAAAACCTCTTGGAGTCTGCAAAAGACTTGAGACTGGGGCGGAGGTTCACCTTCCAGCAGGACAACGACCCTAAACATAAAGCCAGGGCAACAATGGAATGGTTTAAAACAAAACATATCCATGTGTTAGAATGGCCCAGTCAAAGTCCAGATATAAATCCAATCGAGAATCTGTGGCAAGATCTGAAAAGTGCTGTTCACAAACGCTGTCCATCTAATCTGACTGAGCTGGAGCTGTTTTGCAAAGAAGAATGGGCAAGAATTTCAGTCTTTAGATGTGCAAAGCTGATAGAGACATACCCTAAAAGACTGGCAGCTGGAATTGCAGCAAAAGGTGGTTCTGCAAAGTATTGACTCAGGGGGCTGAATAATTATGCACACCCCACTTTTCACTTATTTATTTGTAAAAAATGTTTGGAATCATGTATGATTTTCGTTCCACTTCTCACGTGTACACCACTTTGTTTTGGTCTTTCACGTGGAATTCCAGTAAAATTGATTCATGTTTGTGGCTGTAATGTGACAAAATGTGGAAAAGTTCAAGGGGGCCGAATACTTTTGCAAGGCACTGTATATAGCGCCAATTCACGACAGATGTCATCTCAAGGCACTTAACAAGAAGTTAATATTGCTGATCCTAATAAAAATCCGAGTTGTCAAAAGAATTATAAAAACTCTAAATGAAGATAAGACTATTGAGTGAAAAACGATGTGCACCCATTAGATAACTTGTAGAACCATCTTTATAATGAATCACCTGAAGTAGTGGCTTTCTGTGGGAATTTGTCTCTCAACTGTTGTGAAGAAACTTTGGCCCACTCTTTTTCAAAGAGTTCAGCTGTCAGACAGGTGGCTTCACATTTGTCTTCAGAGTTCTTTGGTATGCAGATGAGTTCAAGTTCAACTCAGTGACTACAGAGTCTCCAGGTTAGAAGGGTGAAACACGAGCACAAATCATCAGCTTTCTGCTTTACTTGACAAGATGTGCTGATATTTGATTTTCTCTAAAAATGGCGCTCTCTCTAAAAGTCAAACATCTTTTTTCTGGTCTCACCTTTCCAAAGGTGGTCCATTGACTCCATATTTGTTTTTTCCAGCATAACACAAAAATAGAAACTCAGATTTGAGTCATTCCAAAAAGGTGAGGAGTTGTATTAGCGTCTTGCTGTGCTCATAAGTTCAGTCTCATTGACCTTTGACCTGTAAAACCATAAATCACAAGGGGGGTTAGAGTAAAGTTAGAGCTGACCTCAGTTTCTCTCAGTCTTGATTTATTTTTAGCCTTTTCATGAGGGCGTACTTCAACGCTGCAGGGAATGTGTGAATGCTGGCAATCAGAGCCTTGACAGTAATGAAGTAGGGCATAATTAAAGTGACAGAGTTTGTTTTACTCAATCTGGTCATGTCCTTGACTCTTGACTTTTATTTCCTATTGGATTGGTCTTGTGTCTCTGTGATTATGGGGTAACTGAAAGACAACAAAAACAAAACAGTGTACTCCTTATGACAGAAGTCAGCCTTGTTTACCTCACTGCCAGTTCACAACTTCCCAATAAATGTTCAGGTTTTGACCTGAAGGCTGAAAACATTACTTTGGTGACCTAGCTGCCCAATACATCATTTACCTTCATTTTTAACCAGACTTACAAAAAGAACGTGTGGTTTTAGTTTTTGCATCGCTGACATACATTGATAACTCTGAAGAAAACAATAATCAAATATGTTCAAATATCTTACTACCTTACTGCAATTATGAGGCAACAGGAAGGTTGTACATCAATCAGTCCTCAGCTACAGAAGGATACCACACAAAAGTATCCAACCGTCTGTGCACAGGAGTTTTCAAGTCCTGCTGAAAATTCTCAATTCGATTTGGGTCCAGACTTTGACTGGGCCCTTCCAATGCATAAATATTTGTTCATTTAAACCGTTCCATTCTAGCTCTGGCTCTATGTTTAGGGTTGTTTTCATGCTAAAAGTTAAACCTCCACGCCAACTTCCTGTCCTTCGTGCTCTCTAACAGGTTTGTTTTAACTTAGCTACATCTTAAGCTTCATCCATTTTTCCATTCAGTCTGATCAGCTTCCCTGTCCCTGCTAAACAAAACCATCACTACAGCATAATACTGCAACCACCATGTTTCACCATGTGGGTGGTGTGTTCAGGGTCACAGGCATTGTTAGTTTACAACCACACACTTAATGTAGGACAAAATGTTACCTTTTTTTCCATCTGCCCCTTGCGGCTTTTTCGACATGTTTAATCTGTCCTCACCATAGCTTTAAATGTGACTTCCTTTGGCCTTCCATAAAGGTCTGTTTTGTGGAATTCAAGAGTAATAGTAATTAGGTCAAAAGACTTTCACATCTGAGCTATGGATCTCCACAGCTCCTCCAGAGTAAACATGGGCATCTTAACTATTTATTTTTATATTTGCATCCACATTATTTACTATAATCAGAATTTTTTTTTTTGCAGATGCTCGTCTCACTTTCCTCCCACCTTACAATTATGATACGTTGTGATGGCCAGTCACATAAAATCCCAGGAAGTAAAATTTAAAATAGTTTCATGGGTTCAAATACCTTTGTTAGGCAATTTACTTTAGAATTCAGCTAAGCTATGTAGGGTGAGGTTTCCAGGTACATTTCAAAGTCATAGATGCAATGTTCCCTTACCATGAGGATTGAACCTAAATCAGTCAGAGTTACGGATCAAGTGTACTGAGCTTGTTTGCTCTCCTATCAACATCTCTCCTGTCTGGTTGTTTAAAGACAAAAATCACTGAAACCATTACAAATGATAAAAAAGCACACTCACATGCACACGTGCATAAATGTGGTTTTACGGTGGCGTCTTACGCACACCTACGCCCATAACTGCTGGAAATCTCCATCCTCAGCATGCTGGAAATCTTGTCGTTCTCCCCTCTTCCTGAGCTGTGATATGATTGGCTGTGGCATGGGTGAGGCTCACTGCAGAGGCAGCAGAACAAGAGGAGGGGGGCTTCCCCCGCTTTGCACGTCTCACTATCGCTAAGCCAGCCACCCACATACAGATACGCACGGACAGACGCAGGGAATCCCTCCTTTTTACATCTAAGCACATGTCGTGTTTTCAGTCACAAGCTGCCGGTAAATTATTCATGGCAAAGCCAGAATGGGATGAGCCGCAGCCCACAGGTTGCGATGAGGTGATCTGACTCATCTCTGCACTCGTCACTGTTTTTTGGAGATTTTGACCCAGTTTAACACTCTCAGAGGCAGAGTTTGGGATGTGCTAACTGGCAAAAGGAAAATTCCCACCACTGGGTTATTATTAGAGATGTGTTAGGTTTAACACCGATGCACAGTTATACCTTCACAGGGTAAGAAGATCCACTCTAGCTTACAGCTGTTGAGTGCAAACCTTAAAGGTCAGATTTCACTACGCACGTATGTGTCTAAATTAGCCTGTGATTGCTGCAAGACTGGCAAGAGGGAACCCCTAGTGGACAGAAAGAGCCTTAGCAGAAAGTGTCTCTAGCTCATGTGAGATATTCAGCATGTGTGCTTAGAGGGAATCCACACAGTGATGGTGGGAAGAAAGGGCACAATGACCTTTAACATGATTTGTGTCCTCTAGACAAAATCTAGGAAAAGAATTAAGGTGTCAGAAGCTGTGATCAAATATCACAAATCAAGGTCATTGATCATGCTACTATCAGAAGGATTTTATGAGGGTCACTGAGGACAGAATAAAAAAGGTTACAGAGTCTCTGGGCAGTTAGAATTTTATGTTGTTTTATCGCTTTAAAAAGGTGATCAAATGAAGACACATTTTGCTGCAATAAAATAGCTGACACCAGACAGTGTCGTGTTAATACTGCCCATGCTTCACTGACATGCATTAATACTACTTCTCATAAGTCGTTCTTTTCATTGTTTCTTGCCAAAAAGAAAGATAATGATAATAATTAATCTGCACTTTGTGGATCCTGCAACTTGAAATCCAACTACAGTGCAAGCTTACTAATAATAACTTAGCTGTAACATGTATGGTGATTCCCTTATATGGTGAAGCAGCCACACAGTCAGGGAGCTCTGGTGGTTATCCCATGGCCAACAGTTATGGATGACATCAGTGTCACGCTGCCCCACTAAAAAGGCCAGGGTGCTCTAGTTCACTCTCTGTGAACATTGTACCTCTTCTTTATTGGCTCTTTATGTACAGGTGGTATAGGCCAGCCTACATCTCTTCCAAAGGTCTCATTATCACCAGCTTCCCAGAAACAGTCACAAGACCGGCAGCATGGATCTGGCACTATTAAGAGCAACGGCATGGCCTCGCTGCAAATGTTACATTAAGGAATGTGAGGAATGATGGTGAACAATGTGAGAGACTCGTGGATCCTGTCAGTTCTGATAAGATCGTGTGAGACGTTCTGGCTCCAAGTGGCTCTTTTTAGGGCTGATGATCGCAGTGATATGTGTGTATGTGTGGTCACGGTGACTTCCCGTCAGCTGACATGAGGATTGACCATCAATGAGATTATGTACACAGTCAGCTGCTCCTCAGATTCTATTTTAAGAGCCACACTTACAGTATGACTGTCTGACAGGACATTTAAGGCCTTTCACTTCTGTTAAAAGTGAAAATGAGCTATTCTCAGTAAGTAGAAAATCTATTTTGGCTTAATAGAAGAAAAAAGTTCCGATTTCTCACATTTCACATTCAGAGAATGGTTTGTTGGAATAGGCGTTATATCTTTAGAAGTACTCAGATACAGACTCACTGGCCACTTTTTTAAGTACACTTTTTCAGTTGCTTGGTAACCCAAATCCCATGGCAGCAATTCAATGCATTTGAGCACCTAGGTGTAAGGAAGATGACTTGCTGAAGTTCAAGCTGAGCATTAGAATGGTGGCGAAATGTGATATAGGTGACTTAAAATGTGGCTTTACTGTTGGTTCCCAACACAGTGAGGGGTAAGCTCCTTTTAGGAGCCAGTCCCTAGTGGATGAGGGGGGAACTGCAATTTCTGTCACATGAGCATTGGCGTTACATTTGTCCAGCGGAGTTTGCACCATGGTTCGAAATGGGCTGGTCTGCATATTTCTCTAACTGGTGATTTATTGAGATTTTCACATACAACCATCTCTTGGAAACTGCCGTGGACTACATTTTCTTGCTGATGTCAGAGGTCAGAAGAGAACAGACACATCACCATTTAAAGAAAATCATCTCTGACAGCACAACAAGTTAAACCTGGAACCAGATGGGCTACAATAGCAGAAGACTATACCTGGTGCAGTTCCTATCAGCTAACAACAGTGAACCAAGGCTGTAATTCACAGAGGCTCAGCAAAATGAACAATAATGGGTTAGAAAAAGGTTGTTTTTTCTAAGAAATCTTGATATCAGCTTCAGTGAAAGCATGGATCCATCACTCTTGGTCTGTAAATGATGTGGGAAATCTTTTTGGTACAGATTCTTCCCCCCCTACTCTAGGTTGAGGAATTGTAACCACCCCAGCCAACCAGAGTATTTTCCTTTACCAAACCCATCCCTTAATGACCAAAACACACCCGTCTTCCGATGGCTACTTTTATCAGGTGACTTGTTTCATGTTTGTTACAATAACTTCAGTGTAATGGACTTCACAGTCACCACATCTTTCAGACATCTTGTTGAGTCTTTAATGCAAAGAAGTGAAGGTAGTTCAAAAGGTAAAAGGGCCCCAACATGGTACAAGTAATATCTAACTGACAATGTGACAGATAAACATAGTGCTGAGGTTGACTAGTACTGATGTCTGTACACCTTCTTATTGGGGTTTATTATTATATATTATAGCAAAAGGACAAACACATCAGTCTGAACCAAAGGGAGGGAGAAACAACTTTGAATTGTAAGCAGTATTTACTTTAAAAGTCTGTCAGAGCTTGACATGCTGTTATGTGTTTATGAGTAGGGTAAATTAACTTGAGTAAACACATTTTCAACAGAGGAAAGCCACTGCTGAAACTTCTGACCCCCCCCCCCCACCTGGTGGTGGTTGAATGATATACGGTCATGGGAAAATTAACATTTCTTTAACCGATAGTGTAGTCATGGGAAAATTCAAGTGAAGCCAATGATTCAGGGGCTAGTGGGATCATCTTTGGCAGCACTAACATAAATACTTTTTGTGTAAGACTCAATCAGTCTGTTACATCATTATTGAGAAATTTATGACCCCTACTTCTTTCTTTCTTGACAAGTTCATTGAGATTTGAAGGTATTCATTTCTGCACAGCTGTCTCAGGTTCCTAGCAAGTTATTTCAATCAAGCTGATGTCTGGAATTTGGAATATTTTAACAATGTTATTCTTTTCTTTTTGTGGTTTGTGTTGCAGATTAACTAGTTTTAGCTAAGCTTTAGCGACGGACAGATGTCCTCATCTTTATCTCAATCAGTCATTTCAAGGTGCCTATGGAAAAACAATCCCAAAATCTTCATGCCTCCACCATCATGCTTGATATTTGAGTGTGAGGTGTTTGTGCTGATAATAATAATAATATAATGGATTGCATTTATATAGCGCTTTTCAAGACTCTCAAAGTGCTTTACAACTCCATTATTCATTCACTCTCACACACTGGTGGAAGCAAGCTATGATTATAGCCACAGCTGCCCTGGGGCAGACTGACGAGGCTGGCGAGGCTGCCATTTCGTGCCATTGGCCCTTCTGGCCAGTAAGCAAGGTAGGTGAAGTGTCTTGCCCAAGGACCCAACAACATGTAGCAGGTGGAAGCTGGAATCAAACCCACAATTTCTGGGTTGCAGGCTGACAACTCTACCACTGAGCTACAGCCGCCCATGCTGGATGCTGGATGTAGGCTTTCTCCTGAATTTCTCCTGAATAGGAATACTATAGTTTGTTAAACCATCAAAAGCCAACTTAATGCATCAAACTCCCCTGCAGCTCTCTCCTACATGGGCGAGAGTTTCAAATTTAAGGAAACATGCCAGATAGTGAAGGAAATGCACTATTTTATTTGCCTGTAGACAAAAAAGAAGAAGCAATCAAATATGGCAAGATAGTTCCGTGTGCCCATATCTGTGCCTCATCCTCTCTTTTTAATTAGCTGTTGGCAGCACCTGTATGTTGTTAAATTGGTAATCCATTTACACTACACAATTGCATTTGACTGAGTAAGACTGGGGTCAGATTGGGTCTGTACCCCTTACACAATATCAGTGGTTTTTACTAACTAAGCAATGTCTCCAACAGAGGCAGAGCCAAACATTTTATACACCATTTTATAAAGGGTTGTTAAGCATGTGGGCTGGTGTTTTAAGTTGTGTTCGACAAGCATAACTTTATATAAGAAAACAAATTATATCACATACATGTGACACATTAATATTAGATTATTAATTAAGCAACAAGAGAGAACAGAACCAGGCCTGTATCTAGACACCAGGACTAAACCACAATTCAACCAAACCCAAAACTGATCCAGGATTGAAACAGGACTGTAACAGTTCTAAATCAGGACTACTTCAGGACTGAACCAAGACAAAACCAAAATCAAAGCTAGATGATAGTAGCACTGAAAATCCAAACCTATTTATTGTGGCAGGATGAGACTGTATCTTCGAGGCTTGAGTTTTGCAAACCTATCAATGACATTTTCAGGATCAATATTATTCAAGTATTCTTTTTCAGGTGTGTTTTGGTGTTCTCTGTCTTTCCTGATTTCCCCTGACCTATCTGAATGATCAGAACGAGAGTCATTACTATTTAATGATACCATCTATATTTGTCTCTCTGAGTTACTAGTGTTGTGTGATAGGTAGGATTTGGCTATGAATAATTATGAATAATTGCTTAGGGCAATTATAAAGATTAATAATTTTATATAAAAATTACCAAGTTTAGGGGCACCATCCTGGTGGATTTCCGAAATACAGTAGCCAAATTGTTCAGTCTCAGTTTATGTTTATGATTACCAGTCTGATAAGGCTGAGATAATTAAACAAATGAAGGAATAAGTTCTTACTCTGTGGACATTAATTGTACGCATCACTCCAAGTAATCCCAGACAACCTCTCTTTAAGTTAAGGGGACTTTATTTCAAAAATATAAAATCCCATCTATTCTAAAGTATGCAAAAACTACTACAGATCTTAGACAAAAATAATAGGTGAACATTAAACACAATTAACATGAAAGGAAATCAGTGAGAATAGCTGAGGGGGGGCCCTCACTCCAGGGGGCTCAAATCACAGATAGCCTAGAAGACAAAGTCATAAATCTTAGTTCTGTGCCAAGATGGAGGGGAGCACATGTAGTGTAAGGAGACAAAGGGCCATAAACTAGCTTTGGCTAAAATGGACAGAGCACAGAGAGGAAAGGAGAGGAAGGACAAAGAAAGAAAGGCGTGATCTGCTCAGGATAAAACAAACAGTTTCAAACACAGCAATTACAGCTCCAACGTATGCTTGCGGCGACGCAAAAATTAGCAAACAGGTACAGCGCTTAAAAACACTTTAACCAACAATGAACGAGATCTAATTCGTTAAAACTCTATTTTCCCTATTTATCTCCGCCCAGACACAATATTGGTATAAATGAACCGGTTCAGTCCTATTTTGCTTTGAAGGAGGTCCAGTCCACTAGGAGGAGAGCGAATTGTGTCCGTAGTTGAGCAAGAAAAGGGAGAGTAATAAAAAAAAAACCTGTACAGGATTTAAGGACTGTGTGGCCCAAATGCAGGCTGGATGGCCTGCAGGTCGACGTCTAGTGAACTGTCTTGGAACAGTTCTGATATAGCGCACTCTGGTTATGCAAACAGAGTAAGCACTTTGAAGCTTTGAAATGAGTTCTTCCCCGGTCCAGCGGGTCAGAACAAAAAAAGAATCTTCACCGGTGAGATGTCCTATGTTGAGCCATAGTTTCTCTCTGAAACTTCTGGCGAGAACAGTTTGAAAGTGGGCGCAACTACTCTTTATAGCCCCCTTTGGCCGTGATGTCATCGCCGATATCACCGTGGGTGGTCACGGACCAATAGGAGTGTGTTGGGGATCACTGCTAGGATTGCTTGGAAATGTGGTCTGCTAAGTCCATCTTTGAAATAGCTCCCAGACATCCAAAAGTCTGTTCAGTTCATCTTATGAGAAATGGGATCACAACACTAGTTTGTATCATATTATTTTTTTATTCTGCCAAAGAACTGCACTATTTATATAACTATTTGTGCAAAAAAGCTTGCATGACCTATTAAATATAGAATTAGAAAAATTACAAACCTCCCTGGGCTGCCCCTCCCTGGGCTGCCACATTATCGTGGTGGAGGGGTTTGACTGTCCCAATGATCCTAGGAGCTATGTTGTCGGGGGGCTTTTTGCTCCTGGTAGGGTCACCCATGGCAATTTGGTTCTAGGTGAGGGATCAGACAAAGTGCAGCCAAAAAGACCCCTATGATGAACAAGATAAATAGATCCAGTGTTCCCTCGCCCGGACGAGGGCCACCGGGGCCCCCCTCTGGAGCCAGGCCTGGAGGCGGGGCACATTGGCGAGCGCCTGGTGGCCGGGCCTTTACCCATGGGGCCTGGTCGGGCTTAGCCCGGAGAGGTTACATGGGTCCCCCTTCCCATGAGCTCTGTGGGAGGGGCCATAGGGGTCGGGTGCTGTGCAGGATGGGCGGCGGCCGAAGGCGGGGTCCTTGGCGGTATACTTGTTGCCCCCCATCTCGGCGCCTGTACATTGGGGTTTACCCGGTGAACGAAAGGGTAGCCTCCCTCCGCCTACGGGTGGGGGGACGGGTCCTGACTGTTGTTGGTGCTTGCGCGCCAAACGGCAGATCAGATTACCTACCCTTTTTGGAGTCTTTGGAGGGGGTGCTGGAGAGTGCTCCTCCCGGGGACTCCCTTGTTCTGCTGGGGGACTTCAACACTCACATGGGAAATGACAGTGAGACCTGGAGGGGTGTGGTTGGGTAGAACGGCCCCCCCGAGCTGAACTCGAGTGGTGTCTTGTTATTGGACTTCTGTGCTTGTCATGGATTGTCCATAACAAACACCATGTTCAAGTATAAAGGTGTCCATATGTGCACTTGGCACCAGGACACCCTAGGCCGCGGCTCGATGATCGACTTGGTTGTCGTCTCATCTGATCTGCGGCCGCATGTTCTGGACACTCGGGTGAAGAGAGGGGCTGAGCTGTCCACTGACCACTACCTTGTGATGAGTCGGCTCTGATGGTGGGGGAGGACGCCGGACAGACCTGGAAGGCCCAAACGTGTTGTGAGGGTCTGCTGGGAACATCTGGCAGTCTCCTGTCAGAAGGAGCTTCAACTCACATCTCCGGCAGAACTTTGAACACGTCCTGGGGGAGACGGGGGACATTGAGTCCAAGTGGACCATGTTCCGCGCCTCAATTGTTGAGGCGGCTGACCGGAGCTGTGGCAGCAAGGTGGTCGGTGCCTGTCGCAGCGGCAACCCCCGAACCCGCTGGTGGACACCGGCGGTAAGGGATGCTGTCAGGCTGAAGAAGAAGTCCTATCGGGTCTTTTTGGCTTGTGGGACCCCTGAAGCAGCTGATTGGTACCGGCAGGCCAAGCGGAGTGCGGCTCGGATGTTGGCGGAGGCAAAAACTCGTGGGTGGGAGGAGAACGACTTCCGTACAGCTTCGAAGCGATTCTGGTCCACCATCCAGCGTCTCGGGGGGGGGGGGGGGAAGCAGTCTGCCACCAACACTGTTTACAGTGGAGATGGTGTGCTGCTGACCTCGACGCGGGATGTTTTGGGCCGGTGGATGGAATACTTCGAAGACCTCCTCAATCCCACTGGCACGCCTTCCAATCTGGAAGCAGGGTTTGGGGACTTTGGGTCGGGCTCTCCATTCTCTGGTGCTGAGGTCACTGAGGTCGTTAAAAAGCTCCTCGGTGGCAGGGCTCCGGGGGTGGATGAGGTTCGGCCGGAGTTCCTCAAGGCCCTGGATGTTGTGAGTCTGTGTTGGTTAACACAGCCCCACATCTAATTAATTACTAATTAATTAACTAATTATTTATTTTCATCTTCTACGATAAGTCTTGATCGCTCAATGCATTACGCTTGAAAGAAACAACAACAGCTAGCTAGTTTTAGATTCTGCAATATTGCGTGGACATCGGGGGCAGTTCCCTTGGATTGGCAGACCGAGGTGGTGATCCCCCTGTTTAAAAAGGGGGACCACAGAGTGTGTTCCAACTACAGGGGGATCACACTTCATAGCCTCCCTGGTAAGGTCTATTCACGAATGAGGGAAAAATGGAGCGGGAGATCGATAGACAGATTGGTAGGGCATCTGCAGTTATGCGGGCGCTGTACCGGTCTGTCGTGGTGAAGAGAGAGCTAAGCCGAAAGGCGAAGCTCTCGATTTACCGGTCAATCTACGTTCCTACCCTCATCTATGGTCACGAACTCTGGGTGGTGACCGAAAGAACGAGATACAAGCAGCTGAAATGAGTTTCCTCCGTAGAGTGTCTGGGCTCTCACTTGAGAAGCTCAGTTAACCAGAGGGGGCTAAGAGTAGAGCTGCTGCTCCTCCACATCGAGCGGAGTCAGTTGAGGTGGCTTGGGTATCTGGTCAGGATGCCTCCTGGACGCCTCCCTGGTGAGGTGTTTCGGGCACGTCCCACCGGGAGGAGGCCCAGGGGAAGGCCCAGGACACGCTCTAGGGACTATGTTTCTCTGTCTTTTTCACCTGGCTCTTGTTCCATCTCTGTTTTGTCCTCATTCTCCTCTCCCTCTCTGTTCCTCTCTCTCCCTCTCTGTGCTAGCAATCAAGCCAAACATCAAGAACATCAAATATACAGTTGAAACCAGATATTTACATACACTTCAGATAAAAACATGTTTTTACTGTCAAACATAAATTCAGACTAAACGTTTATTTTTTTTAGATTAATAAATATTCAAAAGATTATTTGTTAAAATTAAGTATAAAGAGAGTATTTTTATGTATTTTTTAATGGCAAATTGCACCCAAATTGTATTTAAAATTGAGCCACACTTGTGTAGGGCCACAATTCTTTTCCTGATGTCTTGGTTGATTGCTCTTGATTTTCCCAAGTCAAAGAAAGAGGCTCTGTGTTTTGGGGGTGCCTTAATATGCATCCAGTGGTGTGCCACCAATTAAATCAAATGGACTCTATTAACCAATCAGAAGCTTCTTAAGATCAGAATGGAATCATCTGGAGTTTCCTTTTTGATTAAAGATAAACTTTTGATAAACTTAACGAATACTCCTGACTTTGATTAAAGAGCTAAAAAATAAATACATAACTCTCTCTCTTTATTCTGACATTTAACTAATTCAAAAAATATGTCAATATTTATTTAGCTAAAACAAAAAAAAGTTTACTCTAATTTAAGGTTTAACAGTAAAGAAATTTTTTTTTTTCTTTTTTCCCTGAAGTATATGTAAGTATCTGGTTTCAACTGTGAAGATAATACTGTATTGAAATTCCTATTGTTTTGCATAGAAATATAATGAACGGCATATAAAGCATGATATAATAAAATTTACCTGAGATTTTTCTTTGAAAAAAAGCCCCCTCCCTCACATGCGTACGTGCTGGGCACAAACACATACAGTGGCGCTAGTACCTGAACTCGGATCATACCAAAATTAGGGGGAATTTACGACTGTGTGCTATGTGCTTCTAATATTGTGTGTAGTTTTTGTTTTACACAGTTGTCAGTCAGACATTTTAGTGTGAAAAAAAAACACTCCAAAAGACCCAGGGCTTCTGAAAAAACAACCGAGCTTAAGCCCAATAAGCCACCCCCCGCTCCACCGATGGTTTCCAACCAGACCGGTGAGGTCTTCCCCATTTTTGAAATTGTGGGTAAAAGTGTGTGTGTTGAAGTGTGTGAATTTTCAGACACTCAGCTTCGTTTTTCTGTACATGCTATAGTGTTTTCAATGCAGCACAGCTAGCAGGTGCAGGAAGTCAGAAAATATTTAATAATTCAAAGAGAATCTGCTTTGAAAATAACACACAAGTGTACAGGAAAGTTGATTGTCAGTTGATCTATTTTGCAACCATTTAGCAACCCTTCATCCAAAAAGAAATATAGCTTAGTTCCCAACATGGGGTCTCCATAACGCTTTAACTTTGGGGCCAAAACTGTGTAAATAAATGATATTTTTAACAGATCCAAAGTACTGAAACTCATACTATTTGCAGACGACACAAATGTATTCTACAGTAGTGATGATTATAATGAGCTCGTAAATACGGTAAACAGGGAACTAAATACATAAAAAAAGTGGATGGACACAAAGAAATTATCCTTGAATATAAATAAAACTAAGATAATGATGTTTGGTAATCGCAACATAATGTTTGAACAGAAAATAAGTATTGATGGTACCCAAATTGAAATTGTGAGTGAGAATAAACTTTTGGGAGTAATAATTGACAGTAAATTGTCATGGAAACCCCATGTCAGACACATAAAAACAAGAATCTCCAAAAGCCTCTCAATTATAAATAAAGCAAAACTATACCTTGATCAAAATGCACTCTGTACTTTATACTGCACCTTGGTGCTACCATACCTTACGTTGTTGAAGTGTGGGGAAATACTTACCAGAAGACAATTAATCCTCTGATCCTATTACAGAAAAGAGCAGTCTGTATCATTCACAAGGTTGGTTTTCTAGAACATACTCATATTCTTTTTACGCAGTCAAAGTTGCTAAAATTTGATGATCTTGTAAATTATAATACATCAATAGTCCCATAAAAGCATTTAACAAATAATTACGGCCTAACCTACAACGTTTTTTTTTAAACTCATAACTTGAGAGGTTTTGGATATTTTTCATTACCGAGAGCTCAAACCACTCGTAAAACTTTTTGAGTGTCTGTATGCAGAGTGAAACTGTGGAACAAACTGGACTTGCAACAAAAGCAATGGCAAACTATTCATCCATTTAAACTGTTATATAAACATCGGGTCTGGTGAAAATATAGAGATGAGGGTCTTTAATTTAAATTGCTGTTGTACTCTGTCTCATAGTGTCAACATGTGCTCAATGTTTCCTTACCATCTTTGTTATATTGTCAATTACCATCATTGGTATATTGTCCATTACCATTGTTGGTATTGTTCATTCTCCTTACATTGTTTGTATAAATTGTTGTTACA
The DNA here is from genome assembly GCA_963556495.2 of Valencia hispanica. NCBI lineage: Eukaryota > Metazoa > Chordata > Actinopteri > Cyprinodontiformes > Valenciidae > Valencia > Valencia hispanica. The sequence goes on along the minus strand of OY747709.1, from coordinate 10,933,656 downwards.
ATGTAATAATTACTTGTTACCTGTGGTAATGCCACCATGATATAACATTTGTAAAATATACCTTGATAAAAGTCACAGTGAAGCTCAATGTATTAATGACTGATGGGGAAATGGGGGTGGGATTAAATAAATTGTGTTTTTCCCACTCCCTTTCAGGCAGAATTTGATCGTCATGTTTACATACTGTATATTCTGTTTTGCACTATATGACTTAACTATATTTTAACTACCTTGTACTTTTCTCTACCATTGCCTGAAATAAACGAATAAATGAATGAATGAAATGAACTTTTTGCAAATAATACTCACCAAGACAGATGGTCCTCTGCCATTGAGGTGGGATTTGCAGGCTGGGTTATCCATCTTTGGCATTTTTAACCGATCATCCACAACTGGAACATTATGTTGTACCTTAATGGAGTGGCCCTAACTGTAAATTGGCTTTGATGGAGTGTGGTTCATATTAGTGCAGTATGATGATTAACTGACAGTCTAACCTAAAATTAGGTAGTAAACACTGCACATTAGACATATGCTATTGTTTGGTTGTACAGCTTCAATATGCTTAAAGAGGCTTTGGTAATGTGGTTTATTGTAGTTTTTAAGAGAAATGTCCATGCAGGTTATGTTTAGAATAGTTCTGGCATTGTACTGAATGTGTGTTTTGCTAAACATACAGCTGTGATGTGAACTGGATGGATCTATTAAAATGTAACGGCTCATTTAGGTTTTGTATCAGTGGTGCTTTTGCCTTTAATTACATTCAATTACATTTATTAGACAAGCTCAGTTTCATGTAATTGTTAGAAGGTAATTAGGCATTTTCACATGTACTGTATGCAAACTCAGCTTAAATAAACACCTTTGGATGTTATTGTAGAGATATCTGAACTTGTATAGCACTTTTCTAGTCAAGCTGACCACTCAAAATGCTTTACACTGGAGCCACATTCACCCATTCGTACTCACAAACGTGCAAACATTTACACACCGATATGCAGATGGGTAGGCATTTGGGGTTCAGTGCCTTGCCCATGGGCACATCGACATGTGACAGGCGGAAGCTGAAATTGAACCTACAGACGTCCTATTACAAGCCAACTACTCTACCTAGAGAGCTGCAGAACATATACCTCATGATTTTCCCAGAAAATATCTGACATTGCTTGATAGTTTGTCTTTGGTCAGGAGAAAGCAAGTAGGTCATTTTAGCTTGTGACCAGATATTTTTACAATTTATTTTACAAACAGTTATTTAGTCAACAATTCCACAGTGTAAACCTGGCTTTAAGCTTAGCTCGGTGAGATTAAAAAATAATAATTTTTGAATATAAATATTACATACATAATAGGCTTTTCCTTTTTTAAAAATATTTCTATCCCATTATGGCAGAATTGCGAGGGGACCTTTTTCAGTGCAGATTGAGTGTGTGCATAGTGTTGCATGAGGTTGAGATACACTGGCCTATTGCTTCATCAGTACATTAATACATTGCCTTCTACCACACAATGGTAGAGTTTTAAACAATCTTATGGTTCTGAAGCTTTATTACACATTTCTCCTAATGAGGTGCGCTTTGCAATATAGTAATAGTGGACATGAATGTTGCACTGATGTTATTTTGTGATAACCAAAGTTTTACATCTGTGATCTTGAAATTTCTGACCAGATTTGGTGAATTCAGAGATGAGCTGATAACATTTACAAACATTATTTTATGATTATCATGAGGATGCAAAGGACGCTACATCTCTCAGATATCCTTTGTTGTTTACTGGGATCAGAGGTCAGAGTTAGACACTGCAGCTTTTCTTGGACATAAGAGGTCATTTACAGGGTTAAAATCGGTGACCTGACATTGGTGTACAATCTCCTAAAAACATTCAGAACAAACGTCCCTGTTATGAAATCCCTCCCAAAGCCTGCAAACAAAACACTGGAGACACAGTCATTCCATCACATGTTCATCAGAGCACATGCAGGGCAGCAAGAGATAAAACGTGATGACAGATTTGTCATGGCTGTCAATGCTCAGAGAGAGCCATCTTTGTTGTTGATTTAGGTAATAATGAAATGGTCTGAATGTATCCTGTCATACAGAGTAGAAGAAGTTCAGGAGGACAACATCTGGCAAGGTTTATGAATGTGGGAGAACAAGCAAGGTGTGCCTCAGCTGAAACTGTTGAGTTAAATTACTGTTGAGAAAAAAATTAAATATCTCAATGACACTCAAATGTTTTTTTTATCTTTCATGCACCTTAATTCTCAAAAAAGTTACCTTTAAATGCTTCATAAAATAATCTGAAATTTGTCTCAGGCTTTTCATATTAGCCTCAAACAAAGTAGCTTAAAAAAGGATTCATACATCTTGAACCTTTCCACAAGTTCTCTGACAAAGTCGGGCAAACTGTGAAATGATACGAAAAGAATGGATCCATTTAATTAAAAAGAAAATCAGAAAGGTGTGGCATGTCAGTTATCCCGAGTTTGTATTTTCAGCTTTAAATCACTAAGGGAACTCCATCCACCAGCTTTGCATATTATGCATAGAGACTTACGTTTATGCCTATTCTTCTTTGCAAAACAGCTAAAGTTCAGGTAAGCTGCACACGGTGTGTCTGTGAGCATCCATGCATTAATCTATTGTCTATACCCGCTTGTGGGATTCTGCAGCACCTCTTCAACCTTAGCCTAACTCAGGAGAAGGTTCCAGTGTTGTGGAAGACATCCTGCCTTGTTCCAATACCAAAGAGAACTCACCCATCAGTCATCAATGACTATAGACCTGTTGCCCTGATCCCACATCATGAAGGTCCTGGAGAGACTCCTGTTGGCACCCCTGAGTAAGCAAACAAGAACGTATCAGGACCCACTGCAGTTTGCTTATCGCTGTGGAGTTGGAGTTGAAGATGCCATCATCCACCTTCTTCAACCAACCCACTGTCATCTGGACAAAGCAGGCAGCACTGTGAGGATCATGTTCTTTGATTGCTCCAGTGCATTTAACACAATTCAGCCTGATTTGCTTTGTCAGAAACTCCTGAAGACACAGGTGGAGCCCTCAACAATCGCCTGGATCAATGACTACCTGACCAACAGACCACAATTTGTGAGACTGAAGAGTTGTGTGTCAAACCAAGTAGTCAGCAGCACAGGAGCACCACAGGGGACCGTACTCTCACCATTCCTTTTTACTCTGTACACCTCAGACTTCCAGTACAAATCAGAGACCTGTCATCTGCAGAAATACTCAGATGACTCTGCAATTGTCGGGTGTATCAGAGATGGACAAGAAGCTTATTACATAGAGCTGGTGGACTGCTTTGTGACATGGTGTGGAAACAATTGTCTCACCTTGAATGTGAACAAAACAAAGGAGATGATTGTAGATTTCAGAAGTCAAAAACTGTTTCCATCATGGGAGAAGAAGTGGAGGTGGTTGAGGAGCATAAATACCTCGGAGTTCACCTTGACAACAATCTGGACTGGAGCCGCAATAGTGAAACCGTCTACAAGAAGGGACAGAGCAGACTATACTTCTTGAGGAAGCTTAGGTCCTTCAAGGTTTGCAGCAAGATGCTGGAGATCTTCTACAAGTCTGTTGTGGAGAGTGTAATCTCTTCAGTCATCATCTGTTGGGGTAGCAGCATCAGAGTCAGGGATTTAAATAGGCTAAAAAACCTGATAAAGAAGGCTGGTTCTGTTCTTGGGACAACAGTGGAACATCTGGAGATGATGATGCAAAGAAGGATTCTTCACAAAATCAAATAAATTATGGACAACCCTGAGCATCCTCTTCATGAGACAGTCATACAACAACAGAGCGTCTTCAATCGGAGGCTTCTTCAGTTTCACTGCAATACAGACCGCTACAGGAAATCCTTCCTGCCCACAGCCATCATCATCTACAACAACTCCTTAAAGAATTATTTATATGAGCTATACCAACACTTAACTTCCCTCTGGGATCAATAAAGTAGTTTTGAATTGAATTTTTGAATTGAATTCTCTGTGCAGGATTGTGGGGGAGTTGGTTTCTAATCTCTAGAGGAGATTGGCCCAGAAGCAGTGTACACAGGTTGCAACACAGAGGACGCTAGAGTAAATGGAGAGAACCCATGCTTGTGCAAGGAGCACATGCAAAATCAATCAACGCTATCAACTGTGCCACCATGCAGCACATCTGTGAACATGTGTTTTCAGTATTTGTCACAGATTCTCCTGGCTTTGTCTGCATGGGCATGCTTTGATCTATACCATGTCATTGTAGCTTTGGCTCTGTGTTAAGGACTGTAGTGCCGATGAAAGTTAAATGCGCCCTCTAACATCTTACACTGTATTTACTTTCTAAAATCTTTCCATCCACTCTAACCAGCTTTCCTGTTAACGCTGAAGAAAAGCAACCCCACTAAATGATGCTACAAACACCATGTTTTACTTTGGGGATGGTGTGTGCTACATTATTCCTGTGCCTCCTACATGACTTCTAACATACCTCAAACAGGACTTCAAATGACTGTCTTTTAACAATTACTTTCTTTTTGCATCGCTTCAATAAAGCCCAGATATGCGGAGCGTATGACTTAGTGTTGGGTTTAGATACTCTCCCACCTGAGATGTGAATCTCTCCAGCTCCTCCTGAGTTACCACATGCCACTTACCTGATTCTTTGATTAATGTTCTGCTTATACAGCTTGTCAGTCTAGGTGGATGGCCTTGGTAGGTTTGCGCATGTTGGATCAAACAGAGCTCTATGAGATGTTCAAAACTAGGGATATTGTTTTATAGCCTAAGTCTAGTTCAGACTTCAAGGGAGAAACCACTGTTGTGTTCTTTGGTCTTCATGATGCTGTTTGTTCACTAATCTTCTCTAACAAACCTCAGAGGCCAGCATTTATAGGAGTATAAGATTAAAGGGGGTTAAATACAGTTTGATTGAGGATTTTTCAGATATATACTTGTAAACATGTTTGAAAAGCATGGCGTATAATATCGGGAACAGTATGTTTGACCAGAGATTGTGCTCTAAAGAACTCAAAGTGAATAAAAAAACTTGGTCAGAAGATGATCATAGACTGTACCAGCGCTGGTTAGATACTGTATCTGATTGTATAAGTATATAACCGTACAGAAATTATTGCTTCTCATGTGAGTTTAGACCAAAATAATCAATGGCATTTGTAATCTAGGTGTGTCATTGGTCAGTTAACACATTTAGATAAGGGTGAAATAAGCCCTATATGAGCTGGGTTTGTATTGCAGGTGATGATGGCAGAATGTAGCCAGGTGTGTGTTAACATTACTGTTCTCTTGTGTTTTCCTTCACAGAAAGTCTAACAGGTGGCTTCTTCCATTCGTGACCCAATAAAGGAGTGCAAACAGATGTATTAGCCTATGGGAGGATATAAATCTGCACAGCTTTAGCAAACAACAGATTTGCTCAGTAAAAAAAAAAAATGTTTTTTTCATATATAACTGTGGAGATTATCTAAACACGGTAGGTAACTAGTTATTTCCCCTTGCAGTGCTGTCAGGTTGTTCTGCAGCCAATGTTTCTGGGACAAAGTTATCAAGAGTCACATTTCTTAAGTTTGGAGGCAAAAGTAGAAACCCAAATTTCTTCAGTAGCTGCTGGTCTGCAGCAACAAGGCTGGTATAATAACCAGAATAACTCAGAAAGTTTTCCGGTAATGTGACCTGCAGGTCTTACAACTGCAGGGCAGAACAAGAACAAGCCTCAACATATGGTTAGATAAGCAGCACAACCACGTGAACCCACAAGAAATAACCCCAACCTTTCAGTCAAAAGGAAAAGCACTGTGGCTGCTGAGAGGCCTGTAGCAATTTGTTGATTAGCAGCACTTCCAGTTATTCCGTATGTAGAGAAGAGCATATTGTTTTACATACAAGACCGCTGCAAAATGAGCAGTTCTTGTAAACGAGTAAGGTCAGCCCAGGGCTCAGGTCACATGCAAAGAGTGATGGATTCAAAGGTTATCTTTGTTTATTGACTGACACGACCACAGCTTGACTCGTGTGGGTCCAGATACACGTGCACATACATTAACAGGATCATTGTGGAGAAATGAATGGACCCTGTTTGCATAGAGACTTGCAGTCATAAGAGAAATTTTAAACTCTTACTGACAAACTGAAGCTAGGGGTTAAATTTTATTTACCAAGAGATGAGACTGAGACAGTTTTCCCACATAAATTATTAGTTTTCTTTTAACACAGGAATTTGGACTGAAGGTGGCAAGTTCCAGGCTGAGGTCTTTCAACATGGTCTTTGCATGTTCTCACCGTGCATGCATGCATCCAACCATGCAAGCATGGATTGATGGATGGATAACATTGCAGCTGTTCCAATAACAAATAATGTTTTTATTATTCATTCTAACTTATTTAGAAGCTCCTATTTTTGACTGTTATCACACCTCTATATAAACATTGTAAGATGAATTCAAAATGACTTGAGACCAAAATGTAAACCTGTCCTGTTTAGTTCGTCGAGGTCTTGTGGAAGATTTTATCTATGTAGTGATAGTATAAATATTTAGTGTCTTAATCATAAAACAGATTCCACAGTCCTGCAGTTGGAGCCATTTTAAGAATTTGGCATGTGTGTGAATCTTAATGTGTGCAGACTGAGTGTCTGCATAGTGTAGCAGGAGGTTGAGAGACATTGGGTTATTGTGGAAACCTTTGGGAAGCACTATGCTGTGGCAGCCTGGCTAAGCTGGAGTTTTCTAAATATTCTAAAAAAGTACATTTCTAAACCAAATAACATTTGCAAAATGTGTTTCCCTTATTAATATTTAAGGTATTTTCTACAGCATATCAAGCTTGGGAAAATAACACCTTGACATGATTGGGGCTTATAAAGTTCAGTGGTAGAGTTGTCAGCCTGCAACCCAGAAATTGTGGGTTCGATCCCTGCTTCCCCCTGCTACATGTCATTGTGTCCTTGGGCAAGACACTTCACCTGCCCCAGCCAACTGGTGTTGGCCAGAGGGGCCAACCGATGGCGTGATATGGCAGCCTCTGTCTGCCCCAGGGCAGCTGTGGCTATAATCATCGCTTGCTTCCAGCAGTGTGTGAATGTGAGCAAGAAATAAATAATGGAGTTGTAAACCGCTTTGAGGGTCTCAAAAAGCACTACATAAATGCAAGCCATTATTATTATAATAAGGAAATGTGTTTGTGAAGACTGTGAACTGTAAATCGATTCTTTTTTAAAAGATAACTAATTTGGATATGACAGCTACATTTTCTACAATGCACAATTTATACCTTTTGCTACAATATGATTAGTAGAACCAGGTTAGTAGAGCACATCAACCCTTCTAAAGTCCTTACTAGTTTATAAATCATTGAATAGCTTAGCACCAAACTATGTTGAAGATCTACTGTTACTATGCCATCCCACCAGAACACTCAGGTCCTCAGATTCCAGTCTAGTAAACATCCCTAGAATTAGAACCAAACATGGAGAAGCAGCTTTCAGTTTCTATGCTTTTCTAATCTGGAAAAAAACTTCAAGACAAATGCAAAGCTGCGGAAACACTGAGTTCTTTTAAATCACAACTAAAAACTCATTTGTTTAGAGCTGCCTTTGAGCAATGTTTTCATGTATCATATGTTTTGTGTGTGCTTCTTGCTTTATTGCTGTTTTTACTTATATGCCTTTACTGTGTATTACTGCTATTCTTATTTCCCCCCCTAATCCTGTAAAGCACCTTGAATTACCCTGTTGTTGAAAGTGTGCTATACAAATAAAATGGCCTTGCTTTGCTTTGCCTAAAAAACGCGTCTTGCAATTATGACTGGGAGTAGGGGTAGAGTTTTTGGCCTGCGACCCAGAAATCATGGGTTTGATTTTTACTTTCGCCTGGTAAGTTGGAAAGTCTGCATCAACGGGGCCCAACCTCACGCCAATGACTGACGCAATCTGCTGGGATTCCTTAAATAGGAAACTTTTTAACTGATTGGAATGTTTGTATAAATGTATTGAAATGACTTCTTGTTAAGTGCCTTGAGATGAGATCTGTTGTGAATTGGCGCTATATAAATAAACTGAATTGAAATTGAAATTGAATTGAATTGAATTGAATTGGTACGTGTTGTTGTGTCCTTGGGCAAGACACCTACCCACCTAATGGTGTTGGCAAGAGGGGCTGATGGCGCGACATGGCAGCCTCGCTTCTGTCAGTCTGCCCCAGGGCAGCTGTGGCTACAATCCCAGCTTGCTTCAACCAGTGCTTGAATGTGAGAGTGAATGAATGATAGAGTTGTAAAGAGCTTTGAGGGTCTCGAAAAGCGCTATATAAATGCAAGCCATTATTATTATTATTATAAATATATTAAGTTAAGTATAAAATGAGACAATACCCAAAACGATCTAAAAAATGTTTACAGTATGTACAATAACATATTTCTGTAACTGAAGGAAAAGGAAATATAATATTCATTTTTTCAGTAAGTTATTTACTTTAATCGTGGACATTTTTTGATGCATTGTAATTTTATTATTTGCATTTACCTTTGAAGATGTTCAAAACTCAAGTTATTCAGATAAATACAGTTTGATTGAACTGTCAATATTTTCAATTGGGTCTCTTTTCTTTATGTTTCCAAAGCTATATAACTATTTTAACTATTTAGTTCATTGATGTCACAAACAAGATTTTTGGTTGTTTGATTTTTATCTTAGCCAAAAAGAATAGTTATGGATAGACTCACCTCAGTAATAATCTGCAGTATGAATATCTATCGTTTGTTAATTACAGTGTTCAGCAAAACAACAACAACAAGGGATTTTACACTTAAGATTTCATTATTATTATTTATCTAAGATAAGTAAATGTTAGCCTCTGTCTTTGTCTATATTTGTGCCCTCACACACGAGGAGACACAAAGACCCCCTCCGTCTCAAATATCCCCCCCCGGGTGCTCTCCCCACATTGTCGCAGCCATTGAGAAGGCGGGTCCTGTGCAGACATTCGTGGGTTCAACGAGTGCATGTAAAGGAGGGGCGCAAGCGGGGGGTTGATTTGAGTGGTTTAGTGGCCTTGGGGGCAGGGATGTGGGGGGTTGGTCAGGCTGGAAGATATTTGAGGGTGTATTCCTCGACTGCAAACGCCAGGGTGTGTGTTTTTACTGTGTGTGTGTGGTCAGCAAAGCCGCTGAGCTAATAAGTTAGTCAAGCGTCAACCAAACTACGAACTAGGGAGGATGCTCTGCAAAGTGTGTTTGTGTGTGTTTTGTTTAAAAAGTCAGACAGTGCAGGTGCTGCGTAAGCTGCTCCTGTGTGCCAATTATACAACAGAGAGAAGCTTCGCCAAAGTCAGTGCAGAGGCAGGCTCTTCTTCCTCTTCATTACCTCCCCCCAGCCACACCTTCTCCTCTCCTTCCTCCACCCTGCTAATTGCCCATCTTCTATTCAGCATGCAAAATGCAGAGATGCACATACAGACATGCACATATAAACACACACCCTATACATACTGAACCCCCCACTTCGTCCAGGGCAGGCAAAATCACACGCCGTGTGTCAGTTTTCCTCTCCATCTTTCAGCTCATTATCAGATGAGGTTTAACTGTTGGAGGACTGCATGATAGAGTGTAGGTCTGGGATGCATTGCAGGTAAAAAAAAGAAAAGAAAAAAACACAGCAGCACCACTACCACCTTCATTAGCACTTCACTCAGGCGAGAGGAACACAAGCATGTGCATTTTATTTCAGAGATTACCAGTTTACATGTGCACACATAAACGCTCACCAATCACAGCTAGTGAGAGGCTGTCACAACTTTTTACACATATAACCTCATGTTGTTTTATCACTTCAGATGGCCTAATTGGATTTATTTTCCATTGAAAGGTTGTAAAGAACAAATATTTCATTTTAATTGCCTATATGTCAGTAACAAAGCTGAATTATAATAAGACTAAATCTCATTAAAAAATAATATGTTTCTGAGGAGGAATATGTTAATGTCATGTTCTCAGTACATTAGGTCCTCTTCTATTCCTAATTTATTTATATTTCTATTTGAGGCATTTTCTTGTTTCTTGGCTTGAAAGGAAAGCTACTTGTAAATAAAAGATGATTTCTAATTATTATTTTTTACAGTGTAATATGTGTTGTCATCCATTATCACCGTATCGATCCTGTTGGTGAAACCTATACTAACCCTGCAGAACAGTGGTTCTGGAACATTTTATAACAAGTAAGCCTACCATTTCATTAAAAAGTCAGTTTTACAAGTATGTCCATATAAACATGTTAGACCATTAGAACCACATCTGTTTAGTCGAAGGATGCAGTGGCTTTGTATTTAAAGACCTCAGAAGCAAAAGTAAACAGAAATGTCCCTGAAGACAGGAAGTTGGAACTTTTCACTGGCTCAAAATCCAAATTGGTTACCATCCATTCACAAACTGTCCAGCAAAACTGTTACAACTATCACTCCTTGCTGAGAAATACGTTGCTATTAGTTTATAATTCTAATAATAGTTAGCAAGCTTCACCAAGCACATATACTGGCAAATGTTATAAGTTGGAAGTGACATAATTAGGTACTAGGGACAAGCAATTTCTTCAAACTTTGTTTTCAACTTTGGTTTTCAACATTTACATCACTTCACTTTTGCTTTAGTAGCTTCTGTTTGAGACCCACCAGAGGTACTTCTACCACAGTTTGAGAACAATGACTAAAAACGTTCTTTCCCGTATCAATTTTATGCCAACAACATGTTTATTAAGATAGATTCTATAGGACAACATGTGTGACTGATGTAGTGAGATACAAATCAGAATTCCAGATTAAATGCAACTATCACATTGGATTTTGATGGAAATTAAAGAAAAACTTCAAATGTTGCAAATTGGACTTAAACCTTCACAGGTCCTTCCACTTTATTTCTCCAGGCTGTAACTCAACTCTCAAGTATGACCAGGGTGAACCAATAGGTTGAACAAAAACCCCTTCATGGTCAACAGTTCTGTCAAAGTAAGGAAGACGCTCAGACAGTTTCTTTTCAATTCAATTCAATTCAGTTTATTTATATAGCGCCAATTCACAACAGATGTCATCTCAAGGCACTTAACAAGAAGTCATTTCAATACATTTGTACAAACATTCCAATCAGTTAAAAAGTTTCCTATTTAAGGAATCCCAGCAGATTGCGTCAGTCATTGGCGTGAGGTTGGGCCCCGTTCATGCAGACTTTCCAACCACAGCAATCCTTCAGCAATCCCTCATACTGAGCAAGCATGTAGCGACGGTGGAGAGGAAAAACTCCCCTTTAACAGGAAGAAACCTCCAACAGCACCAGGCTCAGTAGGAGCGGCCATCTGCCTGGGGGTTTGAGAAGACAGAGCAGAAACACAGAAGGAACAGAAGAGCTGATATAAGAGAACTTTCTATGTTACAGAAAGTAAAAAGTTGATAACAGGAAACAGTGGATGTTCAGTTACTGGGAGGATCATCCCAGTCGATGCCCCCCGTCCAACAGGGCATTGCAGCCAAGCAGGATACCAGACCAGGTATATCTTCTATGGAGAGAAAAACACTGAGAGAAAACAAAGTTAACAGTCGAAATAACAGAATGTACTGTAATACAACTGGAGAGTAGTAGGAGAAAAGAAAGTAGCATAGTGAAGAAAATTGGTAAGTCTGTCCTCCAGCAGTCTAAGCCTATAGCAGCATAACTACAGAGATAGCTCAGGATGATCTAAGCCACTCTAACTATAAGCTTTATCAAAAAGGAAAGTTTTAAGCCTGGCCTTAAAAGTAAACAGAGTGTCTGCCTCACGGACTAAAGCTGGGAGCTGGTTCCACAGGAGAGGAGCCTGATAACTAAAATATCTGCCTCCCATTCTACTTTTAGAAATCCTAGGAACTACAAGTAAACCTGCAGTCTGAGAGCAAAGGGCTCTGTTAGGAACATATGGAACAATTAGATCTCTGATGTATGATGGAGCTTGATTATTAAGGGCTTTGTATGTAAGAAGAAGGATCTTAAATTCTATTCTGGATTTAACAGGGAGCCAATGAAGGGAAGCTAAAACAGGAGAAATGTGATCTCTCTTTTTAATATTCATCAGAACTCTTGCTGCCGCATTCTGGATCAACTGAAGGCTTTTAATGGCATTTTGTGGACTACCTGATAGTAAAGAATTACAGTAGTCCAGTCTAATGATTCTACCAATTGGAAGCATATATATGGTGAAAAGAATTGGTCCAAGCACAGAACCCTGTGGAACTCCACAAGTAACCCTTGAGAGTGAAGATGATTTATTATTTAGATGAACAAACTGGAATCTGTCAGACAAATATGATTTAAACCAGCCTAGTGCTGTTCCTTTGATCCCTGCAACATCTTCAAGCCTTTCCAAGAGAATATTATGATCGACTGTGTCAAAAGCAGCACTGAGATCTAACAAAACCAGAACAGACACCAGTCCATTATCTGAGGCCATGAGAATATCATTAGTAGCCTTCACCAGTGCTGTTTCAGTGCTATGATGAGCTCTAAAACCTGACTGAAACTCTTCAAACAGCTCGTTACTGTTTAAATGCTCACAGACTTCATTAGCAACAATTTTCTCAAGGACTTTGGATAAGAAAAGAAGGTTAGATATAGGTCTGTAATTTACTAAGTCATGTTGATCAAGGGAAGGTTTCTTGAGTAAAGGTTTGATTACAGCTATTTTAAATTCCTGTGCTATGTATCCGTTTACTAAGGATATATTCATCATATCCAAAATGGGGCCAGGAACCAAAGGGAACACTTCTTTAAATAATTTGGTTGGAATTGGGTCCAACATACAAGTTGAAGGTTTAGATGAGGCTAATATTTTTGATAATTCCGAAAGCTCGACTGAATCAAAACAGCCTAAGCACAACTGAGGTTCTACAGTTCTTTCCGATACTGCCTCATTTACTAAGGAAGAAGTAATCATGTTTGGGAGGATGTCAAGGATTTTATTTTTAATAGAATTAATTTTATTTATGAAGAATCCCATAAAATCATCACTGCTAAGAGCTGGGGGAATAGTTGGCTCAACAGAGCTATGACTCTGTACAAGTTTTGCAACTGTACTAAAAAGAAACCTAGGATTGTTTTTATTCGCCTCTATTAATGATGAAAAATATGCTGTTCTAGCTTGTCGAAGGGTCTTTTTATACAGCAGTAGACTGTTATTCAAGGTTAAATAGGAATCCTCTAGGTGTGTAGAGCGCCATTTTCTCTCCAACTTCCTAGTAATCTGCTTTAAAGTACGCAATTCTGCGTTGAACCAAGGAGTCAGCCTCCTATGGCTAGCCACTTTCTTTTTTAAGGGGGCTACACTATCTAATGCCAAACGCAATGAGGACGTAACGCTGTGAACCAGATCATCAATTTCTGAAGGGTTACAGATAGAATTGCTGCCATCCACTGTGTTACCCTTAAGACACTAAGGAAAGTAAGAATGGAACATATTCTTTGAAAATTGTTACAGCATTGTCTGATAAAGCTCTACTATAATGACATTTTCTTTCAGATTTAAGATGGTCAGTTAAAGTAAATTCAAAAGTTATTAAGAAGTGGTCAGACAGGACCGGGTTATGTGGGTGGACTGTTATTTCCTCACACTCAATACCGTATGTCAGTACAAGGTCCAAAGTGTGTTTACCCGAGTGGGTCGATCCCTGTACTTTTTGAGTAAAGCCAATTGAGTCTAAAATAGCATTAAAGGCTGCATTTAGGCTATCACTTTCAGAATCCACATGAACATTAAAGTCCCCCACTATATTAACCCTATCAGTATTTAATACTAAATCAGATAAAAAAATTGAGATCTGATCCAAGAATTGAGAGTAAGGGCCTGGTTGACGATACAAAACCACAAACAAAAATGGTCTTAATGTTTTGCAACTTGGATGAGGAAAATTAAGGGTTAGATGTTCAAAAGAACTGTAGCTATCAATTAGTCTGGGACTAATTAGCAAATCAGAACGAAAATGGTTGCAACTCCTCCTCCTCGCCCAGTACTTCTAGGAATGTGAACATTCAAATGACTGGAAGGAGTTGACTCATTTATACTTTAATAGATTTATTTTTCTGTTCAGTCAAAGTTGTATTTCTTTTTACGAGATTTCCATGATTTGCTTTGGTTGGCTTAACTTGTAATCCATATAATTTTGGCCGTGGGGCAAACTTTCAACACTTTCCAAGTTTAATCGTAATAGCAGTTCAAAATTTACAGGTAGTCTGACTGGACACACATTTTCTACCAGTCCTTTACCTCTGCACATCTGGAAAAACCTTGTGGTAAACTGTGTACTATATTATAGAGAGGTCACTCACAGGTTCATCTATGCCCCCTGACCCTTTTCCATAGGTTTTCCAGTCTCTGATGATCCCTCTCATTCTTTCAGACCAACCACCAGGTTTACACTCTGTTATTTTCCACATTTCTCCAACTCTTGATTTTCCCTCCTTCCATTTCTGAATTGCATAGTTGTCTTGAAGTAGACCCAACTATCTCCTCTCTTCTGGTTACCCAGCTTCTCCCATTCAGGGGTCATCTTGTCCTATTCACCGCTATTGACCCCTGAAGTGATGCCTCTGGGGCCAGTCCCTCTGTCAACATCCTCCCCTATAGGGTTGATTTATGTCACTAACCACAACGGCAGATACCAGGCGTCTGGGTGAACAACTTCACTCATGTATTGTTAAAAGTTAATGTGGTCACTTGCGTGATCAATTACCTCTTTTAATGTCCCGAGCTCTGTTGCTGCTGACCATGGGTGGCAGGATCATGAAAAATGGTTCTTTCTGAATCCCACATGGTGGAGGACATTTAGGTTCCTGAAAAACAAGCACTATGGTTCAGTAGAACCACCTTAACCAGCACTAACTTACAATAATCATTTGATGGATAACTTTATCAGTTTATTTCATTGTTGTGGAGGATTTTTAAACCACTTTTCTTTGCAACATTGGTTTAATGCTTGAAGGGAGCAGTTAAGATGTTTATAATAATAATTCTAAACATACAAAATTTTCAAAAAGTTAAACATAGTTTAAAATCTTAACTTTGTCAGTAGCTTATAGACATTCCACTAAATTTGCCTAAACTCCACTTTGGAGATGGAGCAGGAAGTCTAAAAGCATTTTGTATACTTTAAATATGTGTTAGATTAGCTTATTAGGGATCTTTGCTATTTTTGGTAATATCCATCAAATGTAAAGTCTTACAGGAAAAACCTGTTTAATTTATTGAATGAAAAAAACAACTAATTCTTCTATGTTTTTTCTTGGTGTAGTCGGAAAAGTGTTTCAGGACACATGGGCCACCTTCACATAGAGAGAAATGTTTCTCCTAATGACAGCGGAATTTAAGTTTAAAATAATGTGATTTGAAGAATATCAATGCTCTTTTTTATGATCTCTGCATTAAAGTCCTGCTTTCTAGTTTTATTTATTGTAAATAAAAGAAGCAAAAAAAAAGTAAATTGAATGGCTTGAATATTTAAATGTCTTGTCTCAAAGGGATTAAATGAACAGATGAGCGTAATTGTTTTAGATCCTGATTAACAGCATGTGAAGTGTAAATTATATTATGATGTCACACATTTTCAAAAATTAGATTCTTTGCTCTATTCTTACTGCATGCTTTCTGCCACCCCGTCTGCTTCTCCAATTCACCAGCCGGCTCCCCCCCGGTTGCTTTCAGAAACTGCATACTAAAGTGGCGGGAATTCTGGGATGTGGGGAAATGAAGGCTATGGGAGAGACATGAAAGGGAGTGAGATGGATAGATTTAGACACTGAGTGGCAAAGACACTTAAAGATACAAGAGCAAGAGCGAAGAGAGAAAAAAAGGATGGGTACAAACAAAAGAAAGGAAAGTTCAAGGAGAGGTTAGGAGTACAGCAGTCTCCTGCGCTTTTATTGTGGGCACTTTTACTCCAGCTGTGGTTTGTTGTCATGCTTGTTTTTAGAATAAGGGAGATCCAAAGTTATTCAGAGGGTTATAATTTAAATTTCTAAATTTCTCCTAATTTGAAGGAAAAATATATAATTAATAAAGATGTTATTATCACAATGTAAATGACTGTTGAAGAAACTTGAGCCTTATGTTTTTGACACTGGCCTACACCCCATTAACATTTAATCAGCATTTTTGCAAGGTCCAGCTGACCAAATTACCTGCATCTGTGGTTAAGACTCTTAATTTGAGGTAGAAAAGGAAGTAGTTCAAGGGTTTCCCTGTTGTGATGACTGAGTCGACGAATAACGACTGCCATTCAGGCTGTCTGATAACCGTTGGGTTGTCCACCAGTTTGAAATGGTTTGTGTGGCAGGATTATGGGTTGGCTACTCTGGAGGAAAAAGGAAATCATGACATTTTGACAGACAACCGTTTGCAAACACTGCAAGAATGATGCAAGTGGCTAATCGTTAACCGCTAACATTAACAAGTACTTTGGGGCTTCCTAAACTAAAAGGCTATTTTACAGAGTTTTTAAACATGTTCTGATCTCCTCTTGTCCAAAATAATTGGACTAGTAAAACCTGGAATTGTTGTGTCTACCCTGAGATTCTCTAAAATATAATTTGGGATTCTTGAAAACGTTATGCTATTTGTGAAAACCGAAAAATGTTTTAATGTCTTTTCAGTTTTTGTGTCTTTTTGGATTTACCCACAAAAACTAACGTATGGACTATTCAAACGTGGACTGAATCATTACACTTATAATGATTTGAAATATGTAAAAAGTACTCCTACATCTGTTCCCCTGTTCTTTTTTTGTTTATCTACTCTGTCTTCTCAAACCTCCAGTTAGTCATGGCAAATGGTCACTCGTACTGAGTCAGGTCCTGTTTCCGCTAGAGGTTTCTTCCTGTTAAAGGAGAGATTTTCCTCTCCGCTGTCGTTACATGCTTCTCAGTATGAGGAATTACTCATGGATACAACGCAGGCGACTGTTTACTGTTGCTACATGTTTGTCCAGGAGGAATGAATGCTGCAAGTCATTGACTCAATGCAAACTGCTGGGTTAATTTTTATTTTTAACAAACTGATTGGAATAATGGACTGAATGAATAATAGGAATGCATTAATGATTGAATTGAAATTTTCTTCTTGTAAAGTGCCTTGTGATGACATGTGTTGTGAATTGGTGCTATATAAATAAACTGAATTAAATTCGAATCTTGTCTTGTTTTAGTGACCCTGACTTTTGCATCGTCTTGTGAAGATTTATCAGCTATGTATTGCAAGCTGTGAAGTTTTGTTGATTTTCTTAAGATCCTCAAATGGACAAAAGCTTTATAATATGCACATATTAAGTGATGTGGACCATTTTGTCTGAACTAAAGATGAAAAAAATAAATTGTCCGTCAGCATTAAAGCACATGTTATTAAATTGAAACCTACAATAACTGCAAAATCCCTTGTGACCCACAGCACCTTTGTAACGTAATCCATTGAGATTTCCTAATTATAAAGACTCCCAAGCACGCAGACAAGCAGTGTTATATTTCTAGTGTTATGTAACTGGTAAGACTGTGCGAAAGTGGGAATGCGTGGGCCTGTGCACTTGTTAGAAGCGTTGGACACCGTAGAGACAAAATCAAAAGCCTTTTTTGAAATTTGCTTTCATATTTGATTCTATCATCAAGGAGCAAGTTCTTAATGTTCCCCTGCTTCAGATTGATATTTATCTTCTTTACTTGGAGACGAGCGAACCAACACTTGAAGAGCGAGCAAAAGAGGTAGTCATCACCCAGTGTCTAATAAACATTTGAAAAAGTTTTCACACTCAACACATTCTTCAATCCACATTTTTTTTTAAATGGACCTTTAATCTTTGTAAGCGAGTGGTACTCTAAAACCACCAGACATGAGCTGCAGAAAGTGTTTTAGCTTGTGATCCAATGATTGATTGGGCCTTAATGGAGCACTGTGGACGGAAAAGCCAGGAAGGAAATGCTTCCCATCTCAAAACCACTTATTAGCAGAAAGTGCCGGACAAAGCAGCTCTTGAGCTTCATAGTGGTACTGTTATGTGTGCACACGTGGAAGCACTTTGGTTTGGTGCCTGTTTTGGTCCTCTTGTACATATACACATCCTCAGTACTGCAAAATGTGGATGTTTGTGTGAGAGAGCATGCATAAATGTGTAAGTCAGGATATGATTCTGGCAACTGCTACCCTACTAATGGGATCATATTCGATAAGAGACTCTCACACCCCTTAGCTGGACAATAATGCAAACACAAACCCATCCTCCTGGTGTTTCTATTCCAAGATGGTCTGCTTTCTTGGAAAGCTAAATGGAGCATTAGCAGATGGGCTGTGAGTTTTAGTCGATTTTTTTCCCAGAGTAGGAAGGAGATATTTATTTTCAAAGTAACTGGATAGGAGAGATGGATGAACCAAGAAGCTGACTGGATGATTTTACTGTATAAATGATCTTCATCTCCAAGAATAACAAGATTACAGTACTCATATGTGGGTTCTCATCTAAAATCAACTACTGCTAGACAGACACTTTGATTGCACATGTTGAAAAAGTCTCCCTCACTACATGTGAAATGTCCAAAAACCTTTCAGTCTGGAAGTTATTTAATTCTCTGATTCCAACTCTCATGGCTAAATGTGGGTAATAAAATAATCACAAGCCGTTAGTTGAGTGCTTGAAGACAATATAAACCTAACAGCAACTATACACCGTTTGTTTCACTGGAATAGTGAGAGAAATTGCCAGAGGGAAAAAAAAGAAAACACTCTGCCATTACCTTAACATTAGCTTAACACTGCACATCAGATTTGTTGAAAAAGTTTGAGGCATGAGCACAGCAGCTGTCAAACCCCATGCATATCCCACAAGTCCACCAACAATACACAATAAGTCAAACTGCCACTCAAATATCACAGCAATACCCAATAATAGCACGACTTTTATGACATTCTGTCTGCAATAATGAAGGTTCACTCACCTCGATATACCAGATGCTTGAATCTGAAATTAAAACTGTTGACTTGGCCTATCTTTTGATGTATTTGGCTAATTACTATTTGATCACTTATGACAGAGCATTGGGATTTCATTTCCACATGGTAAGTTCATTTTTAAATATGAAAAGATTATAAAATCCCCTTTAATTTCTCACATTTAGATCCATGTGTTTATTAATATATTTACGTCCCCTGCTGGTAGTTGCACAGTCATTCTGCAACAAACTTAACAATTAAAGCCCTCGTAATTGTAAAAAAATTTTCCCTCTAGGATAAATAAAGTAAATTTGAATGTTGAGTTGAACTGAATTTGAAACAATCGATTTTAGATTCAGGTGGATGCATGGTGAAAGAAGAAACTGTGACAGGTGCTTCAGTATTATTCTAAAAGTTCATGTGCTGCAAGTGTCTGAAATAATAAAGTGCACAAATATTGACACATTTATAAGAAAAATTTGAAGTTGGCAATTTGTATAGAACTCTGGTTCTAAGTATACCGACACCCCCATCCCCATCTTCCCTGGTTTAAGCTATGGCCAAACTGCCTTGGTTTGAATCTTGACAAGCATTCAAGCACTGATGCCTTTGAAGTCTTGAAAAGAAAGAAGCATTAGGGAGAAAGGCCAGAAATAGAGAACCATCCACCTCGCTTTCCCTCCTTTTTCCAGTCTCTTTGTCATCTGGCTGTCTTAGGACGGGACATAAAGGCTCCTGAGGAGAAAGGGCCCAGAATGGCAGCGACTGCCACACACAGATCTATTCACAAGAGTCGGTTGCAGCCCCCTGCTCCCTAATGTGTGTGTGGTGTGTCTGCACCCACCCGCACCCCCCCCCCGCCCTCGTCGTGCAAGCCATTGCTTTGTCCTCCACATTAAATTTAAAAAAAGGAGCACCAAACGAAGCAGAAACTGATTGATCTGGAACACAATACAAATTCCATCATATCTGAAGGAAAGCAATTACAATTAGGCTTAATTACCCTCAAATTACAATAAATTTAACATGAGTAACAAGCCAGCCCAATTTAAGGATAAACACAAAGCTCATTAGGCAATTGGATGTTTGACTGTTAATATTGTGCAAGTAAAAACAGTAGCGTACTGAAATAGGTTTTTAGGAACATCTTTGGTAGTAGATTAAAGACTAAAAGTGACAGGAGAAAGTTTTAGATTAACTAAAATGAAATTCAAATATATGATTTTGGCATCACTAAAATGCTATCAGCAACAATTGTGTCTTTCAGCAAAAAACAAAAAGAAACCATGTATTATTCAATCAGAGTGAAATAAAAAAACCATTTATGATGGTATATTCTTTAAGTTATGCCTGATATTAAATGTCCGTGGAATCTCAAATCTTAACTTATGTTTAAATTATTTCCATAAAATCAAGCTTGTTTTATCCAAAATACTGTTTTACATAACATCTATGAAATGTGTTTCTCAAAGAAAACCTTCCACAGCCTTTTTGAACCAACAAGAAGAGTTTTTGATCTGCATGAATTCCTGCACAGCGATTGGGTTGCATGTGGAAGATGTAAAACTCTTGTTAGACTTCCGAGTTCACTTCCTTGGCTGTGACCCTGGCTTGATCGGTTCCCCCCTACAATGACCCAGCATGGGAATGTGATAGGGGGAGGGGGGGGAGGCTGGTCGGGTCTGCCAGCAGCATTCCACGGCTAGAACTCCAGGAGATCTGAGAAACAAAAGCGTTGCAAAGACAAGAGGAGGTTAAAGCATGAAAGGAATGAGAGGGGGATACTTTGGGATTGTGTTCCCCTAATCTAGCTGGGTTAAGGCAAGGGAATTACTTAGAAATGTGCATGAAGATAAGGTGGAAAAGATGAGGTATGCATGCTTGTGTGTGTGAGGCCGATGGGGTGGGAGTGGTTTGGTGGGCTTGTAAGCTGGACGCCGGTCCTTTTCCCATGGTGTGTGCAAACACAGGACCACACCAGGCCCCGTTCTCCCACAGCATCGCTCTCAAACATCCGTCACAACCCATTACTGCTGACGCACGGCTCCCAAAGAGAGCTGGAAGGGCATGATGAAATTGGGGTCAAAGTGAATTTGAAGGCATGTGATGAGGGCCATTAAGTTATTGGATGTCTTATGGGGAGCAGACTTTTGTCTCTCCATCTGAGTGGCATCTCAAATCCAAGGCCATAAAGAACAGAAGCCATCGAAAGCTTCCCGAAGCACTGCTTTTATCTTGTCCACCTATATGCACTAGAAATGTATATAATGGATGAAGAAATTATGTGATTGCTCCTTGCTTTTTTGATTGATGGAACATCATCTTACACAAAACCTTTTAGGATAGATTCAGCTGTTCATAAGTTGTACTGAAAGTGTACATACACCTCCAGAATTTTCCAGAAGATATGAATGATAATACAAAAGCTTACAGTTTATAACCTTGAAATTTGGGCCTGAGAACACACACACAAGTTATTACACATGAGTTTAAATGGTCCCTAAAGGTATCCATCACCTATAATCTTTTCCTTGGAATTAATGTGTTTATAGAAAAGATGGTAAGTCCCTGGGCTCTTGACACCCCTGTATGTTTTATCCACTGCTACTGTTGATTTCTGATCTATAGGTGCCTGAAAAAGATTTATTAAAGCATCTGCAGGAGAAGGTTGTTGAACTTTATAAAGCAGGAAATAGATTCAAAACAAAAACATACAACACATCAATGAGCAGTGTTCGAACTTCCTGTTGACACTAACAGAAATTTCAGCCACAACTACTAGGAAAATGGGTTGGGATGCATGAAAAACAAAGCACAAAAAACTTCAGCAGATTTAAAGGGCTCTGAAAAACGGCAACACAGCTGCTTCAAGATGCACAATAAAAAGGCATTTGAAGAAAATCTAATTTGCTACCAGACCTTTTTTGCAGTCATATTAATTAGACAACATGCAAGAGGAGTATCATATAGCTATAGTACAGTGGAGATTCTTTGATTTTTAACAGTGGAAAAGTGATTACATTTTGCTGTCCAAAAAAAGTATGATGACTTTGAGGATAAGTGTTACAGTATTTGTCACAATAATCTGAACAAGAATAAATGCAAAAAAACAATCTAATTTCCTTCATTTATAAGAAAAATTATTACTTGTTCCTACTGCTGTAGTGAAAACAATATAGCATATTGATTATTGCAGTTGTCATATTATAATCTATAACATTTATTGCTATTTCACTTTTAAAAAAATAGACAACACAAATACAAAACATTTAAAATGTTGTTTTTACTTTTTAAACACTTGTTGCAGCAATCAAATGCCCTTTGGTGTTTTGCTATTTATAGAGCAGTGCATGCATAACAAGCTGATTTCAGCTGGTTAATTAGTCAGGCTATCTGCTCTGGTAGTCAGTCCATAGTGAACTGCTTAGTTGCTGCTAGAGTCTGCCAAGCGCACTTTCAAATCAGCATTACCTTATGTCACAGGTGGACGACCTTCAGTTCTAATGTCATGACTGTCTCTGTTTTTTGCAAGCCAGACACATTTTATTTTTGTAAGGGGGGTTCTAATAACTTTTTCTCTGTCAGCAATGGGTCGGGGAGGGGTTACAATGTGTTACTCGGCTGGAGTAAACCCCAGGATCTCAAAAAAGGAACATTTTAGCTGTTCTGAAACATTAACTTTTAATATACTTAATTAAAAGCGACTTTGTAACAGCCTGGGATAAAAGCTTTATTTTAAATATAAGGTGTGATGTTAGAGTGAAAGGATGGTAAGCTTTCAAGCAGTTTATGCTCATATAGAGACATATGAGAGTGGCAGCTAATTAGGCGAATGCATGGTAAAATGTAAGTAGTATACACACTGATCTTATTTTGCTTGTGCTGTGATGGAAACACTGCTGCAATAAAAAATATCAAGTAAAATGGGGTTTGGTTGGCTTCATTATGGAACCAGCTGTTGTAGTGAAGCGTGAGACCATCACTCCCATCACTGATGTGTACAGAACTTTTTCTCTGAATAAATTCACCAAAACTAATCATTTTTCATATGAAAAATCTCAGTTAATTTTTAAAAGGCTTTTTCACAACGCCGTGACACTTTGGCTGTTAGTATGTTTATGTGAGATGTGTAATGAACTGAATGAAGTAGTCCATACCAGACAATACATTTGGTTACTTTGGCCCTACAGTATTTAGAGGACAAAAAGTTAAAATGTGAAAAACATGAAATACATAATAATATACAAATTCTTGAAGAAGAAGAAGCATCATGACTGTCAAAATATTTATGTTGATTTCTCTGAAATATACCAAATGTCTGCATTTGTAAGAGCACATGGCAGTAGACAACTTGGAGTTCTACAGTTTATGAAGTAAGTCTGACATAAACAAGTCTGTTCCTTAAAACTTTGACATGATTCAAAAATAAAATAACTAACCCATGTTCCTTAGTTTCTTAATCAATGTGATTAGAATCTGCTTTACAGTTTACAGAGTCATTAACTACTCATATAGTGATTCTAAGCATTATTAATTTTCAGGCATTTGCAAATTAACAGTCTATAGTTATTTAGGTTACACAGAATTATTTCAATCAATGGATGTGACTGTAATCTTTAATCTTTTCTAAGTTTAGCCTTCAGAGGACTGAAAGATCAAAATTGTGCTATATTTAGTGATAAATGTCCTATAGTAGGCTACATAGTATAGACAATCTGCCTTCCCGTTATGTTCTTTAAGAAATTATCAGAAAGCATGAAATGAAGAAACTAAAGGAGAAAAAAGAAACCTTTAAATGTGTTATGTAAATGCAAAGGTTCCTCTTTAGATTGTGCTCTGTGGTTACCCATCTCACTGCCTTCCCCTCCTTCTAAAGGAAATTTGAATAGTATGTGTCACCAATTGTGAAACATTTTAACACGAATATCTGTATATCTGTATAATCTCTTGGCTTGATGCTGCATCTACTACATATACCTGAATTAAAATGTTCTTTCATCCCATTACATGTTTCTTAAAGCTAAGGAGGGGTGTGCTGATTCACTATTTAATCAAGTAATTGCGATGTGAAATGTGTCAAATTGATAGTGTTAAAAACCAATTATGCTTCATAATAACTAAATGATAGAAACATAATGGACCGGCAGAACCATGATTTTGGCAGCTAGCATTTTAGCCATGCAGCAGGAAATTTACTCAGCAGGTTTAAAGGCAAGCGTTTCAAGAGCTTGCCTTCTAGCTGCTGCCATCTTGTTTCTTGCTGGTCCGTCCTCTAAAATGTCCGGTTCCTGTCATTTCATTATTACGAAACATTGTCAGTTTTTAACATTTACAAATCGATTACGCATGATTCACATAGAAATACATCGAATAAATAGTTAATCAGCATACCCCTAATGTTAAATGCGGTGAAAAAAGAAGGGTGATGATGAGGGGAACAATGCAGAGAAAGAACCAGAAGGCGAACGTTTTTGCCTGTATTAAACTACACAGTAAACCGAGCTAGCTTAGTATAATCTCAGCTTTGGGGATGGATGCATTTCTGATTATTTAAAAAGTAATACCCCAGGACAAATCACTCTTCATCATTGGAGAAACAAGCAGCATCCTGAATCATCTGGAACAAACTGTACTACAGATATGATTCAGAAACACTTTAAATGAGGGTCTGTGGTAAAGCCCCCCACATATGAAACAGTCTGATGGCTCTGAGCAGTCCAGTTTTGAAGATGCTATCGCATTCCTATGAAGAAAAGAAAATAGGTGGACTTTAGAATGTGTCTGACTGCTAACCTGTCACCTGTTGAACACGCTGAGGATGGAGGATTATTCTCTCTACAAACACTTGTTCAGATTCCAGCACTGTTTAAAAATAAACAGAGACCTTAAAATGATTGCTGTAGACATTCTGACAACATATTTCTGTACAAAGGTATGGAACATCAGGGTCAGTTAACATGTCTTTTCAGAAAAAGGGTGGGACCATATTTCTGGAAAGAAAAGGGTCCCAGAAAATATTCTGACTATCAAACTGTCACAATTTGAAAAAGGTAAATTGCTCCCTCTTGGATTGGAGTTCAGTCCCTGCCTTAAGCAGAAGAGTTGAAGAATCTTGGTATTTCGTTCTCAGGTTATGTTGGCAGGGTCATCATAACCTACCTACATATGCGCCATGATCAGTTGACCTATAGAATGTAGATATGGAAATGTCTGAATTGTTTTGTTCATGTTAGAAAGAATTTGCAGTGGGTCTGAGAGGTACTGCTATTCTTCTTAAGCTGTTTGACAGAAGTTCTGGAATATTTGCAGACAATGCCATCCGGTCTAACTGCTTTCACACAGCAAGAAATATAGAGAATCATGTCTGGGGGGTGGGGAGGAGTGGGGGGTTGTATGGGGATATGACGTAAACTTAGTGCGGCGGGCGTACATGTCATTTCCCCAAACAAAGGGATTATTGCAAAGATGGGAGACGAAACAGCAGATCAACTCGCAGTGCTCCTCTTTGTTATGTGTGCAATTTGCCCACTTTAAAACGCTTAAGAGACATCGACGAAGAAGCTGAAAAAGCGTTTTCTTATCGCTGCCGTTCACGTGATATTTATACGTCATCATTGTGTGCCCTCACAGTGTTCCCTCCCCCCCTTTTCCCCATCGCCCCAGCTTTTCCGGAACATTACCTGATATATCTGAATGCGAACACTATACCGCGAAAAGTCTGCTCTTGTTACTAGGTCTTCATCCATAAAATTACCTGTAAATGGTATCCGGACAAAGTCCGTAAGATTGCTTTCAGACTCAAAAGCAAGACAGACGAAGTCCGGAAAATTACAGTTTTTCGTGGCCTGTTTGAAAGGGGCTACAAAGAGTACCCAAAGTTACAGTTCAGCTAGATAATGTTCGCCATCTTCTATGGTGTAGTATCATGGTGCAGCAGCATTTTTACAGCTGAGAAAGCAGTTAGATAAGGTGATCAGGAAGGCCAGCTTTGTTCTAGTGTCAGAGGTGGGTAGAGTAGTCAACAATTGTACTCAAGTAGAAGTATCACTACTTCGACATATTTTTACTGACGTGAAAGTAAAAAGTAGCTATCCAAACAAATTACTCGAGTAGGAGTAAAAAAGTATTAAGTAAATAGACTAATAATGTCATCAGACAGACAAAAATATCAAGTTTTTAGCAGATTCTGGTATTTTAAAGACTAAAATGAAAGAAATGCACACAAAACACATGATTACAAAATAACACTTTAAAGTCAATTTACAAGTCAAAATGCAACAACAAACTGAACAGATAGAAAAACAAAGCTTGTGTAGAAATAGATGGTCTCCTTTAATAAACCGTAGGTTTGTTTCTGTGTCTGGTGTAGAGTTCTTAAAACATGTTTGTTCTTCATTCAGTAAAGTTACTCACAGCGGGTAGAGCATCTTGAAATTTTACTCAAGTAAAAGTAGCGATACTTCATAATATTACTCAAGAAAAAGTAAAGAGTACTGGTGTAATAAAACTATTCTTGAAAGTAAATTTTTTCCAAAGAGTTACTCAAGTAAATGTAACTAATTACTACCCATCTCTGCCTATGGTGCCCCCTCCACCCCCCGATGGGAGACAGAAGAACACTCCCTAGAGCAGAGGTCTCCAACTCCAGCCCTCGAGAGCTGCTGCCCTGCTACTTTTAGGTGCATCCCTGCTACAACACAGCTGAAACAAATTACTGAATCACCTCTTCAGCATGCCATCAAGTTTTGCAAAGGCCTGGTAATGAGTCATTCATTTCATTCAGCTGTGTCGGAGCAGGGATGCACCCACTACTGCTACTCCCCTACTGTTGTCCTAGAGCAGGGGTGCCCAATTCCGGTCCTCAAGGGCCAGTTTACAGATATGTGTCTCTGCTCCAACACAGCTGATTCAAATGGTCCAACTACTGTACCTCCTCAGCATGTCAAAGTTCTGCAGAGGTTCTGCTAATGAGCCAGCATTTGATTCAGGTGTGCTGAACCAGGGAAAGAACTAAAACATGCAGGACACCGGCCCTTAAGGACCAGAACTGGCCACCCCTGCCCTAGAGTAACATCACTGGTGGACAGTGTCTCCCGACAGATGCTTGAAGCTGTTTCTGAACTGAAGAGCTCCTTCAAGGACAGAATGCTGCACTCTAGGTGCACAACGGAGAATTAATGAAGATCCTTCTTCCCAGCAGCTGTTAGACTTTATAACCATCACTGCTTCCAACAAAGTATTTTCATATGTAGCTTTTGACACTCCATTTCCACCTGAAACAATTGTAAACACATGTTAGAACAGCCTTATACAAATGTACCTGCTAATTAGCTGTAAACCAGTGTTTCCTCTGTGATAAGGCCATGAAAAAAAACATACAAAGTTAAAAATAAATAATTGTATATAGTTCATAAATATATTTTACTCCATATCAGGCAAATTATAATTTATAGTTTCTATCATCTTGATGCACAAGCAGCCAAAAGTCTCTTACACAGGTTATTCTTTGAGGTCTATGTTGCAGCTCTGATCTTATTGTATGTTAAGAGTCTGATTTTGTTAGGTTAGCTTGGTGAAAATAAAGCAAAGTTGCCTAATAACGTTGCTTCCAAGACATTAACCAATGATCTCGCCTTAGGAACCAAAATGGCTTGAGCCAGCTTGTAAAGTAGAATGGCGCATGGGGTGGATAGACAAATAGGGGCCTTGTCTGCTGTGTTCTCAGTTGTTATCATGAGATGTGGATGATCGACGAACATGTTTGTACCCTGTATACACTCTTCCTTAGAGTGACTGGACTCAGCGTTAGTGAAAGGAAAAGGAGCTCTATCATCCAGGGGGAGCTCAGAGTAGAACTCCTCTGCATAGATTCAGTTTAGGTAGCTCGTTCATCTGATCAGGATGCCACCTGGTGCGCATGAAACACGTGAATAGCGAGAGGAATGTGTAATTATTCTCCTGGACCTGTTACTCCGATGGCCCTTTCTCTTATATGTGGAGGATGGATGGATGGATGGATGGATGGATGGATGGATGGATGGATGGATGGATGGATGGATGGATGGATGGATGGATGGATGGATGGATGGATGGATGGATGGATGGATGGATGGATGGATGGATGGATGTCAGTATACAGTTCTGTGAACTATTCCTTTTTAACATTATTACCTTTTGGTACTTCGAACACATGGGCATCTGGAAGCTTTCCTGCCGATGGACGAGTTGTCATGGTGCTGTAACTATGACACACCCAAAGACCCACTAACATAAATCCTCAATCTTTTTTTCTCACCACACTGCTTTACAGTATTCACCAGGATGATGAGCTGGAACTGATAGAAGCACAGATAAGGTTAAACTGATTGAATGGCAGGGAAGAGTCAGGCTGCACACACACGCCTGATGTATGTCTAGACTGGACTGTGTGTGTGTGTGTGTGTGTGTGTGTGTGTGTGTGTGTGTGTGTGTGTGTGTGTGTGTGTGTGTGTGTGTGTGTGTGTGTGTGTGTGTGTGTGTGTGTGTGTGTATGTGTGTGTGTGTGTGTGTGTGTTGTATGCATTGTCTAGCCTACATGCTGCAGTCGTGATTTTACTCCCCTATGTGGACACGCCCTTGTAGTAAATGATAACTGCAGCTGAGTGTGTATTGAAGTGATCGCTTTGACAGAAATGTGTGTATGTTTAGGCTGGCTTCGATGCAGTGGGACTCCACATTGCAGGGTCTGGCTGGCAGTCAAACTCAGCTGTTACCAAGGAAACAAGCTGCAGCAGTGCAACCGAAGGGGGAGCAGCCCAATTTAACCATTTTTGGCCTTTTTCTTGTTGCAGGGGCAAGCTCTCTGTGGCTGAACTGCAATCCCAGCTGCAGACACAAGACATAAAGAACCATATATACACATGCAAACATGTATTATATAATGCAAGGCAGGAGTTTTACTTTTGTCAATAAAAATTTGCTTGTCTCACCTTGTAGTACTGGTGTGATAATCACAACTATTATTACATTCAATAATTATATTCAAAGTGTCACTCAACAGGTAGAATACAGAAATGCATTGCTTCCTCCAGTAATCTGCTGTGTGCAAGTTATACACTTTATTGTGTGAATACCTTTTTTTACTGTTTATTAGAAGGGGTGCAAGAGACTGAGGTTTTTATAAAAGATAAATCAACAGAATCTTTCCTCATAATTAAAAAACGTATGGTTCTGTGATTGCTTAAGACTCAAAGTGAAATATGTTTCACAGTATATCTTTTATCATTTAGACTGTATGTTATAGAAGCAGTGCAGAACCTACTGTAGGCTATACACTGAAAACCTGTTTTTAAACCATTAGTGCTTCAGAAAACGTCACGACTGTTATGAGAATGAGAATTTCACATGCTAAGTTTGCCCCATGTTTAACGGAAGTTGTGGTGAGACGGCTTCAAAGCCACTTTTTCAAAACCAAACGCGTTCACAGCCTCTCAGATAAGAAAGGAGAGAATCACATGACAAAAATGAACCCTTTGACACTTCACAAGAACAAACGCACACAATGGTTAGTTATTCTGTCTCCTGAATTGAAACAATTTTGGTACTTTTATAAAGCAGTTAACCCCTTTTTAAATTTCTACATAGCTCAGCTTCATATGCACATGCATTTTGTTGTTACCTCATTGCCAAGACAGATTTTTGTAAGTGTGATCTTTAACTAAAAGAAGCTGTTTTCAGTTGGTACAGGTGCACCTGGGATCTTCTGTCTCCCTACTACGTGCACACATGCAGAGGAAACCAGAGGCTCCTGCAGGCGGTTATTCAAACTGAACATGATTTATGTGAGGCTGAGCATATTTTGACCGCCCTGGGAACAGCCAACAGCTACTGGGAAGTGTCATGTTGAGCTATACGACAGTGCCCTCTGCTGGTCTGATTATTGCTGAGATTTTCACCTTTGACACGTATTTTCAGAGCTCTTGCTTTATAATAGAAACAAAAGGGGTTTCCACAATAATAAACCGCCTAGATCTCACTCCTTCCCTCTATCCTCTGTCACACCGACTCTCTGTCTTTCTTGAACCATGAACCTTTCTGGTTCTTTTCTTTTGTTCCTTCATCTCAACTCCATTTTCAGCAACCTTTGTCCATCCAGGTGACGCCAGGGACTTAAACCCGGTTTCCAGCTTCACATTTGTTTAGCTCACCCGTCAACCTGTCAGTCATCTGGGAGAACAAGAGCTGATCCCTGATGCATGCCCACCCTAATCTTCAACTTATGCTCCCCTGCCACACACCTCACTACTGTCTCACTGTCATTGTATATATACTGTAACACTCATACAGTACAACAGCTTCTCCCTTGGCGCTTCAACCCATCCATTGAGCAACTCAATGGAATGATTGACTTGGTCGTTTCTCTTTATTCGTTCGAAATAAAGAGAAACGATCAAGAGTCAGCACACAACTTCAATTAATACAGCTAGAAACCATGGTTCAGGCCTGAAATCTAGGTAAAGTAATGGACTTAGACCTGAACTTTCAGGGTCACATAAAGGCACATAAACTCATCTATGTGTTTATTTTTGTTTGAATTGATTACTGCAGCAATGTCCTCAGGTCTGCCTAAGAACTAGGAAAGTAGAGCACATACCCCAGTTCTAAAGCCCGTACATAGGCTCCTTGTAGCTCAGAGAATAGACTTTAAAATACTTGTACTAGTCTATAAAACACTGAATGGCTTGAAGATCTGTTGTCACCATACCAACCCCCGAGACCACTCAGGTCCTCTAACTCTAGTTTACTAATCATCCCTAGAATCAGAACCAAACAGGGAGAAGCAGCTTTCAGTTTCTATCATCCTCTTATCTGGAACAAACTTCAAGACCACTGCAAAGCTGCTGAAACATTAAGTTCCTTTAAATCAAGGCTAAATAATAATAATTTTTGCCTTGCTTTGCCTTTACTTTCTTCAGATCCATCCATCCATCCATTGTCAGTACAATGGGTGGGTGGATTTGGGGGCTGGTGCCTATCTCTAGCAATGATTAGGCGAAAGGTCAGGGTACAACCAGGTTACCAGCCCATCACAGTGGCTGTATTCAATTCAATTTTAATTCAGTTTATTTATATAGCGCCAATTCACAACAGATGTCATCTCAAGGAACTTAACAAGAAATCATTTCAATACATTTATACAAGCATTCCTATCAGTTAAAAAGTTTCCTATTTAAGGAATCCCAGCAGATTGCGTCAGTCATTGGCGTGAGGTTGGGCCGACTTTCTAACCACAGCAATCCTTCAGCAATCCCTCATACTGAGCAAGCATGTAGCGACGGTGGAGAGGAAAAACTCCCCTTTAACAGGAAGAAACCTCCAGCAGAACCAGGCTCAGTAGGAGCGGCCATCTGCCACGACCGTCTGGGGGTTTGAGAAGACAGATCAGAAACACAGAAGGAACAGAATATCTGATATAAGAGAACTTTCTATGTTACAGAAAGTAAAAAGTTGATAACAGGACACAGTGCATGTTCAGTTACTGGGAGGATCATCCCAGTCGATGCCCCCCGTCCAACAGGGCATTGCAGCCAAGCAGGATACCAGACCAGGTGTATCTTGTATGGAGAGAAAAACACTGAGAGAAAACAAACTTAACAGTCGAAATAAGAGAACGTACTGTAATACAACTGGAGAGTAAGCCTATAGCAGCATAACTACAGAGCTAGCTCAGGATGACCTAAGCCACTCAAACTATAAGCTTTATCAAAAAGGAAAGTTTTAAGCCTGGCTTTAAAAGTAAACAGAGTGTCTGCCTCACGGACTAAAGCTAGGAGCTGGTTCCACAGGAGAGGAGCCTGATAACTAAAAGATCTGCCTCCCATTCTACTTTTAGAAATCCTAGGAACTACAAGTAAACCTGCAGTCTGAGAGCGAAGTGCTCTGTTGGGAACATATGAAACAATTAAATCTCTGATGTAAGATGGAGCTTGATTATTAAGGGCTTTGTATGTAAGAAAGAGGATCTTAAATTCTATTCTGGATCTAACAGGGAGCCAATAATGGGAAGCTAAAGCAGGAGAAATGTGATCTCTCTTTTTAATATTCATCAGAACTCTTGCTGCCGCATTTTGGATCAACTGAAGGCTTTTAATGGCATTTTGTGGACTACCTGATAGTAAAGAATTACAGTAGTCCAGCCTTGAGGTAACAAATGCATGGACTAGTTTCTCAGCATCACTCCTGGACAGGATGTTTCAAATTTTAGCAATATTCCGGAGGTGAACAAAAGAAATCCTAGAAACCTGTTTAGTATGGGATTTCAATGTCAAGTCTTGGTCAAAGATAACGCCGAGATTCTTTACGTTATTACTGGGGGCCAATTTAATGCCATCCAGATGAAGTGATTGACTAATCAGTTTCTGTTTTAGAACTTCTGGTCCAAAGACAGCAACTTCTGTCTTGTCAGAATTTAAGAGCAAAAAGTTTAGATTCATCCATGTTTTTATGTCTTCCAGACATGCCTGTAGT
Source organism: Valencia hispanica (assembly GCA_963556495.2). NCBI lineage: Eukaryota > Metazoa > Chordata > Actinopteri > Cyprinodontiformes > Valenciidae > Valencia > Valencia hispanica. The sequence goes on along the minus strand of OY747709.1, from coordinate 10,901,152 downwards.
CTACCTAACTGACTGGGTTCATCAGGATTTATGGATAAATATAGTTGTGTATCATCGGCATAGCTGTGGAAATTTATCCCATGCTGTCTAATGATTCTACCAATTGGAAGCATATATATGGTGAAAAGCACAGAACCCTGTGGAACTCCACAAGTAACGCTTGGGAGTGAAGATGATTTATTATTTAGATGAACAAACCGGAATCTGTCAGACAAATATGATTTAAACCAGCCAAACCAACATGTTGAAACCTTTCTAAGAGAATATTGTGATCGACTGTGTCAAAAGCAGCACTGAGATCTAACAAAACCAGAACAGACACCAGTCCATTATCTGAGGCCATGAGAATATCATTAGTAACCTTCACCAGTGCTGTTTCAGTGCTATGATAAGCTCTAAAACCTGACTGAAACTCTTCAAACAGCTCGTTACTGTTACTGCTCACAGACTTGATTAGCAACAATTTTCTCACGGATTTTGGATAAGAAAGGAAGGTTAGATATACGTCTGTAATTCACTAAGTCATCTTGATCAAGGGAAGGTTTCATCAGTAAAGGTTTAATTACAGGTTTAATTACAGCTGTAATTACAGCTATTTTATTCTATTTGTGGTACGTATCCGTTTACTAAGGATAGATTCATCATATCCAAAATGGGAACAGGAACCAAATGGAACACTTCTTTAAATAATTTGGTTGGGATTGGGTCCAACATACAAGTTGAAGATTTAGATGAGGCTAATATTTTTGATAATTCCGAAAGCTCGACTGAATCCAAACAGCCTAAGCACAAATGAGGTTCTACAGTTCTTTCCGATGTTGCCTCATTTACTGAGGAAGAAGTAATCATGTTTGGGAGGATGCCAATGATTTTATTTTTAATAGAATTAATTTTATTTATGAAGAATCCCATAAAATCATCACTGCTAAGAGCTGGGGGAATAGTTGGCTCAACAGAGCTATGACTCTGTGTAAGTTTGGCAACTGTACTAAAAAGAAACCTAGGATTGTTTTTATTTGCCTCTATTAATGATGATAAATAGGCTGTTCTAGCTTGTCGAAGGGTCTATCTATACAGCAGTAGACTGTTATTCCAGGTTAAAAAGGAATCCTCTAGGTGTGTAGAGCGCCATTTTCTCTCCAACTTTCTAGTATTCTGCTTTAAAATATGCAACTCTGCGTTAAACCAAGGAGTCAGCCTCCTATGGTTAGCCACTGTCTTTTTTAAGGGGGCTACACTATCTAATGCCAAACGCAATGAGGACGTAACGCTGTGAACCAGACCATCAATTTCTGAGGGTTAGAGATAGAATTGCTGCCATCCACTGTGTTACTCTGAGACACTGAGGAAAGTAAGAATGGAACAGATTCTTTAAAAATTGTTACAGCATTGTCTGATAAAGCTCTACTATAATGACATTTTCTTTTAGATTTAAGATAGTCAGTCAGATTTAAGATGGTCAGTTAAAGTAAATTCAAAAGTTATTAAGAAGTGGTCAGACAGGCAGGGTTATGTGGGTGGACTGTTATTTCCTCACACTCAATACCGTATGTCAGTACAAGGTCCAAAGTGTGTTTGCCCAAGTGGGTCGATCCCTGTACTTTTGAGTAAAGCCAATTGAGTCTAAAATAGCACTATAGGCTGCATTTAGGCTATCACTTTTAGTATCCACATGAATATTGAAGTCCCCTACTATAATGACCCTATCAGTATTTAATACTAAATCAGATAAAAAATGTGAAATCTGATCCAAGAATTGAGAATAAGGGCCTGGTGGACGATACAAAACCACAAACAAAAATGGTCCTAATGTTTTGCAACTTGGATGAGGAAAATTAAGGGTTAGATGTTCAAAAGAACCTGGCTGTAGCTATCAATTGGTCTGGGACTAATTAGTCAATCAAAACGAAAAATGGTTGCAACTCCTCCTCCTCGCCCAGTATTTCTAGGAATGGGAAAATTGAAATGAATGGAAGGAGTTGACTCATTTATACTGACATAATCCTCCTGCTGCAAACAGGTTTCTGTGAGACAAAGCAAATCAATGTGATTATCACAAATCAAGTAATTTACTAACAAAGTCTTTGAGGAGAGAGATCTCATGTTTAATAAACCACATTTAATAGATTTATTCTTCTGTTCAGTCAACGTCGTATTTATCTTTATGAGATTTCCATAATTTGCTTTTGTTGGCTTAACTTTTAATCCATTTAATTTTGGCCGTGGGCAAGACCCTGTTTCTATAGGGTAATGGGTGGGTAACAGTACAGAAGCAGCAGAGAGGTGGGTTAAACTACGACTCTGCTTCCTGGTCTGGACCCTGGGTTGTCAGTGTTTTGGAGGACTAATAAATTCGGCCACATTCCTAGAAAGAAGAGCTGCTCCATCCAAAGTGGGACTAATTACTGACTTTTTACTTTCTGTAACATAGAAAGTTCTCTTATATCAGATCTTTCGTTATTTCGACTGTTAACTTTGTTTTCTCTCAGTGTTTTTCTCTCCATAGAAGATATACCTGGTCTGGTATCCTGCTTGGCTGCAAGGCCCTGTTGGACGGGGGGCATCGACTGGGATGATCCTCCCAGTAACTGAACATCCACTGTGTCATGTTATCAACTTTTTACTTTATGTAACATAGAAAGTTCTCTTATATCAGATCTTCTGTTCCTTCTGTGGTTCTGCTCTGTCTTCTCAAACCGCCAGACGGTCGTGGCAGATGGCCACTCCTACTGAGCCTGGTTCTGTTGGAGGTTTCTTCCTGTTAAAGGGGAGTTTTTCCTCTCCACTGTCGCTACATGCTTGCTCAGTATGAGGGATTGCTGAAGGATTGCTGTGGTTGGAAAGTCTGCATCAACGGGGCCCAACCTCACGCCAATGACTGACGCAATCTGCTGGGATTCCTTAAATAGGAAACTTTTTAACTGATTGGAATGTTTGTATAAATGTATTGAAATGACTTCTTGTTAAGTGCCTTGAGATGACATCTGTTGTGAATTGGCGCTATATAAATAAACTGAATTGAAACTGAATTGATGGATGCCGTCTTTCCGGATCAGACCAGGTTTTCCCCAAAAAGTTCGCCAGTTATCAATGTAGCCCACATCGTTTGCAGGACACCACCTAGACAACCATTGATGGAATGACAGCATGCGGCTAAACATGTCGTCACTGGTCCGATCAGGCAGGGGACCAGAAAAGATTAGAGTCTGACATTGTTTTGGCAAAGTTACACACCGAAGCAACACAAATTTTTGTGACCTCCGATTGGCTATGGTCAATGGTGTCTCTAATGCCACGTTTCTGACTATGGAGCTGCCAATTACCAGGGTCGGCTTCTCAGCGGGTGTGTCACTGAGCAGGGAAAATCTGTTAAAAACGTGGACGGGTTGGTGGTGCCCCGTGGGCTGGGTCCTAGAACTATGCTTCCTACGTACAGTCACCCAACCAGCCTGAGGTCCCGGCTGCGCGGGCTCTACCGGAGGACAGCTAGGGGGTTCTATCCTTGTTGGCTCCGTGCTGGCTAATGGGCTTCGGCTATCTGTTGGTTTCTCAACAGCGCGGAGCCGTGCTTCTAATTCTGATACCCTCGCCTCCAAAGCTACAAAAATATTACATTTATTACAGTTACCATTATCACTAAAGGTGGCAGGGAAGTAACTAAACATCTGACAGAGAGCAAGAGAGAAGAGAAGAGTTAGAGACAGGAGAGAGAAGAGTAGCCATAGCCACAATGAAGCTAAGCTAAATGGGCTAGCGAGACCTTACCACCCCAAGAAAAACTGTGTGAAACACAAGGAGTTCCCAAAACGTAAAGTACACCACCACAAAACGCATTTCAGTGTGATTGTGTGTTAAAATTACTTAGAGAGGCCTCAGCACAGAGAAAACAAGATCAATTCAAGAGAGTCTGAACACCAACCAGCTCCACGGAGCACAGCAGGAAATGACGCAATACGGCTTACCCGTCACAGAGTACCAACCAATACTGCCTCCAGTGGTTTCAACCTATTCATATCTTTGAAATATTACTAATATTTAATTCATCATGTTGTAAGCAAAACTCTCTCTTGGAAGCCTATATTCTACATTTCTGACCTGAACATACAGCTCTTAGGGGTATCCAAGTAAAGGAGTCTGAATATAAAAGCATGTCTCCTTAACATCCCAAAATCCAGGACACACACACACGGTAAGGCGTCTTTTAAGTATTATGGCCCTCACCTTTGGAACAGTCTGCCGAAGGACCTCAGGGTTGCAGAGAACGTTCATGTTTTTAAGAGCAGGCTCAAGACTCACCTTTTTAGCTTAGCTTTTAACTGATTACTAGTTAGTATTGTTCGCTTAATCGCTTTGTATGTTTTAATTGAATACATTTTATCAATGTTTTACTATTTAATCTTATCACATTTATCCCAGTTATTTTTATATCTTAACCTGTTATTTTAATCTTCCTTCCAGTGTTTCCTCTATTGGAGCCGTCTGCTTCGGGAGAGGTGGTCGGTTGTAGCTGCCTGAGTGCTCTCCAGGTAGCGCTTGGGTGGAGGTGTGGGTCTTGCCCTTCCCTTCACTGGGCGCCCTGTATCGGTGCCTCGGCTGCTGCTGTTGATGTGCTACCTACTGCAATTAAACAAAATTAGGTTTGTGGTTATAACATGACGAGTGAGTGTGAAGGTTCTGCAAAGGATTCCTTTCAGCACGGTGAAGTTCTTCCAGTTTAGCGACTGGCTCCATTGAAGTTCTTTATTGATTAAAATTGGCCCAGAGACAGTGGCAGATCAGTACTTTCGTCAGTGAACCTGGCTGACTTTTTTTAAATTGACCGGACTTCTTCCAGACAGTTTCAATAGAGTTGTGAAACCAGTGAGCACATGTGCTTTCACGCTTCTGCTTCCGACCAGATATAGAGGTTTCTTTCATTTTTATGGGCACATTTCTTTAAGTTTTGGTGGAATATGTATGTTACATGTTGTTCAGCAAGCGTAGTTACAGTTAGCTTATTCAAGAAGCTTTGTCTCTTATTGATCCAATCAGGGTTCTATCCTCACTACTGGGCATCCTGACTTCCTTTTTTGTGGAAAATATTTACAATGTATTATAAACACATTTGTGTATAAATGCACCTGGAATGCCTCGAAAAGGTGTTAAATCATTGACCATTTTAGAATTCTGTTACATCACAAACATAAACTTCAGTGTATTTTGCAGAGTTTTTATGTGATTAACAAAAAGGAGCATAGAGCTGTAAAGTGGAAGGGAAATCAGAAATTGTTTTTACTTTTCACAACTAAAATCAACTTGCAATTGTGATCAGCCCCTTTTAACCTGATACCCCTAAGTAAAATCTAGTCCAACTAATTGCCTTCAGAAGCAAATAAATCAAGGCTACTTTATTGTAGAAATCGTACTGTTCTGTGAAAGTCTCAGAGGTTTGTTAGAGAACATGAGAGAACAAACAGCATCATACATACCAAGGACCTGAGTAGACAGGTCAAAGAGAAAGCTACAGCGATGTTTAAACCACAGTTATGTAATAAAACAATATTCCAAGCTCAGAACATTTCACAAGGCTCTGTGCAACCCAAAATTTTTAAATGGTACGAGGTGCAACTGCAAACCCAAGGCATGGGCATCCAGTTAAACCGACAACCATTGGGGAGCTGTAGAGATCCACAGTTCATTTGGGAGACTTAGATGAAAGGATGAACATTTTTGATGCTCTTTGGCCTTTATCGAAGAGTTCCTAGAAATAGCCAAAAGAAGTGCTTTCAGGTTGCCATTAGCCATGGAGGAGATGCATCAAACCTTTGGAAGAAGTTGCTTTGGTCTGATGGGATCAACATTTTGGGACAAACTTTTTGGTCTAGGTGACACAGTTCTGGGTTGTTGTTGGTTGTGTTTATGTTTCTGTGCTTTTGCTTTGTTTATTCACTTATTGCTTTATTCCTTAGTTTTTTGTCATTTTGGTTTCTGTAGTTCATCTATCCTTCCCCTTGTACTTATGTCTGTGTTTCTTCATGTTTACATTCCTCTCATGTCCTTTTTGTGTATTTTCCTAGGTTAGTATTTATCTTTTCATCTAGCTTCTGTTCCCTGTTTCTCTACTCAATATATTTTCCTTTCCTCAGTCTTCGTGCTTTCTCCCTGCTCTCCTTCACACCTGGAACCTGTTCCAATCACCATCAGTTTCTTATCCTGCTATCCGGCATCCCAGTACTAAATGCATGACACACTTTTCAGGTTTTTATTTAAATAGAACATTTTTTTCCCACCATTCCAAAATAAAATACATGAAAGTCCCAATAACGTACATTGAAGTTTGTAGTTGCAACATGACCGAATGTCAATTGAAGAGGTAAATAATTTTTACCCTCTGAAAGGTAAAAATTATTTACCTCTTCAATTGACATTCGGTCTCTGAAGTCCAGCTGCTAAGAAGTTCTGCTTTCCCTGAACTGTACCATGCGCATAAATTATAGACTCTCGGCACCCCTGCAGGGCCTTTGAAATTCAATTCAATTCAATTTCAATTCAATTTATTTATATAGCGCCAATTCACAACAGATGTCATCTCAAGGCACTTAACAAAAAGTCATTTCAATACATTTATACAAACATTCCAATCAGTTAAAAAGTTTCCTATTTAAGGAATCCCAGCAGATTGCGTCAGTCATTGGCATGAGGTTGGGCAGACTTTCCAACCACAGCAATCCTTCAGCAATCCCTCATACTGAGCAAGCATGTAGCGACGGTGGAGAGGAAAAACTCCCCTTTAACAGGAAGAAACCTCCAACAGAACCAGGCTCAGTTGGAGCGGCCATCTGCCACGACCGTCTGGGGGTTTGAGAAGACAGAGGAGAAACACAGAAGGAACAGAAGATCTGATATAAGAGAACTTTCTATGTTACATAAAGTAAAAAGTTGATAACATGACACAGTGGATGTTCAGTTACTGGGAGGATCATCCCAGTCGATGCCCCCCGTCCAACAGGGCCTTGCAGCCAAGCAGGATACCAGACCAGGTATATCTTCTATGGAGAGAAAAACACTGAGAGAAAACAAAGTTAACAGTCAAAATAACAGAATGTACTGTAATACAACTGGAGAGTCGTGGGAGAAAAGGAAGTAGCAGAGTGAAGAAAATTGGTAAGTCTGTCCTCCAGCAGTCTAAGCCTATAGCAGCATAACTACAGAGATAGCTCAGGATGACCTTAGCCACTCTAACTATAAGCTTTATCAAAAAGGAAAGTTTTAAGCCTGGCCTTAAAAGTAAGGAGGATTTGATCTCACCCGTTCTGGCCCCTGGCAAACATTTGACTATGGTTAATGGTGTCTCTAATGCCACGTTTCTGACTATGGAGCTGCCAATTACCAGGGTCGGCTTCTCAGCGGGTGTGTCGCTGAGCGGGATAGAAATGTTAGAAATGTGGACCGGTTGGTGGTGGCCCGGGGGCTGGGTCCTAGAACTATGCTTCCTAAGTACAGTCACCCAGCCGGCCTGAGGTCCCGGCTGCGCGGGCTCTACCGGAGGACAGCCAGTGGGTTCTATCCTTGTTGGCTCCGTGCTGGCTAATTGGCTTTGGCTATCTGCCGGTTTTTCAACAGCGCGGAGCCGTGCTTCTAATTCTGATACCCTCGCCTCCAAAGCTACAAAAATATTACATTTATTACAGTTTCCATTATCACTAAAGGAGGCAGGGAAGTAACTAAACATCTGACAGAGAGCAAGAGAGAAGAGAAGAGTTAGAGACAGGAGAATTCTAAAAAAGCAACCACTGTCTCAAGTTTATATATATCTCGCAGCTACTTTCGAGTAACTGTGCATAAAAAGGTTATTTTTACCAAATCAGCTTATCTTTACATGGAAAGTGAAGTAGATTTCTTGAAAACAAACCAAACCGACTGATTATGACTGCTGATACAAGAAAAAAAAGGAAGACGTGTGAGAATGGGCGGAGCCTTTCCAGTAACTTCAAATAGTTCCTCTTTCTCTATTTGTCAAACTTGTGTTTTACTTTCAGAGATTGCTCTTCCTGTTTTGTTTTCCTCTCAACAGACCAGTCCAACCTTTCCTGTACATGCACACAAACCGGAACTGCGCCACCATAACATCAACACCTGTGATAGCATGACAGCACTCACTGACCTCTGTGCAACGCTCTGCTGAGACATCAAGCTTTGGTGGAGCTGGAGATCTAACATGTGGTGGGTGTGACAGGGCTGCCTGCGCTCCTTTCTGCACAGCTGTCGCTCAGACTTTCACCTTCATCTGCGCATGTTAAAAAAAGCCAACACTCATGCTGTGCTACTATATCCCCTCTCCAAACACATGCCAACACTAGGAAATGTTTGCAATATAATCAAGAAAGAGAGTTCTCTTAGATGGACTGGTACCTTTTTTACAGCTGACCTAGAGATCGTATTATCTATAAAGGGTAAAGGAGAAAAATAGTGCAGTAGCAGATCCTGGACCACCACTGCTGATTTTCTTTTAGCTAGGCCTAAGTTCTGGTTCTGCAAACAGTGCACGTTTATGGGTGGATGCTGCTGTGTGCACCCAGACCAGCAGCATCAGCACCAGGACTGTTCGCAAAACTAAAACAACCCACAGATTTCACAACAACAATAAGCAAATGCAATACAAATGATGTGTGGAAAGGTTATGTCCGCCAGAGGGCAACAATGCATCTCATAGTCATTTTCTCTAGGGCTTTATCAGTCTCTCATGTTGTTCTGCAGGAATTTTGTTTTAACTGAATCTGTGGCAAATGGTAATGGCAGTATTATGCTGTAAGCTTTTCTTTAGCAAAGAAAACAATGAAGAAAACCTGTTTGTAGTTACAAAAAACAGTGAGGACTGGGGGCAGCAGGACTACAACTTCAAACATTCAGCAAGAGCTACAATGAAAGGAGTTTGTTAATGACTGCAGACATGTTTCTGCAAAAATACCTTAAGGTTCCGCTACAGTTCGAGTTCTGGATTTTGACTAAGACTGCAACACCTGGATTTTTTTTTTCTTAGCCATTCTGTAATAGATCTGCTTAGGATCCTGCAGATGACCCAATTTTCATTCAAACTTTAAGTGTCAGACAGGTGGAATCACATTGGACCTGAAAATACTTCGATATAAACAGTTTGTGGTCATACCATTCAAGTTTCTTCACAGAGTTGTAGAAACTAATGGCTGTGGGCAGGAAGGATCTCCGGTAGCGTTCTGTGTTACAGCGAAACTGAAGAAGCAGGATTGTATGATAGTCTCATGAAGAGGATGTGTATGGTTCTCCAAAAAGTCCTTGATTTGAATGAAGAATTCTTATTTGCATCATCATCTCCAGATGTTCCACAGTTGTCCCCAGAACAGAACCAGACATCTTTATGAAGTTGTTGAGCCTTTTTAACTCCTTGAACCCTGCTTCTGTGTCACTTGTCTAAACCTTTTCAAAAAGTCAAACTTATTCAGTTTTTCTCTGAATGTAGTGTAATGAATTTTAAAATGCCAAGCCCTAATTAAGTTCTATGTGTCATGGCCGTATGAAGCTGTCTGAACCACATGCATGAAACTCTCAGGCGACAAAATCAGATTTAAAAGTTTACTGAATGTTATGTGGAGGTGAATGGATTTGGAACAAGAGGTGGTGGGAAACTGCTGGGGACCAGAAACTGGAGCTCTGTAATGGAGGAGAATATGAGCAAGAACCTGGATGACAAGAATGCTTGATGATAAAATCTGCTAACAGCTGATGAGGAAATGGAATCGCCAGGGAGGAGTGAGTGGAGCCTGGGGACAGCCGGTGTGGTAGTTGTCCACGAGGAGCTTTGACGGTGATCCGAGGGCTGGGGCATGCATGCTGATGGCATGCTGACGGTGGAACTTGAGGTGAGGATCTCCGGTGGGTAGGTGGAACTGGATCAGGAGGATGATAGAGGTTTGAAGAAGTTGGTAGCCAGTTGTGTTGAAAGTATCCAGAGAGGAATTTTGACGGTGACTTGAGATGTTGAAGCTGAGTATCAGGAGTGGAAACGTGGAAACAAGTAAAGCAACCTGCGAGGAAAATGAGATGGTGAGTTTCTAAAAAAAAGGCTTTGAGGAATAGTTCTTGGATTTGACAAAAAGACAGAGAAAAAAAACCATCAAGGAGCTCAGATGGCTTGGAGTTGCCATGTAGATTAACACTCAGGCGAGGAATGTCAGACTCAGGTTTGTTCATGTAATTGATAAATATTTTTCACACTCAAGGGTGGCTTGTTGAGGGTTCTGTGCTTGGACCAATTCTTCCAATTGGTAAAATCATTAGGCAGCATGGGATACATTTTCACAGTTATGCCAATAATATGCAACTACTGTATATTTGTCCATAAATCCTGAGGAATCTAATCAGTTAGGTAGATTACAGGCATGTCTGGAAGGCATAAAAACCCAGATGTCTCAAAACATTCTTCTTTTAAATTCTGACAAGACAGAAGTTGTTGTCACTGGACCAGAAGCTCTAAAAAAGAAACTGCTTAGTCAATCACTTCATCTGGATGGTATTAGATTTGCCTCCAGTAATAACGTAAAGAACCTGTGTTATTTTTGATCAAGACATGACATTCAAATCCCATTAAACATGTTTCTAGGATTTCCTTCTTTCACCTCCAGAATATTGCTAAAATTAGAAACATCCTCGTCCAGGAGTGATGCTGAAAAACTAGTCCATGCATTTGTTACCTCATGGCTGGACTACTGTAATTCTTTACTATCAAGAAGTTCACAAAATGTAATTAAAACCCTTCAGTTGATCCAAAATGTTGCAGGAAGAGTTCTGCTGAATATTAAAAAGAGAGATCATATTATTCCTATTTTAGCTTCCCTTCATTGGCTCCCTGTTAAATCCAGAATAGAATTTAAGATCCTCCTTCTTACATATAAAGCCCTTGATAATCAAGCTCCATCATACATCAGAGATCTGATTGTTCCATATGTTCCTAACAGAGCACTTCACTCTAAGACTGCAGGTTTACTGGTGGTTCCTAGGATTTCCAAAAGCAGAATGGGCTTCAGATCTTTTAGTTATCAGGCTCCTCTCCTGTGAAATCAGCTCCCAGTTTTAGTCCGTGAGGCAGACACTCTGTTTACTTTTTGATAAAGCTTATAGTTGGGTTAGGGATGTCCCGGTCACATTTTTTTGCCCCCCGAGTCGATTCCGAGTCATTTGATTTTAAATATCTGCCGATATCCAATTCTTCCACAATGCATTAAAATAATAAAAAGAAAAAGGACAACACATCCAAGTTGTCCTTTTAAGTTTTTTTTAGTATGCATATGATGCTCAACTGTGTGAGATTCACTAAAGTGTTGCGCATGCAAGGTCACACCTTTTAAGTAAAACTTGAGTCGACCCATTGTGCAGAAAAGTTTAGCAGTGATATTGGACAAACAGACAAACTCCATATGTCCGTGTGGTAACCCTAAAAACAGATACATTTGATACAAAACTAGCAGGCGGTCACGTAGCTTGTTGTGATTGCCCGGCAGAGCTGTGGCTGTAAGAAGGTGATGAAAAGGCATCTCATACCATGGCTTCAGGTGATGTGGGAGACTGTGAAATCCGACGTTTGCAACCCCAAACAATGGGTCATCGTCCAGTATGATCAGTCCGGCTTTCTTGGTTATGATCTTCTTGACCTTTTCACTGTCCTTAGGCAATTTCTCTGCTCAGTGTTTTTGTCAAGGTGCCCTATCAGATTCGCAGTGTTGAATGCAGCTCTTTTCCATCAAGTGAAATACCCAATCTGCATAGAAGCTACACCTCGTCTGGTGCTCAAACCTCCAGACGGTCATGCCAGGGCCACTTGTACTGAACCAGGTTCTGCTGGATGTTTCTTCCTGTTAAAGGGGAGTTTTTCCGCTCCACTGTCACCACATGCTTGCTTGGTTTGACGGATCGCTGTTGAAGTCAATGACACAACGTAGATGACTGTCTACTGTCGCTATATATTCATTAAGGAGGAGTGAAGGCTGCAAGTCAATGACTCGATGCAATCTGCTGAGTTTCCTTAGAAAGAAAACTTTTAAATTGATTGGAATAATGAACTGAAGTATAAATTGATGATTTTTCTTGTAAAGTGCCTTGAGATGACGTGTTGTAAATTGGAGCTATATAATGAAACTGAATTGAATTGACTGACTGCCAGCTCCTTTAATCCTTTTGATCTGGATCCCCTCTCAAAATCTAATCACTTGTTGTTGGTCCCACTGCGGACATTTCCTGAAAATGTAATCAAAATCCGTCTATAACCTTTTGAGTTATGTTGCTAACTAACCGACAAACAAACATTGTGGACCGTTTCCCTGCCTCAAGCCTCCTGGTCATTCCAGTCACTAATGGCCATTCCAACGACCAGACTGGAGGCATCCAACGATGTGGAATGTCACTTAAAAGTTACATTATGCATTTAATAGCAATGCCTTAATTGCATATCCTGCTCAAGAGGTTCATGTAATCTACTACCATGACTTGGATCTACACAATGTTTTACAGAGCTTGTTTAAAAAGCCTCTTTAGTACTCAGTGTTTATGTTGGGATGCAGCACAAGCTGTTAATGTGCACAGAATGGTTGGAAGCCTTACTGAGATGTTGACTTAGTGATCTATGTTCAGCTCTTTGGTCAGAACCCTGCTGACTGTGAATTCAGAGAACTGTGGTGTGATATTTGACTCCATGCCTGCATCGGAGGACATCCGTGTCTTGTAGTTTTACAGTTCTGTAACTACTTTAAGCCTGCCCACAGCAGAGCTGAAGTTTACATTTAGAATCACTAGATGGCAGTATTTCATTTACCATTTTGCATCACTTACCCATCCTTAAATTAAAAAAGCAGAAGGACCAAAATAACTGTGTATTTCAATTTTGGATCCAATATTAATCAACAACATATCTGAGCAGTTGTAGCCAGGCATTTGTTGGATCACAGGCCTACGTAGCCATGACTGAGAGTTTCCATCATTGTGTTCCAGACGTTAACAGGTGATCCAGCGTTCAACAAAGAAAAGATGCAGAGATGAATCATGTCTGAATGAAAGACGGTACATTCCAGAGCCTCCAGCATGACATAACATGGGTCAGTGGTCTTTGCACTTCATTATCAGAGCTCGTAAACCTGACACTCCTTACTATAAATATTCAGGGCAGCTACTCTCACCTTCTATCGGGAGGAGAATAATGTACTTACAACATTGGACTGCAGCCGTAGGAAGCAGGAGATACATTTTTTATTTACCTTGAGAATGTTATAATTTAAATATGAATGCAAATAGGTAATTATTTAAAATTTGTTATTTACTTTGGCTCTTTGATTTTTTTTTAACAAAGTAAATATAGTTTTATTCAAAAGGCAGCTGTAACCATGAGTTTAAGCATTATGGTAAATATTATGTCATGAATTAAGCTGAATTGTCAAATTTCAATCATTACTTAGAATTTGGGGTAAATTATGAGTTATTTGGGGTGAAATTTTTTTTTCATTAATTAAACTTTTTCCACTCTTATTTTCCAAGCTTTCTTCTCATGCCCTATATTACCCAGATCTATTTTTGTTAAACAACCCACAGGAAGAAGTATCTCAGTCAACTAAAACAGAGGAAAGCAGTGAGAGGAATTGAACTTGAGGCTGGAAAAATATATATAATAAAAATACATATGTCACCCAACAGGGTACCTGGATTTTTTTGTTCTACCAGCTTAGAGTTCCACTACTGCAAGAATGGAGGACCACTTTTACTTACAGCCAAGCGTTTTTTTTATTGTTACAGTCAAAGGGTGCGAGCCAGTTTTATTCCTCCTGAGAGTCTGTAGAAAGTTCTTTAAATCCTTCGAAAAATGGCTCCCATCAACCTCGCGTTACTTCGTGGGGGGGGAGAATGCCAACATGAGGAATTCTTGATGATGGCACCACTGTTTACTCGACGTCTTCACTGATGCTGCCGTCCTGCCACTGTCAAAGAAGCAGAAACGTGCTAAGACACTCTTAAAATCCAGGGGAGCAGCCCACTCATTCAGAATTTAGTGATGATAACATCCCTTTTTACTCATCTGATAGTCAGCGGTATTTTCAGGTCTTTCCTCAGCCCGATCGGTTGGAGACTCCACCCCGTCCTGGTCATCCAGTCCACTGTTGCACCATATATTGTCACACTGCTTGTCCTTGCTCCCGTTGCTCAAACTCCTCTCTTTTCTCTCAGTCTGTGGCCAGTGTGTCCTGCCGTTTACATTCCATGAGGTGCTTATGTACTAGTCTTTGTTTCAGTCCACACCTGTATCCCCTTAGCCTAATTAAGTTGCAGCCAATGTGGCAGGGAGGAACAGACTACCAGCTAAAATCAATCAGTATTGTCCTCAGTCCCAGTCATTTACCACCACAAATCCAAAACATGCATTAGCCTAAATTACCAAAATCTAAAAACATGCACTAGCAAATACACACATAAAAAGAAAAGGGCAAAATAAAAGACTGGCTGATTAATCTAGCTCCATCTCACAATCCCCCCCTTTTTTAACTCTGGTCGTCCCGACTAATTATCCCACTCGATACCTGGCTGGGGGTACTCCGAGATTGGGTCTACCAGAGCGGCGCACCTCCAGCGGCTCAGTTCCTATGCCGGGGACCGATCTTTCCCTTGATGGGTCCGTCTGCGGGGTACCCATCATGTCCATCACTGGCTCCTGTGTAGTCACCATCAATCCAGGCAACCACCATGTTGGAGATGGTAATGTATCCAATTCCTCCGGTGCCATTGTGGTTGGTTCCTCCAGCTCAGTAGGGTCCTGCACTATATCCAAAGGACACAGTCTTAGGTTATTCCGGTGTATAGTCCGAGTAGGACCCTCTTTACCCTCTGGCCTAAGCATGTACACTGGGTTCCCTTCCCTCAGCTGCTTAACAACAACAAATGGTTCCGGTAGCCACCTCATATTCAGTTTCCCACCAGCTCTCCTGCGGAAGTGTCTAACTAACACCCCTTTCCCCTGGAAGTAGCGGAACCCCCTTGGCTCGCTTGTTATAGCGAGCCTCGTCCATTTCTCTTCTATGTTGGGCCCGATTTTACACCATTTCATAAGCCTTACTCAGTGACTGGTGATGGTGTTTTACCCAGCCCGTCAAAGTGTATAACTCACCCTTTGGTTTCAGGCCCATAACCCAATCCACCGGTAGCCTGGCATGTCTCCCAAAGACAAGGTAGTGAGGGGTTACCCCGGTTGTACTGTGCACTGTGTTGTTATAAACCTGGACCAGGGCTGGTAACTTGTCAGGCCACTGTTCTTGTTCAAGTTCAGTTAGAGAGTTCAACAGTCCCAACAGTGTCTGGTTAAACCTTTCACAAGCACCATTACCTTGTGGATGGTATGCTGTAGTGCGGTTTTTCTGGCACCCATACAATCGACAGAGCTCCCTCACCACTGTTGACTCGAATGTTGCACCCCGATCTGTGAGAATCCTCTCCGGGCAGCCGAAGGTATGAATCAGGTGGTTGTACATGGCACGAGCCGTTGTAGTGGCTGATTGATCCTTAGTTGGAACTGCAAAGGAATACTTTGAAAAAAGATCAGTCATTACGAGGATATAAGGGTAACAGTCACCTGGGCGTCCCAACGAAAGATAGTCCATGCCTACCACCTCGAAGGGATATGAGGTGATGATGGGTGACAATGGTGCTCTTATCTCTGGGCCATCCTTGGCACAGATGCAGTGCCAACAAGAGTTGACCCACTCCTTCACGTCCCGAGCCATCCGGGGCCAGAAACAACGTTGACGCAGTGTAGCCAGTGTCCTCTCCACACTAGGATGGCCCATCCTTTGATGATACATCCTCCATACTTCTTTGGCCTCATTCTCTGGGAGCAGTACCTGAAACACTTCGGATCCAGTCACAGTATCCATATGCAGTACTCCCAACAAGCCTCCCCTGAGTACAATCCTGTCCCATTCTTGTGCCAAGCATTTCAGGTACTCTGAAGGCGACTCACCCAAGACAGGCTGGGCATTTTGTTCCTTCCACTGCCGGATCTGTATCAGAGTAGGATCTTGGGCCTGGCAGTCTTGCCACGACTGGTCCCCATCTAACCTTGCATAGTTGACATGGGCCCCTGGTTCACCTGTAAACTCAGGTAATCTTGACAGTGCATCAGCGTTCCGATTCTGGGTTCCTGGATGATATTTAATCGTATACTGAAAGTTAGCCAGCTGGGCTACCCACCTCTGTTCCACTGCTCCCAGTCGTGCTGTCTCCAGGTGTACCAGTGGGTTATTATCTGTAAACACAGTAAACTTCACACCATACAGATAGTCCCTGAACTTTTCGGTGATGGCCCACTTCAGAGCCAACAACTCCAATTTAAAGGAGCTGTAGTTCTGGTCATTACGCTCCGTTGGGTGTAAACTCCGGCTAGCATAAGAGATCACTCTCTCCTTACCACACTGCACCTGTGCCAGTACCACCCCCAGGCCCTCTTTACTGGCATCAGTGTATAGCTGGAATGGCTGTGAAAAGTCTGCGTAGGCCAGGATGGGTGCAGTAAGCAAAGCTTCCTTCAGCTGGTCAAAAGCCTGCTGGCATTCCGTTGTCCATCTCACCGGGATAGCCTTCCCTTCATGGCCCATGATACCATGCGACAGATCATTTAAGGGTTTTGCAATTTTTGAGAAGGCGGGTATGAACCGACGATAGTAACCAACAAAGCCCAAAAAAGACCTCACTTGCCTTACAGTTTGTGGAACCGGCCACTCCTTTACCACTGCAGTCTTCTCCGGGTCCGTTGCAACCCCATTCTCACTGATGACGTGGCCAAGGTAAATTACCTTCTGTTGGAATAGGTGGCATTTCTTTGGTTGTAGTTTTAACCCATGGTGGTGGAGACGCTGAAACACTTCTTCTAGATGGCGCAGGTGGCTGTCAAAATCGGGAGAGAACACAATCACGTCATCAAGATATACCAACAGTGACTCTGTTGACAGGTCTCCTAAACAACGTTGCATGAGTCGTTGAAAGGTTGCTGGTGCATTACATAGACCAAATGGCATACGATCAAACTCATAGAGGCCAAATGGTGTTGTGAATGCTGTCTTCTCCCTGTCGGTTGGATCGACCTCTACTTGCCAATACCCACTTGCCAGGTCCAAGGTTGAGTACCATCTCGCCGCCTTAAGACTGGTTAGCGACTCTTCAATCCTTGGCAGTGGGTGGGCATCCTTATGAGTGAGGGCATTCAGTCTCCTATAATCCACACAGAATCTTAAACTCCCGTCCTTTTTGACCAGTACGATAGGAGCCGCCCAAGGACTCGAGCTCTCCCTCACCACACCGCTGTTCAACATGTTTTGCAGTAAATGCCGAAGTTCTGTGTATAAACTTGGAGGGACAGGACGATATCTCTCCCGGCTTGGAGGAGCTGATCCTGTTGGTATTCGATGTTTCACCACTCCTGTGCATCCAAAATCCTCATCATCTTGTGCAAACACAGTTGTCCACTTCCTGAGGAGATTAGTCAGCTCCTGCTGTTGGACTTGGGTAAGTCCTTCTCCCTGTAGAGATGGAGTGTGGTGTCCCTCACAGGGCTCGGGGGTCCTCGTATTCCCCACCCGACGCACATCGACTTCTACGACATCCGGCGAGATACTGGTTATCACCAGTTCCTGCTCTTCCTGGATATCTGTTGGGGACACTTCAACCACCTGTGCAAGAGGTTGGCGTTGGGGGATTTCCACCGGGTATGGGTTATGGTTGCACACTCTGCAGGGTACTCTGCCATCCTGGAGTTTAGCAAGGGTACGTCCTACACTCCACTCTCCTTCATGGCTAGTCAATGGTTCCACAGTCACTGTGCTGGACCGTCCTCCTGTACCATCTGGTACCTGCATCCATAAGACCATCTCTGACTGAGCGGGAATAATCACCGATGGTTGTTTGGTTAGTTTGACCACGCTTTGATACAGTGGTGGTGGGTCTTTAACCAACACCCGCCTGCACTCTCCAAACGCCTGAGACCAAGCTTGGCCTTCAGTAGGGGGTATAGTAGTACGGAACGCTGCAAGCCCTGGGTGGATTCCCTGAGAAAGGACAGACCATACAGAGGTAACGATATTCATTCCTAATATTCCCCTTTCTGGCCCCAAACACTCATCTTTTACAATAATTATTCCCTTTTCTGGCACCTGTATACTTCCCACCTGGCAGTCCACCAAAATGTAACCCACATAGGGAATGTTCAGCCCATTAGCAGCCCGCAAGGTTAACCAGGGCGCCTCATTCATGTCGGCGAGGCATGTCCCTTCCAAATACTTTCGGAACATGCTCTGGCTGAGTAAAGTAACCTGTGACCCAGTGTCGAGTACAAAAGGAATAGACTGTCCATTTATATGTAAAATAACCTCTGGGCACTCACCTACTAGGGCAGACTTATTCCTAATCTTGGGCTCCTGATGTTCGGTGACCGCCCCCACTACTTGGCCCTCAGCTGTAGGGGAGATTAAAAATCCTGGCGCCCCGTGGCTCTCTGAGGGCACCGACGTTGAACATGGCCTGCAAGCCCACATTGCCGACAGATTGGCCTTCCCTCCGCATCCCATTGATAGGTGGGTGCAGCTGGCCGTGGGTATCCCGACCTTCTGTGCGGGTTCTGTGCTGTCGTTGTAGGGTTTCCCCTTATTTGCTGGGCTTCTCTCCCATCAGAGAGGCCAACCTTTAATTCCTTCAATAAATTACTTGGCAATGTCTTTACCTGTTCCACGAGGATCTTTATTTCCCCCATCAGCCCTTGTTGAAGCTCCATGCGCAGCTGTTCTTTAAGCTTTTCCAGATCAGCTGTGGCTTGTTGGTCCTGGGTGGGGACACTAACTCTCTGTGAAAGTGAAACATCATCATTGGCATCCTTTAATTCTTGCTCTAATGCATGGGCCTCTTTACAGGCATCTTTAAAGTTCAAACCTCCGTCTCGTCGTATTTGCCGAGCCAGCTCCTGTTTAACAGGCCCTGTTCGTAGACCCACCATTAACTGATCCAACAAAAGGTCATCTTCCTCAGCCTCGTCCTGTTCTAAATCTTGCCATCTGGAGAATCCCTCTCTCAGTCTTAAAATGAAAGCACTCACAGTCTCATTAGTACGTTGTTTGCAGTTAAAAAAGTTCACTCGGACCTGAGCTCTGGTGGCTGGTTTAAAATACAATGTCTGTAAAAGATCTAAAACCTTCTTCCCACTGTCCTTTTCCTCATATTTAACCAACTGCAGCTCCTTTTTAGCCTCTCCTTCAAGAGCCCCCAATACAAAGTCTGCCTGTTGTTGTGAACTCAATCCTTGTGCTCTCAGCATAACTTCCACTTGAGTCTTCCATTCAGGAAATTTCACTGGATCGCCATTAAACTTTGGGACCAAAGCAGCTCCCAAAAACCACGGCATTACAAACTGTGTGGTTGGCACACTATTATTCTGAGCAGTGTCCATTCTGCAGCAGTGGAGCTGGGACCCTGCCAGCAACGCCAATTTATGTCACCCAACAGGGTACCTGGATTTTTTTGTTCTACCAGCTTAGAGTTCCACTACTGCAAGAATGGAGGACCACTTTTACTTACAGCCAAGCGTTTTTTTTATTGTTACAGTCAAAGGGTGCGAGCCAGTTTTATTCCTCCTGAGAGTCTGTAGAAAGTTCTTTAAATCCTTCGAAAAATGGCTCCCATCAACCTCGCGTTACTTCGTGGGGGGGAGAATGCCAACATGAGGAATTCTTGATGATGGCACCGCTGTTTACTGGACGTCTTCACTGATGCTGCCGTCCTGCCACTGTCAAAGAAGCAGAAACGTGCTAAGACACTCTTAAAATCCAGGGGAGCAGCCCACTCATTCAGAATTTAGTGATGATAACATCCCTTTTTACTCATCTGATAGTCAGCGGTATTTTCAGGTCTTTCCTCAGCCCGATCGGTTGGAGACTCCACCCCGTCCTGGTCATCCAGTCCACTGTTGCACCATATATTGTCACACTGCTTGTCCTTGCTCCCGTTGCTCAAACTCCTCTCTTTTCTCTCAGTCTGTGGCCAGTGTGTCCTGCCGTTTACATTCCATGAGGTGCTTATGTACTAGTCTTTGTTTCAGTCCACACCTGTATCCCCTTAGCCTAATTAAGTTGCAGCCAATGTGGCAGGGAGGAGCAGACTACCAGCTAAAATCAATCAGTATTGTCCTCAGTCCCAGTCATTTACCACCACAAATCCAAAACAACATGCATTAGCCTAAATTACCAAAATCTAAAAACATGCACTAGCAAATACACACATAAAAAGAAAAGGGCAAAATAAAAGACTGGCTGATTAATCTAGCTCCATCTCACACATACAGTATCTGTTTCTGTTGTTTGTGATTGATTTAATGTAACTCAGACTGCTCCAGGGTGTGGCCCAATTTTCTGAAGGTAAATAAAACAGAGGTTTGTATCTACATGATTCCTACTTTTCTTTCCTGATCTATCTACTTCATTGTGCTCTACAGAACCCATCATTCATGTCCATGTCACACTACATGTCTACACTATATTGTATGTTTTGGTGGTTTCTTCTTTGCTGCCCTGTAGTAAAAAGGTTCTGGATTCAAATCCAGGTCTTTTAGCATGGACTTTTCAGGTTCTCCCTCCGTTTGCATGGGTTCTTTCTGGGCACTCCAGCTTCATCCAACAGTCCATAACTCTGACTATTAGGGTAATTGGTCTCTCTAAATTCCCCATAGGTGTGAGTGTGTGTGCATGGCTGTTTGTAAGGAGCAGGCACCTGCAGAGGGGGGGTGGGGGTTGGGGGCTTGGGCACCTACACCTTTCCTCCATGAGGCCCCAAGAGCACTTTTTTGAACCCAACCCACCCCCCTTTAGGGTTTATTTCTTTTTTCATGTGTATGTGCGATTGAAGGCCTGCATGTACCCCTCAACAGCAACATTTAACTATTAATAACAATTTAGATGAATAAAATAATCTGGCTGCCATCAGTCACATGATGGCAGCAAATTATGGACAACCCTGAGCATCCTCTTCATGAGACTGTCATACAACAACAGAGCGTCTTCAGTCGGAGGCTTCTTCAGTTTCGCTGCAATACAGACCGCTACAGGAAATCCTTCTTGCCCACAGCTATCATCATCTACAACAACTCCTTAAAGAATTTATTATATGAGCTATACCAACACTTAATTTCCCTCTGGGATCAATAAAGTATTTTTGAATTTGAATTGAATTGAATGACCATTGACGAATGCTCATCCTTGACTTTCCTCTGCCTCTGCTTAGCAAGTAAGGTAGAGGTAAGACTGGTAAGTAGGGTATAGGCCTACAATATACTACACAGGAGTACTAGATTACCATATAAACATTAAGTTGCCTTGTGGCAACTGACAAAGTGAAATGAGCATCCTGTGTGTGCACCACGCAACTGCACAACCTTATCTATCCTTTTACTGACAAACAAGGCCACCAACATTTTTCCCAAGCCCATATCGTAGAGGGAGGGCTCAGTACTGGGCCTTCCAACTTATAGCCAAGAATTTTTTTTTTTCAAAATGGACCTGTTTGTGAAGGAAAGTATAGTCCAAATTTTGAAGTTACATAAAATCGTCCATTTTAATTTTTTCTTCCCCACCACCCTTGCAGTGGCGGTTTCAGATCCCCCTTGCTCCTTTCCCCAACACATATTTTATTAGGCTGCACCTGCCTAATAAACACCTGCCCCCTCTAAAGGTCTCTGCACAGCCCAAGTCAAGAACCATTTGTTTACTGGACAAGGGTCAGTGTGAGATTCTAACACTATCATAACCTTGGGTAAAAGCATGGTTTTACAGTATTTACACAATCATTTTAAACTTGATGTTATGGCTTTTAGTCAAAGCACAAAGGCAACACATTTTTGAAGGGCTACTAAAATTACGATCCTTAGGTGTTTGTGTTTTGAGTTTCCTCCTACTTTGAGTTTTTTCCTTCCACTACGTTTTATCCTCTTTTCCTCTTTTACCCTCATGTGTTTGTACTTTGAATTTCTCTTGTTTTTCGGTCATTCCTTATTTATTTATTTGGGTCTTTTTCAGCTACTCTTGCATTAGTCTTTCTTCTCTGTTAGGTTCTGTAATCACTTCAATTTTATTGTGTTGATCTTTTATCAGTTACTTCTTTATTATTGGTTAGCTCTGTTTTACTTTATTTCCGTATTGCCATTATTGTTCTCTGGTTTGGAGGTTTCTTCCTGTTAAAGGGGAGTTTTTCCTCTCCACCGTCGCTACATGCTTGCTCAGTATGAGGGGTTGCTGAAGGATTGCTGTGGTTGGAAAGTCTGCATCAACGGGGCCCAACCTCACGCCAATGACTGACGCAATCTGCTGGGATTCCTTAAATAGGAAACTTTTTAACTGATTGGAATGTTTGTATAAATGTATTGAAATGACTTATTGTTAAGTGCCTTGAGATGACATCTGTTGTGAATTGGCGCTATATAAATAAACTGAATTGAATTTAAGATCTTTCTAAAGTTACTGTTATGTTTTCCTCCCCTCCTCTTATATTCATTAGTGCTTATGCTTTAAGTTTCTCATACACTCTTATTCTCTTAGATTTCTTTCATCCTTAGTTCTTACTTTCTCATCTAGAATTATTCTCTGTCCAGTTTTCTCTTCGGTTATACCTTTGTTTTCCTTCTCTGGTGTCCCCCTGCCATTCTTCTTCCCTGCCCATCTGCCAACCATCTACGCCTGCTCTCTCCTTCTCACCTGCATCAGTTTGTTGCTAATTGGTTATTAGGCTTTCAGTGTCACTTATCAACCCTCCTCCTGGGGGAACCTACACAGTAAAAAACGCTTTTATTAAAGCTTTCTTGACCATTGTGGCACCTTGTTTAAAGCCAAATACAGCGATATGTACTTCAAAATGTATTTATTTTCAAACTTAAATGTGACAATGTAATGAAGATTTTTAAATTCAGTATTAATATTAGGTAAAACAGGATAATAAAATTTGTAAAAGGTAACAATTATTTTCATTTCTTTCTTTCGCTGACAAGCACAAAAGTTAGTTCTGTGTCAGGTTTCATGGTGGACCTCTGTGTCTGCTGCTCTTTTCATCATTCTCTGTCCTGTCTAGGTCATCTGTAAACCAAGTATAACATCAGATTTCTTTTATCTTAATAGATGTCATCAAAAGGTCATCAAAAAAGAAACTGATTAATTTATATAGCGCCAATTCACAACAGATGTCATCTCAAGGCACTTAACAAGAAGTCATTTCAATACATTCATACAAACATTCCAATCATTTAAAAAGTTTGCTATTTAAGGAATCCCAGCAGATTGCACCAGTCATTGGCGTGAGGTTGGGCCCCGTTGATGCAAACTTTCCAACCACAGCAATCCTTCAGCAATCCCTCATACTGAGCAAGCATGTAGCGACGGTGGAGAGGAAAAACTCCCCTTATTAACTGGTTCATTTGTCAGACTATTTGCTTCAGTAGTCAGTCTCTCATGGTAACAGACATGTTGCTCATACCTTGCAAACTATAGGTTTTAAACAGTGTCCCCTTAAGAAGATTGATTAGTGGTGTTCTTTTACTTTCCGTACCATGGCTGATTTTTTCTTCTTCTTTTTTTCCAGATCAGCTGAATTTGTTATTTGGTATGTGAGAGAAAAGTGAAGAAGCCTTCTTACCCATTATTTGAACTTTCCTTGTCAAGACTATTGAGAAGACATGCAGTAGACATGCAGCCCAGGCTGGGATTCCAACTCATGACATCTGCCTTGAGGTCCTAGAGCCTCAGAACACATTGCACCACCTCCACCCATTGAGCAATGGAGTGCCACACATTATTTTGTTAGGTAGAACACTGGAACGCTATGTTCAGTTTTTTCTTATTATTAAAATTATGTGATCATGTGTGTCATTTACAGTTTGTCGGCTACTAAATAGTTAGGTTCCAGATGAAATGTGAACTTCTTTTTCTCAGCACGTGTTCCTGTAATTCACTGGTGACCAGTTTTTATTGGTATTAAGATTTGTTAACTTCCCACTTCACATCCACTGAAATGTTTCCATCCTATGGTATAAACTCTGTCCAGTGAGACGGCAGAGAAATTACCCGAGTGATCCGTTTTCCCCAGCTATGTAGGCTAATCTTTGTTGACATGTTTGTGCGCATGCGCGAGTGGCAGGGTGGGAAGAAAACAAACAAAATGGCGTGATGAACACTTCCAAGAGAGTTGGCACTTTAACGCCTGAAGACAAGAAGAGTTTTAGAGAGAAGCTTAAAATCTATATTGACGACAAATTCATTATATTCAAAGACCATATGAGATCTGGGATGATGAAAAAACGTTGGTCCGATTTGCCGTGTCTTGGCCACAAATTTGCTGGGGAGACATTTATTTCTATTTAATAGAAAGCCATTGAACCCTTCACTCATGAAAAATTACAGACTTTCAAAAGTTTGGAAGCCTACGGTTATTTTGTTTCAAGGAACGTTGGGCCAACCTTTTCCCTTAAACAGAAAACCATGGTTGTGCTACAAGCAGAGGGCAGACCTGGCCAAACAGAATCACAGTGTGATTCGCATCACCCGTGGGTGATTGCCAAAGAGTGCGGCAAATTTCTCACTGTGACTGCAAAGCAGGGTAAGTCTTCATTGATCAGTGTCCTTATTTATTTATTTTTGGAAATGTAGTGACTGTAGGATAGCTCATTTAGATGTAAGGAACATAGTCATGGTGCTTTGGACCACGGTTTGGGACACCTGAATCAGAATGCAAAAACAAAATGACTTAGTGGACTTTAAACTACACAAAGATGAATGTTTTTAAAAACATATTCTGTAAATAACTACATAGACACTAGGACTTACAGTGAACAAAAAGCCTCACAAACGCAGTTGCTGCAGCAACCCAGGCTATCTTTGGAGCGTCCAGGTTTAATCTCCTAATCACCTGCAACCATCTCTTTCGTTTTTTTGTGGTCCTTTTCTGTGGGAATTCGAAAAAACTTTTTATCACACCCCCAACAATCGACCACACAGCAATCTGTTTCGCTAAATCCATCTCCAAAGGTGCATAACAATCGAGTAATAGGTACTGTACCTGTTCTCCTCAGTACCTCCGATCCTGAACCTCCTGACAACTTCCATTCTCCTACTAGTAATTTTTTTAATAAACTTTTCAGTTCAGTTTATTTATATAGCTCCAACTCATAAAACATGTTATCTCAAAGTACTTTACAAGAAAAGGTATTTCAATTGAATTGTGCATACATTCCAAATAATCTGAGCAACTCACCCCCAAATCAACTTTTGTTTGCTGATAAATTGTATAAATGATTGTCTAATAGGACTTTCTACATGTCTGGCTATTATTTTTGGTATTTTAGTACATCTTAGTAAAATTATACATTTTCTACAAAAAAATGTGAGTGGCGCCCTCTTCAGGTTAAAACTTTACACTGCATTTGAAATTGAATCAGGCATTGCTGACTTCAGCCATCCTGCCACTGTGGAGAATAAAACAAGCCCTGTCTGCCTCACCTCCGTAGCGAGTTGAAGTTGGAACAGCACGGAAGTGTTGACGCCGACCAGACCCACCTACTCAACGCATTCCTCGGGCAACGTCTCTTTTTGCAAACTGGAAATGTAGGTGGAGTAAGACACTGGTAGGGGGGTGAGTTGCTGTTTAAGTTCATTGTTTAATCAGCTTAAAAGTTTTCCATTTAAGTTATCCCAGCAGATATAATTTAATAATTGAATCGTGGCATTCACTCTTCCTGGACGAAGACTAGACAGTCCCCTGCGTTGTGTCGTTAATTGCACAGCAATCCCTCAAACTGATCAAGCGTATAGCGAAAGTGGAGAGAAAAAACGTATTTTTAACAGGAAGAAACCTCCAGCAATATGTAAAATATGCTAAATATTTACTTTCAGAAACCCCCCCCCCCCCCCCCCCCAACTCCCCCTCCATGACCCTGAAGAGGATTAAGCGGTATAGAAATTGGAGGAATTGCATAACCTCTATAGAAATTCCATTGGTAAAAGTGCTTATTATAAACTGTCAAAGAACATGGCCCTAATATCTGGAAATATTTTATTGCTTTTCATGATCCTCTTTGATCAAAAACTCACTAAGACCTCTGCTTGTATTGCCACCTCCCTCTGAGTATTTCCACACCTCTAAGAGCCAGCCTCACATAACATCAGCTACCAGCGAGCTATTCTTAGTGACCCAGCACACAAGGAAAGTCAGAGCCCTAATCTAACAGTAGTTGTTGACAAAACAAAACACACCGTAACCAGCAACGTGAAAGTCCTTTGGGGTCTGTGGCATCTGCGTTGAGCAGGGATACATTTCCAACACTCTATTGCCTGTAAAATCTCTACGGAATCTCTGAGCCACAGTGTTACCCCACGATAGAAATAACTGCACATGCACGGCAGTGACTGAGGCTCATACCACACAATTATTTCAATTAACACGAACTGCAAGGCGTGCTGTAAGCGTAAGAACACTCTTGTGTGGGTGTTGGTGTTGAAACCAAGAAATGGTGAAAAAAAAAGCAGAGGGCAACTTCCATAGATTATAGATTCAGGGCCCACAACTTAAACGATTTCAAGTATGTAGTTGTTTATTTGTAGATAATTTGGGCTTCCAGCTTATAAAACCCATGAAAACAGGAATTCAAAAAATTAAAGAATACTGTGAATACAGCCCAAATTTTACAGGGCATGAATGTTTGAAACTTGAGTGTCACACATTGCTCATCTACTAAACTCAAAGCACCTGCACAGGTTTTCTCAGGTGTCATTAAATTGCTTCACTTTGGTTCAATTGTCTCAGTTAGGTTCAATATGGGGAAGACTGCAGATTTGACAATTACAATATGGGGAAGACTGGAGATTTGACAATTGGCCAGAACACCATCATTGATACCCTCCATAGGATGGGTAAGCCACAAAAGTTCATAGCTAAGAAGGCTGGCTGTTCACAGAGTGCTGTGTCTAAGTATATCAATGGTAAGTCTAGTGTAAGGGCAAAATGTGGCAGGAGAAGATGTACCAGCAGAAGAGCTGACCGTGGGCTTCAGCAGATTATCAAACAGAGAAGATTGATGAATCTGGCAGAGATCCAGAAAAAGTGGAATGAGGCGGGAGTCACAGCTTCAAAAACCACCACATTCAGACGCTTCTGGGAGATGGGCTGCAACTGTTGGGTTCCTCGGGTCAAACCACTCCTGAGCCTGAGTCAATGAAGGAAGCGTCTCAACTGGGCCAAGGAGAAGGACCAAAATCCTCTTTTCTGAATTAAAGTAAAGTGTGCCTTTTATTCGGGAATCAAGGTCCAAGAGTTTGGAGGAAGACGGGTGAGGAACAGAACCCAAGCTGCTTGAGGTCCAGTGTGAAATATCCACAGTCAGTCATGATTTGGGGTGCAATGTCTGTTGCAGGTGTTGGTAAACTCTGCTTTCTTAAATCCAAGGTCACTACATCAGTCTACCAGAATGTTTTAGAAGATTTCAGGATTCTTTCTGCTGAGGATCTGTATGGAGAAGCAGATTTCATCTTCCAGCAGGACCTGGCCCCTGCACATACTGCCAGAAGCACCAAAACCTGGTGTGACCGAAACCCCATTGAGAATCTATGGAGTATTATCAAGAAGAAAATGAGGGGCACCAGACCCAAAAACAAAGAGCTGACAGCAAGCATCAAGGAAATCTGGGCTTCCATAACTTCCAGGAAATGCCACAGGCTGATGTCCTCAATGCCACGGCGCATCAAGGCAGTGATTAAGGCAAAGGGATTCCCTATTGAATATTGTTTTGAAAGTGCAATATTTTGATTGATTTGATGTGATCCTAATTTCTTTCTATTTTTCTGCAAAAACTGAGAAGTAAATTTTGATTTCTTCACAGTATTCTAATTTTTTGAATTCCTGTTTTCGTGGATTTTATGAGCTGGAACCCCAAATTATGTACAAATAAGCAACTAAATACTTGAAATCGTTAAGTTGTGGGCCCTGAATCTATAAGCATGGAAGTTTAATGTTTTGAATGGAATTATGGAAATAAACTTTTCCATGATATTCAAATTTTTTGGAAAGGGTCTGTGTGTGTATATATATATATATATATATATATATATATATATATATATATACACACACAGACACATATATATATATATATATATATATATATATATATATACACACAACTGTTTATTAGTATTACAAAAGGCTTTATAAGACATCTATTATTGATTTTATACTAATACAAGGTGCAGAAAACACAAAACAAATCTTAATTTTTGTGCCGTTTTAATTCAATGCTACATTCCAAAAGTAAATGACAAGACAAGCAACAGCAGTAAGTAAGTAACCATCATTCTGACATGTTTTTACCGTCTTGCAATCTAGTCCTTGATTATTCTACATAATGCAAATTACTTTGTTACATTTTTAAAAAAGTAACTGAAATATAATACTTAAATTTATTAAAAAGCTTTCATAAAACACCTTGGAAAAAAACAGAAATCTGTGATGAACAGTTATTAGAAGTGTGACACGTATCATTGCTAATGCTCAAATAATTGTGAAAATACCAACTTGTGATGCAAAGAAATAAAAGGGATTAGTAGGAGGACATAGATGCTATTGGTAAGCTACATTTGAGCCCCTTTAATAATGTAGTAAATTGTGTTTTTCAGGAAAAATATACCTTCAGAGAAAACAGGAACCTATGCAACTGCCTTTTAAACCTGCACTAAGTACACTTGAAGTTATGATGGGCATGAAGTCACAAACTATGTTTATTGTATCAATTATTTTGCTTGTTCTTTACCTGAAAGAAATCAACGCTTTGCAGTGCTATTGTATGGCATCTATTAATCATTCTAAATTAAATGCACTACAGCAGAAAGAGATTTAAGGTATATTAAAAGGGTAAAACATTCAACTACTTGGCCTTCGGCTTTATTCAAAAATGGACTGTTTTAGCACATGAAAACAGGTTGGTATTGGTGTCATTAAATTGCTTCACTTTGGTTCAATTGTCTCAGTTAGGTTCAATATGGGGAAGACTACAGATTTGACAATTACAATATGGGGTAGACTGCAGATTTGACAATTGGCCAGAACACCATCATTGATACCCTCCATAGGATGGGTAAGCCACAAAAGTTCATAGCTAAGAAGGCTGGCTGTTCACAGAGTGCTGTGTCCAAGTATATCAATGATAAGTGGTCCACACGTATCTCACTAAACGAAAATACACATGTGTGACCTCAGTGAGTAAACAAAATGATAGTAGATAGTAGAAGACCCAGATGCTTCATTGGTGATATTGAGGGTGTTGGCATTCATGTTGTCTCTGTCTCAAATTGTTGCTGTGTGAGTATGGGTTCAGTGTGTGGGTTGAGTTAGATTGCCTCACTGAAGACACCGTTTGGTTCGAGAGATTAGAAACTCTAACATCCACCGAAGTGCTTTCCAAGGTTGTTCCCTGGCAGATTTTAGCCAGGGTTTTCAATTTTGGCCCCAGGTCATTAAGGAATGCAAGACCGTCATCCTTTTCAAAGAGGCTGCATCAACCCACGGAACCTGCCAGTGACCCTTCGCCCTCTTACTTTTAGATCACTTCAGCTTCCTTCTCCTGTTGTTGCTGTAAAGCTTGACTTGATTTCTGCAAACAAATGAGAAGAAATAATTTATACAGCTGCTTAAAATGCTATTTCACACTATTCAATAAGTGAAGCTAGTGATGATAAAACATGATTGGCATGTCATGTTCCTAGTCATTGAGGAACAGGCCAAAATCAAGTCTAAAGTATCTAAGGTAAAAAGTTAAGGCAAATATCAACCCTTTCAGACACAAATCCAAGTAAAATTCCAAGTTTTAGCTGAACAAGTCCAAGTAAAGTCTCAAGACCTTGAGGTGGAAGTCTAGCTTAGTTGTAAGTTCTTTATTGTGTAATCATTATGCTTAAGCCTAAATAATGGACATTTAATGATAGACCTCGAGCTGTAGTCCAAGTCAAGTCACGTCTAAAGTCTACGTTTGTGCTAATTAAGTAACTGCCAGTCAATGACTCGATACAATCTGCTGGGATCCCTTCAAACAGAAAACTAACAAAAACTTTAAACTGATTGGAACGTTTGTATGATTGTATTGAACTGTCTTTTCTTGTCAAGTGCTTTGTGATGACATCTGTTGTGAATCAGTTCTATATAAATAAACTGAACTGAATTAAGTTTGACTTGAGTCTAAATTACAGACTTGATTTCTCATCGCTAATTTATTCTAATTCTGTAAAGAAATGTATAACTGAATAGTATTGGTCCAGATAATGGTCTGGCAGGGTCATTCCATCAAATGCTGTCAATCAGTATTTGGAAAAGCTCACGTCTTGCCCCATCATAGTCCCTGCACCCATAAAATTCATCTGATCTTGCCCCGCAGAGTAATTGTAGTTGTATGTGTTTTCCATGTGCATCCCCTCTCCTGTCAAGGTTCCTCCTCCACCCATTGCACCCCCCGAGTTAACCAAATTATCAAGGTATGCCTTTCCCCCAGAAACATTGATATCCTTCATATTTACTGTGCCACTATCCACATGCCCTGTGACTTGGAGAGGAGGAACGTCCTGTGAATTAAAAAAAACAGAAAGTTCTGTCAGTGATAAAGCATTTTTCTGCAAGCCAAAAAATGGATGAAATGCATGCATGAAATCTCTTCACACCTTTTCTTCTCCCTGTCGTTCATTGTGATACAAAATGAGATGCTCAATCGGCTCGCAGGGAATAGGTTTAAAATCTCTCGCTGCACTTCCACAGAGGAGCAGAAGAAGGGGAACCACTAAAAAATAAATCAAGAACAATGTTTTCACAGAGATCATGGTTAGAAACCAATTTTCTTTGACAAAGATTCTTCCTTTCTTCAACAAATGTAATTCAGATACACAGCAAATTATTGAGTCACAGTTGTGTAATGTTGGCAAACATCCTGCGTCTCTTCATAAGCCAGCTAAGACCCACCCTTTGTTTAAATCTTTCTATTCATGCAGCAACTTGTTCTGTTAAGTAACCTTGTGATGGAAAAACAACAATTCTTATCAGAATTTCCAACTTGAAAATGTAAAAATTTTACTCACAGAGAAGGAGCAACAGTCCCAGCCGCATTAGCAAGATACCAGCAGCTCCAAATTTTGCACTGCCTGGTCTGTGCAACTTGCAGGCCTTGCTCTTATCACATGTGCACACGGATACGTTGATTTTCTGGAGATCATCGCACGACTTTCCTTGCTGGTCCTTGACCTCCAGGGATACTTTGTAGAAGCCGGGCCATAGGCCTTTCTGGTCCCGAAGAAGGACTGTGGTTTCTAATGAAAGACAACACCTTAATGTCAGATTAGCAACCCAATATGAAAGGCAAGGCAAAGTGAGACAATTTTATTTGTATAGCACACTTTCAACAACAGGGTAATCCAATGTGCTTTACATGATATGGCAATAAAGAAAAACAGAATATAACATTGGAAATTAAAAGCAGCGATTTAGCATGAAACACACAACATATAACACACAATAAAGGACGAAAAACAGCAATGAAGCATGAACACATATGATACATATGACATTAGGCAAGGCAATTTTATTTGTATAGCACACTTTCAACAACAAGGTAATTCAAGGTGCTTTACATGATTAAGGGGTAAAATAAAAATAGCAGTAAAACACAGAAAAAGCATATAAAGTAAAAACAGCAATAAAGCAAGAAGCATACACAGATACATCAATGCGTTAAAGCTGCAGTAGGTAACTCAGAGAGGAGAGCAGACTTAGCTTGAAAATTTAAACCCAAACAAGCTTCACATCACTCCCCCCTAGCTATGTGTGTGTGAGGAGTGATAGACAGATGTCAGACACTCCTTTAGACGCTGCTCTGGCTCTGATTGGCTGTTTTCTACCGGGAGCGGTGGATTCTTGCAAATCACAGTAGGGGCTGTAGGCGTGACCAATTGAGCTGCTTTTTTTTTTACAGATTACAAATCTCATTTCCTACTTTCAGGACATATGGATAGTTTTAGGAAATATCAAAAAAAGTTACTTTTATTGAAGTTACCTACTGCAGCTTTAGAAAGGATATAATGTAAAAACAAAGCAAGAAGCATACACAAAACATGATACATCAAAGCATTACTCAAAAGCAGCTCTAAACAGATATGTTTTTAGTTGTGAATTAAAAAAACTCAGTGTTTCAGCAGCTTTGCAGTTGTTTGGAAGTTTGTTCCAGATTAGAGGAGCATAGAAACTGAAAGCTGCTTCTTAATAATTTAGTCAGTTCCAAAGCCATTAAATGATTTATAAACTAGTAGGAGTATTTTGAAGTCTATTCTCTGAGCAACAGGAAGCCAGTGCAAGGGCTTTAGAACTGGGGTGATGTGCTCGACTTTCCTGGTTCTAGTGAGGACACGAGCAGCAGCGTTCTGGATCAGCTGCAGCTGTCTGGTTGACTTTTTAGGCAAACCTGTGAGGACACTGTTGCAGTAATCAATCGGACTAAAGATAAACACATTGATGAGTTTTTCAAGGTCTTGTTACGACATCAGTCCTTTAATCCTAGAAATGTTCTTCAGGTGATAGAAGGCTGACCTTGTGATAGCCTTTATGTGACCTTGGAGGTTCAGATCTGAGTCCATTACTATACCTAGATTTCGGGTCTGATCAGTAGTTTCTAGCTTAATTAATTGAAACTGTGTATTGACTCGTGATCGTTCCTCTTTAGGTCCAAAAAGAATTCCTTCAGTATTGTTTCTGTTCAGCTGGAGAAAGTTATGATACATCCATCCATTGATTTGCTTGATGCATTTACTTAGGGTTTGGATGGGTTTAGAGTCACCTGGTGACATTGTAATACAAAGCTGAGTATCATCTGCATAGTTATGGTAGTTAATCTTATTGGTTGTTATAATCTGGCCTAGTGGGAGAATGTAGATATTAAATAGGAGGGGCTAATGAAAACTGATGAAAACTTGTCTATTGGCACGAAGAAGTTCCTGTTCTTAAGGTTAGACTCAAACCAGCCAAGTACTGTGCCAGAGAGTCCGACCCAGCATTTCAGTTGTTCCAATATAATATATCATGGTCAATAGTGTCAAATGCTGCACTGAGATCCAACAGAATCAGCACTGTGGTTCTACCACAGAAAGGACGCTTGTCTTGTGCTGACTTAGTTTACTAAAAGGAAACTGATAAAGCTCCATTCTACTTAAGCAAAAATTGCATTTACTCTAAAGAATAATCGTTTTTTTCCTGTTTTAATCCTGATACTATTCCATTATAGTGTAAAAACTAAAGAGGCCATTTAACAGAAGGTTGAAAGTAAAAAATCTTACGATTAAGAGGCTCCAAAATCCACTTCTCTTTGCTGTCCCGTTGAATCAGAATAAAGTCAAATGGTGCTGAGTTGGGGAACATATCTTCGTCTTGTGCTGTCACATAAATTACATTATCACCATAGCACATTGTTTGAGTCATTGAGGTCAGTTTTGGACAGTGATCGTTGAAGTCCTCCACTTGAATGGCAATGGTCCCTGTGGCAGTTTTCAAAGTGTCTAAGAACCAGTTAAAACAGATTAGTCATGTTTTTCTGTGCAACATATCAATTTCGGATAATAAATTATTCAGCGCTATCTATATCTTAAAGAACTTACCATTTGAGATGCAAATAATTTCGCCGTAGTATGTTCCATTGAGCAAAAATTTTGATTCTCGGTCAGGATATTTGCTTAACCTGATTTCGGCTGTTTTTTCATCAATGGTAAACCAGTTATCTTCATCAAAGACCTTAGCATAACTGCAAGCAAAAGAGCAAACAGTTAAGTTCAGTTTAAACTGGTTTATTTACAGTACCTTTATTTATTTTGAGAAACTTTACAAAATCTACATATACAGATCATATCCCGTAATAAAAAAATCCTAATGTGTCTCATTGAAATTCAAATTAATAATAAATCACACTGTATGCTTTTGGATTCAGAGGCAAAACCTCAAAATTGAAAAGCTGTCAAATGATTTTCTAATAATAATGCCAAACAGTTAAATCCACTTGATTATATAATGTCATTTGAGAACAAGTAACCTGAAAAGCTATTTAATATATAAGGGTTAAAGAGTTTACCACTGACTAAAAAATGTCCAGCATTTTGCATGAGGGGACATGGGGATCTAACCAGTTTTAAAATATTTTTAAAATATAAAATGTATTAAAACATTTTTTTCCGCTTTGCTCAGAAATAACAATGGGATGTAATATTATACTTTACCCATTTATGTAATCAACACTAAAATGTTTGTGAAAGCCAGGAGTGCCAGTACTTAGTTAGGATTTTATTTGAATTAAAAATGAGTAAATTATTGTTTGGTATCAAAAATAAACAAATGAAATAGAATTGAGTCAGAATTTCACATTTCAACTGCAACTTTTCATTAGAAAACATTCATTAAAACCTGGAGTAATATATCTTAAATAGGAGTTAACAGAATATGTTAACATCCCTAAATGTCCTTAAAAGTTTTCAGTTGTATAATAAATATTATGGTTACATTTATTATGTTTATTCTACCATCTAATCAAACATAAGTGAACTGTGGAAAAATAAGCACCAAATAAAAAAAAAGCAGCACTTGGACATCAGGTGTTTGTGACAGCAGTTTGAAAACTAAATAACATTTAAATGTTGCTATTGCATGAGTAACCAGCTTGGTCTGCAGTGGAATGACAGTAGAAAAAGATCATCCGCTATGTGAGAGACATTACCTCACGTCGGTGGCAGTATTCAGTGTGTCGCTGTCAATAGCAGGGTACCTTGCTATAACACTGTTCATGGAGATGGACGTTCTTTCCTCAGAGACGGTCACTACTTTTACACTGGGCTGGAATCGGGGCCCCTCAATCTGATTGATGACCTTTATTTTGATGGGATACGTCTTGGATGAAGCTCCTGTCCCCACTGTGCTGCCTCCGAAGTTGTATTCTGCTTCATTTCTAACCTTCACTCCCAAATATAGTGTCTTTATATCCTCGTAGTCCAAAGCCTAGAGATGATAAGCAAATGATTACCCAGTTTCTAGGGGGATATCCTGGTGCTGTCAACACCTTTGGCAAGAGGTTAAAGACCATTTTTGGAGTTCTGGATATGTGCAAAAAGTTATAAACTTGCTTTGCTGTGTTGGTAGTGTTAACAAATAAGACTTCTCCTCAGTCTGGGCTAAAGCACTCAGTTACAACAAATTTAAATGAGCTTGCAACATTTTTAAATTGCTAATTTGGCAGTATTTCAAACTTCTTCGTTGAGTATCAGATCAATTGAGAATAATTTGTTCGCAATCTGGGAATGCTGCAAGGGGCTGA
Organism: Valencia hispanica; assembly: GCA_963556495.2. NCBI lineage: Eukaryota > Metazoa > Chordata > Actinopteri > Cyprinodontiformes > Valenciidae > Valencia > Valencia hispanica. The sequence goes on along the minus strand of OY747709.1, from coordinate 10,865,724 downwards.
GAGTTAGCCAATAAAAGTTAGGTAAAAGTGCTAAACTAAAGGGCTAATTTATAGTTTGGACTGCAATTAATGGGGCTTAGTTTAAAAAATAAAAGTGACAGAGAAACAATGTGTTTTGTTTTTTTATTTATTATCACCACCGCAGAATTAGACTAGCCTAAAAACTGCAACATATGGACTAGTCAAACATGGACTGGAATATTTTACACTGATTACATAATTAAAAAGACAGTTTGGTTTATATTAAATTTGTGATTACATGACAAAAGAGAAATCTTAGTTTTCCCAAAAATACTGAAAAGAATGTGTCTTATTCTTGCGAAACCATTATCATGTGTCGTTTCATTTTGTGAGCGGGATGTAACACGCATACTATCATGTGTTTTTAACTTTTTTTCTTTTAAACAGACCTTAGTAATTGTGATGACTCCCTCGTTGGTCTCTTTGTCAGTTTTGATATCGAAATAGCCTCCTTCATTTCCATGAACAATTTCAAACAAAGTGAACCAGTTGTCTGTATTGTTGAGATCTAGGTCAACTGCTTGCATCCTTAGAACTTCAACACCAATTGTGTTCTCCTCCACCCTTCCTTCATACTAGCAAATAAAAAACAAAACAAAAGAGAACATTAGGTTTGGGCAACTTCAACACATTGTTTTGAAGAATAATTTCAAGCGTGTTGTGTAACATATACCGATTTATTTGCTAGAGTTGGAATATTGTCATTTATGTCCGTGATCTTAATCTCAATTTCACCAGTTCCTGTGTTTCCTCCTGGTTTGCCACCCAAGTCAGAAGCAAGAATGGTTACCTTATGTGTGTCTTTGGTCTGAAATAATTTTTTTTTTTTTTTTTTGAGATTAGGAAATTGAGTTTTAAATCAATCATTAATCAGTGCTTACTAGTAAAGCCCACACCAAGTTATGGAAACAGCAGAGACTAACCTCTCTATCTAGAGTGGTCTTTGCAATCATGACCTCTCCCGTTTCAGAGTTGATGGTGAACATACCACCACTGTTACTGCGCTCATCTATTCTGTAGGAGATCTTGGCATTGGGAGTGTTCTTATCATCATCATCTGTAGCTATCACTTTCATGACAACAGTACCTGACAAAATAAATATAATATAGTTAGACCACTGCAGCAAATATTTTTTCTCCTAACCCAGATCACAAATGTTTTGCAGGTCTTTAATACCCTGTTTGCTGTGTTCACTGACTTTTCCAACTTGCTGCACCCTAATGACAGGTGTGCAGTCATTAATGTCCACAACATTAATTATGAGAGCAATTGGCTTCTCAGCACGGCTCCCATCCATGTATTTTATCACAGCCAGAAGCTAAAAGAAAAAGCAGAAAATATTTTGCCCTTACATTCCTTTCTCACAATTTTTACAAAAACAACAAAATGATTTTAAGGTGCTCTTACATTATACTGTGCAATTTCCTCTCGGTCCAGAATAGAACAGACCATAACACCACCAGTGTCCCGGTCAATAGCAAATCTCCCAAATGGTTCTTGGTCAACACCAGGACCAGTTAAAGAGTATATTATCTTCTGAGTTATCTCCTTATCTGAACCAATCTGCAAGAGATGGAGAAACTTAGATGAAAATTTCATGGAAACCTAGCTTCTTTAAATTGAAGGATTAAGGATATCTTGTGTGTGTGTGTGTGTGTGTGTGTGTGTGTGTGTGTGTGTGTGTGTGTGTGTGTGTGTGTGTGTGTGTGTGTGTGTGTGTGTGTGTGCATTAATTAAAAATGCATAGTACCACAGTTTGTCACCCAGAATTTTTTTTTTTTGAGTAAATTGAAATAAAGACCAAAATTGTATGTTTCTTGTAATCCTGTAAAACAATAATCCTTAAAGGTATAGTTGGATTTTATTTGAGTGAAGTGATTATTAGTAATAGTTTCCTCACCTTTAGTTAGTTAACAGATGGTTTGTAGTGAAGGGCTAATTGGTAGTTTGACCCACCTCCTGTTTTAACCTTGTTTAGCTATTTAAAAATTTGCAAATTAAAAATATTAATATGAATGAAATACTATTTAGGTGACTATTAAACCCTTAACTTTTAACAGGAGGCTGTTCTTATGTTTGTTGTTGTTTCTCAACTAAAATGCTATACTAAAGTTGCGTTTGTTGAGGCGATCTAAGTTACAGTGGAAAAATCATCGATTTTGTGACATGCTGTCAACATATTGGTGTTGTATTCTTGGATGTGAATTTTTTTTAGTTGTTTTAAATGGCAAAAATCTGCTAAAATAGAAGGCCTGTTTGGCTATCTGTTAGCTTTCCATTTCTTTGGGGATTTATGAACCTTTCAACAAGCTATCAGCAATATGGATCTATTTACAGAGATCCTTTACATTTATTATTGCAAAATTACTTACTTTTCCAGAATACATTTTCCAGACTTTCTTTTCCTGTATTTTCACAACCTTCTGGGCATTTAAGTGCAAAATGTGAACCTTCAACCTGCTTTAATTGTAGCCAAGCCCTATAATCTGTAGGTTAAATATTAAAAAAATACAATATTTGACTTCTGATTTTAGGTGTGTGGCATACGACCATTTCACTGTTTTGGGGTAGGCTATTTGGACTTAGATTAGCTCTTTCAAAATCTAACTGTTGGATTTGTCAAATAGGACATAGAGTTTCCAAGCAGAATGCTGATTCCTTAAGAAAACACTTTATGTTTTTGTTAAAAGAAATAATTCATTTCAATTTCAGACCTAGTTTATATATATATATATATATATATATATATATATATATATATATATATATATATATATATATATATATATATATATATATATATATATATATATATGTGTATGTTGTATATCTCAGTATATCTCAACAATGTATTCATTCAATGTGTTGATTTTAAAGTGTGGCTTATAGGTTTGCCTTTTGAACAACATTTTAAAGAGAAAGAGACTAAATAAGTGCACACCTTAGAGATAAAGTCAAATGTTGTGTAGTCATATCCCTCAGTAAGTTTTATGGGAGCGGGAATCCATTCTCTTTTCTTCCTCTTCAGTACTCCACCATGTCCTTGTACCATGACCGGAACAAGCTTCAGGAAAACAAACAAACAAACAAACATAATAAGTAATCCACGTGTACACTAATAATTACAAAGCCATATAAATGCCCACTGCTGCTGCTGTTTTACATCCAATTGTGAACACAGAGGTCTGGAAAAAATTAGGACAGCACTGCAATCCCATTCTATTCCAGTGTCTATCAACTTCCAACACCAGCACACATCATCGTACTGATTGGGTGATTGCTTTAACTTAGGCCTGGACGACATGGATGAAAAGTTATATCTCGATATTTTTCAGCTGAAATCTGATTTTCGATATATATCTAGAATTTTTTTTTCTCCAAAAAAGTATTGACAAAAAAGCTATTCAGAATCTAAGCTATATGTCTGAAATGTCACACAGGCACTTTTATTGACATACAGCTGTGGATGTAGCCCTACATTAGAAACAGTGTCAAAAATAAACTATCGGCATATATTAATAATAATTTCTTCATTGAAATAATGTTTTAGTCTTCTGAGCCAAAATAGTTATAGCAATAAAAGTATTGTTTTGGGCAAGGGTGGGCTGGTGTTGAAATTCAGCCCGGGAGCTTGGTTCAGAGGTCAAAAAGACAAAATTAATAGAGAATATTTTCGGGGGGTTAGTAGCCTACTTTGTGAAAAATAAGTAGGGCATGTTTCCTATGCATCGAACGTTGCTTGCCAACTGCAATTAAACAGAAGTTTATGGCTTGTTGTATTATTTACTGTGTTTTTGTTATAAGTTTTAAATGTCCTACATTATTGAACTCGTTATACATCTCGAAGGTTCTTTGAATGCACCACAGGTGTGCGGTACAGAGAGCTTTTGCCTTTCTGCATCTTGTGAAGGGTTCTGAAAATTTGAGAGGGGAGCTTGTGAAAGAATTTCAACAGACGTACTAATGAGCGTACCGGGACTCTGTGAGAACGTTCTCAGCGCTCAGAGAAGTGGTAGAACTCTAAAGAGCTATTTTTAGAAGTGGTGGTACTGAGTACCAGCCGGCCCAGTTAAAGCAGGGCTAACCAGCGGCTCCTCTTCAACACCTGCCTTCGTCTGTCTCCATGCTGCTGTGACTTCCGGACTGAATGCAGCAGTGCGGTTGTGGTGAGATTCAAACGATATTGGGTGCTTCTTGTATCATATATGAAAGAAATGGCGATATATATATATATATATATATATATATATATATATATATATATATATATATATATATATATATATATATATATATATATATATATATATATATAACTCGAGATATTATCCAGCATGCCAAAATACATGAAAATTGGGATTCAGAATAAGGGTTATTTCACTAAATACTAACTCCTAAACTCTGCCTTCGATTAAAAAAAAATAGAAAATCGTATATAAGCTTTTATTGTTGCATTACTGTGTAGTAGTCAACATTTGGTCATAAAGTGTAATGAAGGCTTGTCACAAAAAAGGTTTTGCCACCCAGGCCTACGTGTAGGAAAACATGCTCTCTGACCAGCTAAGGTCGGTTAACCTGGAACACCCAGTAACAAACATGTTCTCTGACCTCTGAAAACACACCATTTATGCTATTTTAATCGTTTTGTCATTTTCTGCAAATAAATGCTTGAGCTAAAATAAACAAACCTTTTTTATTTGGGAAGAATGTTTTCAGTATTTTCTACAATACAACAAAAATGTCGATTATTTTTTTACTTATAAATAGTGGAGAGAAACTGACACTGTTCCAGTGAACTAATGAGAAGATATATATGGACTACTATGGCTGGATCTTGGTATCAAAATGAAGCCAATGTTTGTGAGATTTAATCAGAGGTGTAAAAAGTACAGCATTACTTGTGCCAAGGTAATCTGTAAACTATTCTTTATTCACGCCTAATTTATTTTCTCATGTTACAGTATATAATACCATTGAAAATATGCTCCGGCAGAATATAAACTGCAGATTATCATAAACCAACATGTGTAGATTACCTGTACCAAGATTCATGTTGATGAAGTGAAGTGGAGCAAAGTTACAGAGGCTTTAGTGAAAAAATAGTTAGGTTTTTTGCAGTTTGGCACAGTTTAGCACAATTTGGCACAAACAGTGAAAGTTTCAATTTCTCAAATCCTGATCTACTGAAGATATATATGGACTATTTAAGATATGAAACCGTCTGTCATTTGTTTCCTTTTATTTATCCAAAACATTCTGGAAAAACACAATTGGATTGGACATTCCAGTTTACAGAAGGCAGCACTCTGAATTATTTCTCAAAGAGCTAAATAGTTAGGTAGGCCAGAAAAAAGGTAGGTGAATTAAAATAAATAAATAAAGAGGTAAGAGTGAATGGCTTATTCTGTTGTATCATGGCCTGTTAAACATTTAGTGTTCTCCTGCATTTCACAATGGGAAATGTCCTCCAACGGTGTTAAAAATTAAATTTCATTAGATTTTTCTTCCAAACAATCACACCTTAATAAAGCCTCCACTCATCTAAGATATTTATTTATTTATTATTTGTTGTTGTTGAAATATGACACCAGGACCTAATTAAACCGTGCGCAGCTCTAGGTTTTCAACATTCAATATGTAGTCTGCGAGCTATGGCTGGATTAAGAAGAAGCTAATAAGAAAAAAAACTAGCCCCCCTTCCAAAGAGACAGGAAAGAGAAAAGTGAGATTATTCATAAACACTCATGTCAAAATAGTTTTACTGAAGCGTATGCAATGTTTTTACGTGCGGATACCCTTCACGCTGAGAAGAGCCACACCTGTTACAAGTTCGGCTCTTATTGAAATAACATATTAAAAAAGTAAACATAACACTGACTCACAGTGAGGACGAATGTCAGTAGAACGGCGAGGCTACATCTAAGAAGAAGATCCATCAGTTAGAGAATTAGAAAGTTTTTAATTTGAAGTGAGATTGCTGGATTTTGAGTTATTTGAGCTGCATATAAGTACTGGGGGTGTCTTCTCTTCTGTTAGAACACTCCCAAAGAGTGATAACTGAATGCTGTGTAAAGCTTGATATTAGGTTTCTTTTCTACAGAAATAATCAAGATGGAGAAAAAAAGAGGAAACCACCTCTTTTGACTTCTCTTGGTTGTGGTGCTCTTTGAGTTTTCTGCCAGCAACATCAACACCATCTTCTTTAACCTGCTGGAAGAAGGGATGCGTGAGCATTTTGACATTTAGCCGATACAGAGATTGAGATTTTACTAATATATATATATATATATATATATATATATATATATATATAATTCAATTCAATTCAGTTTATTTATATAGCGCCATATATATATATATATATATATATATATATATATATATATATATATATATATATATATATATATATAATGAACCTTAATTTTAAAACAGAAATTTCCAATAAAAAATGAATAACTATAAAAATACATACTTATTTTAAATATAAAATAATGTGAACTTGATGCAGTACAATAAACTGACTATAAAAAATTATAAACATTGAAAACAAACTTAAAAGAGCGAACTATTCACATTATTTAAAAAAAGTAATGAAACCATATTGCCATCCCATCAGCGGTAACAATGTGCCCCGTATTTCACCCTGCTAAGCTCTAATTCAAATGCATCTTTAAACTTACGGATTGTTTTTGTTTTGTTCTGATGGCTAATAATTTTATTTTTAAAAACTGTAATTTGGTATTCGAATATCATTTATATGACTCTACCAACAAAAAGCCTCTCCAAACTGTACATAAATATGAAATGTTGCAGGTATACAATTAACACCCCAGGCTGTTTGAATACGCATTGAATTATTCTACAAACTTCATTTGTTCTTATGTTTTATACAAACTATTTCTTCAATAAAGTTAAAAACTAAAAGAAATTGTTCCCCATTTTATAAAGCCTACTCAGAGGTTCTGCTTATATCATATACAATATTGCTATTTTTCACATTACCTTTGGCAGCCTAGGTGTCTTTTTCCCCAAAACCAGTTTTTCCTATATGAGCAAATGAGTTCAAGTATAAAAATATTTTTATGTATGGTGTACAGTCTGCAATTATCGATAACGCTAATATTGACATCCAAAATACATGTTTTGATTTAAATAATCTGAGACAGTGACCTCTCAACTTAAAGTTAAACATATTTTCTTTGAACCAGACACTTTACTAGTTAAATATACCAGATATGGTTAAATAGTTTACGTTTTTCTCTTAAAATATTAAAAGCATTAACAAGTCGCCTAATTATTGATAAAATAAAAGTGCACATCTTTTTTTCAGATCAAAATTTATTTACATCAAAAACAAACAATGGCGTAATTGAGCTGGTACAGATCCCACAGTGTCCGCTCCTCTTGACTGATAGGGTTAGGGCTGCGATGCTGAAGTTGGAAGAGGAGCTACAATAAACATACATGTTATACTTTTGTTACATTTATAGCTGACATGTTCATATCCTGTTCAATATTTCCAGAAAAAAATTATCACGAAATAAAAGTAAAAGACATTAACAAACATAATTTCATTGAACCTAAGGTTTTTCTAATTCATTTTTATGACTCAATTTCTTTTTTTAGACCTTCATCCTCCTGGATCCTTTTCAGTGAGGTAATGTAGTTTATTCACGGTTTTTCAGAGTCTAACTTACCCCTGATTTCCGCTGCATGTGCTCCGCTCCGGTCCGCCACGCACTCCGCAGCCGTTCGCAATTTTCACTGCATGCGCTCTAGATCCGCTCTGCTCCGGTCCGCAGCCCAGAGGTGGTCAAAGAAGCATGCGCGGGAATTGCGAGATCTCACGATAAAAGTCAGTAATAAATGCAGAAGTCAGAACAAAATTCTTCATTCCGTGGAAAACGAACAGAAAATAACTGTTATTCTCTGTTATTCTGTGTCAAGATATTCAATTCAGTTTCAATTCAGTTTATTTATATAGCGTCAATTCACAACAGATGTCATCTCAAGGCACTTAACAAGAAGTTATTTCAATACAATTATACAAACATTCCAATCAGTTAAAAGTTTCCTATTTAAGGAATCCCAGCAGATTGCGTCAGTCATTGGCGTGAGGTTGGGCAGATTTCCAACCACAGCAATCCTTCAGCAATCCCTCATACTGAGCAAGCATGTAGCGACGGTGGAGAGGAAAAACTCCCCTTTAACAGGAAGAAACCTCCAACAGAACCAGGCTCAGTAGGAGCGGCCATCTGCCACGACCGTCTGGGGGTTCAAGAAGACAGAGCAGAGACACAGAAGGAACAGAAGATCTGATATAAGAGTAATTTCTATGTTACAGAAAGTAAAAAGTTGATAACAGGACACAGTGCATGTTCAGTTACTGAGAGGATCATCCCAGTCGATGCCCCCCGTCCAACAGGGCATTGCAGCCAAGCAGGATACCAGACCAGGTATATCTTCTATGGAGAGAAAAACACTGAGAGAAAACAAAGTTAACAGTCGAAATAACAGAATGTACTGTAATACAACTGGAGAGTAGTAGGAGAAAAGGAAGTAGCAGAGTGAAGAAAATTGGTAAGTCTGTCCTCCAGCAGTCTAAGCCTATAGCAGCATAACTACAGAGATAGCTCAGGATGACCTAAGCCACTCTAACTATAAGCTTTATCAAAAAGGAAAGTTTTAAGCCTGGCCTTAAAAGTAAACAGAGTGTCTGCCTCACGGACTAAAGCTGGGAGCTGGTTCCACAGGAGAGGAGCCTGATAACTAAAAGATCTGCCTCCCATTCTACTTTTAGAAATCCTAGGAACTACAAGTAAACCTGCAGTCTGAGAGAAAAGGGCTCTGTTAGGAACATATGGAACAGTTAGATCTCTGATGTATGATGGAGCTTGATTATTAAGGGCTTTGTATGTAAGAAGAAGGATCTTAAATTCTAATATTCTAAATATTTTGGACAACATATGTATAAATATACACGGGCTTATATTAATATAGCTATGCACACAAAAAATGTCTAGTCCGTCTTTATTGATTTATTTTGAATAACACCCTGAAATGAGGTTGTTCTATATCCGGTTGGTGCTAGTTATTTGTGTAGATTGACTGCGGACTTCATCCGGCGTCCGGCAAAAATGGAATCGATCCTATTTTTGCCGGAAAGCGAAATGGCGGCCGGCGCCCTGCGCCGCTCGGTGGCGGCAGTGGAAATGCTCTGATTAACTACAATGGGAGCGTTTTTGCTGCGGAGTGCGTGCCGGAGCGGTGCGCATACAGTGGAAATTGGGGGTTATGCTTACCTATTGCATTTGGCTGCAGAAGTGACTGCAGTATCCTGGGTGAGGGTCTTCAGAGTAAAAGGCTTGAAGTACTGCTCTTTTCCCTGTTCCAACATATCCTGTAAAGTATGTATGAAAATCAAGCTGATCAGTAACCACTAACTCTGAATGTGGTCTATGACTACTTATGACAGGGGTTCTCAACCTTTTGCAAGCTGGGCCCCCCCAAAGCTGGTTCATTGCAGTTGGGGCCCCAGTGCCTATCCAATCCCGCCCCCCCTGCATAATGCCCCCCCCCCACTACACATCACCTTGCACAGACAGACAGACCCAAGGCTATTATTTTTAGGCCCACATTGTTATTAATATTATCATCAGTAAGCCTATCATCATTACTAGGCTACTGCTATATGATTATATGAGGTTACATGCTTTATTGTTGTTATTATTATCATCAGTAGGCCTATTATCATTATTAGGCTATTGCTATAATTGGGAATTGGCACCAGACCTCTGATATTAATTTATGCTTTGTTATTGTTATTATTACTGGGCCTAATAGTATGCATCATTTGCATTTTTTACAGAAGCTTGAAGGTAGGTGATGTTAATGTGAGACCTGAGCCTGCTTTGCCTTGCAAAGATCCTCAATTCTTGGCTCAACGTTTGATAAACATAGCCTCAAATCATCCTCGATTTGTGCAAGATTGCAGTATTTTGTTTTGAGTGCAGTCATTTATGAGAATCCTGCCTCACACAAATATGTCGACGCGAAAGGAAGGAGAATCTTCAAAGCAACATCACAGAGTTGAGGATATTCCTGCATCAGTGCTGCCCAGAATGATGAAAGACGACAGGAGCTAAAGAGTTCCTTCAGTCTACTGTCACTCTTCAGCTCAATAAGCTGGTCCTGCATATCAATAGGGTGACCATATTTTGATTTCCAAAAAAAGAGGACATCTGGCACAGTAGTGAAACACTTTCAGGACTTGGTCAAGACTTTTGATTTTAACAAATTTAAAGTGTGCATTCTCAATGTGGTTAGAAAAGTTTAGTTAAATAGCAAACTTCAAAAAGGCTTTCACAAGCAGAAAATGATATTCTCTGAAAATAAATTATAATATAAATAATTACTCTTCTGAATTAAAAAAGTTACCAGCAACAATATTAGTTTATGTCAGGTTGTGCAATTCAGACTCAAATGCAGACAAGCAGGTAGGTGGTGAAGGCATAACTTTAATGGGGAAAAGGTGGTAGCAGAACAAGTTACAGTTACTTTGACCAGGGTGGCAGGATGACAAGGACTGAGAAAGCCTGGCGAAGACGTATGGAACGACGACAGGAAAGGAGATGAGGAAGACACGGGAGAGACAACAACGAACTGACAAGGAATGGCAGGGACACTGAGGTATTTAAGAGCTGGGAAACAATGGGAAGACTAATAAAGGAAAACAGGAAACCGCTGACGACAATTAAAAGGCAACAAGAGAGGGCAGGGAGTGAACCTATAGAAGGCTAACCAAATAACACTAGGAACCCAAGCAAATAAATAAGGAACAAACACAAACATGAACAAAACAAGAGAGCACCTGGGGAAAAGAGGGCGAGAAAGCGTGGTGGAAGGAAAAACTTAAATCACACCTAACAAAACACCAGGAAATGAGCTAGAATGTTAATGTAAACCGAAGGAAATGAAAATAACTAAAACTCAAAACCCAAACACCTAAAGAGCCTAACAGTTTACTTTTTAAATTGCACTGGACAAAAACAAGAAAAATCTCAAATAATCTTCTGAGAAAACAAGTATTTTCTTTTCACTGTAATAAAAGTTGCAGACAGCTGCAGACTCAAAAACACAATAAAAAGTGCTTACTCTGTTTAGTTTGCATCTTCATCCTCCACAGTCAAGTTATAGATGAATTCTCACTTTGCTCAATCTTTTTATAGTTTTTGAGTCCATGTGATCTTTAGGATATTTGCCACTTTTGTCACACACAGAAACACACATGCTACCTATGTGAATGGTGCACTCCGCCACCCATTTGTTGTGACTTATCTTTTGTGGTTCGTGCATGAAGCTTGTGCTTTGACTTCTTGTAAACAGCAGTAACTCGGCGCTGCGCAACGCTGTGGCGCAACTCGGCGCACAGCCTGCTATCGAGTCTGTGCCGTCAATAAACGAATCAGAACCAGGCACTTAACTGGGAGGACTTCACATGAGTGAAAGGCTGTCATACTGCATGCACCACACCAGTCAGTTTAAGTGGTCTTATGAAAAACAATAAAAACCCAGATATTTTCATCAGTCTATAAATCCGCCCAGACAGCACATGAAAGGTGGACATGTCCGGGGAAAAGAGGACGGTTGGTCACCCTAAATTGAAAGCACATTTGCACACAAACGGATCTCGAACCCACGCAAAAGAGCGATAATCCTCTTTAAACTATGTTGCAAATTGTTTTCTCTTTGCTGACCGGCGCTCAGACGCTTTATGAAATAGGGAGGAGAAATTGTGTGACGTGCCTGCATCAGTGATAAAGTCTACAAGGCTGGGGTTCCATCGACTGATGCGGCCTTTGCAAATTGTAAGCAATTCAGGTAGTAAAGCTCCCAGCTTTAGTCCGTGAGGCAGACACTCTGTTTACTTTTAAGGCCAGGCTTAAAACTTTCCTTTTTGATAAAGCTTATAGTTAGAGTGGCTTAGGTCATCCTGAGCTATCTCTGTAGTTATGCTGCTATAGGCTTAGACTGCTGGAGGACACTCTGCTACTTCCTTTTCTCCTACGACTCTCCAGTTGTATTACAGTACATTCTGTTATTTCGACTGTTAACTTTGTTTTCTCTCAGTGTTTTTCTCTCCATAGAAGATATACCTGGTCTGGTATCCTGCTTGGCTGCAATGCCCTGTTGGACGGGGGGCATCGACTGGGATGATCCTCCCAGTAACTGAACATCCACTGTGTCCTGTTATTAACTTTTTACTTTCTGTAACATAGAAAGTTCTCTTATATCAGATCTTCTGTTCCTTCTGTGTTTCTGCTCTGTCTTCTCAAACCCCCAGACGGTCGTGGCAGATGACCACTCCTACTGAGCCTGGTTCTGTTGGAGGTTTCTTCCTGTTAAAGGGGAGTTTTTCCTCTCCACCGTCGCTACATGGTTGCTCAGTATGAGGGATTGCTGAAGGATTGCTGTGGTTGGAAAGTCTGCATCAACAGGACCCAACCTCACGCCAATGACTGACGTAATCTGCTGGGATTCCTTAAATAGGAAACTTTTTAACTGATTGGAATGTTTGTATAAATGTATTTAAATGACTTTTTGTTAAGTGCCTTGAGATGACATCTGTTGTGAATTGGCGCTATATAAATAAACTGAATTGAATTAAAGGAAAAGTCAATCATGGTTCCTCTTCTATAATTGCCAAAATATTAGAGAAAAGATACTAACCTCAGTGAATGAAAATGGAGCACCCGTGGTCATGCTGAGGGCACACTGTGAAAAGCCAAGATCTACTAAGTTATGATAGTTTAAAGTAACACAAAAACACTTTAAAGGGGCTATATGCAGTTTTCTAAAATTTAAACTCGCGACTGCCCCCATGTGGCCAAAAATGGAATTGTTCTTCCTTTCTGCACGCTCTTGCAGCACGCTCGTAAGCCGGTCGCTCTCAGTCTTCGATCTTTTTTGGGCACTTGTCAGGGGTTTAACTTTTTTAGTCTTATGTGGTTACTGTTGGTGTCAAAGTTGTCCTTGGTCTCTTCTGTTTATTCACACAATCCATTGCACTGCTTGGGAGTGTAGGCTAATTGCTGACTAGCGGTGGTGGCAGAGTGATCTGAAACATTTAACATGAACGCGCTTGACGTCACATCCGCAGACAGTGCGGGAAAATCCGACCCGACAGAAAATAGAAAAAATTGGATACAGGCTTATAGGTGCACCCACTGTGAACTGACAAGGTGTCAGTATGCTCACCAGGAGATGTTTGAGTCATAATTGGTCAAATAAAAAGGCTATAGTTAAGTTTATTTTGGGGAAAAAGTTGCATATAGCCTCTTTAAACAGAGAACATAAAACAAATTTACCATCAATATGAAGATACCGCAGCAGTTTCCTGTGGTGTGGTGAGGAAAACCCTGTAACAATTGGTAAAACATTAAAATAGTAAAAAAAAAAACAGATATATAGTCATGTGACTCAAAATACAATCCTAATGGGGTGCTGGGGTACCTCAATGTCTCTGCCAAACTTAGTTGTCCACTGGCACAGAGCAATGTGATGAGCTAGGTCACTGTCAAAAACATTAGAAACACAAATTATCCACCTCATACTTGCATTTATGTCCCAAAAAAAAGCCACTGAACAGGGCTTAATCAAGACAAACAGAACTACTGTTATAGCCATTGAATGAGGCTTAACTTTTAAACAGCCATTGAACAAGGCTTTTAGTTTATTATTACACAAGTCAAATTTTGAAATTCATAGTATCCTCAAGCAGATGTGATGGTTGTGAAGGAAAGGTTAGAAATTAAATTTACAGTAGTGATTTCTGCATCTGGCCAATGAGCTGTGTACCTGCATTTTTGGAATACTATGAATTCTGTGGAATTCCCATACTGAACAAGCCACAGAACAGAGCCGATTGTTAAGTTACAAAACCTAAAGATGGTATGGAAAGAACTGTCCCCAAAGCCATCTGGTTTGGGTGAGTCCAGCAAAAGCAGCTCTTTCTTTGCTGGCTGCAGTATCTGAACCATTATCAAAAGAATTAAAATTACATACACCCTAAACTAGATAAATGTACTGGGGAAAATACTTATTCGACTTTTCAAATCAATTCAAATTAAAAAATTGTTTATTGATTTAAGTAAGTAATTAAATTAAAGTAAGTGTTGATAGGATTTGAGATTCACTCACGCAAAGCAAATAGTGATCTGCTTTTCCGGGCTGCCGACTCCAGGCAGGGATAATTATGGAGTGCATTTTAAAAACGCGATATGCAGAATTCTATGTCAAGCTATGGCGAGGTGTGTCAAGAAACGGATAGGGTCACAGGAAAAGACTTGCAGGAAGAGCATCCATCGGGTCCTCTGTCCTTAACTTCCATGTAGGAACAACATACATGTCCACAATGTGGACATCTTTTCCCTAAATTGATTTTAAAAAAGTGCCATATAGAAAACAGAAAATGGGATTAAACAACTGCAATATGTCAGTATATACAATTTGAAAGACAAGAGAATATAAAAATGATGAAAGCCTACATGTCTTTGGGCAGCGTCTTTCACAAGGTAGAAGCACGCATTTCCAATCTGCAACAGAATAGCAAAAGTAAGTATCTTATGGATTCATTTTAAAAGTAATACAAGAGTTTTAATATACTTACATTGGATTCCATACACTGAGGAAAGCCCAAGGTCCACAAGTCAGACAGACATCCCCATCCTTGACAATGATCTCACCTCCAGATCGGGATTCGTCAAGTACATAGTTGAGCTACAAATATTTTTTTGTGTGAAATTTAAACAATATGAATTCCAAATTTAATTTACAGTAGACACATATATATATCTACCAGCATGGCTTGAACTGGCTGGATGTCCTGTAAATATCCCAGACCAGGCAAGTAGTCATGGCCATGTACTGACTGTTGTGGTGGTACCAGTTGGCCAGAGGTAGGCTCCTGTTCAGCTGTTAGTGGTTAAAGAACACATGCAACAGTGTTTACAGTTTCAAGACAAAGGGGCAATAGGAGTATATACTGCTCAATACCACTATACCTATACTATCATACCAAACTGTATTCGGATGCTGTCACTTTGAGGAGTTAAGACTTCTGGCTCTTTGGGTTCTAAGAGAAGACTATAATATGATGAAGGTACCTCAGCCCTTGTCCAACACCAGCATGTCTTTGTAGTACCAAATTTAATACCTCTCATTATTGGCCTGATAAAAGGTTTCAGCTGTGAAGCATTTATGTTTTGTTTCAGCTGAACCCCTGTTGTGCTTCTCAGTGTTGCCACACCCTTTTCTGATATGGAGGCAATCACATATGGTCCAGACCAGTTGGCTTCCAGTCGCCCTCCTTTTCGGCGTTCCTGTCTTTTATTTGCCTTCAGGACCTCATCACCAATGTTGAAGTGGAAGGATTTCACATTCCGCTTCTTTTTGGCCTCATATTCCTTCTTTTGTTTGTCCTGTACATTTTTTATATTCTGGTAAATCTGAGAAAATATATGCTTACATCGATCTGATTGTTTAAATCATAACATTATATTTTAGGTTGTAATACATAAGTATTTCCATTTGGCCATCACCTTAGCAAGTAGCTCTGCAACCTCTGCAGTCTTGGCCTCCAGGGGTTCTTCTGTCTCAGACACAACAACACATTTGCCACCCCCCTCTTGTGTGATATTTATCACACCTGATGTACGGGGGTTTCTTCCAAACAAAGCACGGCAGTTTTATTTGTATAGCACACTTTCAACAACAGGGTAATTCAAGGTGCTTTACATGATTTGGTGATTAAAAACAAATCAATACAAACAAAAATGGAATATAACATTGGAAATTAAAAGTAAAAGTAGCAAATTATCATGAAACACACATTACAAATGATGCACAATAACACATGATACACAATAAAGCAAGAGAAAGATCAATGTAGCAAGAGAGCATGAACAAATTTCATACATTTGACAACAATCATTTACTCGAAGGCAATTCTAAACAGATGGGTTTTTAGTCCCGATTTAAAGCAGTTCAGTGTTTCAGCAGCTCTGCACTCGTCTGTTCCAGATAAGGGGAGAATAAAAACTGAAAGCTGCTTCTTCATGTTTAGTTCTGAGTCTAGGGATGTTTAGTAGGCCAGTAGCTCTCGTCAAAGCACTTTTCACTTTTTCTATCTCAGTAACATGGTTTAATCAGACATTAATACCTGTTTAGACGTATTGATCCCTGCAACAATTCCTCTTAAATGGATGTCCCAATCATTTTGATCCTCCCTACAGTATTTGGCAAGTGCAGTCTTTTTATTGCGATTCGTGCGCTCACCTTGTCCATTGGCCTGGGGATGGTAAGCTGACGTAATGCAGTGTTTCACACCCAAAGCCTCAAAAACACCACGGTTGACCTGCAGAAGCATTAGTGTATGACTTGGAAGTTACAGTAGGATTCAATAAAAATTGTTTATGTCACTAATACACCGTTTTAAAGTACATAACTCTACCTCATTTACAAATTCCCGCCCTTGGTCAGTAAGGATTCTCTCTACAAGTCCAAAGTCAAGCAGAATATTCACAATTTTTCTGGAGACTTCAGTGGCAGTTTTGGTGTAGAGGGATTTTGCCACAACCCACTTGGTGAAAAGATCTGTTGCTGTTAGAATAAACCTTCAACATATAATGGCGACTGCTTTAAAAATATGCTGCATGACTGTCATGTTATCTGTTCTTTTTATCCAATAACTTGCATTAACCAACTTCAAAGGGAGCTACAGACACAACATAAAATCTAAAAGTACCTTTTGACCTTTGCGGTGGTAGGAAGGGGGCCAATTAGATCTATCCCAAGGACACTCCATGCTTCCTGAACTTGGATAGGATGAAGGACAGGTGCAACAGTTTTGATCTTTTCATGCTGCTGACTTCTGGGACATTCATCAACCTTTAATACAAGGCAGTAAATTAATTTCATGTCAATAATAGTAATTTTTACTTCTTTTTCATAACGAATATACTATTTATTTGGAGCAATGTAGGGACTACACTAAATGAAATGCATCACAATTCACATAGAACTTATCAGATCTAATTGACAGTTAAATTGTGCGTACCTTAATTTTTCCTTCATCAGAACAAACAACTGAAAAGTAAAAAACTATTACCCATTTTTTTACATCCTCTCATAAGGTGTTCCAGTGGTAGGATGCTATGACTTTTTCTAGTGCGCCGTCTACTGGGATGACCCCCGCTGCCAAGGTTGTCATGGCAACTCCTCAAAATCTCACACACTTGCGCTTGAAACACTACCAGGCGAACTTCCCCTGGTAACTGTAGTACAACTGATCACCTAATGCAGCAAGAAAATACAATTATTCTACAGTTTACTGATTGCACTGTGAACACATGCAGCTCCAGAAGCACAATGATATTCATATTAAGCAGATCTGAATTACACCGCAGACGCTAACATTGACGTGAAGTCACTCTGTTACTTACTTTTAATGGTGTAATTTCTTGATGCCTTTCGAATGGTGGCCTTTCTGCTCTCAGCACCTTCAATGGTCAAGCTATGGTAAGAGCCATTCAACGAGTAGTGGTATATTTCTTTGTAAAAGTTATCCATTTTTCCACCGTAAAAATGAAAACTTTTTGTATTTGTCAGGACCAATCAAAATCTACTAGGTAACTGTCAACATCCAGCCAATCATATAGTGTGACGTCATCGTCAGACACAGGGCACTCTCTTGTTTTTTTTTTACCAAACTCTAAATAGGGCATCAGGTAATACATTACCTTAATCTGCAAGGTAAAATCTTGCAGCAACACAAGCAGCCTGACAATGTAATGACCAAATGAATGGTTTAAAAGGACAGAATTTCAATTAGACTAACCATATCAGAACAATTTCTGGAACATCCATAATAGAATCTACAAGGAAGCGTAGAGCTTTTTTTCTCTACTGAACAGAGAAATCAATAATCGCCTGCACTTTTGCAGTTCGCCCAGGCGAACGTGACCCTGGCCAACTTGTCTTCTTATGTAAGTGATGGTGGCCTTTCCAAACTCACACTTAAGAGAGGTTTAACATAAGAGAAGCATGGCTGAAACAACTGAACACCTCCGACAGCGTTTGCAGATGTTCTGACCAAGTTGTAGAATAAATGACTACATCATCCAAATATGCTTCACAATTTTTCACTCCAAACAGTACCTTTTGCATTAAACATTGAAATGTCCCAGGAGCATTACACAACCCAAAAGACAAAACGGTGTATTGGAGGAAATGAGAAGGAGTTACAAAGGCAGATATCTTTGAAGCCTTGGGTGTTAACGGGACTTGCCAGTAACCTTTTAACTGGTCCAACTTGGTGACAACTATTGCTGGGCCGACTCGATTAATGCAGTCTTCCACTCTCTTAAGTGGAAAAGAATTGGGTTTTGTGATTGCATAACCTTTCTGTAATCAGTACAGAAACAAGATGCATTATCTGCAAGAGCATATAATGGTGGTGGATAGCACACAGAAACAGGAGCAACAGGAACGTTTCTGCAGCGACTTCTCTGGAAACATATCGCTTGAGCATGTTAATATAGCAAACTCTTATTTATTTCTGCCAATCTGGAGTTTTTCACACAGCTTTTCTGGTGTGATTTATGTTTTTGTCCACTTCATAAGGACCAGATAACTGTGCACGTAGAATAGATCCGATCAAAGAGAGCAGCATCAAAGCTTTTTCACCTGGAGTGAAATTTTGACTTTTTATCATAATGAACTTTTATTTTTGACTGAGCTTTTGCCAGAGTTTCTTGGGCCAGCTGACAAGCATGAAAAAAGACGCTCTCTAAAACTGCTAACATAATCCAAAACATGCTCAGTTTGATGCGACTCTGACAGCCATTTCTCTTTAAGCAGTCGCAGAGGACCACGCAAAGTGTGTTCAAAGACCAGATCTGCCGGACTGAATCCAAGAGATTCCTGAGTAGTTTATCTGACTGCAAACAACAAAAATAGAAGACCGTCATCCCAATTTTTAATCTGAGACAAGGCAGTTTATGGGCTCAATATAAGGTCATAAAGTTTGCACATAATTTCACAGTTCAATTCATATATCAAATTTAGCAAACTTCATGAATCAAGTTTTGCAATCTAATAGAAAATATCTGCTCAGAAATTTCAATTTTGCAAATGTGCAGAAAGAGGTTTGCATGGTTGTAAATAAAGGTTTGCATTTGAAAGAATAATATAAGTTATTTTGCTAACATCCTGTTTTGAGATGCGCAGCATACAACTGCGTGAGAGACTCTGAAGTTACGGTTGTGAATTTTGGCATGGTCTTTACACACTTCTCTGATTGGATGGTGACAGATCACACTGTCCAATCAGAGAGCAGGCCACTTCCTGTCTTTCCACAGCGCTCCAGACTCTTAAAGAGGAGTATGAACAACGATGCGAGTACCTCTGTGAATCAGGTGGGCTATTATTTAGGATGCTGTGGGAATACATGTCATATTTAATGTTTTGCGTAAGAAACGGTTACATTTGATTTATCAAATAATGCCCACCTGATTCCCAGAGGTACGCGCGTAGTCATCCATGTTGAATCTTTACTCCCCTTTAAGAGTCTGGAGACAGGAAGTGGCCTGCTCTCTGACTATTATTCTTTCAAATGTAAACCTTTATTTACAAAATTTTTGAGCAGATATTTCCTACGAGATTGCAAAATTTGATTTATAAAGTTTGCAAATCTTGATTTATAAAGTTGAACAGTGAAATTATGTGCAAGCTTCATGACCTTATATTGAGCCCAGAGGCCGTATTTACGCAGCATAGTTTTCAAGGTTTGATTTAATCGTTCTTGAGACTCTGGATGACAAGGGCTGGACGTTTGATGTTTAATTTTGAGTCCTTTTAAAGGAGCAGGGGGCAGAATGAAGAAGCGAAACTCACGAGCGACGCGGCCGGCGCTGCAAGTAACTGCAGCCAGCCGCACGGGAGCGCGCACAAACGCTTCACAACAAAACATACCTCTTCACAGTGACATACTTCTTTTTCTTAGTGCCACTTTTTAGTGGGCTGTGAGTCGTCCTTGGTCGTTTCACAGTTGCAGAAGAGAAGAATCCATTCTCACAAATATATCAATGGAGGTCTGCGACCATTTTTCTTCCTCTTTTAAAGGTGTCGAGAACGCGCAAGCCGTGTCAATTGACGTCACATCCGTAGGACAGCACGGTAAATTCGGGCCCCGAACTGCAGCACATTTTGCAGCACACAACCAGTTTAAGAAAATAGAGCGATACGTGGGTGGGCTCATTCTTTTTGGTTTATAGCGCTTCATCACTCAACAGCATTAAAAAACTGGACATGGATGTTTATTTTATTTACAAATCCTGCCCCCTGTTCCTTTAAAACCTGAGCAAACAGGCAGAACAAACGTGTGTGCGTGTGTGTGTATGTGGTCTTCCAAGTTTTGGAAAAAAGTTTAGTTTTTTATAGGTAAGTTGTTCATAAATCTGTTTATTTGTTTAAAACTTGGACTTCCATCTTTTGTTTAACATTGTATTTAATTATATTTCATTCAATGTAAGCTGAATAAAAGTTATGTCCTGAAAAAAAGGTGGTAATATTTATTTTTGAAATCACACCAAACACACTATATTGATTTCTTTTGGTATGGATGCACATGTGGAGGAAGATTTGATCATGAAGGTACACTATGTCAGCCACCCGTCCATAGGAAGGCAGTTAGAACCGTTCTCTCTCCCATGCAACATGAGTCCTTGGGCATAACACCTTCATACCCTGACTTCTGCAGCACCCTTTCTACTATCAGTCTGCCTCAGGGCCGCTGTGGCTTTAATTCATAAGGGGTAGACTGTGTTATTACATGTAAAAGCTTGTTTACCTGTTAATCAGTGGGGGAACACTATCTGAAGGTCCTGTCAGGATGTGTTCCCCCAGGCTGAACTAGTAATACAAAATACAACATTGTTGAAACTGCACGGAGTGATTTGTTTATAGTTAACACGTTATTAAAATAATTTACAAAGGGGTGAGAGCTTGTTTACCTGTTAATCAGTGGGGGAATACTAAGGATCAGGTCAGGTTGTGTTCCCCCAGGCTAAACTAGTAAAATAAAATACTAAATTGTTGAAAATGCACAGAGTGACTTGTTTACAAGTAACAAGTTATATAAATCATTTACAAAGGGGTGGGAGCTTGTTAACCTGTTAATCATAGGGGAAACACTCCCTGAGGGTCCTGTCAGGTTGTGTTCCCCCAGGCTAAAATAGTAAAAATAGTAATAAAAATAATTGAAAATCTAAAGTCTAACAGCAGGTGGCTGTTAGACTTTAGATTTTCAATTATTTTTAACAACAACCAAAACCGCTCACAACAAACTGAATATTTACACACCTGCTGTAATTTGCACTGTTTAATTTAATTAACATTTCTGCTGCTGTTATTTGCACATCTGTTTTTGTGTTCATAGTCTGTTCACTTTTTGTGAATAATACATTTACTTTTTAAAGCACAACTACACATGCACATTCTGTAAATATTTTTAGTTTTTAAGTTATCCTACTCAGTTGAACATTCCAATAACTGCACAGTACTTTGTTTTTTATGATTGTGTCCTTAATGTAAATGTATTATTCCTGATTATGTTTTTTATACTTTTCTTGTGCGATCCTACATGCTTCTATTATCTGTCACTTTGCTGCTTACAGCTGAATTTCCCCTTTTGTGGGACAATAAAGGATTATTCTATTCTAAAATGCACAGTGACTTGTTTACAGGTAGCAAGTTATGAAAATAGCTTGTTTACCTGTTAATCAGAGGGGGAACACTATCTGACAGCTCTCTCAGTATGTGTTCCCCCAAGCTAAAATAGTCAAATAAAATACCAAATTGATGAAAATGCATAGTGACTTGTTTACAGATAACAAGTTATGAAAATCATTTCCAAAGGAGTGTTAGCTTCTTTACGTGTTAGTCAGAGGGGGATCCTTATTCCCTCTGTGTATTTAAGCCCTTCACTTCCTCTCACTCCCCGTCAGTTCATACTGTTTCGTCCCTACCCGTTCATGTCGTTCTGGTGTCCTGTCTTCGTCGTTCCAGTCCTGCCATCGTCATCATCTCTTCAATAAATAATCATTACATCTTACCTGCATCTGCGTTTGGGTCCATGCTGCATCCTGAGTTCTTGACAGAAATTAAAATCTAGAGTCATATAATAAAACGAGTTTACTGTGTATTTTTAATCAAGCAAGGATAGCTGTCTAGGAAACAGGATGGCAATTCAGAAAACAAAACTGAAACATTCTTTTGAGGTTTCACAGCTGCTGTAGTTCTATATTGGCGAGTGCATTGCACATTGTACACACATTTTTTGTGGGTGGGTGGTTCCAACTTGCTGGTGGGTGGAGCTGATTCAGTTCTTAATGGGGAACTCATATCAACGTAACACCGGACACATCTTCAAATTTAACACTGCCAATGTGTACTAATGTGAATCAAACAGATCTCACATTAAATCTTTGCAAAATCGCAGAATGTTCACAGATTTTTTTGATGGTTTTACTTTTTTATTATTTTGTAGTATTAAAAACTTATGGTAAGCAAACTTTTTTGAAACAGAGGAGTCCAAATGTATGTCTTATAAAGGACTGAATTATTACTGAATGTTGTAGACAAGATGTCTACTTTTTCTGATTACATTACACATTACATTACACACAAAGGAACCCACAGGGTTCATATTCCATTTAAGTGACCATTTACTTGTCCCCAAATGTAAAAATCTGAGGTCTCAATAACAAAATCGTTCCCAATGATATGCCGAATTTGAACTAAAAACTACGATTTTAAACTAAGAAAACTACGTGTGCACCAAGTTCAGATTCATGTACAGATGTACATCCTACATGCGTTTCAATCAGCATGAAATTGAGCGCCTTTACACAGTCCTATTTGTATCTACAACTGGAGGAAAAAATGCCCTGCATGTGTGACTCTTCTTTCCGCATGGATAGAAGCCACATCTAGAAACAAGAAGAGGAGCTTAATGGATTGTGCGTTGGAGAGGCTCTTACATAAGGTGCACAAAAACAAACTCGACACCTGGTTTTATTTTATGTACAAAATCAGACTCCCATTTCTTGTGTCGCACAGTTGTGTTCCAAATAAGAAGAATTAATTCACTAAAAGTGAGAAAATAATTGTAGAGGTTTATGAAGGAAATGACTAGGCTGCCATGTTTTAATAGCTGTAACTACTGTAAACACAGAGACTTGGTAGAACACCCAAAAACAGGAAGTCACTCAACTTATTTACTCACTGATAATTATTTTGTGAAGACAGGGTGGTGTTTGAGGGTGCCCACACTCGATGTGCATTAGGCCATAGATATTAGAACAAAACAGGAACTCATACACTAACAAATCAATCTTTCCCTAACAAGTCCTCTTTCAGTTTCTTCCAAACACTTGTTTCTTAGAGTGATTGAACCATGTGCTTAAACAGGCCACACTGACAAAATGTTGGTTTGTTGCATATGCTTCACATAGCATTTGATGTAAATTACATAATTCCGTCATTTTGCTTTTATTGGAAGATGTGTCCAGTAAAAAACCAGTCGCATTAGGAAAATGGGGATTTACTGCCACTTGTATTTTATTTTAACTCTGTTTAACCCGTCTCGAGGTAGTATATTGCCGGGCTATAGGACTCAACAGGTCTTTTTCTCAGCTTCCTCATAAAGGTCTCTATCTCTCAAAACCCCAGTGTGGTCAGCATCTGTATGGGTACAGTCAGCACACAGTTCCTAATCAACATATCAGCAGCTCCGAGAACAATTTTATTTATACCGTTCTACGAAACCTAAAGTGGCTGTTAAACTAGAAAATCCTTTCTTTCTTTAAATATATATTAGGCACGCACAGAGTCACTTCAAAGGCCAGTTTCCTGTACGCCACAGAGAAACTTAGTATTCTTGGACTCGCCCACCTTGGCTTGCTACAGGAAGGTTGTATTGAGTTTGCAGTCAGAAGAGAGCAGAGCGCGTTTCCGCTAGTAGCTAACCATTAGCTACTCCCGAACATGTTTGGGCTTGTGTTATTTGTGGAGATAACACATAAGCACTGCATTTTTTTAACTTAAGAAAGAAGAGCTCAGGAAAAAACGGTTGGAATTGGAACAAGAATGAAGAAAGTTAAGTTAGGTATTTGTTTGAAGGCAGAGTTGTATTGCTGTTAGCCAATCGGAGGCGGGACCTTTGCATATCATGAATATTAATGAATAAGACTCGTACTACTTGTCCCCCCCACTCACTCTTCCGACAAACTTCTCCCCCTGAAACAGGAGGGCGAGAGCATTTTTTCCACCGAAAACGACTCACAAGGCATCCATCCATCCATTACACATAACACATACATTTATAAGAGGGAAAACACTGGACGATGAGTAAACTAGATTCTTAATAGCAAAAATAACATTTTAATTTGGTGGAGCTTGAAAGCCACTTCACTGCTGCCAGATCTGCGGAGGCTGTGATTTCAAGTAATGTAACTATGAAACAAACTTTGAATAAAACCTAAAAGGTTGCTCAGAAATTAGACATTAATCTGCAACATGGGGCTCCGGAACCATATGTGGCTATTTAGGTCCTTGACTGTGGCTCTTAAAATCTCTGGCCAAAAATGCTGGAGAATTGAGCAATGTTTTAAAATGTAAAGGTAATATAAAATGCTAGCTTTTGCAGTTTTTCCATAGTGTTTTGATGCAATATATGTATAACATTTCCACAATGAATGAAACTAACCGTGTAAGAAATATATTTTTTTTATGGACATATATTATTTTATAAAAATATTATATTAGATTGCAAACTATGTCATTTGTTTTAACTAATTTTCTATAAATATTGAATATGTCCCTTTGAAGAAAATTTATTCAACATAAAGACCAAAGAAAGATTGTTGTTCTTTATATTGAAAAATAAATACTTTTTCTCTAATATCTATTGTAAAAGCAAGCCATATTGTGTCGAAGATTCCTATTGCTTTGGTGGCACTAGACAAATTTAGTTCAGCTGGACTGAAGGCAAAAATGGCTCTTAGGGTTGTAAAGATTGCTGTCTCCTGTGTTACAAGATCAGGTTAGCCTGCTTTCATCACAATGTCGTCAGTGTGGATCTGGAGATGTTCACATATGCTTTTCTCAGCAACATAAACGTAAAAAGACCGGTCATATAAAGAGGAAGTGTATCAGGAATATATGTAGTGAGATGTAAAATGGGTTTCTGCACACCAGTTTTAGTCCAGTTGAAGAACACAGTGAGGTTATATACAGCTATGTGGAACAGACAGCAGAGGAACCCTCAGTTTTCTACAGGTTTTATCTGTAAGCTCAATTTTCCTTCACTACCTCTGTCAAGGAGGTCAGATTGGGGACTGAGCTGCCTTGGCGGAGGTCTGCGCTCACTCCGAGTGCTTTTCTCGTTCTCTACTGTCTTTGCTTGCGTTCTCATACTCCTTTCTATGAAGACAAGTAATGCTTTATTTCACAGGAATCACTTCACAGAAAAACAGTCCAAGTTTTTCTCCTACAGTTTCCTTTGTCTTGACCTTGTCTTCATTCACCGCAGGTCAGTTTATCTTTTATTTTCCATTCCCATGCTTTATGAAAATATTTTATTCTCATCAGAACATTAACATAAATATGTTTAATCCTGTTCTTGAAGGTCAGATCAAGTTGGCAGGTTCTGGATCAACTCAATGCTCTGGAAGGGTTGAAGTCTACCACAGCAGTAGGCTACCTGGGGAACGGTCTGTGATGACAACTGGGACAAAGCTGACGCTAATGTGGTTTGTCGACAGCAACAGCTGGGGTGTGGTACGGCACTCAGTGTGCCAGGTTCTGCTTACTTTGGTCAAGGAGATGGACAAATCTGGCTTGATAAGGTCCAGTGCTCAGGAAATGAAAGGTCCCTAACCAATTGTGGGCACAGAGGTTTTGGGACACACGACTGTGGACACAGTGAGGATGCTGGTGTCGTCTGTTCAGGTAAAGAAAAAATGCTTTACTGATAACATTTTAACTTAATCATTTAAATATTTTACCATACCAGTCAGTAATTCAATTCAATTGAGTTTATATATGTAGCGCCAATTCACAACAGATGTCATCTCAAGGCACTTAAAAAGAAGTCATTTCAATACACTTATACAAACATTCCAATCAAATTCCAAGTAAAGTCTTTTATTTGTCTAAAAGCATATTTTACACCCAACCTGTCTGTGATCAGAGCTGATTGAAAAATAGCTATTTCTCAACTCTGACTGATTCCTTGGGTATCTAGATTGAGTTGATACTAAAAATTACATTTACTTGAAGTATTTTTAATATGGTGCTGAGTTTGTTTAAATAACTTCAGCCATCACTTTAAGAGCAGCCACTATATTAAGTTCTTTATTAGATGTTTGTGCTATATACCCTGTAATACACTCAACAGAAATGAATGATGTATCAATCAACATTCATTCATTATTATAAATCACTTTTAATAGGTATTGCTTGACAGAGTTGTTCTCAGAATTTAGCTTTATTGCTAGCATGACAAAATTTCAGCCAAGTTTGATCTTTTGACTCTAGAATAATTTGGTAAATAGAGTTTTACCCCTGGTCAGAGAGTGCTAAATAAGCTTCCCCTCTACCACCATGCTTCAAAGTTGCTATAAGATGATTTAGCTTATATGCTGTGGTTGATGCTGTGCATACAGGCCAGTCATCTCTATTCTGGTCCCATTTGTCCAAAGGACATTGTTCTGAAAGTCTTATGTCTTTTTCAGATGCAACTTTGCAAACATAAATCAGGCTTTCTTTTAAGAGAAGAGGCACTTTTCAGCCAACCAATCCAAACAGACCATATTCAATCTTTTGTAAATTGTATTAATTAATTGAAACATTTAACACTAACTCAGACCTGTAGTCGAGATGGAGAGTCTTGGACTTTGTATAATCATTTTAAGCATTGCAGGGTCAGTTACCTGGAAAGCCACTCTAAAGCCCCATTCACACCACCCAAAACGTCAATGCCTAGAAGGGCAAGATTTTAAGTCTATGGTTGAGGCCGTCAGAGGGCCGTCAGAGTCTCTGCGGTGCTTTGGCCACGACAACTTTTTAAGCTTTAGCTGCTTTCCAAGTTTCAAAGCGGCAAAAGCCAGCAATGCAGAAGTTCAGCTTGCTGAACTTTTGGCGTCGTCCCCGGAGCGTCAACCAATCAGAGCGTCTCACTGTAGTAACTTCACTACACATTTAAAGGAGCCCTGAAAGACACGCCCGTGGGTTTTCATGAGCCCGCCCCCAGACAACATTTGAAAATTCTACAAAGTGGGCAGTGCCAGGAAGAACGGAGGGGCATGGCTAAGTGTGGAGGATGAGCGGAGGGGGGAACGTGGGGTGTGTTCAGAAGGACAGTGACAGCTCGCTTAATCTGACACTGAAACATGGACAGTGACTAAAGCGACGTTGGCAGTTTTGCAACTGATTGATCTGATCGACGTTCATCTGGTTTGAACGTTAGCCTATGTTAGCATTACCACTCAGAGACTGGACTCCTCCTGTCTCCCTCTTCCTCAGCAGCACCGGCCTTGGGCAGCGCTGACTCAGCGCCCTGAGCCAGCGGATCTCCTCCGTTGTCACCGGAGGTAGAGGGAGACTTTATGGAGCCCAGGGGCCCCGAGCCGTATCAGTTAGAGCCGCTTGCTCAGGGCGCTGAGTCAGCGCTGTCCGAGGCTGGCGCTGCCGCTGCTGCTGAGGGAGAGAGAGACAGGATGAGTCCAGTCTCTGAGTGGTAATGCTAACATAGTCTAACGTTCAAAACAGTATGTTAGCTATGCTAACTAAGTGCTAATGTGATAATAATGGTAACCTGAAAAGCACAATCCAACTCCAAACTCGCCACAGGGCCGGTATGTCTGATAGTTTTATACCCAAACCCACGGGGCGTGTCTGTGAGACCTTGGCTGCTGTGACACAGTCAATGCCTGTGACGTAAAGATGTACCGCTCTCCACCAATCACAAAATTCAAATGTAGTAGCGACCGTTCAACCCTAAAAGGGCAGCACTAAGGTGTTTTTAGACGAAAAAGTGTAGAATTAAACAAGTTTACACGAAAATGTAAATAAAATCCCAGAAACTGAAAGATTGCATTGGTAAATACCAATTTATACAGTTTATAGGCAAAAAAAAAGTTGTTTTGGGGTTTAGTTACTCTTTAACACCAGTTGGTCCAGCTTTTATGATAGTGGTCACACTTTTTACTTTTTATTTTATTTTATTTTTTTTAGTATCTCTTTTTTTTATTAGTATCTCTTCACTTCTCCTTTACCACTTCACCACAATCTTAAACTTAGTTTTTCAAGCACAGCTTTTTTGTTTTGGTGCAATATGTGTGTATCAAATGCTGACAGCATTGAATCCGTATTTCTTTTTGTTCCTGAGAGGTCAGATTTAAATGAGCAAAGAAACCAGTACAAATTAGGTAATTTTATTGTGTTCTGATTTACTGGAATTAAAAGATGGTGCACGTTTTATAGACTGTATAATGCAGCTATAAAAGATTTGTAACTGATTTTTTTGGCTTGTTTATTGGTAGTGTTGTTCTGTTTTTACCGTGTTACGTGTTTTAAGAAGTATGTGAGCCTGACAGGGTGGTTTATAGCTTTAGCTCTTCAGATATGAATAAACATTTATAACCTAGGCTATACTAAGCAGCCTAAAAAATCAATAGAAATGTTTTGATTTGCTGTTTATATCCCATTAAATTTAAAGTAGAAATCTTCAGTTTATCTGTCTTCTGTTACGAGGTTCTGTGATCAGGTTGACTGGATCAACTTCCTGCTCTGGAAGAGTTGAAATCTACCACTGCGGCTTATGGGGAACAGTCTGTGATGACAGCTGGGATCTATCTGATGCTAAGGTGGTCTGCAGACAGTTGTCCTGTGGAACAGCATTAGGAACTGGTCAAATCTGGCTTGATGTTGTGAACTTTGCAGGGAGTGAAAGCTCTCTAACCAACTGTCAGCATCCAGGGTACGGCAAACATAACTGTGTACATGGTGAGGATGCTGGTTTTGTCTGCTCAGGTGAGAAAAACATTGAATAACACTGACTCTTGCAACAGAAACATTTTTCATTCTTTTGGCTCCATGTCATGTCACCAATAAACGTTATTTTTTTCCTTTGTAAAATCAGTTCTCCGTGTGCACAGGCAGCAATGTCCCACCAAAATCGTATTTTATCTTATTTGCTCTTAATCATCTGCATATGGGGCTGCATAGTGGCACATTTAGTAGCACAGTTGTTTTGCATCACAAAGATCATGGAGTTTGTTTCCCAGCTTGAGGTCTTTTACATGAGGTTTGTATGTTTTCCCCATGTGTGAGTCGGTTTTCTCCGGGTACATGTTCGTCTTTCACAGTATGTCTTTACCAGCTTATGCACATCTAGAGACTGAAAGGTGCGCCCACTCTTTTTTGCAAATAAACCCAAGCTCAGTCACTTAATATAGAACATTTATAAACATCTGTTTTCAAATCCTGAAACATGGTGATGTGTAATTCATTTTCCACACATGTCTGCAAAAATTGTCATCTTTTATCTCATCCTGTCAGAGCAGCATATAGAACATGTCATGTGTCCCCTACATAGTTAGTGGCCAGAAGTGAGGAGAGAGTCAAAACTGTCCATTAAAGTATTACTTTTTTTAAATAATATTACTCAAGTAAAATAAAAAAGTATTCAGCAAACATTATAATACTATATATATTATTTGCTGAATACTGAATACAATTCTACTGATTGAGCAGAATAATTGAATGTGGGATTCAATAATATTTACATGTATTCTGTCTGCATAAGAGCGCTCTAAAACGTTTGCCCGATGGAAGGCGCTGGTACTCTCCATGTAAGACATGAAAAGAGTCTGCAGTTATCTTCTGAGATGATATGCTACATGTTCACACGCACTTCAGATGCCACAGTAGACTCAGCAGGTGAGAAAAAACAATATTTACATACCAGAAACCTCACGTTACGATAATTGTGTGGGTGCATCTCTGTCTTCACATGTTTGTTCGTCAATGTAAGACGTGCTTCATTCTGAGAAGCGACCAGAGTCGGGTGGAGTAACCACAGACTGCCCAACTGTGGATAAGATTACTTTTAAATATGTTACTCAAACAGAGATAGAAAGTATGATCAGTTAAAATACTTTTTGAAGTTACTCAAGTAAATGTAACAGAGTAAGTGTGAGTAATAAACGTGCACTTCTACCTTCAAATGGCTTGTGGCAAACTTTAAACATGACTTGTTTTGACTTTCTTTCAGTAATAGTTTTTTTCTTGCCATTCTTCTATGAAGCTCAGATCCATAGAGTACATGACTACAGGTTGTGCTGCCAGCAGACTCAAGCCTAAGCTCTAGGGTTTGGGAGTTCCTCTAAAAACCAGTAGCCTCTTGACTGCTTTTCATGGAGAATGTAGTGGAAGGTCCTTAACCTGTCTGTCTCCCCCATGATCCACGAGTATTTGTTTATGTTTAATTTATGGCTGTTTTGGGTTTTTGTAGATTATTTTCATCCCGCCGTGTTCTTTGTTGTTCTTTGTCCTATTTAGTTCATTTCATTTGTTAATGCTTTATTTGTGTTTTTCTGTGCATTTAGGTTTTATCTCTTGCTTTCACTGTAGACTTATTTCCTTTTGCGTCTTGTTCAGCTCTCTGTATGTTATCTGTGATAATAAGTTTATCCATCCATCCATTATCTATACTGCTTGTCCTTGCAGCGTCACAGGGCAGCTGGTGCCTATCTCTAGCAGTCATAGGGCAAGAGGCAGAGTACACCCTGAACAAGTCGCCAGTCCATCGCAGGGCAACATAGAGACAGACAGGAGAAACAACCATGCACACACAGACTCACACTTCACAGACAATTTAGAGAGACTATTATCCTAACAGTCATGTTTTTGTACTATGTAAGGAAGCCGGACAACCTGGAGAAAACCCATGTATGCACAGGGAAAACATGCTATTTCAATGCAGAAAGACCCCAGACAGATTCAAACCCATGACCTTCTTGCTGCAAGGCAACAGTGCTACCAACTGTGCCACTCTGAATAATACGTTTAGTTCAGTTTATTCACACACATATGCATACATACCCACTGTTGGTAATAGCTCTGTTTACAGTACTGGGGTAATCTAACTAATTGCCTTTTCTGTCGTTACAACGCTGTTACTGAACGATAAATGCAGTGCGTTTACTATGAATTGATAGAATAAACGGCATACTCTGAACGCATCCCTGGCTCCACACAAACTGCTTATGGGGAGGCTATAGGTGGGTTAACAATGAGATAAGCGATTATTATTGGCTAAGGGAGAGTCATGTTTTGAATGGTAGCCATCTAAGCCAGTATTTTTACACACAAGGTAGGATACTTGTACCACACACAGAAACGGCAAACTGATTCGATGAAGATTGTGAGTTTGATTTATTTAATTATGACTAGAAAGTTAAACATTATATTATGTTATATTGTTTAACTTTTTGTTGTGAACAAAATACTTGGAAGTACAGGTTGTTTACTTGACCAGTTGTCTTAATTTGTGAGAGTTTGATTTAATTTGCTATACACCTAATGATGTTTACTTTTATTACAAAGATAGTACTTGAAGTGCAGGATAAACCTCTTGCTGTCTGTTGATGTGCAGTATAGAAAGTTGTGTACAAGTGTGCTACCTGTCTCTTCTACACATTCAAACTGCTCACGGGCAAAATAATGTGTACCTTGTTTGCAGAAATACAAAAAGGAAAACAAAACAAAAAAGAGGGTAGAAGATAATTAAGAATACAATAACAGATCTGCATGTTTTTATTTTTCTCGAATGTAAAGATGGACAAAAAATGTTTTGTTTTCTCATCAAGCTCATTCTAGATCTAGGATCCCTTACACACAATGCTGAAGTACATTTTAGTACATATTAACCTACATTTTTCCTTCCCTCTCCTAGTTTGATTATACTTTTGTAGTGTAAGTATGGGTAGGGCAAAAGATTGGAATGAGATCAGATCAATTAGGATCGAGATCATAGACATTACAGAGGCATAGCTAATCAAGCCCTTGGCTACAATCTGGCATGTTAACAATCATATTTATCATGTTTTATCCATTAAGCTGCACTGTCCCAATCAAATAAAGAGTTCTATTTTAACAACCTGTTTTTCAGTGAACCTTCCAAAGCCCAGCATCTCTGTTAGCCCTGTTTCTGAGGTTACCTGGGCTCAGCAAGCCAGCATCACTTGTTCTATTGCAGCTTTAAGTGGAACATTTATTCTCCAAAAGACTTCATGTTCATTCAGACTGACTCAGTCATCAGAATCCAACTCTGTTACCTTCCACATACCTAAAGTGACCCTTGATCATGATGGAGAATTACAGTGTCAGTATGAGAAAAGGATGCCAGGCCAAACATTCACCTCCCCCCTCAGTAACTCTGTTCATCTTACTGTTAAGAAAATATATGTAATTTTTTTAGAAATACAGAAAAATCAGTATTTTGAGAAGTTTTTTAAAATGTACTCTTTGTTTTGAAAAAATACCCATTTCAATAAATCGAACAATCTATCAGTCCCTAAAATTCTGGAAATATTCAGGACAGCAAATACTATATTTTACAGAAATGTATTATGTATCACATCAGAACTATTTTTGCCAAGTAAATAGTCATTCTGACAACTTTATATTTTTCAGTGAACGTTCCAAAGCCCACCATCTCTATTGGCCCTACTACTGAGGTTACAAAAAATGTTTGATTATTTTGTACTGTAGCACATTTGTTGTCATTTGTAAAGAGCCACAATTTCTATTGTGTCATGGACCAAGCAGTATAGCATAGAGGACAAAAGTGTTTAATTCAACAGGTGGGTTTTTATTTACCCAAAATTGTTAAAAAGTATTAACAAAGTCACACAATGAGCAGGCAGACCAATTAAAAGAGGTCAATTCAAAATTATAATAACAATAAACAGATGACAAACGGACCCTCCTTAACAGACACATTGGGGAAATTAAATACTAGTTTAGCTAAACTATATGACACACAAGGGGAAAACAAAATGACAAAGAACACAGAAAAATGGCAGTTTCTCAATACCTAAGTACGTTCTTGTGCGCTTGCCAAGTACAGTCGTAAGTCCGTTCTTGCCAAGAACACAAGGACGCAGTATGGTAGTTCTGCAATTGGAAAAGAGCGTACTTGGTTGCTACCATCTTTACAGAGTTTCAAGAAATTGTTGAGGTTTACTTGGGAATTGGATTATTTTCACATTTATAATAGATAGTAAAATAAGTAAAAAAAAAATTTTTTGACAGATATCAAATGTATAAAATTAGGAAGAAGTGTCAATACAAAATAGAAAACCTGTAAAATAATGGGCTAAAGTTTTCAATATGGATTATAAAAGGCACTTCTGATTAAATTGTGGTTTACCACCTCATTACTTTTTCAGGCTTGTTAGTGAAGCATAATTGTCTACTAAAAATGAAAACCTTTCCTTCATTCAGAAGACTATTTCCTTATAAATTATTTATTTTCTCGACTGATATAATTAATGATGACCAGCTTTAGAGTTAAACGGTTAAATGATTGAAGTATTATTTAATATTTTACCAACCTGTATTGGGCCAACGTTGTTGCTTTACAACTGTATGATTTATTTTAAGTGCAGTAAATTGATACAGAATAACATAAACAATTGTTAATATAATTTAAAAAAATGAAAGAAGATGAGGAGACTGTGAAGAAGACGATGGCAGGACACTGGGGTGAAGAGGATCACTGGGAGCTTGAAGCTGTATCCAAACTTGGAACTGTGGTCTATATTCCTGCATAGCTGTGTAATGGCTGAAAATACTTCAGGGTTCCAAAATAAAACAAGACTGAGTTCCAGAAGGCGTTTAATTCAAACATGTCTGGCCAAAAACATGGAGGGAACAGGATTGCCATGAATTCCCTACCCAACCTTCCTGATCTAACAGCTTAAGTAATATTCAGCTATCACGGTTTATCTCTCCAGCACGTCTCCTCTAATCTCCATGTCCGGCTCCTGAAGCACTGGTTCATGCCAGTCTGATAGTAAAGCATGAATCAGCACATCCCAAGTCAGACTGTCCGTAGATATCTTGCTGCCCCGGCATCCATCTCTCACATGTTTATCAGAAACATTAAGATGGAACAATAAGCTTGCTTCCCCTAACTCATCATCTTGCCCTAGATACATTCACCAGACAGAGAATATGTAATTAAATCCTAATTACATTGCAATATTCCCGCAACAGCTGTCTGTAAACAAAGAAAAATGGAAGAGTTCATACTCCACAACGCCAATCTTGGGAAGGTACAGTGCAGTGCTCTGTTTGATCATTATGAATTTACATGCCAAAAATGGCTGGGAAGCAAATACAAGTAATTGGTAATTTATAAACTATGGCGACACCACATATACTAAAACCCCTTATCTCTCACTTTCAGCCACTACTAACAGAGAACAGGTAGCGGGATCAGGCTGGGGATAGCGGGGAAAACACACTCCAACCGCCCACTAAGCCTGCAGCTACTACAGCCTATCAGCGGAGCTGTGCTACTCCGAAAACACCGGAGGACATTTTAAAGTAGGCAGATTCTTAACACTGCTGAGCAGGGGTGTATCTAGGAATCTTTGAAAGTGGGCTAAATGGGGGGCAGGGCTGTATTACAAAGGGGCATAAACTGAGTCAGATATTGGACTCTCAACATAAAGGTCAAATGCTGACATAACTAAATACAGAAAACGCTAATGATTCTGACTAATTGAAACTATTTATCTTCTTACTTAAGCTATTTTTCATTAAAGAAATATTATCCACATAAGACTTTCTCATCAGGAGGGGTTAGCGGGGGTGACTAATCTGAGGTGGTTTAGGTTTTGAGTTTTAACTAATCCAATTTATAATTTGAAGAGTCATTTTAGTTTGAGGGAGATTGTTATAATGTAGCATCCTAATAAATTGTGAACACAAATTGGTGCTGTAGAAAGCAGGGCTGGATTAAAATCACTGACTAAACAACAACTAATTTAACATTTTGAATGATTTATTGACTACTAAATAACATCTGCATTTAGAGATAATTACTTGGACTAAAGTTGGCAATAATTTAAACAGCAAAAATCGGAGGACCTACATGTTTAGTGAGAAACACATTATACATGTAAGACAATACATACTAGCATATACCCACAAATAAATAGATACAGATCTGCAGCATGTAGTCCTACACGTTTCAACAATATCCTGATTGTGAAACTTTCAGACCCGGCGCCAGGGCAATTTAGCTGGGGGCCTGCAGCTTATTTTGGGGGGTCCAGTTTTTATTTAAGCCCTTAACGTTTTTACCTCCTGTGGCAGTGTGTTAAATATTTCTGGGTCAAAGAGGCCCTTTTTGACACTCTTTCTATGTAAATATTCATATTATACATTATACATGGCGCCGGGCCTACACACTTTCACATCTACCCATTTGGTAGACGTAGCTCAAAGGTTATATATATATATTTACATTTTAGAGAGTAACTTGTATTTATTCTATATATGTGCAAAGCCATGCTGTTGGAGAACATCAATACTAAACTTAAACCTTCATCTTTTGTTAATTAACGTCTAAGCCTTAACAGACACGTTTTCATTAAACATTAACTGAGACTGAAAATTATTTGGCTGTTATTTCCTGATAATCAGGTAGTGTCCCAACTTGGTAGCTTTGATCTAAATAACTAATTTCAGTAATAACTGCCTTTGACATTTGTTGGGATCCATTTTCCACAAATGAACTGAACAGACTGTTGGACGGCTGGAAGCCATTTTCCCCAGATGGACTGAGCAGACCGCATTTCCCAGCATTCATAGCGGTGACCCCAACACACTCCCCTTGGTCCGTGGCCAACAATGGTGACATCAACAATGACATCACGGCCAAAGGGCTATAAAAATGGTGGTGGCGGCCATTTTAAATTGTTCTCAGCAGAAACTTCTGCTATAGAGACGATGTCTCACCGGTGAAAATTATTTTTTGTTCTGACCCACTGGACCGGGGAGAACTCATTTCAAAGCTTTGAAGTGCCCATTGCTGTCTGTGTATCTAGCTTGGCTTATATCAGGACTGTTCCAAGACAGTTTGTTATGACGTGGACCTGCAAGCCGTCCGACCTGCAGTTGGCCCACCCGGTCCTAAAAATCCTGCACAGGTCCTAACTCTGCTTTTCTTGCTCAACTA
The DNA here is from genome assembly GCA_963556495.2 of Valencia hispanica. Taxonomy (NCBI): domain Eukaryota; kingdom Metazoa; phylum Chordata; class Actinopteri; order Cyprinodontiformes; family Valenciidae; genus Valencia; species Valencia hispanica. The sequence goes on along the minus strand of OY747709.1, from coordinate 10,829,320 downwards.
CTGACAGATGTTGGTCCCCTCTTTGGACTGGACCTCTCTTAAAGCAAAGTAGGACTGAACCGGTTCATCCAACGTAATCTTGTGTCTGGGCAGATAAATAGGAAAAATAGAGTTCTTAACGAGTTAAATCTCGTTCATTGTTGGTTTAAAAAGTGTTTTTTAGCGCTGAACCTGTTGGCTCACTTAGCGTCGCCGCACGCATGAGCTTGAGCTGTATTATTTGCTTTTAAAACTGGTTGTTATCCTGAGCAGATCCCACTCTTTCTTTCTTTCTCTTTTCCTCGTTCTACTCTTTCTCTCTCTCTGATCACCTGGTCTGCAGAGTCGGGCTCGGTCCGACCTGCATTAGCTGGTCTGTATGCTGAAAGGTTAACTCCATTGTTTTTTGTCTATTAGTTAAAGCTGTGGCCTTCCACGTGAACAGTTCACACCACGGGCTCTGCCCCATTTTAACCAGAGCTAGTTTTATGGCCCTTTGTCTCCTTACACTCCATGTACTGTCCTCCATCTTGGCCCAAAGCTAAGTTTATGACCCTTTGTCCCACAGGCTATCTCTTACTTGAGCCCCCTGGAGTGAGGGCCACCTCCCTTTCTGAACAAAACCTTACCTCCCCTCCCCTGCGAGAGGAGGAGCTGTCTGTTTGTCCCTGATCCCCTTTGTTTTAATTGTGTTTAATTTTTAAATATTGGTTTTCTAAGATCTGTAGTAGTTAGTTGCATGCTTTAGAATAGATGGGAATTATTGACGAAAGGTTTTGGCTGTAAGGTTGATATATTTTCTTAATAAATTCCCCTTAGCTTAAAGAGAAGGTCTGTGATTGCTTGGCGTAGTGCGTACAATTATTGTCCACGGCATGTGAATTTACACCTTCAAGAAGAGACTGTATGTCTGGTCTTCTAATACAGAAGTGGTGCCCCGAATATTAATAGATTAACTTGAACTTCATCCATTATTATATTAATATTAAATTATTGATCATAATTATTGTTGGTTATGTAAACCAGACAAAATTTGTTCACTCTGTGTCACAACACTTATCAATAGTTACTTTACGCAAACCAAAGCTGAAAAGTCAACTCTCCAATCTCATGCATGGTTTTTGTTTCTGCAAAATATTACAGAAATTAAATCTCAAATCTTATAAAAAGCATAAACAGTCATGTTTCTGGTATGTGGGAGGAAGCCGGAGTACCCGGAGGGAACCCACACATGCACAGGCAGAACATGCAAGCTGTTGTGATTCTGACTGTGTGCTGGAGAGTGGGTGGGTGGGTGGGTGTGTGTGTGTGTGTGAGTGTGTCTCCTCTTACCTTCTCTTCAGGGTGTGTCAGGCAGCAGCTCCAGGTGCTTCCAATCAACTACTCATCAGTCTCCAGCTTAAAAGGGGAGTGGATCCTGGAGGCTGGCGCCAGTTGGTTCATCGTTCCTAGCGTGGTATTTGGCCAAACTTACTCCAGAGAAATCTTTGTTGAACTATTCTCAAGATCAAACCAATTCCAGTGCTCACCCTTTGCTCTCTTTGTAGATCCTTCCAGGAAATCCTGTGACCTCTCTCCGGAACCTTCAAACAGATGAACCCCTGCAGTCTGGGTTCCTGTCTGGTCAGCCTCTGCACCGCTTCCCCGCCAGTAACTCTCCACCATACTAACCCTCTTCGCCGTCGCCTCTCCTAGCTGCTTGCCTGTCCACCCTGAAGACGTCATTGCCTGAAACCAGTGAACTTACCACCTCCGTCGTTGCTCCTGGTCATCCTCCGGACTCCATCAATCAGCCCTCCTGTTTAGACACACAAGGATCAGTTTATACTGCTCATCCACCTCCAAGCTACCACTGCACACGTATTCCAACTTACCCTTCCCTTCACCATAACCCTCCAGAAACCAAGTAAGATCCGCCTCAGTATCTTTTCAGATTCCAAGTTACCCCAAGACATCTTTAACCTCTCACCTGTTCCCCTTTCTAGTTCGGCGCTCATTCCCTGGTTCCTCCCGAGACAACCCTCTGGTTCCCTTCTAACTTTCCTCCATTCAATAAACCTTTTAACTTACAACAAACCTGTTTGTTTGCTGACTGGAGCTGTTGCCTCTTAAGAGTCATTAAAATCGATAATGTCACAAGCTCAATGAAGAAAGATCCCAGGGTTGAATTGAAACCCAGGACTTTCTTGCTGCAAGGCAACAGTGCTACCAACTGCTTCGCTTTGCACAAAGTGACTTTGTGGTGACACAATAATCAGTTTGAGAAAAATGCATATGTAACCCACATAAATATGGATGACCCATCTTCACGTATAAAATTATTTACAAATAAAATTATACGTAATCCACATAAATATAGATGATCAGTGTTTATGTATAAAATTTATTGAGAAATAAATTTGTCGGTATGTGCTGCCTTTCTATTTCCGGTTCCGGTGAGAGGAGAGCAACATGTCGGCGCAGCTGCGTGCATAAGTTTTCCACATTGTGCTACGTTAGAGGAGAAAGCTACAAATAAAAACATTTAAAAAAGGTAGTAAAGTCATTGTAATAGTGTTGGAGGATTACAGAGGAAATTCGGCGTTGCCACATAGAGCAGCAGGCAGTTAAAAGCTGCTACGAATAAGAGTCTGCTGCTTATAGCTGCAGCCTCGTGTTAACGCTAGCTCGAGCGATTCAGATTACTGTATCCTGTGCCATCTTCGTCCGAAGACCAAGGTAATGCGTAATTCAAATGTTATTGGTGACGGAAAAATGTTTTATTGATATGTTAAATTTTAAAGTCTCCGTTATTACGGTTGTAGAGTATAAGTTAGACTGGGTGTTGTCACACTGTCTGCCTGAGCTGAATTCATTCGGAGATCGGTAAGCTCTATGACTGTTAAGTTTTATGCAAATTTATACTTGTATGTGAATGTTCACCTATGTCTAACCAGTTTGCACATTGTTTAATAAGTTTAATTTTTATTTGAATGTATAAATCCCTCTTTTTGTGGGGATATTTCATTTATACTTAAGATTATACTGTTAGAGATTCTGGTGGATATTACACTTGATATATATTTTGCTCCTAAGCCGTTGTAAGTCATGTCAAAGCAGAATGTAGTAAGTAGGAGCTAAATGCACCATAAACATGGACTTGTATAAGAAATATTCAGAACCTTTCTGACAGGTCAGGTTTTTTCCCCACCCTGATTTTCCTGACGGTTGTTCGGGAATGGATTCATTGGAGGTTCGATGGCGAGCCTTCCTACCTGGATCTGCGATGATCGTTGGATGTGATTTTTTTTTTTCTCTTATGTGGCCTGCAGTGCGGTAGGCCAGAAACAACCACACCCTCACCTGCCTACACACTTCCAGAGACTTTTATTTTTGGGCTAGTAGAATGTGACTGACTTTGACATTTCTTCTTAATTTTGGACTGAAGTATTATTTAATTTTGGAATTTTGTGTGGGTTTAAACAGAAAAATTCTCAAATTCTTCTGAGATTGGTTGTGAAGGGAACTGTGAACTGAACACATCTATGAGTAGCACAAATGCGGTGGAATTTCAATAGGTTCTGAAAAACACCATAGTTAGCAGTGGCCAAAACTTGAATTATTTGAGAACAGTTCTCATTGCAAGGTGTAAATTGTATTGTAGACTGTGTATTTTCTTTCTTATATAAGCCGGCATAAGTTCAAAATTAACTTTTGTGTGTTTATGTCACTTAAGCCTCCACAGTGCTCCTGTAGCCGAACCTAGTGGTCCATCTATTATTTTATAAACTACTATTTACTTGTCTGATTGGCTTTTAAAGTGTTACAGTTAAGCGTTTGTTACACATCATTGCAGCACAAACTGTTTAATGTGGTCTTTCCTGATTGTTATCTGATACTGTTTTTGCAACTTCTTCATGACTTTTCAAACAAAGTCAGGTCCAGAAATATACAAAGATATTTGTTTTTATCTACAATTTCTTGCTCCTCTCACCATAGAAATAGATTGGAATGTAATGTAAATTTCCTTTGGACACTATCCTTAGTATAGGTGTTTTGCAATGATACACAAGAATTAAAAACATTTCCTGTGTTTGATTTTGAGCTGATGACAAATTCAAAATACTTTTTGGAAATTTTGGCATGTGTAAAAATTACTGTGACTTTGGATGTTTATATTTATGGAGATATCTAGGAAATCATTAAACATGAAATGTGTGGATTAAATTAAGAATGGAGCCTTGTGGGACCCCAAAAAGGCAGTCAGGTTCAGAGGATTTGATCCCATTAATACACACACTTAGCTTTTAGTTTGATGAATTTAATTTCTTTCAAAAGATTTATTGTTCTGAACAAAGGTGTTAATATAATTAAATTATCATTATGGTAGACAAATGGTCTCATAAATCTGAAAAGTCTTCACCAGTAGAAATATCCTTATCATTTAAAGCAGTAGCCTCAGTAGAATTTAAATGACATCCGGATCCTTTAGAAGGATCCAATGCAGCTTGTTTCAAGGCAAAAAGAAAACAAAATGTATAAATGCAAACTGCTGAAAAAAAGGTTGGTAAAATTCTAAAGCAATGCTTAATGCTACAAGTCTAGAGATGGTGCAACGTCAATATAATGTTAGCACACTCGTAGGCCCTGGGTACAGCCGTTGGCAGGTAGATACCGCAGTTGTTTCTCTATCTTTTAAATTTCTGTATTTAGAACTGATTCAATAAGTCATATTTCAAATTACTTCCTTCTTTTAGCTGTATTCAAGTTCCAGAACATCCCAAAAGTCTGGATCAATGACAAAGGGAATCACAGACTTGCTATACATCACTGGGGGGAAGACAGGTCTCAGAAATCCTGCTGGGCCTCAGTCACACAGCCGACATAGCCATCTATTTAAAGAATTATAACGAGTGACACTGGAAGGTTAAGTATAGAATTACTTATAATAGATCAGATCATTTATCATTATTGTTACAGTTTTTGCTTATAAGACGAAATCCTTTCGCTACAAGTACTAAAAGTCTAAAAACTTTAGAGCAATATATCTTTGAACCAAAACAAACTATAATGGCAGCTCAATAACGGATCTTGTCGATTTACTGACTGGACGATTTAAACCCTCAGTAAGCAAATGGTTGAGTTCATATGTGTACATCTCCATTAGGCTGACGGATCCAACCATAAAGCAGCATACCAATCTGTAACCATACCCAGACAGGCTGTCCTCACCTTCTCTATCAACACTCATGCTGTTGTAAACTCCATTCCTTCTTTCCATCCACTTACTAACCTTTCTATATTAAGGTCTAGTGCACCCCCCCAACCCCCCAATGACTATTAGAGGGCTTTACATACACACCAGATGTATCCAGTAGTAGACACATATAGGTTTAGTGAACTTATGTTCTTCATTATAACTTCAGTTTTCAATAAAGTATGTTCAAAAGAAATAGATCAAGCACTGAAACGTCCAAATATTTATAAATTAGTCCATCAGGAGGCCTTCTGTAAACTCATCACGCTAATACAGTAGATGAGATGCAGGATTCATTTGAAACCAAATTTTTAAAAAAAGAAAAAGACATCCATGATTTGAAATATATAGTTTTAGTTTTTATGGGATTAAAAAAAATAATTGTAATCTTTTTTTTTTTTTCATCCGTTACGACTGTTTAGTCCGTTAACATGCGGTAACGTATTTTTCCGTATTTGCCGTATCTAAACGCACCTTAAACTCATCCCCTATCAGAGTCTTAATCCGCCCACATTTCCTGGACGAGGTGTTGCCTGTCGGACCAGTGAACGCTCAGGGGGAGAGGGTTGAGCGTGGTCTGTGCTGTGATTGACATGTTGACAGCAGCGCTGCTGAAGTGACACAAACTGCGAGAAAGATGGAGAGCAACATGAGCTCGTTTGTCTCAGAGTGATGTTATGAGGTGAAGTATTTTCACTCCACCAGAGGAAAAGGAGGGAGGTTCTGTGGAGGAGGCATGGGCGGAGACTTGGCTTCTTTTATGCCCAACAGTGGCAGGGTGGCTGACGTCAGCCCTCACTGGCGAGCAAATGGCAATGCCCGATTCAAATTCAACGGCAGTAAAGAGTTTCAATTTGAAGAAGACGCCACACTGATGGTTTTATGGAGAAAATTTATATTTTTACTAAGATGCACTAAAATACAAAAATGATAACCAGACATGTAGACAGCACTATTATACACTTATTTATACAGTTTATCAGCAGAAAAATGTTGATTTGGAGTTGAGTTGCACCAGTGGATCAGCAACCGATGCTGCTGAGAAGAGCAGAGTAGCTTGTTCAGCCAACCACTAGCCAGAGCCAGCAAAAGGCCCAAAAAACTTTGCACAGTTTTTTCCAAACAAGATGTAAGTTGAGTTATGCTGTTGTTTTCAAAATGAACTCTAGGTAATAAATCTCAATATATCATGTTAAGTTAAGCTGGTTAACAATATTAATGTATTTACATCCCATGCTAGTTAGTTCATGCTAGTAATAAACCCAATCCTCTTTTATTTCTGGGAAGAACTTTACTGGTTTCCACCTATTTGGAAGAAATCTTGATTGCCACAATAACCAAAGCAGGGTCGGCGAAGGTCTGCACAGGTGAAAAGAGAATATAAGTGGCTGAGAAGGTTCACCTTCCACAACTGGCAGCCTAGTTTCCTGTGTTATCTTCCTCCTCTGGTTTCATCTCTGCCCACTCCATTAGAGCCTCCACGATCACCTAAGGATTTATGTGCCTCTTGTCTGCCCTCAGAATCAGAATCAGATTTATTGCCAAGTAATTTACATTACAAGGAATCTGTCGTGATTTAACGGTGCTGACATAGAAACAAGAAACAAACATAAGCATGACTCTGACTACTCCTGCTCAGCCGCCACACAATCACCCTCCCAGATTAAACTCACTCCTCCCTGGTGTTTCCTACCATCATCTACAGTAAGATTAATATTCATCCTCTGTGATACAAGTATCCAGACCTCCCCTCAAGTTCTCCTCCCATTGCAGTCTTCCAGCTCTCGGTCCCCACCAGCTCCTGGTTCCATATCTTTCTCTCTCAGTCTCCAGCAGTTCCCCAGTTCCAGATCTCACCCTCTCATCTACTTCATATTCAATAAATCTTTGAAATATAAATGTGTGTCGAGAGTTTTGTGCATGTGGGTCAGGCAGCTTAATAAAACCATGACAAAGACTGACATTTGAGCTAAGTATTTGTTTCTGCTGAGCAGGTAGTAAAAATTATCATTAATAACTTTCTTTGAACCACTATTAATATTAATGATAACTTAGCTAGCACACTCATTGTGCAACAGTGATTTAAATGGTTATTTAGCCACTGAGGAAATGTGAGATTGAATGCGATAGGATGATAAATCACTCAAATGACCTCTGCAGAATTTGTCCCTCTCACTTTTGAGATGATAGTTATGCCCCTGGTCATACTGGCAGACAGTTTTGCCTTTCTTCTTTTTGTGATGGTAGTTATTCTAGTTGTAGGCTTTAAACTTAAAACTCCCATCACACTTTAAGTGGTGTTGGAAGAAATGGTGGCAGAAAAATCTTCATCACCTTGTTACACATTTGGCATTGTAACATGCACAGACTGATTACTATATAGGCTACAAAGGATTCCAGACATGTTGGCATGAGCACCGCAGTTCTCCCACACTATGTACACTGCACTCATGTCCCAAAAGAACACAACTATAAATGGTAAATAGATTGAACCGATATAGTAGTTATTCACGAAAATGACTTTTTCTTAATTGAGGTTTTCTGATCACCCCCAAATTCTAATAACTTGTTTCTGATCCCATTGCAGACATTTCCTGAAAATGTCGTCAAAGACAGATGAGCAAACAAACCTTGGCGAAGGTAAAAATATGACCACTATCTGGCACTAATAGAATATAGAAATGTCATTCCTGGACTTTCAGTTGATTCTTCAATATGGAAATAAAACTGAGACTGGGTTGTCATTATCCTGGCTTAGCTGAATGTTATGAAGAGCACAGCCTTGATCCCAATACAAATGCACAATTCAGTGTGAAAGCCAATGAAAAGCAATACAAATACTTCAAACGTGACAGAATTTTACATCATGTGTTCAAAAAAATCTGTAATTTCAATATTTAAACTCTCGTAACTTTTTCAGTACGCAAGCATACATGAGATAGAAAACTGTGTCAGCAGCTTAAGGTATACCACTGTTGTGCCACAGATAGTTAGGATTTGGCTATGAATAAATAGGAATAATTGCCTAGGGCAATTATTAATAAGATTAATAATTTTATGCAAAATATACCAAGTTTGGGAGCACCATCCTGGTGGATTCCAGGAATATATATATATATATATATATATATATATATATATATATATATATATATATATATATATATATATATATATGTATGTATATATAAACAAGTGTACTTCTCTTCAGAACATGCCTCTATTTATTCCCAGAGTCCCACATTTATCTCAGCAGCTGATTTCAGTCTCAGTTGTGTTTATGATTACCATCCTAATAAGGCTGGGATAATTAAACAATAGATGAAGGAATAAGTTCGTACGCTGTGGAAATTAATTGTACGCATTACTCCAAGTAATCCCAGGTAACTTCTTTTTAGGTTAATGGAACTTTATTTAGAAAATAGCTCAACCTTACAGCCAAACATTTCATAAATTTATCACATCTGTTCTAAAGCATGCAACTACTACTACAGATGTTAGACAACAATAATAGGTGAACATTAAACACAATTAACATGAAATGAATCAGTGAGAACAGCTGAGGTTTCGGGTCAGAAAAGGAGGGGGGCCCTCACTCCAGGGGGCTCAAATCACAGATAGCCTAGGAGACAAAGTCATACATCTCAGCTCTGTGCCAAGATGGAGGACTGCACATGAAGTCTAAGAAAGAGTCATAAAACTAGCTTTGGCTAAAGGAGCACATGGGGGAAGCGTCCATGTGGAAGGCCTCTGCTTTACCAACAAACTAAAGACATTGGAGTTAAACTTTTCAGCTAAGACCAGCTAACGCAGGCCGGACCGAGCCAGACTCTGCCGACCTGGTGATCAGGGAGTGAGAGAGAGAGAGAGGAAAAGAGAGCAAGGAAAAAGAAAGAAAGGCGTGATCCGCTCAGGATAAAACAAACAATTTCAAACACAGCAATTACAGCTCAAACTTATGCGTGCGGCGACGCAAAAATGAGTAAAGAGGTAGAGCGCTTAAAGACACTTTAAACCAACAATGAACAAGATCTAACTCGTTAAAACTCTATAAATCTCCGCCCAGACATAATATTAGTATAAATGAACTGGTTCAGTCCTACTTTGCTTTGAAGGAGGTCCAGTCCACTAGGAGAGGAGAGTGAATTGTGTTCGTAGTTGAGCAAGAAAAGGAAGTTATAAAAAAACCTTGTACAGGATTTAAGGACCATGTGGCCCAAAGGCAGGCTGGATGGCCTGTAGGTCGACGTCTGAAGAACTGTTTTGGAACAGTTCTGATATAGCTCAAACTAGATACACGAACCAAATGAGTTCTTCGAAGCTTTGAAATGAGTTCTTCCCGGTCCAGCGGGTCAGAACAAAAGAGAATCTTCACCGGTGAGATGTCCTCTGTTTAGCCAGGGTCTCTTGCTAAGACTTCTGGCTTGAGAACAATTCAAAATGGCCTCGACTCCCACTTTATAGCGCCTGTGGCCGTGATGTCATCGTCAATGTCACCATGGGTGGTCACGGACCAATAGGAGTGTGTTGGGGGTCACTACTAGGATTGCTGGGAAATGTGGTCTGCTCAGTCCATCTTTGTAATAGCTCCCAGCCATCCAAAAGTCTGTTTAGTTCATCTTATAAGAAATGCAATCACAACATCCCCCCTTAGTTCTGAAGCATTGAACCAATGTTCAGTATTTGGAACTAGAAGTTGATTCATTTTCCATGTGAACCAGGAGACGTTGCTGTCTTTCGGCAGCAGGGAAGGTTTAACATTCGAAGAACAACGAAAAAAACAAAAAAATATATATTGGTCCCAGCAACCACAGCATCTAAAACAGCAGAAGTATTGCTGTGATTACACTTATTTTAAACGTTTCCATATTTGATATAATGTGCAGGAAAGCTTAAAGGTGCTATGCTTGATTTTGTGTGTGAAGATTAGGCTTTTGTTTACGGCGCCGATCAGAGTGTATTAGTAGTATTTCAATTTTTAAAGGAACACCTTGTGAGTGTCGAGCGGATAAAAAAAATTATTTTACACATTTGCAATTTTTTTTCTATCTGTGACTTTACTGAATGAAATAATACATTAACGAAACTACAAGTAAATATCCTCACACAGAATTTCCACAAAACAAGCTTCTTTCTGTTTGCTAACATTAAGGTTAATTATGGTGCATGTGGCATCAGTACACAGCCAACTAAGTTCTGCACTTCTAAGCTGTCAGCCCCAGAGGGACTTGGTGGACCTTTTGCAGACTTCTAAAGAGGATCGGCCACGTGGTTGAACGGAAGGTCAAGGCGACTGTGAGCCGTGAATTTAACCTTCCAATGGAAACATAACAAATAAAACTTGATGCCACGGTTCTAAAGTCCACACTTGGACATGACTAGATATTAGATGAAAGATGTTCTCTTTCAGTCCATTCTTCCTGTTGCAAAAAGTAGTCTTAGGTATTATCTGGTTAATAATTGATCAGTTTTTTTAAACTCATATTTTTTCATAAAGACTGATCATTTAGTTGTCATGGATACAGAAACTACATGATGACAGACAGTGAATGATCAGTGAGACAGGTGTTTGTCTGGAAACTTAAGAGTTCAAAAGCAGCAGCTGGAAGATTCAGCTTGAGATGTTAAATTTGTGAGCGAAAATGTCCCCATGGATGCTGTTCATGCCTTTATGTGGACCTTAATGTGTCTATGCAAGAGTGCTATATAAATTACCAAGGTCCAAGGCAAGCTTCTGTCACCAACAGTTTGACTATAAAGATGCAGCATCTAATGTGCATAAATTTTAATACAGACATAATCACTCCTGATGATGCATAAATCAGTTTTTCCACAACAGCTGGTAATGCTTGGTGTCTGATGCCATGCCTATATTTTAGCATGCAGGAGGTTCAAAAACAAAGTTAAAGACCAAATGACTAAGCAAGTATGTAATCCAGACAAAATTGTTGCCCACTCTTTTATAAACAGAAAAAACAAAGTATGTTGACTTATTTTATCTTTCCTCAGAAGAAAAGATAAAAACATAATATCCATCCATCCATTGTCTAAACTCACTTATACTTGGAGAGTGATGGGGGCTGGTGTTTAATTGCAGTAGTGATTTAACAAGAGGTGGGGTACACCCTAGGTAGGTAGCCAGTCAATCACTGGGCACAGAACAATATCCTACTATTATTTCATATCTGCCTTATTGTGTTTATTGTTTGTGTATTGTATTGTTTGTGTTTACTGATACTAAAACCTACTACTATACCAGTTTGCACTGGCCAACTGTCTTGAAGACCTCTATGGCCATTCAAACAAAGCTATATAAAGATAATTTACATGAATAGACATTTATGAAACTACGATGCATTAAGTACTCCCCTAATAGATTTTTCCATCATGTTTACCTCACTATTGTACCACAGGACAATTACAGCTGAACTAGAATGCTTCCTCCAAGAATGCAGGATTACCCTCAAAAGAATAAGTGATAAGAACTTCAAAAGCTCATTGGTCACAGAAAGTGGAAAGTTACAAAACATTTTAAGATCAGACTGGATCTCAAGACCAATTCGGAAATGCTGCTTCTTTTTAGTTAATTACCACACAGCTTAATTTAGTGCCCAGCTTTTCACACATTTCATGAAGCTGTTCCTCTTTCCTGTTCCTCATTGGTAATTAACACAAACCAGCTGCTCAGCAATGCAACACTCTGTGCTTACATGCAATAAACTGCTGCTTAGGAATGAGCCGAGTCACAACAACAATGTTGGGAAGAGACAGGAGTGGTGTGCTCCTCTCACTGCCTCAGAAATTTAGCTGACTGCAACTCTTAACATCCTAGAAGCATATCAGGGATCAGACAAGTGCATCTAACTTCCAGTATATCCTCTCACACATACCCATTAACTGAGAGCTGAAAGACGTTCATTACATAAAGACTAATCTCAGAATGTCGGTCTCAACCTACACTAAGCTGGTATGTCAGTTCTCTCACCCCTGTAACTGAATTCCTTTGGAACAAGGAGGACAGAAGTGAGAATGTCTGGAGACTAGAAGCTGGACGTGGACTATGTCTCTGGCGCCTTGAAGGCTACTCAGCAGCATCTTGGAAGGAAAAGATCTCAAGTATGACATTAACCCATGTCTGTGGTGACAGTGTAACATGATGATCACAGATTTCAGAACACACTCCACTACATAACTACAATTACTCACTCTGGTTGTAAGCTCATGCAACAGTAGCTGGTAGCTTTCATTTTGAGTTTTTGGAGACCCTACATAAAGCTACATGTTGCTTATCTAAGAAAGGGAAAACTGTATCTGTACATTCGAACAGCCAATTAAATTGGTATTTCTCCATAAAAAAACACACAGATATTCTAGCAGTTATTTCCCACAATATGTCCTCTGCAGTTTAAAGCTAAGCCAAGAGTTCCTCACACCTCAACAAACCCCTGCAGCCTTACAAAGGTCAACACACCAAAGTATCTGTTTCTTTGGATCATCTGTTTTGCTTGGAAGCTTGGTTCCCCCCAAAATAACCACTATGGTATGAGCACAGTGTTGAGTGAGTTACTGGCAATTGAAGCATGGATTAGCTCACACTTTTACTCACACACTGGTAGAACAACACCCCATTAAGTCTTCCAGGGATAAAGGTGACATACTGAAGGATTTGTTTCTCGTGAGTGGCACTACTTGAGGGCATTTCCAACTGAGAGCCATGATGAAAGTAAGAATCTCTCTAAATTGGAGCTGGACCTGTTGGGAAAGTTGTGAATATCAGACATTTATCAAACAATGAAAAGTACAGTCAGTGTTGGGTTTCAAATCTTCTGTAATTCTGGATGGAGTTTGAATTTCAGTAGGGTATAAAAATGTTATGGTATGTCACAGCGAACTGTAGACTGAAACACGAGCAGTATCTGTAGCTGTCACTGCTAAACCTTGGTCATGGTTTGTTTTGTTTGGCTGAAGCATGGGTCAAAAGGTCAATTGTACAAGAGCAGTGAAGACACCAAGACAACAAAAAAGAAACCCAAAACTGAAAAGACTTTTTAGTTTAAATTAAAGTAGGTCAAATGAAAGTATGTATGTATGTGTGAGGTTATAGAAGAATTTGTGATTAAGCACATTACACACATATAATTTAGAGTTACATTCCACAGAAACATTCTTAAATAGGTGATTCCGCAAATGCTACACTAATGCAAATAGGTGAGGGACCACCGAATAATTTGACTTTTTTTGTATTATAAAGAGACATTTATAGTCAATTACAGATATATAAAAAGTGAAATGAACTGATTTTTCAAAAATACAGTTTTGACAATCCTATGTAAAATTATACGAGTGTTTGAGGCCAAAAATCAAGATAAAAACATTCTAAAGTACAAGAAATATTGTTGAAAATGAACAAACCATATCCATATGCTTAATAGGCTGGCTATAGGCATGTATATAATGAGGCAAATTGAATTGAGTTTTATGTGTGTGTGTGTGTAAGTGTATTTGAGTACATGCGTGTGCTTTGCAGAGCCAGTTTGCAATCAGCTGTTAAAGTTGGCTGTGATATATCGCAGTAGTTGAAAGTACTTCACCGAGCTGTGCAGTGCAGAGCTTTCAGATCCACCCTTACTGCTGCAGCAGCTGTAAAATTAGAGGACGTACAAGAACAGATTTGATTCACCATTTGCAGGGTATATTTATCAGCTATAGATAATCTGTTCATTTGCACTGCTTGCTATTTAGATTCCAGTGACTGTGTTTGGGATCAGTCTCAAGAAAAGGTAAGCGTTAAGAGGTTTTAAACAATTATTATTGATTGAGAGTTGAATAACTTACCGTTGACATGTGCTACAAAACAATCTGTGGGGTTTTTGTTGTATAGTTTACTGTATGTGTCATGAAAAACATACAATTAATGAATGCAACATTGTTAAAAAAAAGAGTGAACATTCAGAAATAAATTGGTTAAACTAAAATAATAAAGTAGCTGAACATTAACATGTTAACAGCATCCGTTTCAGGAATTAAAAAAACAACAACAATAGATTCAATTATTTTGTGCTAAAATCATTATTTGACTTAACTGTAGGTGACTGTTTTAAATTGTACAAGTAAAGATTTTTACATCTTCTAGTAAATTATGTGATAAGGATCCTGACCAAGAATAGGACAAAACTGCTGTATACTTGACACAGACAAGACTACATAATCATCCACCATCACCCATTATAACCTTATATACATAAACATGTTCACATCTATAATGCTAGACTTTTTGTTTAGAAGGACATTACATGAAACAATAATAAGAGAATTGGCCCTTTAAGGCTGATCAGCATGTATTGCTAAGATTATGGATGTGAAGGGTTTAGACAGCCAGAAGTTAGAGGAAAGATTTTTCTTTCAGAGACTTAAAAAAAATCCAAGTAACTTTCAATTGATATTAAAGTTCGGGATTTGAGCATGTAGAAGCTAGGACTTAGTTAAATGCGTGCCTAAACAGAAGACTGTGCTTAACTAAAAACATCTAGTTTGTCTAACTCTTATACGAACAAAAAAAGATCATTTTTTCATTTTATGGTTTTGGAAGTAGATGATTGAGCTGGGTCTTGCTGATGGGAGCCTCATCGATGAGCTGATGGAGCTGACGTCACAGAGCATTGGCCAGCTGGAGATCCAGGAACGCTTCAACATCATCAAGGAGATTGGCCGAGGAAAATATGGCAAGGTGTTGCTGGTCACGCATCGTTTTCGGGGTATGATTTAATACTATTGCTGCCTCTGTGAATGGGAGGAGACACTATAAAACTACAGTTATTTTGTGTCCCTCTAAACAGCTCAATACATTTCAAAGTGGCTGTAGATTGTTTCAGAACTAATTTGGTATTGTTCATCAAACATTAGCTGTGAAAGTATGAAACTCTTTTCCGCTAAAAGTGCTTTCATTGACAGTATCACACTTCAATTATTTGGGTATCTCGGTTGGCGCGCAAATAATTAAACCATAAAATCAAAATTTACTTGATATTTATTTCCTCTCTAAACTAAGCCTGAAACTAGTTTTTTCTTTTTTTTAAACTCCTCTTTCTCATTTTTCTCAAGGAAAACTGAAAGGTTTATCTTTATTCAGTTATTGTAAAATCCCACTAGCAGCAAGAATGTCAGGTAGTGGTCAGGTAGGGATCTTTGCATCCAAGTCGCTTCAGTGACATATGGTGGCACCGATCCCCCAGCTAGATGCACTCCGGACAATCCTATCTCTAAGAGTGATCAAAACAATTTATGAAAGCTTTGAAGACTCATACAGTGAGAAATTCCAGCCACAGCCATAGCTATCCATCTGCAGCATGAACACTTTAACATTTTGAACAGATGAGGTGCACAGCTGAACTCTTTTGACTGTATGGATTCCCTATGTGTCGATAAGTATAACGTAGTCACTACAGACAGACTATACAGATAAAGGCAAATCACAGACCTGGAAAACCAACAGTGGGCAATGCATGATAATAAACTGAAAGAAATATACATGTTTCTTTATGGTAAAATATGCATTGATAATGAAAAGGGATTGTTTCAGTAAAACAAATATAGTACACACAGACTGTGATGACTATACTGTTTGTCTAAAGGGACTCCAATGGCCTTGAAAGTGATGCCTAAAGCCTCAACTAAGCTGCAGTGCTTTCTGCGGGAGTACTGCATCTCCTTACACCTGTCCTGCCACCCCTGCATCGTGGGCCTCTTTGGCATTGCCTTCCAGTCTAAAGAGCACTACTGCTTTGCCCAGGAGCTTGTCATTGGAAGGGATCTTTTTGCTGTCATCAAGCCAAAGGTGAGTCATTTATTGCTTAAACAGGACTTAAAACAGATCACCAAGCTGTGAGGCTGTATTTAGATACAATGGATTTAACATGAAAGTTAAAGTAGATGTTTACTGTGAGACAAAATGCAGCTGAAGTTAAACTTTCAGTATATCAAATATATAACTAGAAAACCACTCGGAGAGCACAGACCTCCACCAAGGCAGCTCAGCCCCCCCCACTGTTGTGATGTAATTCTAACTTTCTTAGATTCCTTGACCATTAAAACATTAGCAGCTGGATCCTTGCTAATATCACAATAACTCAGTTGGTATTCACAAAAATCACCTTTTTTGGTAATGGAGGTTTTCGGATCACCCCCAAATTAAATTCACTTGTTCCGGGTGGTTTGTAGACTTTTCCTAAAAATGTCATTAGAATCCACCAATAACTTTTTGAGTTATGTTGCTGACTAACAGACAGACAAACTAACAAACCCTAGTGAAAACATAACCTCCTTGGCAGATCATGTAAATATATATATATATATATATATATATATATATATATATATACATATATACCCTCCACACTGAACAGACCAACCTAGGAAGGGGATGAAGCCGGATGGAGCCACTATGGAGACCCCAGAGCCTGGTGAAACTGCTGCATCTACGTATATATATATATATGTATATATATATATATATATATGTATATGTATATACATATATATATATATGATGTCTGGCAGTAGATGGGAGGTGTTGTTTTGGACAATAGAAAACAGGAGAAGTGGATCTCTCTCTGATTTAAACAGATCTTTTCTATAAAGATAAATGTAGCTCATGCCATGTGTCAAACTCCAGTCCTCCACAGGGCCTGGAACCTTGAGATGTGCGCCTGGTCCAACACACCTGAATCAAATGGTTAAATTGCCTCCTCATTAGGCGGTTAGGTTCAACCAGGTGCTGATGATCTAAATGAGGACAGGAGTTTGACACCTATGTCACAGTGTCACATGGAATGTTTTTGATTTTTGCTATTAATAGGCAAGGTAAGGTAAGGCTGATTTAAAAACAATGCAGAAGACCAAAGAAAAAGGAGGTCTAGATCTACCAAACTTCCATCATTATTTCTTAGCCAACAGGCTCCAATACATCTCAAGATGGTTAAAACATAGCTACCTAGATGAGTCCTGGATTGACGTAGAACAGACACTATGCAATAAGATAAAACTTTCAGACCTACCATTTATTAGCTCAAATATAAAACGACATGAATGCTTTAAAAGCATAAATATCAGCTCCTCTCTGACAGCATGGTGGGAGTTTCTAAAAATGACAGAGTCCATAATAATCCCATGCAGACGTACACCCATCTGGAATAACCCCAACATCTTGCAAAAAAAATGAATGATAAGTTTTCCAGACTGGAGGTGTAATGGAATTGAATACCTGGAACATATATATGAAGGAACATACTTTATCCCATTTAATACATTCATTACACAATATGGAATTGATAAAAACAAATTCTTAGAATATTAACAAATTAAATATATTATTAAAGGTATATTTAGGCTCAATACAGTTGAATTACAAATTCCAGCAAGAGTTTTAGATTTTCTTAATCTCAACCCCCCCAAATTGCTGTGTAAAATATACAAAACTTTTCAGTATAGAAATCTCTTGTTGGACCATATTGGTCTTGAGACGGCCTCTGGCTCCATATCTGATCAATCTCTCTGGGCTCCTTTGATCGGCTCCATCACCTAGTAGGGGTGGGTGGCACTTGGTTTTGTCGTTTGGGATACTGTTGCTGATGTGGGGGTTTTTGGGGTTGGAGGCGTCTGGGGGGGATCCCTGGGGGTGGGTTCACTGGGCGGATGGGGAGCTGGACGTTGTGGCCCCAACCTGGGGTTGGGCTTTGGTGGCTTTGGGTGGTAACTCCTGATGGCTTCATGCAGTGCCTTAGGGGGGTTGCACTGACGGACATGGGTTACTGGCCTGGTGGCGGTGCTGTGCCTGGGTAGGGTCTGGGGTGGGCCTGGGGGTCCGGGGTTCTGGGGCGCCGCACCCCCTAGCTGTGGTCCTGGCCAGGGGTCGGCCGGCGTGGGGTCTCTGTTGCCTGTGGGTGTCGGGCCGGCCGGCGGCCAGCATGTGCAGCCGCCTCTCTCTTTTTCTCTGGGCCGATTGTCATCGGCAGTCCCTGTATGGCGTCTCGCCTTGTTTGCTGGTTAGGGTGCCTGGCTGCTGGTCGCGGGGGCTGGGTGGCATTCCTGGGCCTGATCAGTCCTTTTTCGCACTGGACTTAGCTCCTGGGTCTTGGTCTTTGTGCGCTGCGGGTCACTGGGGTCGGGCGTTTGGCCGGGTTTGGTCGGACTTGCAGGTGGACTGGCCGGGTAGTGGGCGTGCAGGGCAGGTGGGTGGGGCGCTGGGTTTGGTTGCCTGCTGGGCCATTAAGCAGCCGTGGTCACAAAGGAATGGGACTGGTGGATGTCGGCCTGGTGGGTCGGCTGCCCGGTTTATCAGTTTGCTCCTGGTCTGGGCAGGTACGTCGCTGGGGTTTGGGCTGCGGGGGCCTCTGATGCGCAGGTGGCGCTGGGGGCCTCCTTTGCTGGCGGGGAGGCTATTGCTAACTAGCGACAGGTGCTCTCCCCCTACGAGGGCACTTGGACGGGGCGGAGGGGTGTGTGGGGGGAGGGGGGTGAACTCAACCTGGGTGTCTAGTGTCTTTTGTGTTCTGATAGTAGAGCGAATGTCAGGGTGGGTTTAGTTCTCCTTCTGGGATGGGACTGGGAGGACTGCCTTGGGGTCCGTGGGGCTTGGTGGTGCTGTGGCTGTGGGCCCCGGGTTGAACGTGCCATGGCCTCCCTCCCCTGGTGGATCCCGGTGAACAGCGGTGCCTATTGGGGTCAGTGGGGGAGCTGGCTCCCTGGGAAGACATTTTGTCTCCCAGTCCTTCCCTCCCCATCCCGAAACACCTCTGTCCACACGCTCCATCACTTTACCACTCATATAGGGTCTTGGGGCATGGGCACATCACTCGGGTGCGAGGAGCGGTTTCCCTCCTCACTATCCCATGGTGTCCTGGGTCCCAATTTTAATTTATTTTAATATAAAACGTAGACATTTTCATGCGACACATATGTAGGCACACTTTTCGGCATGTAGAGGGGGAGCGGTTCAATCAGCTTCACCTCTGGTGCCGTTGCCCACTGTTAAACCACATATAGACATTGAGGGCTCGGGGTTTGGGTTGGGGGATGTTTGGCTGCCTTACTTACATCCCACCCCTCTGTTTTAAATGCACATTATAACACGCATCAACACCATACTCGAGCGGGAGGATGGAGGCTAGGGGTCTTCCCACACCCCTGTTCGCTACGGGCCATTGGGGGTTGGGGTCCCGAGGAGGAACAGGTGGTCTAGTCGGGGTCCTAGGCTGTCGGGCTGCTTCACCACTGTGGGGCCCTTGGCGGTCTGCTTGTCTCCGTCCTAGAAGGTAGGGGGTTCATCTCCCGGGTCCGGGGGCTGGTGGCTCTACTGGGGGATCAGTACCTGGACCTTGGAGCATAAAGTGTGTATGGGGTGTGTGAGTGAGGCTACAGCGTCATTTCTTGGGTGTCTTGGTGAGTTAGTGAGAATGTATGTGTTTAAGAGGGAGGGAACGTGTGACTGTGTCTGTATGTCTTTGTCTGCCTGTCAGGTTGGGTCTTGGACTGCCCTCTCGCCTGGCGCACCTCAGGCCTTACATTTAATGGGGGGCATATTTCCCCTCCGTCACTCCCCGCCAGTGACGGATGCCCCTGCCTACTGGTGCGTTGGTGGTCAATCCGGTTCAGACCTGGTGCGTGCCTGGCCGGGCCTGGGGCGGCTGGTGTGTCGGTCGGCCGATGCTCTGGGGTGACGTCTTCCCTTGGTTGGTTGGGGCACCTCTTTTAAGGGTGCCAGGTTTGGGATTGTTGGGTGGTGCCTGCTCGGTGGCTCGGCGGGATACGGATCCAGCGTCTCTGCTCGTTCGATCACCTGTTCTGTGCGCACCGTGCGTGGTCGGTTCATTGGCGGGTAGGACCGGCCCTGGCCTTTATTGGATGCCTGGTCTCGGCGCTCTGCGTTGCGCGGGATCAGGACTCGGGAGCTGGTACAACTTGGTGTCCAGGTGCTGGCTGAGCTTGGCCTGGGGATGCCGTTCGTCTGCTGCAGCTATCGGTGGAGCGCCCAGACCTGGGGCAGGGATGGGGCGCTGGGATGTTGGCGGTGGGGATTGGCCTAGGGTGGTGGCAGCGCGTGGTGGCCGGCGGCAAGCCATGGCCCCTGCGGTGCCGGGGCCCCTCGTCGGCCAGTCCCTTGTTGGTTCCCTGCTGGGGGGTGGGGCACCCCTGGGCCCCGGCTCTCCAGGTCCATGGACTGGCCCGCCCTGCTGGTTGCCGGCGGGGCCCGTGGGCTTGTCACTACTGCCCCCCAGGCCCCTGCATAGTAGCCGCTGGACGTTTCCCTGGGGTTCTCCTCTGCTCCTCTCTTGGGGGATGTGGTCGGCCCCGCCCAGGTCCGCCTGGTGCCCTGGGGGTCCTTTGGACATCTTGGCTCCGATCTCCTTCATGTCTGCATCGATTCCTGGGGGACGGATTGATGTCTGCTCACACCAGCTATCGAACACTCTTATGGGGGAAAATGTATATGCACCAGCATGCTAACACACACACATAGGTGTTGGGTCTCTGGTGTTTACAGATATATTCTTGGGCTGAGGTTATCCTTACTAGATCTTGATTAATCGGTACCGTGAGTTTTTCTGTGACATTGTTGTTGTATTTTTATATCCATTTTTGTGTGATGTGGTTGTGTAGTTCTTAGTTCACAATGTTTGGTTTGTTTTGTCAATGTTCCTTTTTCGTTTTTTGTTTAGTTTTTTCCCATCTCTCTGCCATCCTTTGGGTATGGAGGCAGACTTCAATGTTTTCCTGTGTTTTCTTTGTTCCCTTTCCTCTCTTGTATTTTCAACTCTCTTGACTTTTTGTTTCCTACCTCTTCTTCAACTTCTTTCTTTCTGTCCTTAATTTTCTGTCTCCGTGTCCATAACAACAGGAAATAAAATCTCCAGCAATTCATAATAAAGATTTTTCACACATATATCAAGTGGTGTACTATAGCAAAAGCTGTACTGCTCCGCTTGTGAAAGTAAATCTGTTGGGCTTCGACTTGGTACTCAGACACCAATTCTGAGCTCCACACTGCAAAACAGGGCATGAAAAAAAAAAAAAAAAGGTAAAGCTGATTTATTCGTATAACCCACTTTTAGCAACAATGCAATTCATGGTGCTTTACATGATTTTGGGGAAAATTAAAAACAACAAAAACTGCCCAAAGACATAAAGAACAATATAACATGACAATCCAGTTATTTGTAATAAATTAATCAAAGGCAGTTCTAAACAGATGGATTTAAGCTAGGCTTTAAAAGAACTCAATGATTCAGCAGCTATGCAGTCATCTGGAAGTTTGTTCTAAATAAGAGGGGCAAAGAAAATGAAAGCTGCTTCTCCATCTTTGGTTCTGATTCTAGGTATGCTGAGAAGATTAGAATTAGAGGGCCTGAGTGGTCTGTGGTTGGTAATTAATAGAGATAAGTATACTGATGTGGCACTTTCATGTTTGCTGTTGAACATCTCATTAAGATGGCTGTGAACCCTTTTTAAAGAGTTAACATACATTTATATCCATGAGTCTTTACATGACCGTTGAGAACCAAAATGTTCTCATGCTATAATTGCTCAGTTTTTCCTCCAGGTGGAGCTGATGCTCTGTTTTTTAAACTAATGGATTCCTGATAATACTCTGATGAGCTAGTGACAATTACTGCTTGAAAACAAAATAAAAAAAATAAAAAACAGAAAGCTCCTGAGTGCTGCCTTTATTGGACTGGAAAACATAAAGCAATGTATTAAAAATTATATTCAGCGCATGGAGAAATGAAAATTTTTATTGAATGAGTTAAATAAAATATTTGCTGCATTGAATTACAGATGAAAAAAATTGAGACATTGTTTTTTGAACTTTAAATAACAAATAGCAAAAGATTAAAACACCTATTGGATTCTAAATCTAAACATATGACTTGCCTTTGGAGGTTTGTGTCTTCACAACTAAAGATTTATTACAACTATAACTCTTTAAAAATGCCAAATTTTCTTTCTTGATATAGGTGGGTATCCCAGAGTCTTCTGTAAAACGCTGTGCCCTCCAGATCTCCAGTGCTTTGGAGTTCATCCACAGCCATGGTCTGGTCCACAGGGATGTCAAGCCTGAAAACATCCTCCTGCTGGACACTCACTGTCTCCAGGTCAAGCTGGCAGACTTTGGCCTCGCCCAGAAGAGAGGAACCCTAATACGCTTCATCACAGGAACTTTGCCATACATGGCCCCAGAACTTTGCACCCTGGCTCTGCTGGACAACCAGAAAGAAGTGACGGTGCCTCCTCTGAGTGTTGAGCCAAGCCTGGACACCTGGGCCTTCGCAGTAGTCATCTTCTGCATCCTCACAGGTTACTTCCCATGGGAGCGTTGCATTGACTCAGACAGCTTCTTTCAGGAGTTTGAAGACTGGTGCACAATAAAGAAGAGAGCTTATGTTGAGGAGGACATCCCTCCTTTGTGGAGGAGATTCACTCCAGAAGCAATGGAGATGTTTAGTAAACTTCTGAATCCAGATGCATCACAAAGGAG
This sequence comes from Valencia hispanica, assembly GCA_963556495.2. NCBI lineage: Eukaryota > Metazoa > Chordata > Actinopteri > Cyprinodontiformes > Valenciidae > Valencia > Valencia hispanica. The sequence goes on along the minus strand of OY747709.1, from coordinate 10,806,575 downwards.
TACAGTAGGAGTGGTGAAAGCATATGTGGAAAAGGTCTGGCTGAAGAAAGATCATGAAAATCAGCTGCTGTAGATAAATGTGGGACTCTGGGAATAAATATTCTGAAGAGAAGTACAAGTCTGTTAAAAACAATTAACTACTTCATAAAGCCATTTTTTTGTTTTATATATATATATATATATATATATATATATATAAAAATGTAAAAAGCTTTTTTTTCAGATATTTTTTTCTATCAGATAGAAATATGTCTCATAGTACAATATCTCCAATCCAACAGGATGGGTCAAAAAGTCTTTGAAACAAAAATTATTTACTTAAGTAAAATGGCATAACAGTGTGCAAAACAAAAATAGAAAATAGATTTCAAATACTTCAAAATACAAATCATTTGTTGCAAAAACATGAGTCATGCAAATATCAAACATGCAAAGAACATGTTTAAGAAAACTTTTTCACTTCTGTAATTTTGATGTTGGCAGCAGCATAAATGATGACAGGAACGGCCATCTTTCCAATTGTCTGACATGCATGTACAGTTACGTTTAGTCCTAGAGCATTTTATTTTTTTAAAGACACTGAAATATGAATTCTCCTTTTGGCTGAACAAAATGTGAATATGGTTAAAAAATGAAAAGACATGCATTAAAGTGTAAATGTGGTTAGTGATTTTATCAGGTTTGCCTATGCTTGAAACAAAATTAAATTCATTACAAATATGACAGAACAAATATGTAACAAAAGTTGCTTTATGAAGTCATTTGTTGTTTTTAACAGATGCAGTCCTGCCAATTACATTTCTCTGTTTTTGAGACTAGTCCTAGGGCTGCCGGCCTGCAACTTCGACGTCAAGCATGCGCGATTCGTTATCATTCTCAGTGGGGTAAATATCTGCTCTGAGTCCAGATGGACCTGGATGGGCGGAGTTGCAGCGCGCAGACTTGCTGCCTGCCTGCTGTGAACATTCTGAGACGGGAGACAAGCCCACGGCTGCACCACTGCTCAGTGAGTGTAACAAGGATACATGCTTAACCCAAAACTCTCCAAAACCCCAGAAAGAGTCACTTGATTTTTCGCTACTCGTTTTTTTGAAAAGGAATCGCTGAAGGGGTCTAAAAACTCTAATGAGATCCAATTGATGTCCACATCAGGGTGTGGTTATCCCCCAACTCAAGCACAACATTTTATTTAAAGGATACTCACATGCAGAAACTCAAAACAAAAATCCCAGCCCAGGACATTATTGCTGTTTTGAATTAACAACCTGATTTGGAAAAGTGTTTTTTCTGAATTAGCCTAAATTGTTTTTTGTTACGTATTTGTATAATTCTTTTTTAACTTTAGTCATTAAAATCTCAGAATTTTGACAATTTCATATTTTGTCAGTCTAATTACATAATTTTCATATTTTAAATCAGTTCATCTGATCAGTTACTTAGTACCTGAAGAACCTTTTTACAAAGTACTTTTCCACTTTTTTGAAATTACTTTCAAGTAATTTCTTAAATGGTTATTTTTTACTCCTAAGTAAAAATTTTGGGCATTCTACCCACCTCCACTTAGGGGTCATTAAACCTTCAATTAATGAGCTTGATGGATACCGTGCTTTGCTAAGTTGCTCAAGTAACTGTAACAGAGTAAATGTAACTAAATAATGAGCACTTTGGGTTCTAGATGGCTTGTGGAAAACTTTAAATAGGACTTGCAATGACCTACCTTTATGTTTCTTCTATAAAGCTCAGATCCATAGAGTGAATGGCTAAAGATTGCGCTGTCAGCAGATTATCTAACCTGAGTTTTTGGTCTTTGCAGCTCCTCCAGACACCATGGGTCTCTTGACTGCTTTTCTGATGAATGTCATCTTTGCCCAACCTGTCAGTGTAAGCAGACAGAATGTTGTGCTTAGATTTATTTCTCTTGTGTCACTGTTACACTTGTTTCCCTTTCTGTCTAGTTCAGCTCCCTTTGTGTTATCTGTGCTAATCACACTCCTTCAGTACCCTTGCTTGGTACGCTCCTTCAGAGCTGATAAACATCCCCTCGATTAAACTCACCTGGTTCCCATGCCATTGATTACTTCTCTTTTCTGTATTAGCTCCCTGGTTTGTACACATGCAGGTTCCATGCCTTAGTCTCTCCATGCCAGTCAATATTTTTTCATCACTAAAATTTTTAACCTTCTTGACTCTAGTTTTCCTGATTTTATATATATATATATATATATAGCTTCTGCATTACCCGCATTACCTCTATGCCACGCAACTCCCTATTTCGCTGGATCACTCAGTAGTTTAGTAGTGTCTGCTACTCACCTTCAACTCACCACAGAATCAGGCAGTGATTCAAATCTTTTTGAACCAATGAATTTGGTACTCAAGCAGTGACATACCAGGCGGAACTTTGGATGTCATTGATTACGTGACTCTGCTCAGACAAATCAAGCATCGACACAGTGCTTCTGAAGCACAGTTTTTTTTTTGTTTTTTTTACACGTGCGCCAGAGCTTCAGCTTCAAACGGACAATCACTATTGTCTGTTTGTTTTTTTGTCTTAGTAAAGATTGGTCGCACAGTATGGATTTGTTCAATGAACAACTTTTGCATAAATCGTTTTCAATTTAAAGGCCTTACATCAGAAGTATGTTGCTAATATTTGTCAGTGAACCTTCCAAAGCCCAGCATATCTATGAGCCCTACTGCTGAGGTTACTGTTGAGGGGTCAACAAGCCAGATTACTTGTTCTATTGCAGCCACACCTTTTAAGTGGAACATTCATTCTCCAAAAGACTTCAGGTCCATTCAGAATGACTCCGTCATCAGATTACAATCCTGCCAAACATTCAGTGCCTAAGTGTTTGCCTCTCATGGTACCTCTTGCCCTCTAGTTCCCTCGTAATCGATGAACATTGTATGATTTACCTCTGCTTACCTTCAACTCGCCCACGGCCTCACTATGAGGGACCGAGACGGTTTGACATGAGGACACATTGTTTGTTTCCAAAGAAATGGGCTTTATTTCCCAAAGAATGCAAAAACATTTAACACAGGGCCCTTAAGAGAGGTCAAATGAAGAAAACCTAACTCAAATCATAAAGTTTTTTAACAAACAAAAGCTCAAACTATCTGCTTAAACAAACAAACAAACAAACTGACCTGACAAACAAGAAACAAAGGGAGCTTAAATACTGCCTGATCAGACCAGATTGGCACACTGGGGGGAACACTCATGTACACAATTAACTTACAAAAAACAATATAGTTTGAGTTAACCTAAATTTCTCAAAACTAAATACAAAGTTAACAAAAAAAGGAAAAACATTCAATCTAATTTAATTCATACAAACAAAAAGAATAAAACAGTCTGGTCCTCCCCTAGGGTGGAGCTCTAGCTGGTATGGCCCACTTCCTGTTGACTGCAAGGCAAACAGGAACTCCCAACCCTCAGTGGTCAAAGGCTCAGTCCAACCACAAAAAAAGAGCAAATATTAAAGTTTTTGACAAAATTAAATATCCATAAGTTAACTAAATGTGCGCACTACAATTAGAACTTAATGAAATTCAATTATGTCAAATGAAAATAAATTGAACAAAAAAATGCAATGGTGTGTTGTATTACCGACTTTGTGTGGCGGAAGATTTAGGCCATCACACGCCCCCCCTCTTCAAACTCGTCGGTAGGACAACGAGAGAGGAAGTCTGCTCTAACATTTTCCTTGCCAGGGATATGTTGAACTTTAAATTGATACGGCTGCATAGCTATGTACCATCTGGTTTAAGTACTAGCTTCTCTCCCCAGAAGCTAGTACTTAAAGGAGTCAAGCGCCCACTTGATAGCCAGAGCTTCTTTCTCTACTGTGGCATAACGTTCTTCCCTGGGGAGCAGTTTCCGACTGATGTAGGCTATGGGATGCTGGTCCTCTAGTGATCCCTGAGGAAGCACAATTCCCAGACCCCTTTCTGAAGCATCCGTTTGGAGTATGAAATCCTTTTCAAAATCTGGACTATGGAGAAACGGATTCTTACTCAAAGATTTTCGGATGTCTTGAAAAGGTGCAATTGCCTCTGTCGTCCACTGAACCCGGTTTGGGCACCGTGACCCTGTCATGTCTGTTAAGGCAGCTGCTCTTGCTGAGAAGTTTGGAACAAACCGATGGTAAAAACCAGCCATCCCGAGGAAAGATCTCAGCTGTTTCTTAGTCTGTGGAAGAGGAAAAGACTCAATAGCTCTGACTTTATCAACTTGTGGGTTTATGACCCCACCTCCAACTGTGAAACCCAGGTACTGTGTCTCAGTCTTGGCCACGGAACGCTTTGCTGGATTGATTGTGAGGCCAGCAGTCTTTAGTCGGTCCAGAACCTCACTCAGATCTAACATGTGTTCTTCCCAGGATCCACTGTAAATGACAATATCATCAAGATATGCACAGGCATAATCAGAAAGTCCATACAGTACCTGGTCCATCAGTCTTTGGAAGGTGGCGGGGGCCCCATGTAGACCAAATGGCAGAACAGTGAATTCATACAGCCCCCATGGTGTACGAGAGGCTGTCAACTCTTTAGACTGTTCACTGAGGACAACCTGCCAATAGCCTTTACAGAGGTCAATGGTTGAGAGATATCTAGCTTTTCCCAGACGTTCTATGAGCTCATCCATTCGTGGCGTTGGGTATGAATCAAATTTTGAAACAGAATTGAGATATCTGAAATCAATACAAAACCTTATGGTGCCCTCTTTCTTGGGAACCAGAACAACCGGATTGCACCACTCACTTCTTGAGGGCTGAATGATTCCAAGGGAAAGCATGAGGTCCACCTCCTTCAGCGCTCCTAGAAGATGCTGTGGTACCCTGTAACTCATGTGTCTGACCAGTGCATCATCTTTTAGCACAATGTTATGCATCACCAAATTTGTGCGGCCTGGACATTCTTGGAAAACATCTGAATTAATAAGAGTTTTTACCTCAGACTGTTGTTTGTGGGTGAGGTGGCTCAAATCCACGACAGAGGCATCCCTTGATGGCAAGTATTGTTCAGTTTCATTGTCCTCTCCCACGTGTTGAATAAATTCTAATTCTTTGAGCAGATTTACATGGAGCACTCTCATGGAACGCTGGAGCCCTGGAGTGGCAACCTGGTAAGTTGTGGGACCCAGCTTCTTCTGCACTTCAAAGGGGCCTTGCCACTTTGCTAGCAGTTTGCTATCATTTGTAGGCAGCATTACCAACACTTTCTGACCAGGTACAAAGCTCCTTTCTCTTGTCGAACGATCATACCAAGCTTTTTGTGTCTCTTGTGTTTCTGCCATATGCTTTTGTGCTAATACACTCATTTTCTCTAGTTTCTCTCTCATCTGAAGAACATATGAAATCACATTCACATGCTCATCTTTTTCCTGGTCACAGTCCCACATTTCCTTTAAGAGTGTAAGAGGGCCTCTTACCTCATAACCATAAAGGAGTTCGAAAGGGGAGAACCCAGTGGAGGCCTGAGGAACTTCCCTATATGCAAAAAGGAGGTAGGAAAGCCACTGATCCCAATTGGATCCAGTCTCATCCACAAATTTACTGAGCATTTGTTTGAGTGTCTGATTAAAACGCTCGGCAAGTCCATCTGTCTGTGGATGATATTGGGTGGTCCTAATACTCCTGATCCCAAGTAGCTTGTAGACCTGCTTTAATAGGACAGACATAAAGTTAGTTCCCTGATCAGTGAGGATTTCACAAGGAAAACCAACTCTTGAAAAAAGTTGAACGAAACAGAAAGCCACTGCTTTTGCCTTTATTGTTTTAAAAGGAAATACTTCGGGATATCTAGTGGCATAATCTGTGATCACCAGCATGTAGCGATATCCCACATGGCTTTTTTCCAGTGGACCAACTATGTCCATTTCAATACGTTTAAAAGGTGTGCCTATAATAGGCAAAGGCTGGAGTGGAGCTTTAGATGGGCCTTTAATTGAGGTCTTCTGACACCGAGGGCAACTCTTACAGAATTTTGTAACATCTGAATGCAGGCCAGGGCAATAGAAATAACATTTAACACGACTAATGGTCCTGTGCTTCCCTAGGTGGCCAGCCCAGGGAATAGAGTGGCCAAGCTGAAGTACAACATCTTGGGCCTCTTGAGGGACCACCAGCTGTTGAGTCTGGCCATACTGATGGTAAAGAATGCCATTCTGTAAAAAGTACTCTTTTCTGTTACCAAGCTCAGCCTCAGAATTTCTCTCCTGAGCTGAGCTGACAGTGCTGGATCTTTTTCTGGCATATCAATAATATTTGTTGGCACTTGAAACCCCAACCGTTCATCAGGTGTAACTTCAGTAGGTAACTTTGGCATAGTACCCTTAAACTTGTCTTGCTTTTTTTGGCTTCGTGATTTCCTAGAGATCCCCGGTTTAGTTTCTAGGTCAGTACCAAAGAAAGGCAAGGTACTCAAAATTGGGAGAGGGTCATTTGTTTTGCTATGGCCCTTGTCACAGCCATATTACAGTCCTTTGCTGGTTTTATTAAATCATAAAGCACCGGCAGATCTTCACCTAACACAACTGGACAAGGTAGGTTATCAGCCACCCCTACATTTAACAGATAAGGCTGTCCATGTACCTCAATAAAGATGTCAGCAGTTGGGTAAAGCTTCTCATCACCATGTACACAACAGACTGGAATGGTCTCAAGTCCACATAAATTATTGGGTACAAAGCGTTTGTGAACCAAGGTCTGAGTGCTGCCAGTATCTAACAAGGCTTTAATTCTTCTTCCATTGATTTTTACTGCAGTGTTTTTCATTGATAGTCCCTGTCCTGGTCTCAAATCTGAGTTTTGGTGCGGTACAAAACACATTTGGGTCAGTTTTGATGGTTTTTGTGAACACATAGGTTTAGTGTGACCTTCCTCCCCACAAAGGTAACAAACTGGGGTTCTTTTTACAGGTTAGAAAATGCACTTGTATGCTGTTCATCCCTCATGGAAGCTTTACTCCACGGCTGTTACTGATCCTTGGTGATGCTGAGATATCTGCTTGCGAGAGTCTTTTTCCTTCTTGGAAGTGTTGCTCCATGGCTGGCCCTTCCTCCTGGCAGCCACAAACACATCAGCAAGGGTGGAAGCTTTTAAAGCTGATTTTGGATCATGTTCCTTTAACCACACCTGGAGCTCAGTGGACAACATTCTCAAATACTGTTCCATGATTATTATTTCACCAATTTCCTGAACAGTTTTACCTTTGGGTTGAATCCACTTCCCATACAGGTCCTTCAGCCTCATAAAGTTCATTAAAGTTCATTAACATTAAGGGAACGGAACCTTTGTCTATAAGTCTCTGGGTTAATGTCATATTTTTTCAAAATAGCAGCCTGAACCTTTTCATTATCCAGTGACTAATCTACATCCATATGAACATAGGCACTCCTTGCCTTACCAGTAGGTAAAGGGATGAGGCGGAAAACCCAGTCTGTTTTTGGCCATCTGCAGGCAGCTGCAATTCTCTCAAATTTAACAAGGAAATGTTCAATGTCCTCTTCATTTGCTAGTTTTTATAACTTTGATTCAAGAGAGCATTGTAACTGACCTGAGGGTGTGTCAACCCTGAAGTGTTCTGGTGCAGGTGTTACCTGGGACTGTTGATTAACTTGATCACCAACAACTTTATTTTCTGGATCACCTGTAGAGGGCTCAGGGAAAGGAGATGTGTGGGCCTGCACTTCCATTTGTAAAAGCTGAAATTGATGTTGTGAAGCTTTTAGTCTTTGTTCTTGTCTTAATGATTCTTGTTTTAGTTTTACCTCCCGTGCATCCTGCTGTCCCGTGAAAGCTTGCAAAATCCCAGCTAGATCTTTCAGTGTTGGTTCTTTACCATCTTCACCCTCAGTGTCTGCCACCATTGCAGAAGCTCCGTCCTCCATTTCTTTTTCTCCAAATAGTGGCTCGTCAGCTGTTTTGGTCTCTGGCTCCACGTTGCATAGCAAAAAAAAGTGAAATGACACCAAAGGGAGTCAAAAGGAGAGAGAGAGAGGAAAATATTCCAGGTTTAAAACCTATCAAGAAAAATAATTGGAAACTATGTCCTCAACTGTCTGATCCCACCACTGCCACCATGTATGAGGGACCGAGACAGTTTGACATGAGGACACAGTGTTTGTTTCCAAAGAAATGGGCTTTGTTTCCCAAAAAATACAAAAACATTTAACACAGGGCCCTTAAGAGTGGTCAAATGAAGAAAACCTAACTCAAATCATAAAGTTTTTTAACAAACAAAAGCTCAAACTATCTGCTTAAACAAACAAACAAACTGACCTGACAAACAAGAATCAAAGGGAGGTTAAATACTGGCTGATCAGACCAGATTGGCACACAGGGGGGAACACTCATGTACACAATTAACTTACAAAAAACAACATAGTTTGACCTAAATTACACAAAACTAAATACAAAGTTAACATCCATCCATCCATCTTATTCCGCTTACCCGGGGTCGGGTCGCGGGGGCAGCAGCTTAAGCAAGGACACCCAGACTTCCCTCTCCCCAGCCACTTGTTCCACCAAAAGTTTGTGACCATAGATGAGGGTAAGAACGTAGATCGACCAGTAAATCAAGAGCTTCACCTTTCGGCTCCGCTCTCTCTTCACCACAACAGACCGGTACAGCGCCCGCATAACTGCAGATGCCCTACCAATCCCTTTATCAATCTCCCGCTCCATTTTTCCCTCATTCGTGAACAAGACCCCCAGATACTTAAACTCCTCCACTTGGGGAAGGAACCCATCCCCGACCCGGAGAAGGCACCCCACCCTTTTCCGGCTCAAGACCATGGCCTCGGACTTGGAGGTGCTGATTCTCATCCCAGCCATTTCACACTCAGCTGCGAACCGCTCCAGCGAAAGCCGTAGATCACGTTCCGATGAAGCCAACAGGACCACCTCATCTGCAAAAAGCAGAGACCCGATCCCGAGGCCAAAAAAACGTGTCCCCTCAACACCTTGGCTGCGCCTAGAAATCCTGTCCATGAAATTTATGAACAGGATTGGTGAGAAAGGGAAACTCGGGAAAAATCGCTTCGAAGCCATACGGAAGTCGTTCTCCATGGCCTCTCCAAACTCCTCCCACGCCCAAGTTTTTGCCTCCGCGACCATCCGAGCCGCACTCCGCTTGGCCTGCCGCTACCTATCAGCTGCTTCAGGGGTCCCACAAGCCAAAAAGGCCCGATAGGACTCCGTCTTCAGCCTGACAGCATCCCTTACCGCTGGTGTCCACCAGCGGGTTCGGGGGTTGCCGCCGCGACAGGCACCGACCACCTTGCGGCCACAGCTCCGGTCAGCCGCCTCAACATTGGAGGCGCGGAACATGGTCCACTCGGACTCAATGTCTTCCGCCTCCCCCGGGACGTGTTCGAAGTTCTGCCGGAGGTGTGAGTTGAAGCTCCTTCTGACAGGAGACTCTGCCAGACGTTCCCAGCAGACCCTCACAACATGTTTGGGCCTTCCAGGTCTGTCCGGCGACCTCCCCCACCATCGGAGCCAACTCATCACCAGGTAGTGGTCAGTGGACAGCTCAGCCCCTCTAATCACTCGAGTGTCCAGAACATGCGGCCGCAGATCAGATGAGACGACAACCAAGTCGATCATCGAGCCACGGCCTAGGGTGTCCTGGTGCCAAGTGCACATATGGACATCCTTATGCTTGAACATGGTGTTCGTTATGGACAATCCATGACGAGCACAGAAGTCCATAACAAGACACCACTCGGGTTCAGATCGGGGGGGCCATTCCACCCAACCACACCCCTCCAGGTCTCACTGTCATTGCCCACGTGAGCGTTTAAGTCCCCCAGCAGAACAAGGGAGTCCCCGGGAGGAGCACTCTCCAGCCCCCACCTCCAAAGACTCCAAAAAGGGTGGGTAATCTGATATGCCGTTTGGTGCGTAAGCGCAAACAACAGTCAAGACCCGTCCCCCCACCCGTAGGCGGAGGGAGGCTACCCTCTCGTTCACCGGGGTAAACCCCAACGTACAGGCGCCGAGATGGGGGGCAACAAGTATGCCCACCCCAGCTCGGCGCCTCTCAGCGGGGGCAACTCCAGAGTGGAAGACAGTCCAACCCCTCAAAGGGGTTAACAAAGTTAACAAAAAAAGAAAAAACATAAAATCTAATTTAATTCATTCAAACAAATAGAATAAAACAGTCTGGTCCTCCCCTATGGTGGAGCTCTAGCTGGTATGGCCCACTTCCTGTTGACTGCAAGGCAAACTGGAACTCCCAACCCTCTGTGGTCCAAGGCTCAGTACAACCACAAAAAAAGAGCAAATATTAAAGTGTTTGACAAAATTAAATATACATAAGTTAACTAAATGTGCGCGCTACAATTAGAACTTAATGAAATTCAACTATGTCAAATGAAAATAAATTGAACAAAAAAATGCAATGGTGTGTTGGATTCCCGACTTTGTGTGGCTGAAGATTTAGGCCATCACACTCACATTAAAAGTCTACGGCCATGTCGTTTCTCTGAACTTGACCATCAGTTGCGTCCTCAATGTTTATTCATGTCTGGCTGTTAATCGTGTACTTATTGGCTGGACTACTATAATTCTTTACTTTAAGAAAAAAAAGCTTTCCATTGATCCCAAATGCTGCAGCAAGATTTCTGATTAATATTAAAAAGAGAAATCACATTTCTCCTGTTTTAGCTTCCCTTCACTGGCTCTCTGTTAAATCCAGAATAGAATTTATGATCCTCCTTCTGACATATAAAGCCCTTAATAATCAAGCTCCATCATACATCAGATCTGATTGTTTCATATGTTCCCAACAGAGCACTTTGCTCTCAGACTGCAGGTTTACTGGTGGTTCCTAGGATTTCTAAAAGTAGAATGGGAGGCAGATCTTTTAGTTATCAGGCTCCTCTCCTGTGGAACCAGCTCCCAGTTTAGTCCGCGAGGAAGACACTCTGTCTACTTTTAAGGCAAGGCTTCAAACTTTCCTTTTTGATAAAGCTTATAGTTGGAGTTGCTTATGTCATCCTAAACTATCTCTGTAGCGTTGCTGCTATAGGCTTACACTGCTGGAGGAAGACTGACCAATTTTCTTCACTCTCTTACATTTCTCTTCTACTATTCTCCAGTTGTATTTTTGGCTGTTATATCGACTGTTAACTTTGTTTTTGCTCAGTGTTTTTCTCTCCAGACAAGCCACACCTGTTGGACAGGGGGCATCGACTGGGATGATGATCCCAGTAACTGAACATCCTCCGTGTCTTGTTATCAACTTTCTACTTTCTTTAATATAGAAAGTACTCTTATATTAGTTATTTTGTTCTTTCTGTCTCTGCTCTGTCTTCTCAAACCCCCAGACGATCGTGGCAGATGGCAGCTTGTACTGAGCCAGGTTCTGCTGGAGGTTTCTTCCTGTTAAAGGAGAGTTTTTTTCTCTCCACTGTCACTACATGCATGCTCAGTATGAAGGATTGCTGTGCCTGTGGTTGGAGTCTGCATGAACGGGGCAATACCTCAAGACAATGATTTGATGTGATCTGCTGGAATTCCTTAAATAGAAAACTTTTAAACTGATTAGAATGTTTGTATGATTGTACTGAAATTACTTTTCTTGTAAAGTGCCTTGAGATGACATCTGTTGTGAAACAGTGCTATATAAATAAACTAAACTGAATTAAATTATTGAAAAATTATGGCCCACTGTGGTATTGATTGCCTTAACAGACCATCCAAGAAGTCTCCGCTCCCTTTTTTTGTTTGGTAAGTAAAATTACATTTCTCCTGTGCATTGAAAATAATGCTGCTTGGTTGAAATTTTCGCATTTCTTCCTTACTTAACATATTGATTATTAAAACTTATTTTAATTAAAATTCACATAGTTTTAGTGAAAGTTAGGGACCAACAAGGCTTCATGATTTTATTTGACAAATTATTTAATTTGACTAGAAGGCATAGGGGTAGCAGAGTTGCTCAACCATGGTTTTCTGCCTAAAAGCTCCCGCCAACTTCTGTTAGGTTCGGTTATCTCTGGGTTAGCCCAATTAGCTCATAGCTACATCAGCTCAGAGTTTGATGGGTGTCAATCATCAAAGTCCTCCCTCACAGCCCCACTCCCAGCTCCACCTCTTTGTCCATTTTTTTGTATTTTCTGGGAGTGACGAGACACGTGACACGGCCAAGATGGCGGTAAATTAGATACATCACTGGGTTTACTGATTAATAGATGTTTTATATTCACTCTTGTTTTGCATTGTGAGTGTTAACATACTCAATAATTGTTCTTGATTTAATTAAAAAAAAAAATATGTTTAAAGGTATTCAGGCATCACTTCCATATCCTATAATACACACATTCATCTTTAAAGACGTATTCATAATGGACTGTAATATTACTGTGGCAAATTCAATATGTTATTTAATGTTTATTCTTATATATTTTGGTCCTGCTGTTTAAGTAATTCACATTTTTTTGGTGCAATTTAAACAAATCTGATTTCCAAATTGCTGTAAGTAAACCAGGTTTCTCAGTGTTCACTGTTCATTCTGAACTGTGACATCAATGCATAATTGAATTGGTTTTATTTCTTATTTGCATATTTTACTGCCTTATCTTTTGGTAGTTTATTGGTTATTTTATTCATTTTGACCTAGTAGTTTAGCTGAGTTTAACTAAACCATTTTAAATTGAAGGTTGGATCACTTTTGTTAATCTCTTATGTGTTGGAGGGAAGTTGTTGGTGTTCATTCCACATATATATATGTAAATATATATTACACACACACACACACACACACATACATATATATATATATATATATATATATATATATATATATATATATATATATATGTTGGAGAACAGCAGTGCTTAACTTAAATCCTTCATCTCTTGTTATTTAGCAATACCTGAGACTGAAAACTATTTGTCTATTTCCTGATAATCAGGTGGTGCCCCGACTTGGTCATTTAAATCTAAACTAGAAATTTTGTTAATATTTGCCTTTGGTATTTATTAATTGTTATTAATAGTCAAATCAAACCCACTGATGCAATACATAACATGTTCACCTTCTTAAAAAATAAAAAATAAAATTGCTAATCCTATAATTTTAAATGGGCAGTAACAAACTGCTGCTTAGGAAAAAGCCAAGTCACAACAACACTGCTTGGAAGAGACAGGAGTGGTGTGCTTCTCTCACTGCCTCACAAGTTTAGCTGACTTAAACTTAACATCCTAGAAGCATATCAGGGATCAGACAGGTGAATCTCCTCTCACCTGTACCCATTAACTGAGAGCTGAAAGATGTTATTTACATATAAAACTAATCTCATAATGTCACATTAATTGTTTCAATCTACACTAAGCTGAGATGTCAGTTCTCTCACCCCTGTAACTGAATTCCTTTGGGACAAGGAGGACAGAACTGCGAAGATCAAGAGACAAAAAGTTAGAACGCCAGAATATGTCTCTGGCGCCTTGAAGACTACTCAGCATCATCTTGGGAGGAAAAGATCTCAAGTATGACATTAACCCATGTCTGTGGTGACAGCGTAACATGATGATCACAAATTTCAGAACACACTCCACTACATAACTACAATTACTCACGCTGGTTGTAAGCTCAGCTGGTAGCTTTCATTAGGAGTTTTTGGATACCCTACATAAAGCTACATGTTGCTTATCTGTGAAAGGGAAAGCTGTATCTGTACATCGAACAGCCAATTAAATTTGGGTTTCTCGTCTAAAAACAGACATTACAGTAGTTATTATTTCCAACAATATGTCCTCTAAAGTTTGAAGCGAAGCCAAGAGTTCTTCACACCTCATTAAACTTCTGCAGCCTTACAAAGGTCAACACACCAAAGTATCTGTTTCTTTGGATCATCTGTTTTGCTTGGAAGCTTGGTTCCCCCCAAAATAACCACTATGGTATGGCCACAGTGTTGAGTGAGTTACCAGCAATTGAAGCATGGATTAACGCACACTTTTACTCACACACTGGTAGAACAACACCCCATTAAGTCTTCCTGGGATAAGGGTGACATACTGAAGGATTTGTTTCTCATGAGTGGCACTACTTGAGGGCATTCCCAACTGAGAGCGCTGATGAAAGTAAGAATCTCTCTAAACTGGAGCTGGACCTGTTGGGAAATTTGTGAATGTCAAACATTTATCAAAAAATGAAAAGTACAGTCAGAGTTGGGTTTCAAATCTTCTGTAATTGTGGATGGAGTTTTAACATATAAAATGTTAAGGTATGTCGCACCACACTGTAGACTGAAACAGGAGCAGTATCTGTAGCTTGGACTGCTAAACCTTGGTCATAGTTTGTTTTGTTTGTCTGAAGCATAGGTCAAATGTTCTGGAGGACTGAAGACACAAAGACAGAAAAACAAAAAAACTGAAAGAAGGACTTTTTGGAAAAAGAAAGCTTGACACAATGTTTGAGTTTCAGTGAGAAAACTGGTTTTACTCCAATCCCTTTAAAAGAGTTAGATAACCATGTATCATTTTTCTTCTTCGTAATTATGCACTATGTTTTGGTCTATCACATAAAAATATATTGAAGTCTTAAGGTTTAATATGACAAAATTTGAAAACGTTTATGTGTTATGAAGAGTTTTTTGTAGATTTTATAAACCTAACAACCTAATGCACACATATCTGATACTATCATTTGTTTAATATTATTTTATGCAATTTTGTTAATTAAATAGCAACTGTCTGCCTCCCATCTAAAGCTGAGGGGCAGATAGATGGAGGTCACCAGCCCTCCTGTCAGCCTGCAAGGATAAGCAGGTTTAGACGATGTATAGATGTATATATGGATGGATGATTCCCCTTGAAATGTTATCAAATTTACAATACATAAAAATACTGCAGTTTGCATGACAGTTTTTTATTTCGTCTATCATCTATGTGAGGTAAAAACACCTCGGTCAGCAATGGGTTCTATTAAAAGGGAGCTGTTCATTTTCACTTTAGGCGCTCAGTATGAGGGATTACTGCAAAGTTATTAACTTAATGAAATCAGCTGGACTTCCTTAGATATTTTTTTTACCAACTGGCATTATATTCTTAACCTGTTTTTTTTTCATTTGATATTCTTTAATCTTATGATTCTAAATCTCTATAAAAGCAGCAGTAAGTTTGAAATGAAGAATTAATGACCTAGTTAAAAACTGTCCTGTTGGGAAAATTATTTCCATCCATCCATTTTCTTCCACTTATCCGGGGTCGGGTCGCGGGGCCAGCAGCTTAATCAAGGACACCCATACTTCCCTCTCCCCAGCCACTTGTACCAGCTCCTCGGGAGGAATCCCAAGGCGCCCCCAGGCCAGCCGAGAAACATAGTCCCTGCAGCGTGTCCTGGGCCTTCCCCTGGGCATCCTCCCGGTGGGACGTGCCCGAAACACCTCACCAGGGAGGCGTCAAGGAGGCATCCTGACCAGATGCCCGAGCCACCTCAACTGACTCCTCTCGATGTGGAGGAGCAGCGTCTCTACTCTGAGCCCCCTCCGGATGACTGAGCTTATCACGCTGTCTCTAAGGGAGAGTCCAGACACTCTACGGAGGAAACTCATTTCAGCCTCTTGTGTCCGTGATCTTGTTCTTTCGGTCACCACCCAGAGTTCGTAGATAGACCGATAAATCGAGAGCTTCGCCTTTCGGCTCAGCTCTCTCTTCACCACGACAGACCGGTACAGCACCTGCATAACCCCTTACCAATCCGTCTATCAATCTCTCGCTCCATTTTTCCCTCATTCGTGAACAAGACCCCCAGATACTTAAACTCCTTCACTTGGGGAAGGACCCCATCCCCGACCTGGAGAAGGCATCCCAACCTTTTCCGGGTCAAGACCATGGCCTCGGATTTGGAGGTGCTGATTCTCATCCCACCCGCTTTACACTCGGCTGCGAACCGCTCCAGCGAAAGCTGTAGAGCACGTTACGATGAAGCCAACTGGACCACCTCATCTGCAAAAAGCAGAGACCCGATCCTGAGGCCACCGAAACGGATCCCCTCAACACCTTGGCTGCGCCTAGAAATCCTGTCCATAAAAGTTATGAACAGGATCCGTGACAAAGGGCAACCTTGGCGGAGTCCAACTCTCACCGGAAACAAGCCCGACTTACTGCCGGCAATGCGAACCAAACTCTGGCACCGGTCGTATAGGGACCTAACAGCCCGTATCAGGGGCCCCGGTACCCCATACTCCCGGAGCACCCCCCACAGGGCCCCCTGAGGGACACGGTCGAACGCCTTCTCCAAGTCCACAAAACACATGTAGACCGGTTGGGCGAACTCCCAAGCACAATCCAGGACCCTGCTGAGGGTGTAGAGCTGGTCCAGTGTTCCACGGCCAGGACGAAAACCGCATTGTTCCTCCTGGATCCGAGGTTCGACTATCCGTCAGACCCTCCTCTCCAGAACCCCTGAATAGACCTTACCAGGGAGGCCCAGAAGTGTGATCCCCCTGTAGTTGGAACACACTGGTCCCCCTTTTTAAACAGGGGGACCACCACCCCGGTCTGCCAATTCAAGGGAATTGCCCCCGATGTCCATGCAATATTGCAGAGCCGCGTTAACCAACACACCCCCACAATATTGAGGAACTCCGGTCAAACCTCATCCACCCCCGGACCGTTGCCACCGAGGAGCTTTTTAACGACCTCGGTGACCTCAGCACCAGAGATTGGAGAGCCCCCAAACCCTGCTTCCAGATTGGAAGGCGTGACGGTGGGATTGAGGAGGTCTTCGAAGTATTCCATCCACCGACCCAAAACGTCCCACGTCGAGGTCAGCAGCACATCATCCCCACTGTAGACAGTGTTGGTGGCAGACCGCTTCCCCCCCGAGACGCCGGATGATGGACCAGAATCGCTTCGAAGCCATACGGAAGTCGTTCTGCATGGCCTCTTCAAACTCCTCCCACGCCCGAGTTTTTGCCTCCGTGACCATCCGAGCTGCACTCTGCTTGGCCTGCCGGTACCTATCAGCTGCTTCAGGGGCCCCACAAGCCAAAAAGACCCGATAGGACTCCTTCTTCAGCCTGACAGCACCCCTTACCACCGGTGTCCACCAGCAGGTTCGGGGGTTGCCGCCGCGACAGGCACCAACCACCTTGCGGCCACAGCTCTGGTCAGCCGCCTCGACAATGGAGGCGCAGAACATGGTCCACTAAGACTCAATGTCCCTCGCCTCCCCCGGGACGTGTTCGAAGAACTGCAGGAGGTGTGAGCTGAAGCTCCTTCTGACAAGAGACTCTGCCAGATGTTCCCAGCAGACCCTCACAACACGTTTGGGCCTTCCAGGTCTGTCCGGCGTCCTCCCCCACCATCGGAGCCAACTCATCACCAGGTAGTAGTCAGTGGACAGCTCAGCCCCTCTCTTCACCTGAGTGTCCAAAACATGCGGCCGCAGATCAGATGAGACGACAACCAAGTCGATCACCGAGCTGCGGCCTAGGGTGTCCTGGTGCCAAGTTCACATATGGGCACCTTTATGATTGAACATGGTGTTTGTTATGGACAATCCATGACGAGCACAGAAGTCCAACAACAAGACACCACTCGGGTTCAGATCGGGGGGGCCATTCCGCGCAACCACACCCCTCCAGGTCTCACTGTCATTGCCCACGTGAGCGTTTAAGTCCCCCAACAGGACAAGGGAATCACCAGGAGGAGCACTCTCCAGCACCCCCTCCAAAGACTCCAAAAAGGGTGGGTAATCTGATCTGCCGTTTGGTGCGTAAGCACAAACAACAGTCAGGACCCGTCCCCCCACCCGTAGGCGGAGGGCGGGGCAGCTCGGCACCTCTCAGCGGGGGCAACTCCAGAGTGGAAGAGAGTCCAACCCCTCTCGAGGAGACGGTTTCCAGAGCCAGAGTCGTGCGTCGAGGTGAGTCCAACGATGTCCAGTCGAAACCTCTCACACCAGTTCCGGCTCCTTCCCCACCAGAGAGGTGACGTTCCACGTCCCGAGAGCCAGCTTCTGCAGCTGAGGATTGGACCGCCAAGGTCCCCGCCTTCGGCCGCCGCCCATCCTGCACAGCACCCAACCCCTATGGCCCCTCCCACAGGTGGTGAGCTCATGGGAAGGGGGACCCATGTAACCTCTTCGAGCTAAGCCACCAGGCGCTCGCCAACGTGCCCCGCCTCCAGGCCTGGCTCCAGAGGGGGGCCCCGATGACTTGCGTCCAGGCAAGGGAACACTGAATCTAATTGTCTTTTCCATCATAGGGGTCTTTTAGGAAAATTATTTGAATTATTAAACTTTATTATTGAACTGTACAATAGATGAATCTGTGTTAAAATATGGTGTTTCCAGTTTCCCTCTTTATTATTCTCTTTGGCCTTTGTTCTTGGGCCATCACACAGTTATATCTTTTCACTATTGGCTGTTCTCATTTCTTGTGTCGGCTATTATTTGCTCAGTGTTACTTGAAGAGAAAATGTAAAACTCTTTTCTGCTAAAAGTACTTTAATTGAGAGAGTGGGCATGTGGGTTGATGCCCAAATAATTGTCCTGACAACAGAAAAGTAAAGTGCACCCTCTGGTCAAAACTCTAATGGTCATTTTGCCACAAAAAAGCAAGTTAGCAGTACCAAAAGACCATATCTATGGCATCATCGCAATCTGAGTTACTGTTCATCACATAGAATTAGAGTTTTTGGAAAGTTGGATAAAGAGCCGATCAAAATACCAGCTAGTCGCCCTCAGCGGCAGGGAGGGGAGGGTGACGGGGCGACTGCTCCCCCAGCTGTGGCATTAGTCCAGCCCAGCTTCGCACCCAGACCGACCGACCCAGCCCTTAGAGCCAATCTTTATACCGACACATACTGTGTCATTGCCTCGAGTCATTAGTTTGCAGCATTCACTGCTCCTGGATGAACATGTAGTGACAGTTGAAAGTTGACAGTCCCCAGCGTTGTGTGATTGACTTCACATGCATGCATGTAGCAACAGTGGAGAGGAAAAACTCTCCTTTAACAGGAAGAAACCTCCAGTGGAAGCGGAATCTAGCTCACTAGGTTGGTACAGATGTCATTTAAACTCCAAAATTTGGTTCTCATTACCATAAATGGTTTGTCTGATTCTTGTTTCGAATCCTAAAAACCTTTATTTTGCAAAAATAAAACATGATTATTCTCAATTTTCCCGAAAATGATCGCAAAATCCAGACTTGATG
The DNA here is from genome assembly GCA_963556495.2 of Valencia hispanica. NCBI lineage: Eukaryota > Metazoa > Chordata > Actinopteri > Cyprinodontiformes > Valenciidae > Valencia > Valencia hispanica. The sequence continues at coordinate 10,787,392 of OY747709.1, read as the reverse complement.
TGCTGGTTGTGTTCTTACACGCCTGGTGTCATCATGCTGTTTAACTTTTAGTTTGAGTCATTATCCCTTTCATCTACCTCACTCACCTTGTTCAGCAGCTTCTCACAGAATAATCTTCTGATTCCAATTGCAGCTGTCGCTCCACTGATGGATGTTCTGCATCAGTTGTCCCAGAGCAAAGGACACCACAGATGTTTTCATTGCAGGTCGTTATCAGAGCTGGGCTGAACCAAACTGGGCCAGGAGCCTGAACCACTTTGTACCGCACATGTTTTAAATGCCTTTATAAGACATTACCATTCCAGGGTCATCTTTCAGCTGACCTCTGACATACAGGCCTCTCATGCAAACACTTACACAGCTGCAAAGCCACTGTGGACAGTTTATTCACAAATTATCTGGGCTGGCATTCACACACTAAGCAGTCTTGATTAAAAAAACGAACGTGATTCATAACCTTTTCAGTGTAACCTTTTCAGTACAGCCTGCTCATTTAAATTGCAGTCCTATTACCTCACCTTGAAAAGGACTTTAAGTAATTGCACATCTTTTTACATGTTTCAAGCATTACAATCTTTTATCAGATGTGTTAAAGATTATGCTTTTCTGCTACGTTTAACAAGTTATCATTTATGAAGTTATCAGATGTGTAAAATTTCCTGGAAACAAATTGTAAAAGCAATTCCTTATCATCACATGATTTCCCCTCCCCACCAAATGAAGATTAGTCTATGTGCTCACATGTGGCTCTGGTGTTTCAAATTAGATAACTAACGTGTATGTATTGAGATGACAAATACGAATAGAAACACTGTGTGGTGGCACTAAAATTGTGAAGTGATAACTTGTTGGGTTTTTTAAGCATATATTTAGTATATAGTGCAAAGTTTGTAGTGCATGGTTGGTTGTCAAAAAATGCTTTGGCTTATGCCTGACTGGCATCCTATTGGTTGGTACCCTTTTATTATACATTTAGAAGGTTTGTTTGCTAGCTGAAAAGTTGACATTTTTTCCCCAAACTAGGGCCCTCAATTATCAACTTTACTTAGGCACAGATCTGTGCACATTTCGAGTGCAGGAACAATATTGTGTGGTATTTACCATCTTGTACTTGTGCTTAGAAACATCTTGGACCCTGTGTATGCACAGCATCTAGTTGTAGAGCGAGGGGACTGCAACACTAAAACAGTTTTACTTTAAAGTGCCCCTGGCATGAAATTTGCATTTTTTTAGTTTTTTGGTCACATTTTTTAGTTTCCCCAGCCTGCCTATGTCCCCAAAGGGGTTAAAATGACTGATTAGTGTTTCCTTTTTCCCCGGCTTTGTCTGCCTACATAGTGAAATTAGCACTTAGAAATGAGCTGTTTTGCAGTTCGGCATATGACCACACGTTTCGGCATATGTCGTCACTGAGTTCCAGCCAATTACCCCCTTCTCTGAACTACACTCTCCAAGTCCAAACCGACAACATGGAGTCCAGACCGCATCGACACTGTCCTCCCCACTTCCTCCCCACTGAAAAGCTTGTGGATGGACTTTATTTATGCAGGGAATGTACCCGACCGACTCCCGAAGTGCGTGGTCATTTGTGGCAAACATTACTCTGACAAATGTTTAATTAACTTGGGACAATACAGCAGTGGATTCGCAGATCGTCTTAAACTTTTACCAGGATCAATACAAACTCTCCGTGAACCAGCAAATATATACAAGTAAGTATATTTCAGCAATAATGTCCATCAGCTGTTATACACCAGTGTTTCTCACACATATAGACGAATCTGTGGCGGTGCGCCACAGATTAAACTCTGACCGCCACAGATTCAACACCGACCCCCCCCAAAAAAAAAATTCAACACCGACCGTCACATATTGCGTTTAGTTTTTTCTTCTTTACGCTATTTAAAACACGCAGTGCATTCGTTCATCCTTTCCCTGCTCTCTCTTCGTCCCTGTCACTCACGTCTCTCTCGCACACACACACGCCCACACACACACCTACATATACAGCCCCTCCCCTCCGTGCACAAGCACGTCTGTCTGGATCACCTGTGGAAGACGTCCTCTACCTTTCTGCTTCCTCCTCAGGTGCCTCGCCGTCCGGATCAGATTCCGGATCAAATTGAAACACCATTGCATAGTTGTAGTAGCCGATAACTGAGCCATTACTGTCGTGGTGCAGCTAGAGACCTAATGAGGACGGATGGATGATCAAATATTTTATTAGGCCTGTAATTTGTAAACAGATTATTGTTCAACACAATATAATTAGGCCTAAACCTAATTACATTTCATACATAATATTGGAATTTGGGCAATTTGTGGTGCGCAAATGCATGTCTGTCAATGTTTTATCAGATGCGGACATTAGAGACTCAATTGACAATAGAGGCGCATGGCTTGGGCCCCGCCCACCAAAACTCGGTCGTTCTATGCAAATGCTAACAGAAGGGCCACCTAGTAGGGGCTGCAATTCTACAACAAGGCTGAATTACGGCAAACAATCCTTTGTTACAGTATCAAGGTACTTAGAGTGTGACTAAAAAGGACCCAAACGTCGTGGGGAATTTCATGCTAGGGGCACTTTAATGGAATATTTATCTGATCAGTTTATCACCTCTGTCAAGGAGCTCATGTTGGCATCTACCTGTCTTTTAGCAAAATAAGTCAAAAAGTTATGGACAGATTTGGATTAAACTTTCAGGAAATGCTAGAAATTTACCAAGACATAAATAATTACATTTTGGGAGTGATAATGCATGGAGATCCTGCAAATCACAATCTGAATTTGCTTCAACAAGCGGGGTACACCCTGGACATGTCGCCAGTCCATCGCTGGGCAACACAGACACACAGGACAAACAACCATGCACGCACACAACCATACCTAAGGGAAATTTAGAGAGACCAATTAATCTAACAGTCATGTTTTTGGATTGTGGGAGGAAGCCGGAGTACCCGGAGGGAACCCACTCATACACAGGGAGAACATGCAAACTCCATGCAGAAAGACCCCAGGCCGGGATACGAACTCGGACGTTCTTGCTGCAAGGCAACAATGCTACCAACTGCGCCACTGTGCAGCCCCACTGAACATTTAAATTAGCAATTTTTGCTGGTTTTCAAATGTGAAACTGAAACATTGAATGGGTGAACTGTGGCTTAGGAGTTAGGAGTTTGTCTTGTAACCAGAGGGTTGCCAGTCTGAGCCCCCACTCTGTCCGTCTCAGTCGTTGTGTCCTTGGGCTAGACACTTCACCTTTCTGCCTGCTGGTGGTGGTCAGAGGGCCCTGTGGCCCCAGTGTTCAGCAGCCTTACTTCTGCCAGTGTGCCCCAGGGCTACAATGGAGCTTGCCATCACCAGTGTGTGAATGTTCATGTGAATGGGTGAATGACTGAATGTAGTGTAAAGGGCTTTGGGGTTCACAAGGACAAGATAAAGCCCTATACAAGTACAGGCCATTTACCATTGACTGAAGTCGAGTTTTATTGTTATTTCCAGTTCTAAGTTCTGATTTTAGAGGTAAATGGAACAAAGCATAATTAATCACCAGAAATAGTTCCTCCTTGTCTACTTTAGTATGCACGTGGAATTCTCGAAATAATCTACTCAGTTGTTTGGTGGTGGAATACCCAAGTTTTTGTTTTTACAGAAAACTTGATATTTTTTAGAAACACCCAGCACTGCTCTGGTTCCGAAGGACCTCCACATCCAAAGGACCTCACCAGATACAGGCCGGTAGCACTGACCTAGCATCTGATGTTGATTTGAATTGTTGTCTCAAAATCCCATCTTAGCTTGATACCTCCTAACAAAGTAGCCTCTCAGTTTCTCTGCCTCTCAGACATGAGATTTTCCACATATTCATCCTTCGCCAAATCCAGAAACGCTAAGTTTTATCTTCATCTAACCAAAGCTTCGTCCTTCTGAGGTTCTTTGGAGCTTCAGATGTGGATATTCCAATGTGTATAAACATTTCTGGTCTTTCAAAGCTAGAAAGGAACCAGAGCAGTGCTGGGTGTTTCTAAAAAATATCAAGTTTTCAACCATCCTTGCCCCCTGGTGAGGTCTTCATTGGAGCTGTTGCAGTTTGCCTACCAGCCTGGCATTGGGGTGGATGACACCATCATCTACCTCCTGCACTGAGCTCTGACTCACCTGGAGAAGCCTGGAAGCACTGTGAGGATCATGTTCTTTGATTTCTCTAGTGCTTTCAACAGCATCCAGTCGGTACTTCTGAGGGACAAGCTGGAGCTGTCAGGAGTGGACCATCCCATGTCCCAGTGGATACTGGACTACCTCGCAGGATGCCTACAGAATGTGACTGATACCGGTGAACATCCAGGGAGTGGACATCAAGACAGTGAACTATTATAAGTACCTGAGTGTTCACCTGAACAATAAACTGGACTGGAACCACTGACGCTCTTAACAGGAAGGGTCAGAGTAAACTCTACTTGCTGAGGAGGCTGAGTTTTTTGGAGTCCAGGGAGCGCTCCTAAAGACCGTCTTTGACTGTGTGGTGGCATCAGCCATCTTTTATGGTGTCGTATGTTGGAGCAGCAGTTTATCTACAGCTGTCAGGAAAAGCTTGGATAAACTCATCAGGAAGGCCAGCTGTGTTCTCAGATGCCTCCTGGATCCAGTGCTGGTGGTTGAGACAGAAGGACTCCAGCCAAAATAACATCACTGATGGACAGTCTCCCACCCCATGCATGAAGATGTTGCTGAGCTGCTGAGCTCCTTCAGTGACAGACTGCTGCATCCTAGGTGCATGAAGGAGCGTTTCTGCAGGCCCTTCCTCCCTGCAGCTTTTAGACTGTACAACCAAAACTGCTCCCAACAAACTCAGTAATGTTTACACCCCTGCTGTAATTGGGACTGTATGACTCATTTGATTAACGTTCCTGTGGCTATTTGCACATCTGTATTTCGTAGTTTATATTCTGTTATTTTGTAAATAATATGTTTTACTTTTTATGGCACAACTACGCATAAACATTCTGTAAATATTCACTGTTCTTAAATGATCCTACTCAGTTGCAGATTCTAATCTGGGTATGCCACTTTATTTTTAATAACTGCACAGCACTTTAGTTTTTGTAATTGTGTCCCTAATGTTGATCGTGAATGCTACTATAATCTGTCACTTTGCTACTGTTACAGCCAATTTTCCCCATTTGTGGGACAATAAAAGATTATTCAATTCTATTCTATATTAGTGCAGTGCTGTAAATATTCTAATCCCCCCCACCCCCCCCCCCCCAAAAAAAAAAACCGAAAAAACAACAGCAGCAACAACAACAACAAAAAACTTTTTATTCCAATTCAGAAAATATCCTATTTTTCTTCACATAGAGTGCACAACGCTAACCCACACTATTTGTGAATAGTCATTGTATACAGAGGTGGGCAGAGTAGCCAAAGAATTTATTCATGCAAAAGTATCACTACTTCAACATAGTTTTACTCAAAAGTACAAGGTAGTAATCAAAACAATTACTCAAGTAAGAGAAAAAACGCATTTAGTAAAAAAGCTAGTAAAAAAGTACTGGTTTTGAGATCACAACATATGACTTAATATTGAAAAAAAATTTAATTTAACAAAAATATAAAGTTATGTACAAAATTCTAAAGATAAATACAAATATATAATAACAAAATTACAAATTTGAGAGAAATTTTTTTTTAAAATCAATTTTATTCAAAGTAAAACTATTTGAAACCAATACTTTCAGTAGTAATATATATGTGTTAGATAGGGTAAGTTACCCCCACTTAACCTTCAAATGCCACAACAGGCTCAGCAGATAGAAAATAACATTAACATTATGTTACTCATTTTAACATAAAATGTAGGTTTCAGTCTCATGCATTTTTCATTAAAACAAGCTTGTTCTTTATTCAGTAAAGTTACTCACTGTTGGTAGAGTTGCCAGAAATCTTTCTCAATTAAAAGTGAAACATCATCTAAATGTTACTCAAGTAAAAGTAAAAGTAAAAGTATGGTGCAGTAAAACTACTCCTAAAAGTATGTTTTCCCAAAAGGTTACTTAAGTAAATGTAAATGAGTAAATGTAACTAGTTACTACCCACCTCTGATTGTATATACCTTCACACTCTACTATCATTCTCCACAGCTCAACTAATAACTAACTACAAATAGTAGTTTAGAACAGTTCTTGCTGGTGTTTTGATGCTTTGATCTTTGGTGATTAGCTCCAAGTTTTTGAGGTTGGAAGGGATCCTTGCCATCACCCGAATCTGTTGACTCTTAATCAGAGTCAAGTCAGGACTCTTCCTTTGTGGGTCGTTCCAGGTGTGGGCACACTTGACAGCTGCTTAATTTGCTTTTGCCTTGGGCAAACTCTGTTTTCTGTAATATTCAACTATAAGAGCAAAAGGTTTCAGACTTTTCAGTTGCCACTTTTTATTTATTTTATTTTATTTTTACACATTGCACTCTTCCATTGCCACTTATGACAAAATGAAAAACAGCTTGACTTCAAAAACGGGAATGTCTCCACTGTGTCTATTTAGGCTTCAAACACAAAGCAGAGTTAATCCTACATCAAGATCTATAGCAAAGCCTCTGGTGGAGAGGCTAGCTGTGATGTTTACATATTATTTGAGGGCGGCCGATTACAAATAAGTCCCTCTGGGTATATCAGGGCCTATGGTGTCTCAAAGACTCTTGGCTCTCTCCTGACTAAACATATCAGGCTCCCTGCAGATCTGTGATTGCATGGCAGATCGTGATACTCATGGAAACACATGAAGTGTACAACTGCTCTTGTATTTCTCAACCATTGGGAGGAAATGGTTTTTGAAAAAGTTAAGATTCAACTCAACATAAAACCGAATATTGTAGTCATTTATGAATATAACAGATAATGAAAATCCAGGTTTAGTTTTGATGATACTTACCATAGAACAATGTAAATGAAAATGTCGTCTGTTGGATAAAACAGCTTATTGTGCTGTGTATCAAACTATATATGGTCTACTAAACATACAGTTTGATACTCAACATCTAAGCTGTTTCCAAAAGAACCTGCAGAATATGAGAAGCTCCACCAGGCACCGAAGCTTACAGCGCAGAAGATTGTTGTGTAAGCACAAAACTGTCCAGCGAAGATGTGCTAAATATGTCTTTTATTTCAGTTTCCCAGTGAAGCATGTTGTTTCTTACAAAGCAAAAATATATGAAATGACTATATTGAACAAACAGCATTAAATGTGACTAAAACTAAAACAGTCCTGAAAACCCGTAGAAAACACAAGACTTCAGTAAAGATAAGTTTGCATTAAACTTTTTAACAAACATGGATTTTACAGCTGTAATTTGAAGCTTGTATAAAAAACTACTTGAAAAAAATCTAGCAGTCATGTTGATCCTTAATATAGAAAAAAGACAGACAAACTGAATTCTATATATTTTGCTGTTTTCTTCTCTTTTTTACATTGTATTTACAGCTGAAACTAAACAGACAGTATAACTTTCCCCAACACCAAGAACATCTCTACAACTAACAGATATTACTCAATCTCTTTAACAAATATGGAACCAGCACGCCCACCAGTTAGCTTAACATTGCACTTACTCCAACAGTAATGAGTAACAAGTTAGTCAACGTTTCCCTGGGTTTAACTGGCTAGATTTTTCTCTTTTACAGATGAAGCTCACAGAATGCAGAAACCATAGAGAACAGAGGAATATGAAGCACATAAGCATCCATATGTTCTTGGTCTATACCACTCACACTTTATAGCCCCTATAATAAAGCAAATAAACTACTGTGATACATTACAGAGTCATCCACCCCTGCTAAAGATGTGATAAAAACTTTAAAATAAATAATAAGGAATTGAAACATTCGACCCAGTTATTACATTAAGTTTATTCAGTGGAGCAAAAATCCCATAAAAAGAAGTTAGTTTTAACAAAAAATAAATATGTTGGAGGGTAATGCGTTCTTGCTACAGACCTCTTTGATTTTACTGGTGTAACAAGATGGAAAAAATGAAACGATGTATTAAACTGTTATTAAGTGGCCCCCTTTAGGTTGTTTTTCACTCTTTTATGTTTTTTTTCCCATTTAATAAAGTTCTCACATATAATAATGGAATACTCTCACACAAGTATTCCATTATTCACTTAAAAATTTTCTTGAATCATATATAATTTTAATGACATAGGTTTCAGTTTGTGTATAATTCTTCCCAGGAATGCATTCAGCTTTTCTACATTCAGTTTCATTATTATTGTTAGTTTTCATTCTAAGCACTTACAGGAAAAATTTAAGCTAGGTTTTGGGATTATCCCATCATTTTGTACAGAATTTCGTTTGATTTAAATCTCCCCCCAGTTCAGGCTCACCCATCTTGAGCTGGCACAAGGTAATCTTCATCTTTCTGCACCTGGTCTTTAGGTGCCGCAGCATCACCTTCAAGTGCTGGTCTGGGCCCATCATGGACTACAGCTGCGGTCTCTTCTTTCTCAGGGCTGGCATCGATGTCATCGTAATTCTCCTGTGAGTCATCGACTTCGTAGGTCACAACCTCTGTACAAAAACAAACAGTTAAAAGTTAGATGACTCAAGCTTTTAGTGAATTAAATCGTGATTGAAATTGGTTAAAAACTTTCCATCGCTTGGGTTAACGACTCCGTCTTGCATGTCTTCGTCTTTTGCGGCACGGACCATGGAGCCCTGAGGTGTCAGAGGCTGAGCCTCGGTCACCTCATCGATATCATCATAGTTATAGGATCTGTTGCTCTCCACATCTCTCTCCCCTTGGAAATCTGATTCTGATCTGAATCCTACATAAAAAGGTCAGATCAGATGATGTAACATTGGCCACTCATGAGCCACTCACCGTTGTTTTAGAAATTGTACAAAATCAAATTCAAATCCCATGAACTGTTTAGAATGTTTTGTATGAACTTACTGCCACGATTAAAGCCTTCCAGTTCATCTGATTTGTCGACATCTTCATACTCTCCACTATCCCAGTCTGCTTCTTCCATATCCGCTGCTTTAGAAACATGTTAGAAATGTACTGATATGGTTTAAAACTCCAAAGACTGTCCTGCTGATAAATGTTGTTCAGCTGTCAATCACTTATCAAAAGTTATCAAAAATCAGTTATCAACAATCAATTATATTTCTACATTACTTGTGTTTTACTAGTAGGTCTGGTAGTAATAGAAAACCAAGAGAACAAACAGTGTTGACTAGAATGCTCCTGATTCTGTGTAATTGCATCAGTAATGGAAAGTAGGTGTTTCAAGAGTTCAGTCATTCATTCTGTGGGGGAATGCTGGTTATAGTGCATTCCTCTCTGAGTAAAATCGGTTGTTCTATACCTTGCTAAGAAGAACAGCATAGTTTAAGTAAGAAAGTCGAGGAAAACATAAGAGTGTGGAAAAAAGTGGGCTGCTCAGGTGAGATGATCTGGTATGCTTTAAAGTGGAAACCAAAACCAGAAAAAAGTGGAAGAAGGTATTAAGGGTCTACAATTTCCTGTGAGAGCATTCAGGAGACTGCTGTGTGGAAACAAGCTACCAGCTTATAGCCATCACAAACTGTCCATTGTTGAAATATGACTTGGACTAAAGAGGTCCCAATTTGAACAACACATTGACTGGTCCAAAAAGAAATAGTGCATAGTTTTATTGAAGCATTAAAGCAAAATTGTTCTTTTTGGGTCTAGAAACTTTGTCAGAGGACATGAAGCACTGAATCTAAGCAATAGTACAAGCATGGTGGCTCAGGCACCATGATATTAGGATGTCATACTATGGTCTCAGTCCTACCAGGGATTATGGATGAGTTTGAATACATCAAGATACTTGAAGAGCTCATGGTGTCTTGAGCTGAAGAGGGAAAACATTTTTCTACAAGTCAATGACCCCAAACACAGCTGTAAGTGAGCGGCATCTTGGTTCCAGAACAAGGTTAATGATATGGAACAGCCAGCCAAAGCACTGGACCTTAATCCAATGGAAAGCTTATGGGGTGAAATCAACCATGCGGTTAATGAGGTAACACCAAGAAATGCAGAGGAACTGTGGAATCTATTCATGGGCTGGAATAGCCAGATGTTGGTTGACTCCACGTAACACAGATGTGAAGCAGTTGTCAAAAACAATGGTTGTACAACTTAAATATAACCTATGTGATTCACAGAAAAGTTAAATAATTTTTCATTTGTTCAGTAAATGTTTGAGTTCGTAAATACATTTTTAACAGTCCAGTCTTTCTTTTTTCTCCCTTTCAGAACAAATATGATTCATTTTTCTTAATATTTTCATTTGTAATAGTATGTGCAGTATTAACCATCCGTTTGCATGTACTGTATAGAAGTGGAAATCATAACAAGGATCTTTAGACGGACTCCAACTTTTTAAACATTCTGCTATTATAAACAAAACTGTATGTATATGGTGAACATAACTCACATGGCCCTTTACTGATGTGCTGCTTATTTAACAACAGTGAGAACACTTCATTTTGTTACTGGCATGAAGAATGACTGCCCTCTAGAGGATACAAGCTCCAGCACACTTTTGTTCTCAAAAGCTTAAAGCTCTTACTGGTATTCAGACAGGACAGCGTAGAGCAGGATCTCCCAATAAGCGGCCCCCGGGCCAGGGCCGGCCCCCGTACCGCCTATGTCCGGCCCTGGACCCGCGATTCTATTACCACATCCCCGTTTTCATATCAGCAAGGTATATTATGTGCTCTATTCAAATAGCAGAAAAGTCACGCAATGCTCATGTGTCAGCTCCATAACAGAGCAACAGCAAAGTCTTTGTGTTGTTGACATGCTTTCTGTCACTAGCATTACCGTAGCGTGAGCGAAACTTTAGTTTCACTTTCACAGCTGCTCCTTAAAGCTGCATTATGTAACATTTTTGTTAAAATAAAACAGTTTTCAATCTATAGTTAGTTCTTTCTAATTTCCTGACGGTACGATTGAATCTAGTACTTTTGCCACGGTTGCAATTCCATTTATTTTGAGGTAGTTGGGGTCAGTGGCCTACTGTTCAGTGATGCAATGATGCACGTATGTGGCCATCTATGCACATTCACGAGGAGTCGGTCTTCAGCTGCTAGATAAGCTAGGAAAGCTAATCCATACAACCACACAAACTCCATGTAAGTCAAATGTAAATTTCATTTTTGCACATATTTTCTTAATCTGTATTTAGAAAGAAAGCCTTTCCCTAACCCCCTCACTATGTTGTTTTAGATTTATTACAGGGGTTTTGTGTTTAGTTTTATCCGAGTATTTAATTGAAGATATTAAATAGAAGTTATACAGTATTGTTGTTGCTGTTTTGTTTAAAACATGTTTTGTTCACTGAAATTTTATTAGGCCGTGTTGATTGACAAAAGATAATAAATGGACCTCTGACTCATTTAAAAAAAAAAAGTGGCCCTTTAAGATTTGTATTTGAGTACCCCTGGCGTAGAGGTTTGATGTAGTGGATAAAAAAAAACTAGTTATGATTTAGTGGCAAGGGTTTTAGAGTACTTACGTGGCACCATGGATTTTCTGTTTCTCCTCTTAATGCGGTATCGCACAAATATCCCAACCAACACAACCAGTATAAGAATAATTAACACTCCCACAATAATAGGAACTGGATTTAGGGAAGTTGATGGGACAACTGGTGGTGGTGGCGGCACATAACCTGCAATAAAAACAGCCATCAGACAGAAGACAGTAAGTCTTTATTTCCTTTTCTTTGTCTGTGCATCTTAACAGATACAAAGTTTGATCATTTTTATCAAATGTCGAACTTCCTTCCTTTGAAAGATAAAGAAAGTGCTTCACTTACCTTCACAGGTAAAAGTAGTGGTAGTTTGACACGTCACCATTGTGGCACAGTATCTTGGGTCTTTGTTGGAATTTGAGCAGTTGAGACTTGTTCCCACTTTGTTCTTTTAGAAAATAAAGCTTCAGTTTAACACAGAACCATACAATAGTATGATTTTAAACTTGCAAAGTTTTCCCCGGCTGGATAAAAAAAGCCTTGCCATTTTGTTAAATGTATGTATAATTGTATTGAAATGACTTTTCTTGTAAAGTGCCTTGAGAAGACATCTGTTGTGAATCAGCGCTATATAAATAAACTGAATTAAAATTGACATTATTTTATCTAAACTGAGCCAGACTTAAAACTATGTCCAAAAATGTACAGAGACTTACTAGATTCACCGCGTTGTTTTTTTCCTGAATTCCTTTGATTGGACCACAAGCCAAATCTTGACACAACTTATTTGATAACTCATTTGGAATTTTGATATTGCACACTTCTACTGGCTCTTTTTGATATTTGATGTTAAGCGCACCACCACACTTTTCTGATGTGTTAAACGAAGCACTGCCTGTAAAACCAAAAGACACAAGGACACATTAAGAGAAACATGTTGGAAACCCAGAGATGTTGGAAAAAGGAAATTTGAGTTTTGTCAAGCAAAATACAGAATAGCTTCAAGGTTATAAAGTGGTATAATAGTTGATCATTTACTACTATGAATTTAGGACCAGCTGACGAAAACGTTTTTACATGTTTTTGAACTATAGCGGCTCCTAGCAAAGAAGATTGAATCCTATTAGGGAATCAAAAGCTGCTCTGGATTCAAGATGTGCACACGTATGCAAGCTGATTGTTGCAGCTTCTGTATTGTATTCTCCCAAGCATTATAAACTTACCGGTTAAGAGTTTTAAAGATGTGTACATTTCTGCAACTTTTTTACCCTAGTCTTTGTTTTTGTTTTTTTGGTAGCTCTCTTTTTTTTTACATTCTTTATGTTAATTCTTAATCAAGTAAATAATTTTAAGCTGTTTATTTGTCTTTATTATAAAATTGTAGAAGATTTAAATAACAGGGATGATAAAAGCCACTTTCCGCTGAGTGTGGCAAAATATTCTGGTCCACACTACCAGATTATCTGAACTGAATCTGTTTATACATAAATATCATGTAGATGAATAAATAGAAGTCATTTTTCCAGTTGACTAAGAACACAATTAAACTTGTTGGTTTGAAAAACAAAGCAAGTATTTCTCATGTAATTTAGAATAGAAATATTTTCTCAGGAAATAAAGAAATAGGCACTGTTAGAAGCACACTTACCACTACAGGTAATATATACTGGCCCTGCATTGCACTGTCCTTTGACTCTTTTGCACTGACTAATGAGGTAATTGTGCTCATCACAGTGAACATAGAAGTGATCCCCAGATGAAGAGTGACCTCGGTTGTTCCTCAGATCAGGGATAGCGTTGCCACAACCCAGCTGTTGGCAAACCCTGTGTGAATAATCAGGCTTCCACTGAGTCCTGCACACCTTAACATTATCTATTGACAGATCTCCATTGCATGTCTGTGAAAGTTTAACGACTGGTTCACCTAAAAAACAAAAGCAGAAAAAGAGAAATGTCAAACTGACTGCTGTACTAATTGAAGAGCAACCAGGGAAACAAAAATTGTGTCAACTAAATAACCAGCTCTAGAAGTTTTGATTATCAGATTCAGTTGAAATACTCAAACGTTGTCATGGCGCTAAAACAAAGCAGGTACCACTAGGTTTCTTTGTCCAGTACTCACAGCTTAGCATTGCTGGTGTGGAAGCTACTGTACATCAGTGTGAATATTCTTCATTGTGAAAGCTGATGTGTTAAGCATTTCTTATTTTTTCAATTACAACAAACTCAAGGTGAAGCTGTGGTCACACTCTAATCTTATATGTGTGTTATTAAATCTCTAAAATGCATCTTCCATGCCTCGGAAGAAGTCCTGTCTTCTGTATAAATCACATGTCTCAAATGATGCTATTTTATTTTGTGTGTCTTTGTGTGTATTTGTGCAAACTGACATGTTCCAAAAAAATCTGTGGCACCCCAACTAATCTGGTACTCAAATTGTCTTTCCCCTTACCGATTTCTTCTGGTTTTGCTTTTTTGTAACCAAATAAAGGTTTCACACCATCAAAAAAAATGATAATATCAGCGAAAAATAACCAAAGTAAATAGAAAATGCAGCTTTTAAATGATGATTTACTTTGTCAGGGTCAATAAAAGCCAGGGCCTATGTGAAAAATCTAGCGAGTCAGGTTAGTTTGGATAGCTTTTTTCTAATAAATAATCATTATTTGAAAAATTTATTTTGTTGTAACTCAGGTTATCCTAGTCCTATTTTAAAATTTGTTTGATGATCTGAAAAATTAATTATGAAAAAAAAAAAAAAAACTGAAGAAGAAAAAAACTGTAACTAAGCCCAAGACACAAGACAGATATGACATAAAGAAAATAATAAAATTCTAAAAATAATTTTGAAAAAAAATAAACCCATAAAGTTCTTATTAGAAGTAGAGGAAGCATTACATTTAAAGTTTACGTAAAACTGAAGGTTTTATGTGACGGTCATCAAAGTAAAAGATAGTTTAGTTGGTACAAAAAAATGCCATCGAATTTATACATTGCCTCCTTTTCTATCATAGTTCATTTTCACAGCTAAATTTCTAACACTGTAAGCAAGGGTGTCATTATTAAAGAACAATCCAGCTCAAAATAATTCTTACCTTTACATTCAATGAAGAGTTTTGTTTTCTGTACAGCATTAGCTTGTGTCTGATTCTCACAATCCCAGATATCTTTATATTTATCAGTAGAACTGCAATTAAAAGTTCCCTCCCACCAAGAATTATCCTCGGGGGGTATAGTTGAGTTTTTCATCGATATGTAATCACTGCAGTTCATAGCAGCACAAAGCTTCTCCCCCTCATCTTTTGTCCAGCCTTGACTCGAGATGAAACTTCTTTCAGGCTCTAGGTCTCCTTTAGAATAAACAACCACTTCTCCTTTACAGGCATTTTCCACTTCCAGTGCCACAGTCTTCCAGTCTAACACAAGCAGCAGGAATCGTATGAGAGCATCGGTTATAGATTCTTCAAACATGAATGTTTTGAGACAAAGAAGAATCCCACTAACCGGAGCATTGGAGGCCTCCAGGTTCAGATGTTTGGCTGTTGTCAAACGTTTTGGCAGAGACATCTTTACATTTGGCAGTTTTAGATTCTGAACATTCTTTTACTGTGACAACATGACCTGCTTGAGGTCTCGGCCCGAAGTAGGCCTTTTCCCCTACAGCCTGACCACAGTTCAGCTCCTCACAGATGGTCTTTTGAACTGTATTGATCTTGAGAGCGTCTTTGCTCACTGGTAGCCATTTTCCTTCATATAACACCTCTACGTTTCCAGAACATTTGTGGCGAAAAGAATTGAATCTTGGCTTAATGCTGCCTGCAACAAAAGTAGGTGTCGTTTTTTGAATTTTTGATTAAAAAACAACCACGATTAGGAAAAGTAAATCCACAAAGACAAAACATACAGCAGAATTATTCAGTCTGTAAGAAACATCCCAAAGTGTTTTGACATTGTACAGCATGATGTGATCAATTCAAAATACTCCAACAAAAATATTTTAGAACTGAATAAATTTGAAAAGAAGACAGTACCTTTACAGACAACATAGGCTGGGTTGGAATTCCTTGTGCCATCAGATTGGTTCATTTTCACAATGCTATACTGGCTAATTTTGAGGTTCTGCATCAAGTTTATAGCGTGTACACTTTTAAAAATAATTTTCATATCTTTATTAGGCTTTTCTAGGGGTGCCAGAGTACCAGTCCCACAGTTTAGATCTTCACACAGCTTATTGGACAGTTTTTCTGACCAATGCTCTGCACTCACATGACCTGTGCCCATTGCTGTTGAAATGTTGACTGTTCCCCAGCAATTGCCCGACAGACTCACTGTAATTTTTCCTGTGGAAAAACAAACAAACAAAAAAAGTGCACAGTTTTCTCAGATAAGCCAAAAATCACACCAAAAAACAAATGCAGTATATATCCATATTTTATCATTCTGATTGTGTGTGTTAATTGATTGTGTTTCACATTACCTTCACATTTTACATCAGCAATAGTCTGATTGTGGTCAGGTGGATTTTTCTTTTTGTTACAGTCAAAGATGGAGTTTTGGCCAGATGAACAGTTAAAGGACCCATTCCATATGGGTCTGTTTTCAGAAGGAGAACTGGAAATATCTAAAGCATTCCCACAGTGCATCTGCTGGCACACTATGTTGGCTAACTCTTTATTCCACGTTTCCCTGGACCCAGAGAGCCAATAGGGGTTTTCCCCATGCTCGATCCCCACAAGGCCAGAACATGATTTGTTTCCATTCAGAAATAGCACTTTGTTTTCTGCGCAAACAAAGACAAGAGCCATGAAGGAGGAATGCAGTACAACTTAGATTCAACAGCAGCTTCTTTAAGATCAAGTCGTGCAAATATTCAACTGAAATTTCCATGAGTGAATGTGCTCAGTGTGATTAAATTTCTCAAATGAAAAAAAATATGTCCCATCATGTCCAATAAATTGTGTTTTTCATATACCATGAAATACAGTATATATATATATATATATATATATATATATATATATATATAAATAGCTATGGACTTTTTGTATCCAACTCCTGAAGGATATTTTTTGTAAAATTACATCATTTTGATCCTGACCCTTCAAAAACATGGATTTAAATAGAATGAATGGACATACATTTTAAAATTATGTTAACAGAATCATGATTATTTCCCCCCCCCCCCTTTTTTAATATTTCTACTTCAATTTGAGTTGGCGATACGTTCAATGCATAGGGAGAAACTGTAAATAATTCAGCTGGTAATAGCCTTTATTTTCTGTGCTCCTTTATGAATGCAACATTAGCCCCTGTCTACGTCCTACTACCTATTGGCTGCTGAGCAACTAATGAGTCATTTTGAATAAGTTACATTTCTCTGTGTATTCATTTTTACCTAACATTCTGAAATGTACAGGAATACATCCACACAATTTAGTTTGTTTCAAGAGCTTTACCAAAACGTTTTAAAGGCATATTGGATTATTTTTCTGCTAAAATGGATAAATGGACTAACTACCCCTCTTTTATACCAAATGTATTTTATTAAATAAGTTAATAAGATGTAAAAAACTATTAAGAATCGAAAATATAAGCAGGTCATTGGTGCTATATTGGCTGATGTGCCTAACCTCTATTGAGCTCCCTAAATTAAATTATTATCTGGCTCAAATTTTCCTTTTTTTCAAAATACCTGAATATGATTTTTCTTTCCTAAAAAATGTAGATATTAGCTTAGCCTTGTTTCGATTATTTCACATTTTACTTAGTGTTAATCATTTGAACAAATGACTGCTAGCAGGTCAATTTAAAGAGTGCACAAACTTTTAAAGGTCAAAATGGCCAGATCCCCCCCCACCCACACACAAACAAAAACAACAAAAAACACTCACCACTGCAGACTAGTTCCACTGGTTTCTCTTTCTCATTGGACTTTGTTGACAATCTTCTATTACACTGAGACAGACTTTGAGCATCCTTTTCACAGCTTACGGTTAGGAAAGCACCATCACCCGGACTGAAGACACCAGATTTCACAGTTCCGCTATCCCCACAGTTCAACATCTTGCAGGCGAGTTTTGAATAGCTATTGTCCCAGTTGTCCGTACTGACCCTAATCCACTGGCCTTCTGCCCTAACTTCCAGTCTTCCAGCACACCTACTAGGACCATCCTCCAGTCTCACTTCGATGCTCTCTGTAACATGAGGAAAAACCGAGGTTGCAACAATGGAAACCATTTCTAGACTACAGAAGATTTCAAAGCGTCCCTTCAACACTAATTGGTCACCAGTCTCACCTGAACAGATAACGTAAGGAGCAGCAGAGCACTTCTGGTCGCGATGCTGAGCTCTGCAGTACCACAGGGAGGACTCATTGCCGTTACATGCCACATGGTTCATTATCCCAGCAGAAGAACCACCTTGTCGTATAGATTCAGACTCAATGACCTAAAACAAATAAATATCACAGGTTTCAAATGTTTTATTAAACATCATCCGCCTTTTCCTCTTTATAAAGAGGAAAAAGTTGATTGTTTCGAAACACAAACAAACAACATGTAATGAAAAGAAATGTTTTTAAAACATTTTTGAGTCTGATGATAAAAGATGAACCTTAATATAAAACAATGGCCTGGTACTGCCAAGCTCTTTGTTTTGTTGAGTCTTGATTAAAGGATCTATAGCAATTAAAAAAAATTAATTTAGGTCTGACTACTTTTAGTAATGGGATTTTCTCATTAGAAACTACAAGGGATAAACAAAAAAGTAGTGATTATTTGATTTGGGGTTTTTTTCTGAAGATGCAAAGTATTATTTTCAAATCTGAGACTGCTTTATTTTTTTGTCAACAAAAACAGAAATTAAAAGATGGTTAATTTGTTAGTTAATATTTAAAATAACTGAAACACCAAAATTAGAAAAAAACTGGCTCATTTTGTAAAATTCTGAAACTCTTCACACCTCAGTTTGTGTTAGCAAAGTTTAAATGTCAACCTCATGCGCTAATGACAATGCTCATATGGTAGGGCAGAATATTTACGACATCGAGGTCGTACCTGATGAAAAATGTGGGCAAAAACATTTGAAAAGTAATTCTTATACAATTTTTGCTACATTTTAGATGTACGTTCTTATTTTTCTTTATTTTTGGTATGTAATTAGGGGGGAAAGTATATTTTTGGGTGTACGTATGAAATAGCGCTACATAAAGTCATGGCATAAAAGCCACACAATTAGGTGCCTTTAAATGAATGGTAACAAATCTTCAATTTTTTATTTAATTATTTATTTTTTCCTGGTTTTTACCAGTGACTTTTAAAAATTATTTTATTACTATTAATATATCTAAGAGGCACAGTAGTGCAGTTGGTAGCACTGTTGCCTTGCAGCAAGAAGGTCCTGGGTTCAAATCCCAGCCTGTGGTCTTTTTGCATGGCGTTTCCATGTTCTCCCTCTGGATGCATGGGTTCTCTCTGGGTATGCCAGGTTCCTCCCACAGTCCAAAAACATGACTATTTGGTGAATTGGTCTCTCTAAATTGCCCTTAGGTATGAGTGTGTCTATGCATGGTTGTTTGTCCTGTATGTCTCTGTGTTGCCCT
Organism: Valencia hispanica; assembly: GCA_963556495.2. Taxonomy (NCBI): domain Eukaryota; kingdom Metazoa; phylum Chordata; class Actinopteri; order Cyprinodontiformes; family Valenciidae; genus Valencia; species Valencia hispanica. The sequence continues at coordinate 10,768,288 of OY747709.1, read as the reverse complement.
CCGATGGACTGGCCACCTGTTCATTGTGTACCCCACCTTTCGCCCTGTGACTGCTGGAGATAGGCACCAGGCCCCCCGGAACCCTGCATAGGATGGACGGGTACAGATAATGGATGGATTTTATCTAATGAGATCATCAAATTACCAAAAAACAAATATAGACCAATGTTAAACACAGAAATAAGTTGTTCAGAATGCCTCTACAAAGGGTAGGTTACATGTTTTGTCATAGTTAAGCTCACATTTCATACATTTCCATTACATATGTGTAGAGTCAAAGCACAGAAATTCACTGTTGTGCATCTTAAAATTCCAACAGGCTAAAATTATTCATACCACTAGGCATGTATGAAAAGCCACAAGTGCCACAAGTCAATAATTTGTCCTGATTTGTGAATATATATATATATCTATATATATATATATTAGGGATGTCAAATTTAATGCATTAATGCAGGTCTATTAATTTGTGGAATGAATGCCATTCATTTTTTAACGCAATTAACGCATGCACAGAATGACCTGCCCTGTTTACCCCACAATTAAACCCGCGCTGCTTTCAGTGCTCGCTTGTCACGTAAACAGTATGACAACTGTTTGACAACTGCGAATAATAACAGTGGGAACCAGGGAGTAATGTAAAGGTTCTGTGTTGATAAACAAATAATCCCTCTATTAGTCAGAAAATGTCAATAAAAAAATACTTAATTCCTCCCAGAGAGAAATTAAGTGTTGTTGTAGCTCATATTATTTAATTTTTCAAGGAGCTATTTTAGATCCTGATGGCTGTAAGCAGGAATGATCTCCTGTAGCAGTCTGTGTCACAGCAAAATTGAAGAAGCCTCTGACCGAAGACACCGTTGTTATAGGATAGTCCCATGAAGAGGATGCTCAGGGTTGTCCAAAATTGAATAAGAAACTGTCAGCTTTACATTCAGAAAATGTTAACCGGTTAGTTTGTCTTAGCAACTGGCTAAAAGATTAATAGGTAAAAAGCTCCACGTGTAAATGTGATTGTGGAATTCAAAACAAAAGTTCCATGCATCTCTCCTGTATTTCCTTTAAAAAAAAAGAGCAACAGCATCCAGTTTCGTCCTTTATTTACACCAAAAAATTTACTTTTTCGGTTATAATTGGGAAAGTTAATTAGTCGTGATTAATTTACAGCTACCCTGTGATTAATTATATTAAAAATTTTTATCGTTTGACAGCCCTAATATATATATATATATATATATATATATATATATATATATATATATATATATATATATATATATATATATATATATATATATATATAGCAGTTTAAGGTATTTTTTTATATTTTATATATTTGTATATTATATCCTTTAACACAGAAAACAAAAACAGTCTTATAAAATTACATGTATATATATGATTCAAATTTGAATTTGATTCACCAATATAATAATAATGAATAATAACATGGGACTTTAAAAAAAATATATATGTATGTATTTATTGCCAATTTTATTCAAACGTTCACATATATCACTGTTAGCTGTCAATGCCTGGAAGTTAATTTAGAACCTGCCTTAAGGAGGAAAATTTAAAAAGCAAAGGAGGGAGAAGAGAGGAGGGAGGATAATGGAAGAGAAGCGTAAGGGAGAAGATGAATCGTGTCTGTAAATAGTAAATGTTAATTAATTTTCTACCTATTGTAGCCCATCTAAAATGATCCTATTCCAGGCCCAGGCAAAGCTGTCAGCTGGCCTGCCCCCAGGTTTAGATTTAAAACAATTTTCATTCGAAGTTTATTTGATTGAACAAGTATTTCTCAAAAGAATTATTAATTAAGGTAAGAGGAGCTTCTAGTTTAAAAGTAAATAATTTAGCTGTTTTGGTTATGTTATATTAGAAAATAGCAGAATAGCTCTGCAGTTTGGGTCAGTGGGGCCGTTCACGTTCCGTCGGATAGAAGTGTGCAGCCGTTCAATGTTTGTTTGTCCTTGCTAGCTCCCAAGACAAAAAAAGAAATGAAGTAGATTTCTTTGATGAAGTCTAAATTGAGCATCTTGTCTCTTGAACAAAAATTAGAGCCAGTGGATTTTAATATTGTTCAAGGACTTTGAGAGATTATAGATTTAAAGGGGATTAATTGACAGATTATAAAGTTATTGAAACGTTTGCCCAGATGAAAGATGTGCATTTTTTTTTGTTCAAGAAATGAACAGTAGTGAGTGACCCTTTATTTGTAATTTAATGTACAGAAAAGATTTAGTTCTTCAATTACATTTATATAGAATGGCGTTAGTAGTTAATTTAGTGGGTAATTTAATATTGATCAAAGTCAGATTGTATACATCCCAGAAGAATTAGTTGCTGCTATTAGCTGTCGAGTTGTAGTGCCTCACTTAACTTATGCCAGAGATAAGTTAAGTGGACTAGAAAATAGCATGTCAAAATTATTGATACCCTTCTCAATGTTCAGTGGAGAAAGTCTTTATTGGCATTGCCATCATCTCTACCAGATTTACGTTTGAACTCTTGTTGAGTCACTCTAAAACATTAACATTGCTTTCAGCCAAAAAAAGTGTGCTGGTAAAATCATAATATAATTTTCAACCAAAATTTGCCAGGTTTACGAACAAGTGTGGGCTTAACTATATTAATTATAATTATGACAATAATGTAAAAGGTGTTTATTCTGCAACAAACAAACTGGTTAAACACTTGTTTAGCTAGATGGTCAACTCTGAGGACTCACCTTCCCACAATTCAGTTCTTTGCAGACCATTGCAGCTTCTTCATCATTCCAGTCGTTGGAACAAACATCTTTGAGAATACCATTCACTTTTATTCTTACTTGACCAAAACACTTGGTTTCACTTTTACCAACTGTTAGAACCACTTTGACTTCGTCTGTGATAAAAAAAAGAGGGGATAAACAGAAAATGCAGTTCATATCCTAAATTATCTGTTAATGAGTAAACTGAATTAAAAATCTGTTCAATATGAACTGGTTTACCTCGGCATGTCAAATTGTGGCTTGTCTCATTTTGGTGTTTAAAATCACCGCAATGCAATTTCTTACACAACTCAGATTCCGTTTTGCTGATTTCATGGGTTTTCCATGTGCCATTCACTTCCTTTTGCAGTTGCCCGGAGCAAACATTGGATTTCTCTCCTTTAAGCTGCATTCTTACATGGCCTGAAATCAGTTGAAGCATTTACAGCTGTTTTCATCTTGTAACAGATGCATAGATGATGTTTGTATCATGTAGTGTTTGTTACCTGCACATCTGACCGACGCAGGCAAAGCGCATTGTGAAGATAATGAATTTACACACTGCCACAGATGAGCCACATCCTTAATGCCTGCACAGTTTATCTTTGCCTTCTTTGAATCCTGGAAATCACCATCCCTCATCCATTCAGGTTTTAAGCCTTCTACAAACTCCCCACAGCCAATGCTTTGGCACAAAAGCCTGGACTCATCAACTCCTTCATTAATGAGAGTAGTAGGGATTAAAAGTTAAAAAAATTCAATCATTTCTGAAATAATATATTTTTCAAGAGGATGCAACTTTTTTGGCCCCAAGAGAAGAGTGCAAGCAACATATTCAAAACACAAAATCCTTGAAACCCTGTATTACACCTGTCAAAAACACTGCTACAAAAAATGTAGGAAAATATCAGGTACAGTAGTTAGGCCCTTTTCTCAGATCATATAACTTATTTACCCAAAGTTCAAAACTTTGTAAAGTATATTAAATTGTCTTTGAAAGACAGATCTAAATGATTCAGTAGAAATATAATGAAGACATATTGTTGTGTTAATATGCACCAGATTTAAAGAACATACAAAGTGTTTTCATTAATTTACTTGTTGCTTCTGATCAAAGAAACTAACATACTTGTAAACATCAATTTTGGTATTTTGTCTTGGATGGTGGGAAGCTTTCACAAAGTACCTGATTGTTTTTGCTAGTTGTAACTTATTTAATTTGGATTCCTCACAAGCAGAATGTACCAGTTTTTCCTTGAAACTCAGGCTGTCTTTTACAGAATCATGTTTTATTGGGAGGATCAGGTGAGCTCTTACCAAACCCATCACTGCAGATGTAACCAGTTTGATACTCATTGTCAGGGGACTGAATAGTGTACTGGACTGCTCCCTCACACTTATGCTGTTTCAGGGAGAAGCTGATCTTATCTAAAAAGTCAAAAACAGTTTAGCATTATTTTCAGCATTTTAAAACAGACTATCTGATTTACTTTGGTTGTCCTTTACATACAATGTTAAATATTAAAGGCTTACCTGAACATTTGACTTTTTTCACTGTGGGCTTTTTGTAAAAGCTTATTTCTGGACCTGGCCAGCCGCCACAGTCCCATAGACTCTTCTCGTTCCCTTCACACTTCAGTTCATTGAGCCAGACTTTGCTCCTGAGGGACCGGTACACATTTTCTGATCCTTCAGGTCGACCACAGTGAGTGGTCCTGCACACTACTTCTTCAGTTTTCTTGCTCCAGTGTTTATCTCCAACATATCCCTTTTCGCCATCATAATAGGCCTCCACATGTCCTTCACAGGGGTTGTTTTTGCTCCGTAGGATGATTTTGCCTTGTTTTGAATCTGATTACAGAGTACAAGCTTTATGAAGCAGCACAATGTTTTTTCTGAGAGAGATAGCATCACACATCAGCATCATGTTGCAAAACAATCTTTATATTGTACCAATCAAAGGTTTTCATTCATTTACAAGTCAAATCGGAATAAGTAAACATGTTTAAACACGTATCACAGCTTGGGAATTTTCCATATGGTGTTTACATGTTCTTCCTGTGCATGTGTGGGTTCTCTCTGGGTACTCCCACTTCCTCCCATATCCAGATATCTGCAATATAGGTCAATTAGTATCCCTAAATTGGCCTTACTGGTTAATGTGTGTGTGTATGGTTTTCTGTCCTGTGTGTCTCCGTCTTATCCTGTGACGGACTGGCGACCTGTTCAGGGTGGGCCACCTCTCACCCGATGACCACTGGAGGTAGCTCCAGCCACCCCCCAAGATCCTGAATGGATAAGCTGATATAGCCCCTATGCGTTCATCATTGGGACAGACAACCATTAACAACAGAGGACAATTTAATGTGTCCTGTTAGCGTAACATAAACTAAGATTTGATCGAATGACGTTACAGCTGTGAGAAACATGACTCTATTGCATTGTGTACACAAAAGAAGTGGATCTTTTTAGTGCACTAGAAGTATGTCATCTACGGTATCCAGACCAGGTTTAATCTGCTGTGGTTGGATGGATGGATAGATAGATGGATGGATGGATGGATGGATGGATGGATGGATGGATGGATGGATGGATGGATGGATGGATGGATGGATGGATGGATGGATGGATGGATGGATGGGCAAAGAGGGAAGAAATGTCTACATGAAACCCATTTATTACAAATGAATACAAAGACCAATTTCTCAATAAAACTTTATAGGCACTCCATGTAAATTCCACCTCTAAAAAGACAACTTCACATTTATTTAATGTAGTACTTTTTTCTTAAGTACTATATTATGAAACATGAATTAATTACCTATATTGTGTGTTCGCATTAACTTTAGAACCTGACTGATTAGTGACACACACAAAAATAACTAAAATGTCATGGCAGCAAGCTTTAGCTTTCATGACTAAATATTTTAGAATGATTTATTTTACATTAAATTGTCTGCTAAAAATATTTAGAATTAAGAAAGAACCTCAATACATTTTTAAAAACAAAAATTCTGTGCACAATTTAGAATGTATTTTTTGTTATCTATACACCATTAACATTTTACATACATGCTCCAGTATATGTATACATCCCAACATTTGGTTGTTAACTGTGCATTAAAGAAAGGCATTACAACTTACCACCTTCTGGTATAATTTTGGCTCTCTGCAGCTCATTTAAACTCTGGAATTCGTATACTGGATTGATTGTTTTATGATAGGATGAAAAATCCAGCCAGACTTATAAGAAAACTGCGTTAATGTCTACAAAATGCATGCGGTAGAAGTGCACGTTTACACAGAAATGTAACCAAATATTAGTTATGGTGTATATTTGAATACTGAATGATTCAAATCATCATCATCATTAAAAGCCCAAAATAACACGGCATTCCTACTGATGATGACCAGATGTAAATGTCCAAGAGAAACTGAATATGTTGTACAAATACAGACTAAAAAAGAAAACCATAGAAATACACAAATAAATAAATAAATGTATCAATTAGTTAAATATATAAATAAATTATATATATATATATATATATATGTTGTATAAAATGTATATACATTTGTAAAAAAGTAATTTAAAAGAGCTAATGACTAAAATATTGCCCTATCATTGCCATAAAGATTATATTAAAAAATTACATTTAATAAAAGTAAAACAAGCTTACTGCACACTGTAATGTTTAGACAAAAAAAGAACATGGTTTAAAGTCCAAAGTTAAGAACCTTAGTTGGTACCCAATTCAACCAAATCTGCTTATAAACGGTGACAGAAGCTTTTAAGTTCAATTTAACATGAACAATTTTCTAACTATACGAGATAAAAATTATCATATTCTCATGTTGTGAAAATAAAGTTATCATAAAGCCAAAAAAAGCATAGAATATAATAGGAAACATGTGGGAACCTTGATTTAAAATGTTCAAATAAATGAAAATCTCACATTTTTATTTAACTTAATTATACAACCCTAACCCTAACCTAACCATTTCAAACTTTTTTCCAGACGCTTTGAAAGATTAAATAAAACATTCAGTAATTAAAAATGATTAAATACACGTTTAGAAAAAAATGTCCAAAAAAAATCCATCTCGTTCATACAACATATGATTCATGGCAAATTTCAGGAAAGAAGTTTTCTATTTTTAAAGGTTTCCTTTGTATAAAATGTATATTTCTGCTGTTCCTGTCTTAAAAAATCGCCGTCTTTCATTTGTCTTATGTTTTCTAACAGTACAAAATAAAAATAAAATAAAAAAATAATCTCTTAGATATAAAGGACCAACATTTTATGTTATTCTGCATCACATATTAAAAATAAAGATAAAACCGTAACTTGCCTGAGCTCACTGGCCCGAAGTGAGCTAAGGTGTGGAGGAGCAGGAGGAACCACATCATCACCACAGCTCATGACTAGCAACTGAGGTGTACAGATAATCTCTGCGACTTTATATTGACTAGGAAGTGCCCGCCAAAAATGCATGTGAGCAGCAGACGGCCCATCTTGTTACATTTAAATATTGTTTGAAAATGGAAGGAATGGTAAAAACATAAAATAGTGAATGGTTGGGGGATTTTTTTCAGTAAAATGTGAAGGTAAATTTAACAAAAGGTACATGTCATATACTGTGTGTGAACTGTAGATGTCAATAAAAACTAAGCCCGCAGCCTTATCAATCCTATGAAGGATTAACAAATACTTTATAATTATGTTATTCATTATTTTAGAAACACTTTCTTGATGGATAATGACCATTTTTAAAATATTAAAAACAGCAAGTTTCTCACATTAGTACAGACTGTTTTTTTAAAATGATCAGGAGCTGAAATTTAGTTTTTTTTTCTACATTTCTGCTGACAGTATTTCTCCTGATGAAGAAAATTGATTAATCTAGATACAGTGCAGGACTAAGTAGTATAGATATTTTTTTATTTACTACATAGCAACTTATATTCAGAATAAGAAGTATTTATTATGCCATTATCGGAAAGAAGAAGAATATTTAATCTTTAACTTTTTTTTTTAAAGAAACATGAACACCTAAAAATTTCACTTCTGTTTTTGTCCAAGCAAGGATTGCACATGTCATTAGTTTAAGGTATGAACATATGAAATGAAGACTAATTATGATACAAAATTAGAATACCTTATAAAACATAAAGTAATTTTTTTTTTCAGATTTCTGACTCAACAGCAGGAAAACATGTTCTGTTCTTACTTGCTAAACATGAAAAAGTCGTTACATTAGACAAGAGTGCAAAAAGTGAATTGAATAATTAATCCTTTTCTATTAATTGTTTTACCACATTCAAAAGGGAATATTACACATATGAAACAAAATAATGCTATATAATAATATGAAACTTTAAAAATGTATTTAGTAAATTCAGAAAAATAAAAAAGATTAGTGATCTAATGTAATTCGGAAAGCATTTTTTTAAAATCCACTAACCTACCAACTTAATAATTTGCATTGTAATTATATTTTAAACAAATCTGTAGTTTTTATCAGTTTTTAACCAATGCTATTTGTAGGTGATTTTTTTTCCATTTAGTTTTTCTGTTCATAAAATTCTGCCGGTCTTTTAATGATAACACCTATCAATATGTATTATTAGAAAACTGATGTTACTCATAACAAATGATCTAATAATATATTAAATCATTTGTAAGCATTAATATCAGTCTGTTTTTTATTTCAGGGGTTTTGTGGTATTCCTGGTACCTAACAGAAGTCTGTGACGAACTGCAAAGAATTTTCAACAGAGCAGTAAAAATGGCAGCCATCAAGGGAGTCAAATGTCAGATTACATCAGAGAAATGTCAAACTATTAATATTCTTAGAGAGTATAGAATGTGTGAGAGGGAAAGAATCATCTGCATCCTGCGTCATGTTATCAGAAACCATCAGGAAACTTGAAAAAAGCTGCAATAGAGATTTTAAAGTGTGTGACCTTGTCGAGATAAAGACGTTTATGTCAGATCAAGAAGAACCCCAGCTCAAATTCAAAATGCTACATTTTGTTTGTTTCTGCATTTATTTGGCTTTGACATGGAAGTGTGATGAATAACTGAAAACATCTCATAGCTCTTTAACATTAAGGTTGAGGGAGGACTCTGGCAGAAACAACAATTAATTCTTTGTGCTTATCATGAGACCACATCTGTTTATTATTACAGCCTTCCAGAAACTTTCCATTTGGAGTTTAAGTTCTTCAAACTTCAAGCAAAAAAAAAACCACAGTAGTATGTTGCGACAACATCATTCAATCACAAAGTGCCTGAATGTTCTAACAGCTCCTTCTGGTCAGAGCTGAAAATTTAGATTATTGGTCCTTAAAGGACATTTTATGGACACAAAAGAAAAACACCCACCTACACCTGTTGCTGTCCCTGGTTAACGTGTAAAAGGCCTTAAAATTGATCTTTTATTGGAGTTACATTACCTCACACCGACCATTTTAGAAGAGTTCACCCTTTTAATTCAAGTATATTTATTCATGAATGGAAAAACATTAACTATGAAGTTGTCCTAACATTTGTTACATTACAGCCACACATTCCAAAGTATTCTATTTGGTTTTGTATGGCAAACCAGCACAAAGCAGCACATTATTGTGAAGTCGAAGGAGAAGCATATAAGGTTTTCAACAGTTTTTACATATAAAATCTGAAAGAGTTGAATGCACATGCATTCAGCCCCTTTTAATCTCCATCCGTTTTCTGTACCTGTCATTCCTATGCAGGGTTGCGGGAGGGCTGGTGCTTATCTCCAGTAGTCATGGGGCGAGAGGCGGGGTACACCCTGGACAGGTCGCCAGTCCATCGCAATCTGTTATCCATAAATAAACCCTGTGCAACCAATTTCATTCAGAAGTCTTCAATGAATAAGTAGATTTCACTTGTGTGTGATTTAATTTCAGTACATGTGTTAGAATAGAATAGAACATCTTTTATTGTCCCACAGAAGGGAAATTCAGGTGTAGCTAGCAGCAGCAAAGTGACAGGCAATCGAAGTATGTAGATTCAAATGACACAATGTAAAACACGGAATTAAAAAATAATAATATACTGTGCAGTAAGGATAAAATTACAACACTAAATACTGTGCAGTTTAAAAAAATGAAAATAGCATACTCAAAGTAATGTGCAACTGAGCAGGATAACTTAAAAATACTTACAGAATGTGCATCTGTTTGTGGAAATTCAAAAAACAGTAATAACGTAAAGAACCTCAGCGTTATTTTTGACTGAGACTTGACATTTAAATCCCATATTAAACAGGTTTCTAGGATTTCTTTCTTTCACCTCTGGAATATTGCTAAAATTACAAACATCCTGTCCAGGAGTGATGCTGAGAAACTAGTCCATGCATTTGTTAACTCAAGGCTGGACTACTGTAATTCTTTACTATCAGCTAGTCCACAAAATGCCATTAAAAGCCTTCAGTTGATCCAAAATGCGGCAGCTAGAGTTCTGATGAATATTAAAAAGAGAGATCACATTTCTCCTGTTTTAGCTTCCCTTCATTGGCTCCCTGTTAAATCCAGAATAGAATTTAAGATCCTTCTTCTTACAAACAAAGCCCTTAATAATCAAGCTCCATCATACATCAGAGATCTGATTGTTCCATATGTTCCCAACAGAGCACTTCGCTCTCAGACTGCAGGTTTACTTGTAGTTCCTAGGATTTCTAAAAGTAGAATGGGAGGCAGATCTTTTAGTTATCAGGCTCCTCTCCTGTGGAACCAGCTCCCAGCTTTAGTCCGTGAGGCAGACACTCTGTTTACTTTTAAGGCCAGGCTTAAAACTTTCCTTTTTGATAAAGCTTATAGTTAGAGTGGCTAAGGTCATCCTGAACTATCTCTGTAGTTATGCTGCTATAGGCTTGGACTGCTGGAGGACAGACTAACCAATTTTCTTCACTCTGCTACTTCCTTTTCTCCTACGACTCTCCAGTTGTATTACAGTACATCAACGGGGCCCAACCTCACGCCAATGACTGACGCAATCTGCTGGGATTCCTTAAATAGGAAAATTTTTAACTGATTGGAATGTTTGTATAAATGTATTGAAATAACTTCTTGTTAAGTGCCTTGAGATGACATCTGTTGTGAATTGGCGCTATATAAATAAACTGAATTGAATTGAATTGAATTGAGTGTGACTGAAGGAGCTCTCCAGCAGTATTAGTAATAGCAGTACACACCATAAATCTGGACTCTATAAAGAAACCATGATTTTTCAGAGGAGGGCCTAAAAAGTCTTATAGTTTGCTAAAAGCAATGTAGGGGACCCAGCAAACAGAATGTGCTAAAACCCCATTCAAACTGTTATGCTTTCATGCAAAACAGAATTTATTGGTGGAAAACAAACACTGCACATCACCCTGAAAACAATCCCCACCATGAAAGGTGGTGGTGGTGGCGGGATGAATGGACCTGATTCACATGTCAACAGTGTGGTGAAGTCTTCTTTCTTTCCTGACGAAAATCAAGCCTCTCCTTTCTAGATGTCACCTAGAGACACACTGATACCATGCTGTTATCACCTCATCACCTCATTGTCACTCTCTTTTGAGTCCTCCTTCACACATTTACAGCTGGTAAACACAATTTTTCCTCATTTTTATTTGGAAAAAATTTTGTATTTTTCTTACGCATTACAATTATGCACTACTTTTTGTTGATCTAGCACTTAAAAAACTCCAATGGAACACATAACGGTTTGTTGTTGCAACATGTGACAATGTAACCAATTTTAAGGAGTATGATGTACTAGGCACACAGAATATTTAACTGGTGATGTTAAAAATATGTTGTGTTAAAATTGAAAGCACAACACAAACAAATTCAGGCTGTTCTTAGCTCATCTTCAACCATTCCTCCAATCCCTAGAGTTCTGGGTTCTCGCCAATACTCTCTTCTCTTCAGATCATCCCCCAGGTTTTTCTATAGGGTTTACTGTAGGTCTGTGGACTGAGATAACCATGGAAGTAGGTTGATTTTGTGGTTGGTGAACTACTTGTGTTGATTTGGCCATATGTTCTAGATCATTCCCCCTCTGTGAGACCCAATGAAGACCCATTTTTAGCTTTTTAGTGCACCAAATATTAATGAAATGATCCTTGTAATGCCACTTGTTCATGATGCCATGTGCTCTACAAGGTTCCCATGACCTTTCGAGGAGAAGCAGGCCCACAGCCTCACAGATCATTCACCATACCCAACAGTGACCAGAAGGTGCTTTTCCACAAAGTCATCCTTTATTTCACACTCAAAAAAATTACATCTCATCTTACCATAACACATCCTTTTGCATTTGTGATGTGAGCCTAAAGAATTGTTTGGCATGTAGCTAGCGCTTAATGGTTCCTATAGAGACCTTGTGACCATAAGATGCCTCTATTTGCTGCAGTTGTTTTAAACCTTTTTTTCCATTTAACTTAGTAAGTTTAACAGAAGGAAAACAGGAAGTTATGCATTGGTGATTAAATTAAGTGAACCCTAGTAACTTGGATCTATTTGAAAACTTAGATTTTACAACAATGCTTGAGTTACATTTAATTAACTGTAAAGGGTGATGAGGAGTAAGGCTATGCTGGTGTTGTGGGAAAATTCCTTCCATTTTAAGGATCATGTCTATATCTTTCTATAATGTTCTATAAATTTAATTGAGGTTTGTTTTTACACATGTTTATTGCGGTGCCAATTGTGGAAGCTGTTGTATATACGCTGAGAAATGTAAAGATCTATTAAAATAGTCACATCTGTCACAACCCTACTATAAGAAATCCGATCCTTTTTATTCTTTGCATTAGTGAATAATAATTATGATAGTCCAATCTAACATTTATTTGCTCATGAAACAAACCTTTCAATTAGAGCCTACTATGACAACAGGACGTGTCAGATTTGACATATGAATATGGCTAACAATTATGAATCTCTGAGTTAAGATCAAGACCACTTTCCTCCAAAATGCTAAAAAAAAATTAAAGCAAAAACTTTTGTTTATTTGGAAAATATTCAAACCCCTAGCTAAAGTGGTTCATATAAAGGGCCAGTTCAGGTTTTTAAAACTGGGGTTGAATTATACAAGATTATACAATATATTATACAATACATTTTTTTAAATCATTATGTTTTTTTTGTCTTATTTAATTTCCAGGTTAATCAGGTTTCTTGTAATTCTGCATCTTGCACTGTAAATCTTAAACACATTTTAAACAGTAACATTTAGAAAGTCTTCCTAAACCAACTTTAAAATTAATTTTATACATTACAAAAACATTTTAACAAAATCAAACATTTACTTAAGAATATTTATTTAAATTCTAACATATTTTTTTAAATATATCATGTTATCTCTTTTCTGTAGCATTTCTAATCGTTGATTTGTTTTTTTTAATTCAGACAAACAGCAGCTCTGCATTTTCTTCAATCGGTTGGTCGTGGTAGATGGCCGCTCGTATTAAACCAGGTTCAGGTTCTGCTTCAGGTTTCTTCCTGTTAAAGGGTAATTGTTCTTCTCCTCTGTCGCTACATGGTTGTTCAGTATGAGGGATTGCTGTGAAGTCAACGACACAACAAAGGCAACTGTCTACTGTTGCTGCCTGTTCGTTAAGGAGGAGTGAGCGCTGCAAGTCAATGACAAGATGCGGTCTGCTGGGTTTTTTAAATAGAAAACTTTAAAACGGATTGGAATGTATGTGTGATTGAATTAAACCGAATACAAAATCTGATTTGACTCCCTGAGTACATGTAACAGTGTCTCTAATTCTATAAAAATAGTTCTCTGTTGCATCATGAAACATCAGACATATTTTGATTGATAAGATAAAGTTTAAAACATGCATATATTGTACAAAATGTGACATTCATGCCAGTCAAAAAATGCCTGCCCCCCCCCCAAAAAAACAAAAAAAACACACACATTAAAAATAGGTGTTATTTTAACAGTGACTGTGAAACGCCTTAATACTCTGCTGCTCGATATTACAGCAAAGCATTGTGGGTGCCTGACTCAGGGTTGTCTTGACCACATGTTTTCCATTTATCAGAGCAGAGATCAGAGTTGATGCATAACTGACTTAACCACCAGTTTGTGACGGGAGCTACTTTAGCAGAAACCAAGCCACAAACCTTCGGGCTTGTATGTTTGATACCAGATCTTCTATCTTGGCAGGAAATGCAGATCTTACACTTGCTTCTTCCTCATATGCATTCTCAGGAAACTTGAAAGCCCTCACTCTTCACTGTATTTATTAGACTCTATTTGAATGAAAAACATAGAAGCTTTAATATATTTACCTTCATGTTAATTTCCATCCTTTTTTTAAATGTAACTTTAAAAGGCGTCAAATGGCACTCTAATCAGCAGAGAATCTCTCAGTTTGATAAAAGCTTATTGGAAAAATCCGAAATAGCGTGACATTTACATGTTTTGAATACTAAGGTCTACTGTTAGAGGAAAAGTTTTTTCTGTAGAAATGTGACCTATACAACGAGAAATAAATTCAAAATGTGTTATTTACTCCTTAGAATTAAAACAAGCAGATAGTTAAATACAGTATTTGTTTTCAACCTCAAAGGCATGAGGGAACAGATAGATTTAGTCTGCAAAAAAGTGAACATGTACACAAATTATTGTCTGACAATCTCATAAAACAAATTAATATAACCACTTCCAATCATTAACAAATTCAGTGAAAATATGCATTAAATAGACTTGTATATAAAACACAATTGCTCTATGGATTTAGAAACTGATATCTGATCTGATCTGAAAAAAATAAGAAAAAACTGCTGGTGAAAAGATATCTAGGATTTTTAGACCAAAAGTTTTGAAAGTTTTAAAAAGGAAAAGAGCAAAAATAGTGAGAATAACTGAGATGTACTTTTTAATAGGGATATTTCTCCTTGACTATTAGCAAAATAGTACAAAATAGGAAAAAAATGCTTTATGTTTTAGTTTTGTTTATTAGAGGTCTAACTGGAGACATTGTCGGGGTTTTAGCTTCTCATATTTCACTAAAATTAAACCTATGAAAAAAAAACAGGCAAAAGAAAAGTAGCCTATGGAAGCTGGATAATTTCTACACAAATAAATATGTGATCCTTGAAATCAAACATCTGCCTCATTAATTAGTTGTTTATTTCAATAACTAACTAAATAAATATATTTTTTTTTGAAAAAGTTTTTTTAAGTATTTATTTGTGGGCTTTTTAAAGATGTTTGTGTAGATTTTGTGATGGTGTGTGAACCATGTTCGAAGACTCTTAAAGCAGGGAGCTTTAAATGTTACTGTGTTTGATCTGTTAGGTTGTCGACGGAAACGTAGAGCTGCCACCTAGGTGAAATAAAAATAGACCTACATCACTTATAACTTGAAAACTTTATTGTTCTAACAATGTTACTTTTTTGTTGGTACATTATACGTTCTTACATAATAATTTTCACGTTTTAACAATATACATGTTTATCACGTTATAACAAAAGACCTTTCATGTTCTTACAGTAAAAATATTATATTGTAAGAACGTGATGATATATTGTACAAACTTAAAAAGAAGATATTGTTGTAACAAATTTTTTTATTGTAAGAACGTAAAACGTGCTGCGTTCAGAAACCCAAGTCAGGCTGATGTGGAGAGCCCTCACTTTTGAGAACTGGCTATGACCTGGTAGCAACATGGCAACAAACACGTTTTAGTTTCCTTCTCAGTGTATGCTTATTTCAATAATGTCCAAGCTGTGCAATAACAGCAAAATCCCTCCATGCTTCAAGCCAAACATAAAATAGAACTTAATCAGTTCCGATTGATGAGACATTTTCTCAGTTGCTAATCTGCCCCTTCATCAACTATATGTTTCAAAATATTATGTTCGAAGAATAAATAACGCTTTATTGTTCAAACAATATACCTTTCATGTTTGTACAATAAAATACATTGTCCGAACAATATACTTTTCATGTTTGTACACTATGTCATCATGTACTTACAGTATAACATTTTTATTGTAAGAACATTAGACGTTTTTTGTAATAATGTGATAAACATGTATATTGTTAAAATCTGAAATTTATATTGTATGAACGAAATAGTATATTGTACAAACAAAAAAGGTATATTGTTAAAACATAAAGTTTTCATGTTATAACATGATATAGCTCTATTTTTATTTCTCCAAAGTGGCAGCTCTAAACTTCCGTAATTCTTTAACTGGGTCTGTTATTTAAAATGTTTAGAAAAAAATTATGTTTTATAACAATTTATATGATATATTTATCATTATTAGATGTCTTTGTCTTTTATTTCATTTCAGTGTTTGGTTCAGTCTTAGCAATGTTACCTTTTTTATATATTTTTTTTTACATTTTAATATGAATTTTTTTCTGTGTTGCTGTTTCCATTACTCTGATTATCTGGTTTAAAACTTGTTTTTAGCTTAATGCCATTATTTAATTAAAGCTGGAAATGTTTCTTCCCACTATAATTGTTATTTAGTCAAAGTATTGTGCTTTCGCTAAATTATAGAATTTTTATGTGATTGCAGAGACAGCAGGGGTTAAATGCATGAGATGCTTTCAAACCGACAGATTGTGGTTTATGTGAGCTGTGAAAGTACTTAAGAAAACTGTGATACCTCCCGTATTGATAGCTTATTTGCTTCTGATAACAAAATGCATGTGTGTTAATGTGGTGCTGGAAGGGAAAGGGGGGAAGTGAACCTCCATTTCAGCAGTGGTGTTCACCTGCGTCTGCAGCAGTCACAGTTTTCAATCTATATGCTTTTAAATATACTTCTGCATCTTCAAACTGGGCTGGTGCCTTTCAAGAGAAAAATCTAATATTGTGGATGGTGAGCAAGAGACTCTAACAGTTCAGCCCCAAATTAATCATACCCCTGGCTAGGAGATCTTTTTATCTTATCAACACTCATATTTTAAAGAGGCATGATATTAATGTTTTGGAGCTGCCCATCAAGAGTTTGGAATTGCTTCTGGTAAAAAAATAAATATCCATCCATCCATCCATCCATTTTCTTCCGCTTATCCGGGGTCGGGTCGCAGGGGCAGCTTAAGCAAAGAAACCCAGACTTCCCTCTCCCCAGCCACTTGAGCCAGCTCCTCGGGAGGAATCCCAAGGCGTTCCCAGGCCAGCCGAGAAACATAGTCCCTCCAGCATGTCCTGGGTCTTCCCCTGGGCCACCTCCCGGTGGGACGTGCCTGAAACACCTCACCAGAGAGGCGTCCAGGAGGCATCCTGACCAGATTCCCGAGCCACCTCAACTGACTCCTCTCGATGTGGAGGAGCAGCGGCTCTACTCTGAGCCCCCTCCTGAGCTTCTCACCCTATCTCTAAGGGAGAGCCCAGACACTCTGTGGAGGAAACTCATTTCAGCCGCTTGTATCGGTGATCTCGTTCTTTCGGTCACCACCCAGAGTTCATGACTATAGATGAGGGTAGGAACGTAGATCGACCGGTAAATCGAGAGCTTCGCCTTTCGGCTCAGCTCTCTCTTCACTACGACAGACCGGTACAGCGCCCGCATAACTACAAGATGCCCCTACCAATCCGTCTATCGATCTCCCGCTCCATTTTTCCCTCATTCGTAAACAAGACCCCCAGATATCTAGACTCCTCCACTTTGGGAAGGATCTCATTCCCGACCCGGAGAAAGCACCCCACCCTTTTCCGGCTCAAGACCATGGCCTCAGGTTTGGAGGTGCTGATTCTCATCCCAGCCGCTTCACACTCGGCTGCGAACCGCTCCAGCGAAAGCTGTAGATCACGTTCCGATGAAGCAAACAGGACCTAGTCATCTGCAAAAAGCAGAGACCCAATCCTGAGGCTACCAAAACGTATCCCCTCAACTAGACTGCGCCTAGAAATCCCGTCCATAAAGGTTATGAACATGATCGGTGACAAAGGGAAACCTTAGCGGAGTCTATCTCTCACCGGAAACAAGCCTGACTTACTACCGGCAATGTGAACCAAATTCTGGCACCGGTCGTACAGGGACCTAACAGCCCTTATCAAGAGGCACGGTACCCCATACTCCCGGAGTATTGCCCACAGGACTCCTCGAGGGACATGGTCGAACGCCTTCTCCAAGTCCACAAAACACAAGTAGACCGGTTGGGCGAACTCCCACGCACCCTCCAGGACCCTGCTGAGGGTGTAGAGCTGGTCCACTGTTCCACGGCCAGGACGAAAACCCCATTGTTCCTCCTGGATCCGAGGTTTGACTATCCGTCAGACCCTCCTCTCCAGAACCCCCGGTCTGCCAATCCATGGGAACTGCCCCCGTTTACCAACACAGGCCCACAACATCCAGAGCCTTGAGGAACCCCGGTTAAATCTCATCCACCCCCGGAGCCTTGCCACCGAGAAGCTTTTTAACGACCTCGGAGACCTCAGCACCAGAGATTGGAGAGCCCGACTCAAAGTCCCCAAACTCTGCTTCCAGATTGGAAGGCGTGCCAGTGGGATTGAGGAGGTCTTCGAAGTATTCCATCCACTGACCCAAAACGTCCCACGTCGAGGTCAGCAGCACACCATCCCCACTGTAAACAGTGTTGGTGGCAGACCGCTTCCCCCCCTGAGACGCTGGATGGTGGACCAGAATCTCTTCGAAGCCGTGCTGAAGTCGTTCTCCATGGCCTCTCCAAACTCCTCCCACGCCCGAGTTTTTGCCTCAGCGACCATCTGAGCTGCACTCCGCCTGACCTGCCCGTACCTATCAGCTGCTTCAGGGGTCCCAAAAAGCCAAAAAGACCCAATCCTTCTTCAGCCTGACAGCATCCCTTACCGTGGGATTCGGGGGTTGCCGCCGCGACAGGCACCGACCACCTTGCTGCCACACCTTCGGTCAGCCGCCTTGACAATGGAGGCGCGGAACATGGTCCACTCGGACTCAATGTCCCCTGCCTCCCCCAGGACGTGTTCGAAGTTCTGCCGGAGGTGTGAGTTGAAGCTCCTTCTGACAGGAGACTCTGCCAGATGTTCCCAGCAGACCCTCACAACACGTTTGGGCCTTCCAGGTTTGTCCGGCGTCCTCCCCCACCATCGGAGCCAACTCATCACCAGGTAGTGGTCAGTGGACAGCTCAGCCCCTCTCTTCACCCAAGTGTCCAGAACATGCGGCCGCAGATCAGATGAGATGACAACCAAGTTGATCATCGAGCAGCGGCCTAGGGTGTCCTGGTGCCAAGTGCACATATGGACACCCTTATGCTTGAACATGGTGTTCGTTATGGACAATCCATGATGAGCACAGAAGTCCAATAACAAGACACCACTCGGGTTCAGATCGGGGGGGGGGCATTCTGCCCAACCACACTTCTCCAGGTCTCACTGTCATTGCCCACGTGAGCGTTGATGTCCCCCAGCAGAACAAGGGAGTCCCCGGGAGCAGCGCTATCCAGGACCCCCTCCAAAGACTCCAAACAGGGTGGGTAATCTGATCTGCCGTTTGGCTCGTAAGCACAAACAACAGTCAGAACCCGTCCCCCCACCCGTAGGCGGAGGGAGGCTACCCTCTCTTTCACCAGGATAAACCCCAACGTACAGGCACCGAGATGGGGGCAGAAGTATGCCCACCCCAGCTCGGCGCCTCCCAGAGGGTGCAACTCCAGAGTGGAAGACAGTCCAACCCCTCTCGAGGAGAATAAATAAAATAAAAATAAAAAACTGTGGAGGGAGCTTATGATGGAGCAGATTAGGGTCCTGGCCAAAAGGCCTTCGAAGCCCAAAGAGTTGGAGTTCATTGCAAGAGATGAAGAGTCAAAATGAATACAGTAACATGCCAAAGGCTTATCAGCAAATGTATGAAGCTCTGCAAAGTGCATTGAAAATTAAGGCTTTTCTGTTGGGAAATTAGGCCCCTTGGACATTGTCTTATCTTCTCAGACATGCATGGCCTTCTCCTCAGTTACATCGCTATTACAGCTGTGTGCTTTGGGTCATTGTTGTGTTGAAAGATGATCTTGCTTCAGTCTGAAGTTCAGAGCACTGTGGACCAGGAAATTATATTTCTATATTTGACTGCTGTCATCTTACCCTCTAGACTAGTCACTCAGTTCCTGCAGAAAAACCTCTCCCTCAGTGCCAAGCTCTGCCATGATCATGCTTGGATGTTGTCACTGTTTTTAGCCAGGTGATGATCAGTGCATGTTGGAACAGGGCACTTGGAATTTAGGGTAATAAACAATCTACTGGAGTTTAATTATCCCAGAGACTTGACAATTAATAGACAATATATAAGCTGCATTTTTGCAAAGTTCAAGCTGGCTACCATATTTGTCCTGCTACTGTACCCTAAATGTTACTTTGATGATCATTAGCACTTGTTTTGTATAATTGGTTGATCATACACCTGACTATAATCCTACAAAAATCCTGACTTTGTGCAAGTGTACCTACACTCTAAAAAGTGCTGGGTTGTTTTCCTAACCCAAATGTTGGGTTGAGGCAGCTGGATCTAGGGTTGGGTCAGTTTGACCCAATGTTGGTTTATAAATGTTAACCCAACGCAATGGGTTGTAGAAGAGACGGTTGGAGACGTCTTTGCCCGCCCTTTCAAGAGCTGAGGACGACGGGCAGGACACGCAACGTTGCACTGCTCCAAGTAAGTTGATTTGATGATTGATGCTGGTTTGAAGGCAAAAGGTAGCATAACCAAATATTGATTTGGTTTATATTTTTGTTTTGTTTGCTTACTTTGCATTTTTTAAACTGATAAAAAATAAATAATCATTATTTAAATTTCTGAAAGCATTCTTTGTTTACACCATTTGTTCCACACCTGCCTAAAACTTTTGCACATCTTTTCCTCTAGTCATACATAAACTCTTTTTTTTCACACTGTCAGAAGTTCAATCAGACCAAACTTCTCTTGTTTTAGGTCAATTACAGTTTCCAAAATTATTTCTGTTTGCTAAATGCCACATCAATGAGAGAAAGAATGTTACAAACAGCATGTCAAACTAGAAAGCAGTGTGTTCCAGGTGTGGCTTTAAAATACATTCACAGCTGTCCTTCCAATTACAGATTTTCTGAATTACTGAAACACTCAACTTCATTCTCTAAACCAAATTCTATGTGGCCTTAACTTATTTTTCGAATCAAACACTGTTTTGGCCAAACTTTAAACACTGTTCAGGTACTTACGGACCTGGGTATGAAAGATTTCCGCTTTTTGCCAACTCGCAGTCAGCTTTCAGCCGAAGATAATTCAGTTGCCAGCTGACTATCAGCCGATTGTATCACAGGGTAACACAACCACTTTCCCATGGGGCAGGCTTAATTTTTTCAAAGTGTGCAGTTGCAGGATGTCACCAAAGGATGTCGCCACAAGAGCCCCACGTGCCTGAGACACTCGGCTTTTTCCAAAGTGGAGACCAAACCATGGTCCACAGATAACAAAGCGGCAGCGAACTGCTTGTCACCATATGCTGCGCCCTCAGAAATACGTGCACAACCATTGTGTGACTTTTGCCATGAGAAGAAACACACATTTTCACATGTTCTTCATGCATGTTTTCTGTGAATAAACACCTGAAACTCTATAAGGTTCATGTTGTTTATTAATTAGTCAGTTTTTTGGCAGGTAAAAGACTACCACCGATTTGGTAGGCTACACTTCTTCACATAGATGACAAAACGTGGGGAATTAGACAGAAAAAAAACAAGAATAAACAATGAAGTGGGCACGGAGTGGCCAAAGTGTTTAACAGTATTTAATAATTTCCATTAATAATCCCATAATACTTCATCCAAAATACTCCAGTTCCATATTGTCTAGTAACCGCAGATATTCCTTAACTAATCTTCTCCAGTTAAACGAAATAATTAGCCTAAACTACGTTTTTTAAATCCTTTTTTAAATCCAGCCTACTATCTTCCTTAAAAATATTTACGTTTACGTGTGACTGTCTGTGTAATATATTTAATTAAATTAATCATCAAAAATATTTTTTTTATAATTTCATTTTTTAAATGGTGCCGGAAATGTTATTTTGATTAGTCCTGACGTTTTAAACAGAGAAGGCTCGGCTGAGCGAAAAAAAGATTTACCTATAAGGCCGGATTATACTTCTGCGTCGTGTCCCTTGCGTAGGGTACGCCGTAACCGCCGTAGGCTCTGCGTAGGTCCGCAGAGGCTTGACGTGCACCTCCTCGGACCTGACGTGCAGCCCGGCAACGCGACGCAGAGACGCGGAAGTACTCCCTTGTGATTGGTCAGTGAGATTAAGGAAGCACGTACCATCTTCCAGGTCTCCGTCTTCTCATTTGCTTGCGTTGCAAAGTGTTCAAAAGAAGAATAATTTGTTCGTCTGCTTCCACAATCTCGTTGAGACACTGCACAAAGACCACCATCGTTGTTCTAAAACAGGAAATACTTGCCGGAACTGAAGCAAACATAAGCAAACCATCAGAAAAACTCCACCCTGTAGAGTTTGCCGACCGATACCAGCCTACTGCCACCTACAGGTCTGGAAATGAAACAGCAACACGACACTTTCAGCCCTACGCAGAAGTATAAACACAGCAGTGGGTACGGCGGTTACGGCGTAACCTACGCGACTGATGCGACGCAGAAGTATAAACCAAGTTTAACTCTTATGTCGTACGCTTATTACATTCTTCTCAAAATTATGAGGAAAGATTCAGCTATAACCAATGTTGGGGAGAATACTTTGTGAATGTATTGAGTTACAGAATACTGAATACCTGCTTTAAAATGTATTTTGTAACGTATTCCGGTACTTTGCTTAATCCTGGTACTGCATTCCAAATACTTGGAATACTCCCCCTTAAAAACAGCATTTAAGTCTATTAAATGTCATAATATGCGTTGGTAGCTACTCCCAGAGGTGGGACAAAGTCATTGTTTTGCAAGTCACAAGTAAGTCTCAAGTCTTTGTCCCGAGTCAAGTCGAGTCAAAGATGAGGCAAGTCCCGAGTCAAGTCAAAAGTCAAAGCCAACAAGTCTCAAGTTGAGTCAAAAGTCTTACCATTTTAGTTTCGAGTCATTTCAAGTCCTCTTGCCACAGAAATAAATTCATACAAATCATGTATGTCTGTAAGATTTGTATTTATTTAAACCTTTATTTATACAATAACATTAATCAAAGACAGTAAAAAACTGAAAATTTAATTTTCACAAAAAATGCTTGTATTTTAACAGCATATTGCACTAGAACAATGCACAGCAGCTTCAGTCCTGTATTGTATTGACCTCATATTGCAAAACAGTTTAATTTTCTAATAGACATGGGTCCTTTTAACCTAAACCTTTTTAACCTGTTGATCCCAGGGCTTTAATTTGAAGCCTGTTTCTCGAAAAATGCTTACCCATTAAAAATTAGTATATTTCAGCAACCAAAAGGAGTATTTGAACCATTTGTGTGTCATTGTAAAGGTAACATTGAGTAGAATTGATAGATATATCATTATGCATGTTATCTGTTACTGGTTAGGAGAAAGTGAAGATAGAACACAGCAAAAATGTGTTTTTTTTTGCTCCGCCTAAAAAAACAAACATGTTTTATATTGAAAAACTCTATGGATATTGCTTGAATGGCAGTGTTTACTCAATAAAATGTAAGTACAACATGTGGACATTATCTCTGCAAAAGTTGATACTGTTTATGTGAAGCAGGACAAAACTAGAGAGGTTTTAGTACAGGCAAGTCAGACGAGGTGTCCAGTTTGGCACAGTTTGGCACAAAGGGCCATTTCTATTTTTGTCATGTAAAAGTTATATTTTTTTATTTTAATGTCACATAGTGTTCAGTAGAACTAAAATAAACACTTTTGGGTGTTTTTGGAAAAAAAATCTGATAATAATGCAATAATGGATATATGTATATTTTTATCCTGTGAACTGTGCGCCCTCTTGTGTAATGCGCATGCCTTGCCGGCAGGTAGTTTTATTTTACGCAAAGACCTACTCTCGCAGCGGATTGGTCAATTTTGATGAGCGATACCTTGTTGGATTCGTAGAAGCCTATAGAATAACGCCAAAACTTTCCAAACAAGATTGACAACACAGTCAGCCAACCAGAGAGCCGAGAACAGAGTACCAGGAAGTGCCAGCATTCTCAGCGAAGAGATGACAAAAACACTTTATAGGAGCCACAAATAGTAAGAGAGACGCCCGGAAAGTTCTGAATGGTGCATAAGAGATGGAAGCATCAGAAAATACCGTTTATAAATAAATACCGAAGAAATCATCTTTACACGGCAAAACAGCAAAGGTAAGGCAAATTTTACTACTGCGATTCTGAAAAGCGATTTCCTGTTGTGTTATACTTTGGCTTATATCTGCGCGGTGCTTATGTGTAGCGTCTTGGCAGATGTATCCTTGGAATCGGCTGGTTCTCTGCTTTCATTTGAGGGGGTGCTTGTGAATTTAGGACAAAGGGTTGCTGAGGTAGAGCCAGAAATGTGGAGGCTGGGTTGACAAAACTATGATGTTAGGTTGACAAAACTATGATGTTACGAGTTTGTTCGCAAATAGTTATTTACGTGGCATCTGAGTTGTGCTTGTGGTTGGTCAAAATAGTTTAGATAGCCTTGTAGCGCGTGGTCTTCTGTTTAATTTGATGTGCATTATGACTATTTTTTCTGTCAGGTTGTGTTGTCTCAAGCCTGTTGAAAAAAAGTAATTCCCTAGGTCGCCAATTGGGGGACCCTCGGGTTTAACATGTCATCAATAAAATCCTCACACCTCAAAATGATCACTTCTGAAAAACTGGACCAATCTGATAATGTAATTGGAATGCCTCCATGGTGTGTAAAAAAATTTTTTTCCCAGTTTTCATGCGAAGTAGCAAGGTTCTCAAGTCAAAAGGTGCAAGTCCACGTAAAGTCACGAGTCATTGATGTTAAAGTCCAAGTCGAGTTGCAAGTCTGATATCATCAAGTTCATGACTCGAGTCCTAGTCACATGACATGACCGAACATTTCAGTAATAAAGTGACAAAGTGCTTGAACATAGCACAGCATTACTGTCTGTAATATATATATGCATTTTGCTTACCCTTTGTATTTCACAATTTGACAAGAAAAAAAGGCTATTGCGACTTTCTGTTTGTATAAACATAACGTTCATTTCACTCCAAATGGAGAGCTTTTATCCTTATCGCAGGAAACATCATCAAGCTAACGTCATTTCAGATAAAACGAACAGCGACACTATAACTGTGAGAAATTACCTAACTTACACGATACAGGTACTGTCAAATAATCCATACAGTCTATAAAAACTATTTAGGATACTTTAAGTTGTTTCTTCAGATTAGACGTTGAGTCTTTGGATGCAGCTAATAGGTTGTTCTCTGGCAAACAAAGATTGCACTGCACTGTTAAGAGTGCTCCCCCCTCTCCTTTTTTAGCGTGAAAAATGTCTCGAATTTCCAGGAAATTAATGCATTTTTTCCTTCACTGCTCGTAGGTTGATTCGGCTGCGGTTGTGGCTCCAACCACTCCAGCTCCTGGTCTGAATCAGTGACTGTATAGATCTGAATCTGAATCCATACCTGGCCTCTCACGTTAACGCTGATGCTTGATAGTGCGAGAATGGGGCACGGGTTTGACGTCAGAGAGAAGCAACAGTGTTATTGTTTGCAGAGTTGCGGTGGTGTGAAAGATAATAAACGGAGTGTGTTCCTCAACTCCAAAGAGTATTATATTCGAGAGTCCTGACCACGAAAGTGTAAAACACACAAGTATTCCAATGGTATTGCAAAAGTGACTGTATTCTAAATACCATGTTTAAAAATAGTAACTGTAACGGACTCGTAATTAGTATTCTAAATACGTAACGGCCGTACATGTATTCTGTTACTCCCCAACACTGGATATAACTTTGTCACAGGATGATGCTGGATTTTGCCCCTTGAGCCCCCTGCAGCACAAAAATTTTATAAAAAACGACATGCTACTCTATGAGCTAACATTCACAAACTGTGACAATAGGTCATTTGAAGATGACTGGGGGTCATATTCATCAAATCCTTCTCATCAGCTAGTGTGTCCAAGACAAGAACACATGATGGAGAAAACAATAGTAGCCCTATAATGTTTATGCTATCATTTTTCTTGGATCGTTTAATTTGTTCCTGTAAATGTGTTCTTTAGCAGTTAAATTAACAGTTGACTGATGTTAAAAATACAAAAATTAACTCTCCAACAATATATCTAATAAATCAGTCACTTATTAGCCTCACTACTACTAGCCTATACAATTATCAGTTCAGAAATACACCCAAAAATAGCATCCGCGGTAGTAGTGAGCAGTAATAAATCTGCTAGGCCTAATTACCTACGCCAGTTAACAAGACCTAACATTACACAAAATAAACCTCGCCAAAGTTATACATCAAATAAATAGCATAGCTAGCATATTTGAGTAACGTTAATACTCACCTTCAAACGTAAGGTCCTTATTTCGCTCATGATATTTAGGTTTTCCGACGTGTCCGCATTGTTTACATCAGCTGATGTTCTGAGACGAACAGCTATAAAAAATTTTTTATTTCTTTAAAATTGTAGCAACAACAACATTTCAGTCTTTCCAGCTCACATTCGTTATAACAATAATGTATCCCATGAGAAATATAGTTATAGTGACATATTATCCGTTAAACATTTCTGAATAGATGTTCATTACTGATATACATTTGTTGTTTGTAATTAAATTAAGAGACTTAAAATAATCCACTTATAATAAACCACAAAAATAACATAAAAGATGGTGAAGAATTTGGAAATTTACATTTATGGATATGAAATTCCCTAACAAAATATAAAGGTTTACTATAGCACATAATTTATTTTCTTTGAAGTCAAAACCATTGATAATGTTCTTCCCCTCAATGATGATTTTGTGTTTTGTTTTGTCTTTAATCTATGATTATTAAAAATATTGCAAGAATTACGAGTGCCAACAAAAAAAATCTCATAAAGACAAAGCTAAAAAATTTCAAAGATCCGGGGGTTCCCTCAAAGGACATCATTATTTTCAAAAACTAAAGCAGATACACGGAGTCAGCCCACCTCCTGTGTAATCAAATCTACAGACTAAAGAGGCTTGCACTTCTGCGCCTCCTGGTGGATAGATTCACGATTGCAGAAACTGAATGACCGCTTGGAGCAGGGGTGTTTCCACAAAGGACGTGTACCCCAAAGGGCCGGTAAAATCCCATTCAGTGTAATAGCCAATGTCCCAATAGTCACCTCAATGTCCCCGAGGCCGTCCCTTTGGGATACACTGAATGGGGACTTTTGGGAACACTTAGGACATTTCGGGGACATGGTGTGACAGTGTTTTTTTCCTGTTGGGGGCAGTGGTTTCATGTTAAACCCTTTGGGAAACACCTGGGACGTTTGGGAAACCGTCTTCCTGCCGCCACGTCCCTTGGTTTTTGGGCTGTTTCGCCCAACCCTTCGGGGTCTCCTGGGTTGTTTCGCGAGCGTTTTAGGCACTCGTCGACCTGGTGAAACGGGGTCGTCCCAGGACGTTTGGGGACACGCCCTACCGGTCCCAGGGCCAGGCTTACAGGGGGCCCAGGTAGCTGACGCTGGCCGTTTGGGCATACGTTCCCTGGGACATATGGGACGACCGCTTTTTTTTCATGGGATCTGGGCCTGTGGTACCTGCTATCGGTTTCCTGGTTCTCTGGGCGCATCCGGGCGTACCCCCCGGGGGTTCGTGACCGCGCCGAGGGCCAGGGACCGGGTTTCGGACGCCCGTCGAGCGGGGGATCCGTAACTGTGCGGGGAGGAGCCTCCCGACGTTCTGCTCGACCTGCCGAAATCTTATGTCTCTGTGACACACTTTGGAAAAAAGTTGCTGCTTTGACCCCGATTTCTATCTGAAGCTTCTCACACGGACCCCGTCGGTCGCGCGGCCCCCGTCTCGAAAGCAGACCGTATTTTTTCAACGGCCACGTATGGTCAGGAGGTCGACGTGTTCCGGCTCAGAGCCTCCCCGGCCGCGCGCCCTGCGAAGACCACGGTCGCAGGACCCACGGACGGTTGTAAAATCCCAACGTCATCGAAGCGGTGCCTAAATAAGTCGGTGTGTTCCCAAATGTACCCCGGACATTCGGGATAACACCCTGAGCAAAATAAGTCAGTGTGTACCCAAATGTCCCCCGGACATTCGGGATAACAACCTGACCTTTGACCTTAAAAGTAGTCGGATCGACGTGCGATCGGGGCGTCTCGCCTGTCTGGAGGCCGGGAACCGGCAGTGAAAATCGCAGGTTCCTACGTTGAGCGGAAGCCGAGATACGAGCCTTAACGAGCTTGACCTTTGTCCCAGTCACAGCAGTTGGAGTGGGGGATGGGCTGCATGTTTGAGGTTCCAACTGAACAGGACAATTGGGGAACACATGGGACATAAGGGGTACATCGTGCCTTACGTGCTGAATGTCCTGACGGTTTCCCATTTGTCCCAAGGACATTTGGAATACGTTTTTTTCCAGTGGGCGTTTTTCCCAAATGTCCCATTTTACCCTGACTTTGGGACAAACGGAATACTCGGCCATTTTGAGGAATGTACCCCAAATGTCCTTTGTGAAATCTGGTTTTGGGAAATTCGGAATACATTGCTATTATAGAAATTGTATTCCAAATGTCCTGACCCTTTGGGGTCAACGAGTGCTTTTTTCGATAAGCGAACGGTTAACGATGCCAAATTCTTATGAACTCCGGATATGCGGCACAGGGGAAAGCGCTGAACGTTATTCCGTCGCCCCCGGTCGTCTACGCGGCCCCCGTGAGCAGTTTGGATTCCGAGACGTTTAGAGACGCATGCTTCCAAACGGACGGAGAAGAGGTCGCTCCGAAGGTGTCTGTCCGGTTTTCGACATCGCAGGATTCAAAATGTTGGAAATACGACGTTTTGAACCTGGGACATTTGGGTATATACTCCCATTCGTTTTTGGAGGGTGTTGTATTCTACTTTTTTGGGGCTATTTTTAATTATGCAGTACATATGTTTTAACTATATCTTTAGTAAGCGTTTAGAGGTAAATAGGCCTGTTTATATTATTCAGGGTAGTAAAACATGACTGTTTACCAGTATTTTATGGGGGTAAGGTTTTAAGTAATAAAACTCTTGGGCAAAGATATGAACTAAAAGCAGGGAGGATCGGTTATAACTCTAGTTCATGGTACGGCTATAAAACCAGGTCAGGAGACCTGGAGAAAATATATGACCTGTTAAGATGTAGGAGGAGGAGAGAGGAGTCATGTGATATTTTCTATGTTCTTCTTTAATAAAAATGGTACACCCTTGTAGAGAAGCGAGTCAGATCTTTTCTGGCTCCCATCTGCAGGTGCGTCCAGTGTGAAACAGATATCTGTGGTGTGTGTGTTATTTTACTCTCTGTCTCTCAGTTCTGGGTCTTATTTTGAAACACTTCCCGCCGGGGTTTTGGAGTTCGGCGCCCCCACCTCTCTGAGTAAGAAGTGAGTTGCCGACAATATAGGTTACGAAGCCGACAAAATGGTGGAGGATGCGGGCAATAATTTGGTTTTGAGTTTTCTCAGGGCTGAGAGAGATTGAGTGTGAGTAATGAGTGTGGCATAACTGATTGATACATGTGTTTGTGGCATTTTAGTAATTTTGTGTTTTTTCTTTGAGTTCAACAGAGAATCGGAGAGCGACTGGATTGATCCTTGCTAATCAACACCCGGGTGGTTTTGTATCAATCTGGAAAAGCGCTAACACCAAATTAATAGGTATTGATCGATTTAAACGTTCTCCATTTAATGTTGACGTGTTGTTCTTTCGGTTGACGGCCGACCGAAGTGCGGACCAGGGCTTGAGAGGTGGCCGCTCGCCTCCGGTAGGACGCTGTCGGAGTTCTTCAAGGCTGGCAAACGAAAAATAGACAGCAGCAGGGCCTGTGTGCTCTCTGTTGTCGAGACGGATTCCCTTGAAGAGGCCGGCGTATCTTCCAAACGCACGATTGAGCCACGTGAATTGGATTGTGTTTAATGGTCCGGCTTTAGGTGGCTCCGGTTGAGGTCAGTGGTTGGTGATATTGTAAAATTGCTGTACTTTTTTTTCTAGTGTGAGTGTGTGTGATCCGAGGGGTGGAGGTTACGGAAGGGAGCTACCATGTAGCTCTTTGCACACCGGCCTCAAATAAACTTCTCATTTAGGGGAACTAACCGACTGAATCTAAAACCATAATTCCTCTGCGAATCTTAAACGCCTAGACAATGCCCGTGCTTTTTGTATAGACAATAAGCGTAGAAGCTTGACATTGTAGAGGAATAAGGGAATATCATTTTCAGTCGGCTAAAGTACCACCATAGCTTGCTTATGGCTAACACACAGTGTGGATGAGTCTCGCCTGGAATAAAGGCGTTCAACCTTGTGCAACTACGCAAACACGTCTAAAGCATTGTCTAACACATATATAGGACTGTTATTATGGATAACTGGTAGTAAACTCTTTAGAATATATATAAAATAACTTTTTTATTGTAACGGAGCGGTCACGTTTGGCTTCCGGTTGAGCTAGGTTGCTCATGGTTACAGCTAATCTCTGGTAGCTTAGCTTCCGAACTGTATTTATTTGGCTCGTTTAAACAGTCATTCGAGTATTGGTGGCAAAGTTTGGTTTTGTTGGAGGCATTGTGTTCTTGTCTTTGGTTGGTTTACTTATGAGTACGGTTTGTTAAGTTTTGCATCGTAGTGAAGAATTAGCCATCTGTGTGCCGGCTTATTCATTCCGCGGTGTGACCCGGAAGTTCTATTGGGCTTGACTTGGTTCGTCAGTCCGGTGGAGTTTTTTGAGCAAACTGTTGACGATTTTGTGTTGCAAAGCGAGTTTTAAATGTATTTCTTTCGGTATATGTTTTAATGATAAATAGAAATTTGCTTTATATTGGGAGAATTCTATTTCTTCGTGTGATTCGCCGAAGTGTGCGTCCCGGGTTTTGGCGCCGGCCGGACTCCATTAGGAATTCTTTGATTTTTAGACGAAACGGCAATAATCTCCGTATATAAATAAATTAATGATAAGATAAACAGTGCTTTATAAACCTTTTTAGCTTTCCTTCATTTCGGCTTTGCCTAAAACATTATTAAGGTTAATGTTGCATGACTAAATAATACATAAACCCCTTCACTATAAAAAGAAATAAATGAAAATTAAATAAATAAAAACTGTGCCTGCCTTTACTGTTAACTGCATTAATATTGGGATAAATTTGGGCCTACGAATTGATAGTTTATCAATTAAAATAAATAATTTACAGAGTTAATACAAATAACCTACTTTGTTAAATTTTAATCCATTTTGGATTTTGTTACGAATTTTCAATGGCAGCCGAATATAAATTACTCCCTGCTCCACAGGGACAGGAGTGGCGCACTTTAGATGCCCAATTGTTAGATACATTTCTAAACTATATTCTGTTTTAGTTGATAAGCCCGGTAAAAAAGATAAAAACCAGTTCCAGGGCATTATGACGGCCATGTGGGCTCGTCATGGTGCCCGAGGGGATGATAAGCGGAGTCTCTCACAGATGTGTTTTGAGGAAGGAAAGCGTTTTGCAGATAAGGCTAAAACAGCAAAGAGCATCACTGGTGCTAAAATGAGACACTTAAAAGCTGAGAAAATGTGGAAAACATGGGGTTTAACAGGACAGGGTATTGATCATTTGTGTGTTACTGCAGAAAGTAGTTTTTTGGCAGACCATACTCCTCCCCCGTACCAGCCCATGTACCCCATGTTGACGACCTCTGGTCAAACACATATTTCATGGGGGTTGGAGACAGACAATGGCCAGATTGTACTTCAAAACACGCAGGGTGACGCACAGAGTTCACCATCTCCTTGTGCGCCATCCCCGGTGGGCACCTCTCTTACTCCCCCCCTTCCTTCAAGCAGTGCAGTGTTGCACTGGAGTGGCCTCCCACAGAGGTCTGTAGCCCATAAACCATTGACTAATAAACCACAGGGTGATCTAAAGGTAAAAGATGAGGGACAAGATTATAAATTGCGTTTTGAAGTCACCGGTAAAGGGATTGTTGAACACACTGGGGAGGAAAAGCGACAGCTACTAAAATTAGTTAGCAACAAAGTAGAACAGGACACTGATAAATTGTTCTTGGCGTATAATGCTAAATTGATGGACGAGATGGAGCAGCACGAACACAGGTTAACTAAAGTTCAGCGACAGATGGATGAGGTGCTGCAGGATCAGGAAAGATTAGCATCTGTGGTAAGGGGGCAAGCTGCAGACCTTCCAGGGAGTGCCAGCCCCAGTCAACGTGATGAATGTGCAGCAGTTGTACAGGTTGACAATGTGCAGACGTTGGTGGACGAGGAGAGTGAGGGGCCATTTAAGAATACCAGATCTAAGTTACCACTGAGGGCATGTGGGGGCCCTGATTTAATGCTTCCTTTAGTGGGAGCATCGGATGGTTCAGTAATTTACAAACCATGGAAGATGGCTGACATATCTGCCATCATTCTGCAACTCACTGCTTTGACTGGTGGAGGAAACTGCTGGATAAATAAATTAAATCAGCTGACTTCAGGGCAAACCCTAGCGGTGGGAGATTGGAAAGCCATTATGGGTAGGATGTTGACATTGACAGATTATAATGAGATGATGCTCCAGTGCCAGTTAGCACGTGTACTTGATGAAGCCCCATTCACGCATCATGCACATGATCTTGCCGAGTGGGTCAGAAGAAAATATCCTACTCCGCCCGCGTCTAAAATTTTGAAATTTCCCTGGTCAACTGATGTTACTCCCGCAGAACATATGGCAAAATGTAAAGATAAATGGGTTGCCGTTACTGGGGAACACCCCCGAGATCCGGGGAATAATCGGATTTGGTTTAGAGAAGCAGTTTTAGCAGGCATGCCAGAGTCTGTTGCTACATTAATGAAACGGAATCCTGATTCACACATTTATGATCAGCCTACATGGGAAAGACACGTAACATATTATTTACAAGACGTGCAAGATTCTGCGTTAAAGGACGCTGAGGAGAATAAGAAAATGGAGACTGCTTTGTTAAAGCTACAGTTAAAAGAGGCTCAGAATAAATTGACTGACTTGTATCAGTCTAAAAAAGTGAATCAGATGGTGGCTGAAGCAGCACCTACTGTTGGATCAGCGACAGTGCTGCCTTCTTTTCCTGTGATGTATCCTGGAGCTGCGCCGAATCCGCTATTTACTGCTCCTTCTCGGACATGGCAGCCCCGTGGCAGGTCACGTGGCAGGGCCAGGTTTGGGGATTTTAGAGGCATGGGGAGAGGGCAGCCAGGTGCTAACGGTTGTCGCAGGTGTGGCTCCAATGAACACTGGGTGAGGGAGTGCCCACACCCACAAGGGGGCGCTATACCTCCCGGTCAGCCACCTCTACATATGGCCCCGAATCAGCATATGGCTCCTCCCTCCTACCCAGGAGGACAGAGTGGGCCTCAGTGTTGACAATGCCCACAGAGTACCTTAGTGAGCAGGACTAAGGGGGATCCGATGCTCACAATAGACGTACATGGACATTCATTGCCATTCCTTGTGGACACTGGTGCTACTTTCAGCACGTTGGACAGAGTTTTACCAGACGTCAATTTTTCTGGGAACACAGTGTCTGTAACGGGAATCTCTGGGGCTCCAATGATTCTCCCTGTCACTCAACCATTGCCTGTTTCAGTGGGAGATCAAAGACTATCACATCCTTTTGTCATTGCTCAAACCACGCCTGTCAACTTGTTAGGCAGAGATCTGCTTATCAAACTTGGTGCTACTATCCTATGTACCCCTGATGGACTTATGGTGACTTTTCCGAATGGTCATACGCATTGCTGTAACACCATGAGTGGTCAATTTTTGCTGAAGGATGACACTTCACAAGTGGCTGATATTTTCTGGGCCAGATTGACTACGATGTCTGCACATGAATCTTCTGCGGCTGAATTTCTGAGATGCTGGAAGCCTTGGCTGCTTGAACTCCAGCTTTTTGTTCCACCGCCTGATCCTTTCCATGTGACCTTCCTCTATGAGAGGGGCGATCCTACTTTATATCAGGAACAATTTGAAACAGAACTTGAAGGCCAAAGTTGGTCTGTGGCTTCGGGTCCATGCTTTGTGGGGAAGGAGGGTGTTGCACTGTATGCTGATCTGACTTCAGAGCAGCATAAATGGTATATGATGGAAGCTGAAGCGCTTCCACACATATCGCTTTTGTTGCATCCGAAACATCAAGCTAAAGATTTGGGGGGGAATGGTTAAAAGGGGAGTTGAATTAAAGGATTGGGTTCCTACCCAGATACCTTCAGTCTCTTTTTCTCCTTCTACTCAGATGTACAAAATAGACACGCAGCTCTCAGATACTACCATTCTGGAACATTTGCAGCTTTCTAGAAATCATGGCAGAGAAAAAACAGATCATCCTGATGCAGTGGAGGCCTTAAAGGTCGTGCCTGACTCTTTGTGGTCAGATGGTCCCACTGATGTCGGTCTAGTGCAAACCACACCCATCACATTTGAGATGAAACATTCTGATCCAATCTGGCGTCCGCAGTATCCACATAAACCTCAGGGTGAGGAAGGTATTGCAGACACTATTGCAGGCTTACTTGAAGTTGGAGTTTTAGAACCATCAAACTCTTCATATAACACCCCTATTCTTCCTGTGGAAAAACAAGGTACTGGTAAATACAGAATGGCACATGATTTGCGTGCTATCAATGAGGCCCTTAGAACCCCTCCCATTTCTACACCGAATCCGTATACAGCTCTGGCATCCCTGACTCCTGATTTAAAATGGTTTACCTGCATAGATTTGGCTAATGCATTTTTCTGTTTACCGCTCCATCCTTCTGTCAGGGATATTTTTTCATTTACATTCAGGGGCAGGAAGCTACGTTATAGTAGGCTTCCGCAGGGCTTTGCTTTATCTCCAGGTATTTTTAATCAGGTGTTGAAGCAGTCATTAAGCACTGTACAGCTCCCTCCAGGCTGTGTACTGACCCAATATGTGGACGATTTACTTTTAGCATCCCCTACTGTTGAAACGTGCATAGAAGCTACTCTAGTTGTGTTGCAACATTTGGGAAAAGAGGGATTCAAAGTCTCCCGCGATAAGCTTCAGTTGGTCAGGCAGGAAGTCCAGTTCCTGGGGCGAAGGGTGACCGCTCAAGGCGCTGGACTGACTGACACCCACAAGAATGCTATTTTGGCTCATTCTAAGCCTCTCACTGTTAAATCAATGCTGTCATTTCTGGGACTGACAAATTTTTCCAGACATTATGTGCCTAATTACACAAACCTTACCACACCACTCAGGGCTCTTGTAAATGCTCATGGTATGAAAAATCTGCATGCTAAATTAGAATGGGACATACCAGCTGAGGAGGCATTTATTAAGTTAAAACAGGCTCTAGCACAAGCAGCTGATTTAGCCACTCCTGACTATACATGTCCATTTTTTCTTAACAAATCAGAAACAGATGGGGTGGTTAATGGGATTTTGTTTCAGAAAAAAGGTGGTCAGAGACACATTCTTATGTATCTTAGCATAAAGCTGCAAGCTATTGAAATGAGACAGCCGCCTTGCACGAGACATGCAGCAGGGATTGCACATCTAGTGGAAAAAACATCACACATTGTCAGGGGTTATCCACTTAATATTTTGACATCTCATGGAGTCATGGCATTGGTTAATTCTGAGACGTTTACTCTTTCTACTTTGCGTCAGCAGCGGATTAGCAGAGTTTTGGAGGCACCAAACATTATTTTTACGCATGAAGGAATAAACATGGCTGACCAAATCACCACCTCTGGGGAGCAGCATGACTGTGTCAGGCTGAATTCTGTTGCTCAAAAAATACGTCCTGATTTACGGTCTGATCCCTTACCTACGGGTTTTGTGCTCTATACAGATGGTTGTTGTTTTAGAGATGGACAGGGGCAGTTGAGATCAGGTTTTGCAGTTGTTGAGCAAAATGGGGATTCACTACAGACTGTCGTTTCAGGGAAGCTGGACGGCAAGCAGAGCGCACAGCGTGCAGAGATAAGGGCTCTTATTGAAGCATGCAAATGGCGCAGAGATAAAGACGTCACGATTTACACTGATTCGAACTACGGGTTTTCTGTTATACATTATGAATTACCACAGTGGAAAAGAGCAGGTTTTGTTACTGCTACTGGTAAGCCTATACAGCATCATGCAGATATTATGGAGCTTTTGGATGTTGTACAGTTACCAGCTAACCTCGCTGTTCTTAAGTGTAAGGGTCACAGCAAGGCTGACACTGTTGACGCGTGGGGAAATAGGGCAGCAGATTTGGCGGCGAAAGGAGCAGCAGGTTACCTGTCACATGTCCACACGCAGCTGATTGTCACGTCAGCACAGGAAATGTCAGACAGTTTTGCTGAGGAAGTAAAGTTGGCACAGCAGGCTGCTGCGTCGCAGGAGATGACTGTGTGGAAGGATAGAGGTGCGATTTTTTCTGATGGCTTTTGGCGTGGGCCTGATGGCCGTTTGGTTTTACCTGCCGCGTTAAAACCCACCCTTTTTCAGGAGGCTCATGGTGCGGCACATGTGTCATACACTCAGATGAAACGTAATCTTTGTTTTTGGTGGCATCCCTTCCTGCCACATTTAATTAAGTGTTTTTTGAGTGAATGTGTGGTGTGTGGTCAATTTAACCCTAAGCCTACTATCAAGCCAGAAATGGGCGCCTTCCAGGACTTGTGCAGGCCTGGCGAGGAGGTCGTTATCGATTATACAGATATGGTGACCCCTGTTAGAGGTTTCCGTTACCTGTTAGTGATGATTGATCCACTGACCTCGTGGGTTTCAGCTTTTCCTGCTAGACGGGAGGATGCTCAGACAGTGGTGAAATCTTTGATTAACCACTGGATTCCGTGCCATGGCTTTCCGACTAGGGTCAGGTCTGACAATGGCACACATTTTAAAAATAAACATCTCCGACAGGTTGAGGAAAAGATTGGAATAACCCACAAGTTCGGCACTGTTTACCATCCGCAATCCCAGGGCGTCATCGAGCGGTCTAATTCAACTTTAAAGTTAAAGCTGGCGAAGATTTCAGCTCAGACGGGACTTAATTGGTTAAATGCGCTCCCAATTGCTTTGATGGCCATGAGATCATCTGTCTGTAGAACAAAAGGTCTCACTCCTTATGAGATGTTAACTGGCAGAATTTTTCCTGGTCCGTGGGCTGGCAGAGAACCACAGGTTTCACCGCACCCTGACCCGGACCCTCGCAGTGATCATCAGCAGCTGAAGGGCCTGGTCTCCTCCTTCCTTCCGGCTCCCCGTGACGTGCAGGGACCTGCGGTGTCTCCTTCCGAGGCTGGGCGCGTTTGGCTGAGGGTGTATAAAAGAAAGTGGCAGGAGCCCAGGTGGTCTGGCCCGTTCCAGGTTGCTGCTCGTACAACCAATGCTGTCCAGCTGCGGGGAAAGGGTTCTACTTGGTTTCACTGGTCCCAGTGTGCTCCTGCCCCCGACCCCCCTCCTGTCCCTCACGCTGCAGCAGCTCTCTGCTGACCTGGGGGAATCTCTTTGCAGTGGGTGGTGTCGGTTCTGACTAGGCGGTGTCGACTGCCAAAGCCAGGAGGCGGGGCCTGGCCCACCCAGAAGATTGGTTGGGGTTGCTGTAATCATCCAGTGTAATCTATATGTGCAAAAATTGGGCGAGATAAGCAATTTGGACTTGCTTTTCTCGAAGAGGGATTATACCAAAGAGAAAAGATCGCAAGAAATCTAACACATTTCACAGCAGGTTTAAACCACCTCACAATCGGTGGGGGAAGCTATTGGAGGCGGGGCCTGTCTGTGCATTTGTGTTTATTGGGGGAAATGTTCAGTTAATGAAGTAACTGTCATTTCAGTGAGGGCGATCTGCATAAAAGACAGTAACATTGGAAAAAATAAAGAGTCCACTGTACTGAATCATTTCATCACTCTGGTAGCCGCCTGCTGCCAGAGAAATAAACAAGAGCGAAGACTAGAGAACAAAATAATAAAGACTGAACACTTATTAATCATGTTTCTAGTATTTTACAGGTTGTTTAACCAATTTTTATTTACAGGTGCAGATTGTTAGACACTGCCTAAGAGGGTGTCAAAGAATTTTTAAGTAGTTAATTTGTAGGATTTTTTCTTAATATTCAGTTTTTACGGTTTTATAAAACTTTTTATTAATAAGCTAAAACATTTTAAGGGGTGTTTAAAGTATAATCAGGTTGACTGACTACTAATTTTTGTTTTACTTAATCTTTTTTTTCATTATGATGTGGTTT
Organism: Valencia hispanica; assembly: GCA_963556495.2. Taxonomy (NCBI): domain Eukaryota; kingdom Metazoa; phylum Chordata; class Actinopteri; order Cyprinodontiformes; family Valenciidae; genus Valencia; species Valencia hispanica. Next base: position 10,730,192 of record OY747709.1, on the reverse strand, counting down.
TTGTAGGATGTTTTTGGGGTTGGTGACAATTGCTAGAGTTTGCTTTGTACTAAAAGAATATTGAGAATTAGGTTAAAACATAAAAAACAATAATAATAAATTAAAATATATATATATATATATATTGCTTAAAGGTAAAGATAAAGAAAAAAACAGACACCCTTCTTTTTTGGATAAAATAAACATAGGATCACACCACAGACAGAAATATGCATCTTTGGGGCAATAAGAAGGTGCTGTGCGCCACAGGTTTTTGCATGGTGTTATTGGTCAATATTATCTTTTACTGTTGTGGTGAATGGCCCTATAATAGTTCTACAAATCAAACGCAGGTTGGAGTTCACTCAATTAGACAGAGAAGAAACTTAATGGCTAAACCATCTCCCTCTTCACGGTGCGGCACTTCCGAGGCACATCATGGATTTTCTCAATTTTGTATACCAAAAGGACGATCTGCAGTGATTACTATTCCTTTAAATACATTGGTTTATAAGGGACAACAAGCAAGTAAATATAAAACCTACCCCTTGTGGTACATAACAAATGATCAAAAAGATACTAGTTGGTCCACTTTAATTGCTGATCCTTTAGGATATGACTGGAGAAGGTATACCACTACCGCTTTTGCAAAACACATGCGTCCCTTGGTTAAATTGGATAAGACTGCAGATAAATTACTTCTTACGGTTAATTTAACTAAGAGTGATCTCCTCCCCTTAAAATATCTCCAGAAGGGGGAAGGTTGTACTCTCTTTATAATTTGGGTTTATAAAGGGGGAAAAGATGTTCAATTTCCTATTATAATATGTCAAGACTCTCTTAATGTTTCCACCTCACTAAGTCAAAATCAGGCCTCAGCAGCAAGAGGTAGTATAATTAAAGAAGAACCATCTGTGGACGATTACTTTGAAATGATGACAGGTGTGGGAGGCTCCACTAATAATTGGTTGCTTATGGTAGAAGATGCAGGATAAGAAGCGAGACAGGACTGTGTTGTGTGCATGGGAGCCCGACCTGTTCTCAAGGTGGTCCCTGCACCTTTTGAGCTCAACACAACTTGTCTGGTTTCCCTGCTATCTAGTGAAAATCCAGTAAAAGATTGTAGTAACTGGGAAAAATTATTCCCTATAGCTGATAACAGAGCTACCCCACCCTTCTTTGATAGTAATGTAGCTCCAAATAATTTTACTTGTTTCAAAAATGGTAAGCCTGGAAATAAACTAGTGGGTTCAGTCAACATTACATATTGTAATTCAATCCAAACTTTCCTTAAATCTTTTCAGGCTCGTGCTGATATCTGGTGGTGGTGTGGAGGAAAAATTCTCCGCTCCATTTTACCTAGTAATTGGACAGGATTGTGTGCACCTGTTACATTAATTATGCCAGTAGCAATATTTACTTATGATCCCACAGGAGACCAGACTCTTCTCACTTTGAATAATCATGTTAGAAAGAGGGACTTAAGCCACGAAGATGATCCAACTTATATTGATGCCATTGGAGTTCCTAGAGGTGTTCCAGACGAATTTAAATTGGTTAATCAGATCTCAGCAGGATGGGAATCAAGTATTTGTTGGTGGTGTACCCTGAACAAGAACGTGGATAGAATAAACTATATACACTATAATGTACAGAAATTAGCTAATAATACTAGAGATGGGTTTGAGGATGTTCACGAGCAACTTAAAGCCACCTCCTTAATGGCCTTTCAAAATAGAATAGCGGTCGACATGATCCTGGCTCAGAACGGCGGTGTCTGTTCCCTCTTTGGTGATCACTGTTGTGTTTTTATCCCTAATAATACTAATGCAGACGGTAAATTAACTAGGGCAGTAGAAGGACTCAGAATACTTTCAAATAGGCTAAAAGAACAATCAGGTGTAGATACCTCAATGTGGGACGATTTGTTATATAATATGTTTGGTAAATGGAAGACCCTGGCAATGTCTATATAATGGTTTCTTTAGCAGTATTTGTGTCAACTATGGTGTTATGTGGATGTTGCTGTATTCCTTGTATACGTTCATTGCTCACAAAGTGTATTGAAAAAGCTGTTGGTGATAATATGCAAGGTCAATATCTGTTACTCCCTCACATGGAGCCTGAAGGAGAAGTACAGAGGAGTGATCAATCTATTTGAAAATAGATTGAAAGAGGGATTTGTTGTATTCTACGTTTTTGGGGCTATTTTTTTATTATGCAGTACATATGTTTTAACTATATCTTTAGTAAGCGTTTAGAGGTAAATAGGCCTGTTTATATTATTCAGGGTAGTAAAACATGACTGTTTACCAGTATTTTATGGGGGTAAGGTTTTAAGTAATAAAACTCTTGGGCAAAGATATGAACTAAAAGCAGGGAGGATCGGTTATAACTCTAGTTCATGGTACGGCTATAAAACCAGGTCAGGAGACCTGGAGAAAATATATGACCTGTTAAGATGTAGGAGGAGGAGAGAGGAGTCATGTGATATTTTCTTTGTTCTTCTTTAATAAAAATGGTACACCCTTGTATACCGAGTCAGATCTTTTCTGGCTCCCATCTGCAGGTGCGTCCAGTGTGAAACAGATATCTGTGGTGTGTGTGTTATTTTACTCTCTGTCTCTCAGTTCTGGGTCTTATTTTGAAACACTTCCCGCCGGGGTTTTGGAGTTTGGCGCCCCCACCTCTCTGAGTAAGAAGTGAGTTGCCGACAATATAGGTTACGAAGCCGACAAGGGGAAATTTCCCATTCAAATGTATTCCAAAGGGAAGGGCCGTTTCTCGGCCCCGGTGCACCCTGGGAGGCCGGGACCACCTCAGAAAGGTTCCTCCCGCCCCCTAGAATGTCATATTTAAAATCCAGACCTCTAGCACCAGCGAATTTTTTTTTTCCTCATTTTGACCATTTTTCCCTCAGAAGCCTCTCAGGCTCATGGGTTCTCAGACCCTACGCGGTCCAAGATCTGAAGGGAACCAATGATCTCTCCTGGACGTTTTGCTGAGAAAATGACGCTGGATTTTAAAACCGTGACCCCCTGGCTGTGTGTCCTCCAAATCTCGTTGACCTACGAGCTTTGGCTGGGAAGTTATGAACCAAAAAGTTTTGGTGTGATTTATTTCAAAAACTAGGGACTTTGGCGTGTCTTTTAATTAATTAAAAATACTAAACGTGCACCGATCCTAACCGAATCGACAGGGGTGACTCGTGACACATCCGACATGGACTGAGAAGTGTTGAAATTGTTCAAAATGCAACATAAATGAAAAGAGGGGTAAAAAGAGGAGGAGGTTTCCCAAATGTCCCGGAAGGACACTCGGAATACCCTTCACCTCGGGGTCGCGTTTCGTATTCCAAAAGTCCCTGAAGTCCCTAATTTGCCAGGGACAATCGGCATACATTTCCTACATTTTGGCAAGCCATCAGACATTCCCAGTTTAAGTCGACTGCATCAGGGTTACTTTCCCTTCGCCCAGAAAAGTCTCCTCAAACCTGGGTAGGTGACGCCACTAAGCACCCTCCATACCCAGGGACCATGCAGTAAGTTTTAGCCCAGGATAGAGGCCTCTAGGCTGGGTAAATAGAGCTACCAATGTCCCTCCACATCCAGGGACCAGACAGTATTTTTAGCCAAGAACAGAGGCCTCCAGGCTGTGTAAATAGAGCCACTAAGTACCCTCCATACCCAGGGACCATACTGTAGGTTTTAGCCCAGGATAGAGGCCTCCAGGCTGGGTAAATAGAGCTACTAATGGCCCTCTACATCCAGGGACCAGACAGTGTTTTTAACCAAGAACAGAGGCCTCCAGGCTGTGTAAATAGAGCCACTAAGTACCCTCCATACCCAGGGACCATGCAGTGATTGTTAGACCAGGATAAAGGCCACCAACCTGGGTAGGTGAAGCCAAAATGTACCCTCCATACCCAGGGAACAGCTAGTGTTTTCACCCCAGGATAGAGGCCTCAAACCTGGGTAAGTGAAGCCACTAAGTACCCTCCAAACCCAGGGACCATGCAGTGATTTTTAGATTATTCTATATGATGATTTAAACTAAATTACAAGTGTGTTTCCTCCTGGCAGTGGCTTACCCAGGAAAGAGGCTATATTCCTGGGGTTAAACCAGGGACATTTGGGCTACACTGGATGTTCCCCCTATGTCCCGTTTTGAGGATAGAGGCCTCCAACCTGGGTAGGTGAAGCCAAAAAGTGCCCTCCATATCCAGGGGCCATGCAGGGATTTTTAGCCAAAGATAGAGGCCTCAAACCTGGGTAGGTGAAGCCACTAAGTACCCTCCAAACCCAGGGGACAGCCAGTGTTTTCACCCCAGGATAGAAGCCTCATACCTGGGTAAGTGAAGCCACTAAGTACCCTCCATACCCAGGGGACAGCCAGTGCTTTTACCCAGGGTGAAGCTTGCAGCCGGGGTAAATGTAAGATGCGTCCCTCAAATCTCCAAAAAAAATACAAAGTGTTGTCAACGGGACATTCGGGGGACAAAATTTGGGATAAAATGTAGGCCAATTGTCCCCGAGTTATCCCTGAACAGTGCACTTTAGTTAGGGTACTGCCTTACCAGATGCACGAGTTGCCTTACCAGATGCACGAGTTGCCTTACCAGATGCACGAGTTGCCTTACCAGAGGCACCAGCTCCCTTAATTCTGATACAAGATTATTATTATTATTATTATTATTATATATTATTCTATATGATGATTTTAAACTAAATTACAAGTGTGTTTCCTCCTGGCAGTGGCTTACCCAGGAAAGAGGCTATATTCCTGGGGTTAAGCCAGGGACATTTGGGCTATACTGGATGTCCCCCCTATGTCCCGTTTTGAGGACTTGTATTTCCCTTTTGTCCTGTGGTATACTGGGATGGATGAGGGGATTATGGAGAAGACTTACCCAGGCCAGAGGCTACTGTTCTGGGGTTAAGCCAGGGACATTTGGGCTACACTGGATGTCCCCCCTATGTCCCGTTTTGAGGACTTGTATTTCCCTTTTGTCCTGTGGTATACTGGGATGGATGAGGGGATTATGGAGAAAATTTACCCAGGCCAGAGGCTACTTTTCTGGGGTTAAGCCAGGGACATTTGGGCTACACTGGATGTCCCCCATATGTTCCGTTTTGAGGACTTGTATTTCCCTTTTGTCCTGTGGTATACTGGGATGGATGAGAGGATTATGGAGAAGACTTACCCAGGCCAGAGGCTACTTTTCTGGGGTTAAGCCAGGGACATTTGGTCTACACTGGATGTCCCCCATATGTCCCGTTTTGAGGACTTGTATTTCCCTTTTGTCCTGTGGTATACTGGGATGGATGAGGGGATTATGGAGAAGACTTACCCAGGCCAGAGGCTACTTTTCTGGGGTTAAGCCAGGGACATTTGGGCTACACTTGATGTCCCCCCTATGTCCCGTTTTGAGGACTTGTATTTCCCTTTTGTCCTGTGGTATACTGGGATGGATGAGGTTTTTTTTGACAAGTCTTAGCCAGGCCAGAAGCTACTGTCCTGGGGGTAAGCCAGGGACAGTTGGCCTAACAGTTGGAACAGCACTAGGCTGGTTTAAATCATATTTGTCTGATAGATTCCAGTTTGTTAATCTAAATGATAAATCATCTTCACTCTCAAGGGTTACTTGTGGAGTTCCACAGGGTTCTGTCCTTGGACCAATTCTTTTCACCATATATATGCTTCCAATTGGTAGAATCATTAGACAGCATGGGATAAATTTCCACAGCTATGCCGATGATACACAACAATATTTATCCATAAATCCTGATGAACCCAGTCAGTTAGGTAGATTACAGGCATGTCTGGAAGACATAAAAGCATGGATGACCCTAAACTTTTTGCTTTTAAATTCTGACAAGACAGAAGTTGCTGTCTTTGGACCAGAAGTTCTTAAACAGAAACTGATTAGTCAATCACTTCATCTGGATGGCATTAAATTGGCCCCCAGTAATAACGTAAAGAACCTCGGCGTTATTTTTGACCAAGACTTGACATTTAAATCCCATATTAAACAGGTTTCTAGGATTTCTTTCTTTCACCTCCGGAATATTGCTAAAATTAGAAACATCCTGTCCAGGAGTGATGCTGAGAAACTAGTCCATGCATTTGTTACCTCAAGGCTGGACTACTGTAATTCTTTACTATCAGGAAGTCCACAAAATGCCATTAAAAGCCTTCAGTTGATCCAAAATGCGGCAGCAAGAGTTCTGATGAATATTAAAAAGAGAGATCACATTTCTCCTGTTTTAGCTTCCCTTCATTGGCTCCCTGTTAAATCCAGAATAGAATTTAAGATCCTTCTTCTTACACACAAAGCCCTTAATAATCAAGCTCCATCATACATCAGATATCTAATTGTTCCATATGTTCCTAAAAGAGCACTTCGCTCTCAGACTGCAGGTTTACTTGTAGTTCCTAGGATCTCTAAAAGTAGAATGGGAGGCAGATCTTTTAGTTATCAGGCTCCTCTCCTGTGGAACCAGCTCCCAGCTTTAGTCCGTGAGGCAGACACTCTGTTTACTTTTAAGGTCAGGCTTAAAACTTTCCTTTTTGATAAAGCTTATAGTTAGAGTGGCTTAGGTCATCCTGAGCTATCTCTGTAGTTATGCTGCTATAGGCTTAGACTGCTGGAGGACAGACTTACCAATTTTCTTCACTCTGCTACTTCCTTTTCTCCTACGACTCTCCAGTTGTATTACAGTACATTCCGTTATTTCGACTGTTAACTTTGTTTTCTCTCAGTGTTTTTCTCCCCATAGAAGATATACCTGGTCTGGTATCCTGCTTGGCTGCAATGCCCTGTTGGATGGGGGGCATCGACTGGGATGATCCTCTCAGTAACTGAACATCCACTGTGTCCTGTTATCAACTTTTTACTTTCTGTAACATAGAAATTACTCTTATACCAGATCTTCTGTTCCTTCTGTGTTCTGCTCTGTCTTCTCAAACCCCCAGACGGTCGTGGCAGATGGCCGCTCCTACTGAGCCTGGTTCTGTTGGAGGTTTCTTCCTGTTAAAGGGGAGTTTTTCCTCTCCACTGTCGCTACATGCTTGCTCAGTATGAGGGATTGCTGAAGGATTGCTGTGGTTGGAAATCTGCCCAACCTCACGCCAATGACTGACGCAATCTGCTGGGATTCCTTAAATAGGAAACTTTTTAACTGATTGGAATGTTTGTATAATTGTATTGAAATAACTTCTTGTTAAGTGCCTTGAGATGACATCTGTTGTGAATTGGCGCTATATAAATAAACTGAATTGAATTGAATTAACCTGGATATCACCCAATTGTTCCAATTGGAGTACTTTGATCCCCTTTTGACCTGTGGAGTATTAGGATGGATTGAGGGGATTTTATAAGGTATGTACCCAGGCCAGAAGTTACTGTCTTGGGGGTAAACCCAGGGATATTTGGAATGAGTCTCCTTGGAGGGGGCCTCATTCTAAATGTCCCCAAAGTCCCTTATTTTGCTAGGACAATCAGCATACATTTCCTGCAATGTATTCTAAATGTCCACAAAGTCCCTTATTTTGCTAGGACAATCAGCATACATTTCCTGGAATGGGAGCGTATTCTAAATATCCCCAAAGTCCCTAATTTGGCATGGGACATTTGGCATGAGTTTCCTTGGATGGAAGGAAGACAAAATGTGATAGAGTGAGCACCACATGTGGTTCTAGCCCAGATAAGTCACCTCCAGTCTGGGTAATTTAAGCCCCTATTTAGATTTTACATTTACCCAGCTCTGAGGTCACATTTCGGGACTAAAATCCACTGTGGTACCCCCTGGATGTCTGGTTCCTACAGGGGCATTTTGAACAACATACACCCGGGTTTGAGGTCACATTTCGGGGCTAAAAGCCACTGTGGTCCCCCCCTGGATGTCTGGTTCCTACAGGGACATTTTGAACAACATACACCCGGGTTTGAGGTCACATTTCGGGGCTAAAAGCCACTGTGGTCCCCCCCTGGATGTCTGGTTCCTACATGTGCATTTATGACAACATACACCCGGGTTTGAGGTCCCATTTCTGGGCTACAAACCACTGTAAACCTGTAAACTGTAAACCCTCAGACATTTGGCCTAACCTGGAGGTCCTCCAAATGGCCCAGTCAAACACTAGTGTGGTCCCATTCTAAGAAATGTATGCCGTTTGTCCCTGGCAAATTAGGGACTTCAGGGACATTTGGAATACGCTCCCATTCTAGGAAACGTATTCCGTTTGTCCCTGGCAAATTAGGGACTTCAGGGACATTTGGAATACGCTCTCATTCTAGGAAACGTATTCCGTTTGTCCCTGGCAAATTAGGGACTTCAGGGACATTTGGAATACGCTCCCATTCTAGGAAACGTATTCCGTTTGTCCCTGGCAAATTAGGGACTTCAGGGACTTTTGGAATACGCTCCCATTCTAGGAAACGTATTCCGTTTGTCCCTGGCAAATTAGGGACTTCAGGGACATTTGGAATACGCTCCCATTCTAGGAAACGTATTCCATTTGTCCCTGGCAAATTAGGGATTTCAGGGACAGATTCTACACACAATGGATCATATGTGGTTCAGCACAGCAAAATGTGATCGAGTGGCCACCACATGTGGTTCTAGCCCAGATAAGTCTCCTCCAGTCTGGGTAAATAAAGCCACTAATGACCCTCCATATACAGGGACAATGCAGTGGTTCACCCAAGAGCAGAGGCCTCCAGCCTGGGTAAATTAATCTACTAATGACCCGCCACGATATTGATGCCAATTGTCCTTGGCCGAAGGTCCTGTTTCTGGTGTAAAATATCACTGTGGTCCCTCTCTGGATCTTTGGTCAAGTGGAGGTGAATTTATGACATTTACCGAGCTATGAGGTCCCATTCCTGGGCTGAAAACCACTTTGCTCTCCCTCTGGATGTCTGGTTAAGTGGAGGTGAATTTATGACATTCACCCAGGTATGAGGTCCCACTTCTGGGCTGAAAACCACTTTGCTCCCCCTCTGGATGTCTGGTTAAGTGGAGGTGAGATTATGACAACATTTACCCAGGTATGAGGTCCCACTTCTTGGCTAAAAACCACTGTGGACACCACCCTGGAAGTCTGGTACCCTGGGGCATTTGCTGACACCATTTACCCATCCTAAAGGCAAGTTTTACGGTTCTATCCCTTTGGGGTACCACCCTTTCCTTTAGGACGCTCTTTCCGTTAGGACGTCGTTCGGGATAATCGGGACACTTCGGATATCAATCCCGCCCTTTGGCATACGTTGTAATGGGAAAGGGCCATCCCGAGTGTCCCGCGGCCCATTCTGGGACATTCGAGGGACGTTTTGGACATTCGGGGCGGCCCTTTGGGGTACTCTCCGGACATTTCGGGTTACACCGTATGCCAAAGGGCGGGTTTGATATTCAAACTGTCCCGTTTTCCGTTTTGGGACATTTGGGATACGTTTCCGCCCTTTGGGGTATATGATGCGCCACCCGGTGGCGGTTTCGGTCACATCAGCCCTTTGGCATATATTTCAACGCGACTTCAAAAATTCGCCCCAAGGGCCCGAAAAATCCGAAAGTCGGGGAGGGCGGAGGGCCAGGGCCCGGCTAATTTCCGTGGGAGCCCTGGGCCGTTCGGGGTCACGGGGCAGGCGGGGATATTTTTCGGAAAAAGTGGTCGCGCCGTCGTAAATGTCCCATTCGATATGTGCCAAATGTCCCAGAAGTGTACGTAATGACGTATGTTGCGGCCGAATTTGTTAAGCTGATAGTAACGCGATCATAACACAAAATAAATAGAAACATTTCAGTATCAAACTGGGTTTTGTTAACTACGTTAGCACTTGCTAGCTTACATGACATTGTTAGCCCCACGAATTGCATGCTATATTTCAACTAACGTTAGCTACTATCAAACTGATCAGAAACCACAATTATAGTCTTTTAAATAAAGAAGATACTTATGTTGGCTAACTCACCAGATATGAAGTGATCGCTGCACAAGCGGAATCCAACGGCTGCGGGGTCCCATCTTTCAGTCTTGTTTTCCGTGCTTCTGGCTCTTTCAATGGTGCTGATCCACTTAACTCGCCTCTCCGCATCTTTAGGAATGCGGTAAAACGACGTACCTTTCTTTTTCCCTTGTTTTTTTGTGCAACCTGGTGCACAGCAGTTATCAACCATGTTTAGCTGCCTTCACCACAACAGTCTGCCAATCTGCCGAATGCTGCCAAAATGGCGGTGCGCACGGATTACGGTCACGTAACTACGTCATCCCCCGGAACTCTATACTGCACTGATACTGCAGGAGTATCAGCTGAAAAAGGCGGAAATTTTTCATACTCACATCTGTAGACACTATTTGCAAAACTCAACTTTCTTTGTCAAACTTTGAAAACCTTAAACACATTATCAGTCACTAAACTCATTTCACGCTTGTATAGTAAAACTGACAGCAAAATGTGAACACAACTAATACACAGCTGTCATCTTTTACACAAAGCAAGTCAAAATTCAACACACATGTATCTGGTAATGTGATCACACCAATTAGGTGGGATAAAAGTCAGTTTTGTTCAGGTGGAACATATGGATCTACAATGGATGGACACATGTAGGGCGGCAGAGGAGGAAGAATCTGTGTGAGAGGTGGTGGACGAGGAGGAAGGGGAGGAGGACGGCCAAGAACAGTCATTACTCATTAAATTTGGGCAGATATTGTACACTGTTGTGAATCTGAGAATTACAGTAATGTGCATTTCATCTAAGCGTTTTATTTAGTTTTACAGTATTTTTTTATTTTTGTTATGTACATTCAACACTTATCACTCTAATCAAGTTGATTTTTTTGATAAATACACAAATTATTTACTGTTAACTACATGTCCTGGATGTGGTGTCTTCAATTTTTTGATGTACAGTCGTGGCCAAAAGTTTTGAGAATTACATAAATATTGGAAATTGGAAAAGTTGCTGCTTAAGTTTTTTAACTCAGGTGAGAATGTTGACGAGCACAAGGCTGGAGATCATTGTGTCAGGCTGATTGGGTTAGAAGGGGAGACTTGACATGTTAAAAGGAGGGTGATGCTTGAAATCATTGTTCTTCCATTGTTAACCATGGTGACCTGCAAAGAAACGCGTGCAGCCATCATTGCGTTGCATAAAAATGGCTTCACGGGCAAGGATATTGTGGCTACTAAAATTGCACCTAAATCAACAATTTATATGATTATCAAGGACTTCAAGGAAAGAGGTTCAATTCTTGTTAAGAAGGCTTCAGGGTGTCCAAGAAAGTCCAGCAAGCACCAGGATCGTCTCCTAAAGAGGATTCAGCTGCGGGATCGGAGTGCCACCAGTGCAGAGCTTGCTCAGGAATGGCAGCAGGCAGGTGTGAGCGCATATGCACGCACAGTGAGGCGAAGACTTTTGGAAGATGGCCTGGTGTCAAGAAGGGCAGCAATGAAGCCACTTGTCTCCAAAAAAAACATCACTTACAATTTTGTCCAAAAACACAGCCATGAATAAAGAATGGTACCAAAACACCCTCCAACAGCAACTTCTTCCAACAATCCAACAACAGTTTGGTGAAGAACAATGCATTTTCCAGCACGATGGAGCACGATGCCATAAGGCAAAAGTGATAACTAAGTGGCTCGGGGACCAAAACGTTGAAATTTTGGGTCCATGGCCTGGAAACTCCCCAGATCTTAATCCCATTGAGAACTTGCGGTCAGTCCTCAAGAGGCGAGTGGACAAACAAAAACCCACTAATTCTGACAAACTCCAAGAAGTGATTATGAAAGAATGGGTTGCTATCAGTCAGGATTTGGCCCAGAAGTTGATTGAAAGCACGCCTAGTCGAATTGCAGAGGTGCTGAAAAAGAAGGGCCAACAATGCAAATACTGACTCTTTGCATAAATGTCATGTAATTGTCAATAAAAGCCTTTGAAACATATAAAGTGCTAGTAATTATATTTCATTACATCACAGAAACAACTGAAACAAAGATCTAAAAGTAGTTTAGCAGCAAACTTTGTGAAAACTAATATTTGTGTCATTCTCAAAACTTTTGGCCACAACTGTAGTGTCTGGCAAATGTTCTGTGGTGAAGATATTTTACTGACTGTGTGTACAAGGTAATCACGTTGTTTGGTTTTGAACATATGATGACAGATTTTGAGGTGGAAGTTGGATTTTAGGGTTTGGTGAAAGTAGTTAAGATTGTTGGATTTGTGTTTAAGGTTTTGAAAAAAGGGGAGGAGATTTTAAGAAATCTGTTTTAGAAATTCAGAAAAAAACTGTAACTCAAATGTATCAGTTGGCCAATCAGAAGTTTCCAAAGCCATTACCTCAGCTGCCTTTCCTTCTCCGTCTAAAGAAACTAATCATTATGTATTGAAACTTGTGATATTAAAGATACAACAGTTTTTCTGATAAGATATCTGGGAACCTCCACCCACTTCACCACAAACCTTCACCACAGAACATGCTTTAGGCATTACATGTAATATTTAGGTAAGGCAAGGCAATTTTGTTTGTGTAACACACTTTCAACAACAAGGCAATTCAAGGTGCTTTACATGATTAGGGGATAAGGTAAAAATAGCAGTAAACACAGACAAAACACATAATGTAAAAACAGCAATAAAGCAAGAAGCACACACAGAATATGATAAATGAAAACATTGCAAGTTTTTAGCCATGATTTATAAGAACTCAGTGTTTCAGCAGCTCTGCAGTTGTCTGGAAGTTTGTTCCAGATTAGAGGAGCATAGAAACTGAAAGCTGCTTCTCCATGTTTGGTTCTAATTCTAGGGATGGTGAGTAGACTGGAATTAGAGGAATTATTTAAAGACACACCATCCAAGGTGCATAGTTAAGAAGACATATTTTAAATATATTTAACTACATAAATGATCGTGAATAGAGTGATATGAAGTGCCAAATGTAGATAACAAAATAATAACAATGAAAACACTAAAATGAAAAGCACAATACTATAATTCACAGATTCATAATAGTGTAGAATAGTTGGCTAAAGTCCTACCTCTCACATGGACTCCTCTCCCTCTCTGTGTCTGTCTATTCATTGTAGATCCATATGTGCCACCTGTGAACTCTAAACTGACTTTTATCCTGCTCAGTTGGTCTGATCACATCACCAGATACATTTGTGTTGAATTGTGAGTTGCTGTGAGAAAAAGATGACAACTGTGTTTTAGTTGTGTTCACATTTTACTGCCAGTGTTTACTGTTTTGCTATACAGGTGTGAAATATGTTTGGTGACTCAGAATGTATTTAAGGTTTGGGAGAAAAGAGTGTATGAGTTGTGCAAATTGTGTAAAAGTACCTGAACAGTGTTCAATGTTTGGCCGAAACAGTGTTTGATTAAAAAAGTAAGTTTAGGCCACTGATAATTTGGTTTAGAGAATAGAGTATAGCGTTTTAGCAATTAAGAAAAACATACTCTCTCTCACTATTGTGGAAATTAAGCAACTAGAAATTATTTTGGTAATTCTAACAAACCTCAAACAGAAGAAATTTGGTCTAATTTAACTTCAGATAGTGAGAAAAAATGGTGTATGTGTCTTTTTATTCAGTGTATGTAAACTTCTGGTTTCAACTGTAATTTTCTTCTGTCTTCCTACCAAGAACCTAAAACTTTCCTTAAAGCTGGTCAACAGCATTTGTACTAAAACTACAGTATGTTCTGTCTTAATAAATTGAATTTTGATCTATTTTCATTACATCTAGATAGATCCAGATATTCTGTACAAACGCAGTGAACATCAGGTCAAAGGATAGCCTAAAATTCATAAAAATGGAACAAAAAGGAATATGACCAATGGTCATAAAAACTGTGCAAAAAAGTTTAACTTTAATCCTCTGTTCTATATATTTTTTTAAATACAAGCAAAATTGACACAGACTTCTTCATACTTCAATCTTACAGTTTTTCAGAATTGCTCAAACACATTTCTTGAACCCTTTCAGAATTGCTCAAACACATTTCTTGAACCCGTCACCCATATTCTCAAAACTTTAAACACAAATTCCAAAAACCTTAACTGCATTCACCAAACTCCAGACTTTTTCATCACAATCAAACTTTCTACTCAAAACCAGTCATTGTGTTCAAAACCAAACACTGTGTTCACTTCACACACACAGACAGTAAAATATATCCACCACATAACATTCGTTGGACACTTCATCAAATAATTGAAGACAGCTTCTAGGGCATGTGATTAACATGAAAATATTTTAAGAGTATTTAACAAAAACATTATTGTGATAAGATAGACATGGTGTGCTGAATGTAGATTAAAAAAATGAAAAAATGAATAAAATTAAATAAAAGCCAAAATTAAAAACACATTACTATAATTCACAATAGTGTACAATAGCTGGCTGAATTTCATCAGTAATGACTGTTCCTGGTCGTCCTCGTCACCTTCCTCCTCGCCTCTCACACGGACTCTTCCTCCTCTCCCTCTTTGTATGTGACTATCCGTTATATATGGATATGTCCAATCTGTCTGTCTTTTGTCCTGGCCAACATTTCACATCACCAGATACATGTGTGTTGAATTTTGAGTTGCTGTGTCTAGAAGATGACCTTTGTGTTTTAAATATGTTCACATTATGCTGCCAGTGATTACAGTTTTACTATAGAAGTGTGAAGTGTGTTTAGTGACTGAGAAGGTGTTTCTGAAAAAAAGAGTGAATGAGTGGATGAGTTTAGCAAATTGTGTCTATTTTCAGCCATCAGCAGCAGCCTCTGGCCAAAATAGTCTGATTCAAAAACTTAATTTAGGCCTATGAGAATTTGGTTTAGATTGGAGTTTAGTGTTTTACCAATTAAGAAAAACTGTTATAGCCCAACAATCGTACACTGCTGTGAAAAAGTATTTCCCTCCTAATAGAGTTGATCTGTTTTTGCTTTTCTCTCACACTCAAATGTTTTGGATAACAAACTATTTTTAAGTGTTCATGACACCCATTTTCATGTATAGTTCATTAAAATTGTCATATATGATATAACTTAAATAAAATAAACTTCTCACAGAACTGTATATGTCTATGGAGACTGGCTCACAATTTGAAAACTTGATCATTTCTGACCTTTGGGAGGCGGAAGTGACGTGATTGGTAGAGAGAAAACAAACTTTTTGGACTGTTTGTTGGTTGATCTTTTTTCCAAATTCGATCTTCATTTTTGAAGCAATGCCACATCTGTGTGTACCAAGATATTGTTCCACCACCAGAGAGATCTGTTTAGGTTTCTAAAAGATCCGGTTCGTTGAGAAGATTGGTAAAAAAAAATTAAAATAAAATAAAAATAAAAAAAGCATCAAACCAGGCCCCAACGGATGCATCGAGGCTGTGCTCAGTACATTTTGAGGTTATCTAAAGTAAAGCAATTCACTAACAATATTTGTCATGTGAACATTATATAATGATAATATTGATAATAATATTG
The DNA here is from genome assembly GCA_963556495.2 of Valencia hispanica. Lineage (NCBI taxonomy): Eukaryota > Metazoa > Chordata > Actinopteri > Cyprinodontiformes > Valenciidae > Valencia > Valencia hispanica. Next base: position 10,714,734 of record OY747709.1, on the reverse strand, counting down.
ATAATAATAAAAGAGATAAATACAAAGATATAGATCTACTGTATACATTAGATTAGACGCAACCTAGATCTACAATAGATCTAGACTGTGTCTAATCTGAATTACTGTACTTTTCAGACCGTAAGCCGCTACCTCCAAGTCTGAGGTTCATAAACAGACAAGATCCGGGATAAACATCTGCTCTGACTGCAGTTGTACAGCCAAGCTGTCACGGCAATATGGCGAGGTTTTTTGGCTCACTGTTTTTAATTAAGGAACCTGAGTAAACACCTGTATTTGGGGCTGGTAGGGCCCCACCAGATGTTGCTGTGGAGCTCTATGCACAGAATGCTTAAATTAATCAGTAGAACAGGGTCATTCTTTATAGAGCAATATTATATAAAGACCAATTTTGTTACCAGGAAGATTCTGTTATAAACATTTGTGTATAACTAAGTGTTTGCCAGAATACTGACAAGCTCAGTAGGCTAAATCTAGCGATTGGGGCCAGCCCCTTAATGTTTGTTTAAATTATGAAGATCTGAAATCACAGTGCGCGTGCGCAACGTGCGCTCGATATACAACCGAGGGGCCCAGATGCCACGGCCCCAACTGAGATCCCGCTTCCTTCCTCGATAGAGAAAGAGAGCAATGTGCCATCTGGCGTGCAGTCTACTGGAAATTTATAAGAAAAAAACAAGATCCTGCTATCCATAGACATAATAAAGAGTATTTATATATGTCTATGCCGCTATCAAACTGCAACAGGAAGTGATGCACCTCGTTTTGCCAAACGCAAAAGTTGGTTGTACACCATAACTCATATTAAAATATTGGAACAGCACACGTCACCAGCCAGTGTATTTTAAGAGATTATTTTTGATTTAAAGGGAATTATTTGAAAGATTATATAGTTTTTAAAAAATTGCCCAAATGAAATAAATGCAATTTTTTTCAAGAACACTGAGTAACCCTTTATTTGTAATTTCATGTAGGCTATAAAAAAGGTTTTGTTCTTCAATTACAATTTCAATCGTACTGTGTAGATGTGTGCTATTTTATGTGGTTCTTTTAATATTGAATCAATATGAAATTAATCACATGAAATAGCAGTCAATATTATCGATCAAAGTCAGATTGTATGCATCACCGAAGAATTAGTTGCTGGTATTAGGTGTTGAGTTGTTGTGCCCCACCTAACGTATGCCACTGGTAAACACAAATTGAAATACAAAAATACAAATGGAAAGACAAATACTGATTGTATGTATTAAGGGAAAAAGGGTGAGTCAGCGATGTGATGTGAAGTAATTGTCCTCTAAACCTACTAAAGGGTTGTGCCACCGCTGCTGATGGGAACAACTGCCATCAAGTGTTTTGGTAACTGCACTTCTGCACTTCTAACTCTTTGGAGAAATAATGATCCACTTTTCTTTGCGGAATTGTTTTAATTCTGTCCTGTTTGGAATTGTGGTTGGACCAAAGTGCAGACAGGAACTCTGAACACATGTTAAATGAAAAAAAAAGATGGACACTTACAACAAAGGAACTATGGTAACAGGCAGGCATAGTCACAGAGGATGATACAGAATACACATAGAAGCATGTGAACAATGCAAACCCTCCATCCATCCATCCATCCATCCATCCATTCATTCATTATCTGTACCCGTCCATCCTTTGCAGGGTTGCGGGGGGGCTGGTGCCTTTCTCCAGCAGTCACGGGGCGAGAGGCAGGGTACAACCTGGACAGGTCGCCAGTCCATCCCAGACAATGCTAACCGGAGAGCTTAAATACAGGGGGAGAAGCGGGAATGACAAACAGAAGAGCTAATCAGGAGGGAATAGTGCACAGCTGAGGGCATAGATGCTATAGGAAAATGAGGGGATGAGTAACAGCTGTAATAAGGTCCTGGGTTTGAATCTCAGCCTGGGGTCTCTCTGCATGGAGTTTGCATGTTCTACCTGTGCATGCATGGGTTCCCTCTGGGTTCTCCGGCTTCTTCCCAGAGTCCAAAAACATGAATGCTAGGTTAATTGATCTTTTTAAAATTTCCCTTATGTATGTGTGTGTGTGTGCATGGTTCTTTGTCCTGTGTGTTTCTGTTGCCCTGCGATGGACTGGCGACCTGTCCGGTGTGTACCGTGCTACCCACCCGATGATTGCTGGAAATAGGCACGCTCCCTCCCCCAGCAACCCTGCATTGGATAGATGGTATAGATAATGGATGGATGGATGCAAAACGTAAATGAAACCCGTAAGTAATACACCAGTAGGTCATTACAAATGCAGCCATATTAGAGGACTTTCAAGCGTGAATGGCCTGTTTGAGCTTGGACAACTTAAATCTAGAGTTGGACAAGGCCTCCCCTCAACTTTCAGTTAGTTTTTTTTTGTTTTTTTGAGGTGTATCCCTGATCTGCCTTGGAATATCTTCCTGCGGCACAACTCAAACGAGCATTGTTCTTTAGGATTTTCTGTTAGGATTTTCAGATGAGAATTAATGGTTCCATTAAATACAGCAATTCTTAAAGCAGCAAAGCGGATCCAGACCATCACAATGCAGTCACCTTCTAAAAAGTTTCATTTTTGTCTTGCTAGTCCAAAGAATGTTTTCCCATATTGTTCAGTAGGGTTCATTAAGTTGCATCATTTTCCTTTCAATGGTTTTGACCTTGGAACTGTGCTGTGGATAAGTGTTTTATTGTCTAATCATGGAACCGGACTGACCTTGAACCAAGTGAGGTCTGCTGTGCTTTATATATTGTTCAGGATTCTTATTTGACCTCCTAGGTGATTTCTTGAAGAGCTCTTTTAGTATTTTTAATAGATTGACTTCTCCTAGGAAGGTTCACCACACTTCCATGTGTTCTTTATTATCGGACGATGGTAAATAAATTATCTCTTCAGGTAAGGCAGAGATCATGCGAAGTATTGATTATCATGAAAAAATCCTTCCCTCGATGAGAGTTTTGATTTATCATGACAATATTTTCCAAAATAGTGATGTTTGAATGAGAGTATAAATAAGTATCAGTAAATTCAAAAATATTAACCATTCCTGTGCAGTTCCTGTGCAGTTTAGTTATAGAAATCACACTTCTCTATGTAAACAAAGTTCTGAAACCGCCTATTATAAAAGTTGGTTGCTGTATTTGTGTTTATGAAACTGTATCACAGTCATATTGACTTTCAACCAAATGAAACTAACAAGGAAGTAACTAAAACTTTTTCAACTAAAATAAATTCATTATTTAACTAGATGGCTGATTATTAGGGATGTGTATTGGCAAAAATCTGGCGATACGATATGTATCGCGACACAGGGGAGACGATACGATATTTCGCGATACTATAAGTAAGACTATATATTGTGATTTTTAAAACTCAATTTAACAGTAGGAAAACTGTCACAGCATTCTAAATGCTCCAACCTGTTTCATGCTTTAACACATTCAGTTTTATTACTAGATCTAGTTGATCCACTGGAACGAAGAAGGTGACAACAGCCACAAACTACCAGTCATGCTTATAATTTTACTACAAAAATTATTGTCATCATTATTGGTTCCATTCAAATCGTAAATTTTTTTTAAATATTTTTGTTTTAAATATCAATACAATAGCAGGAAATAAAATATCGCGATATATCGGTGTATCAATATTTTCTTACATCCCTACTGATTATGATTCTAAACTGGGCCTGGTTGGTTTGAATAGCTGCTTTACTCTTAATCAATGAATTAATCATTTTAAAGCAGTTTTCTTGTATTTTTCATGAAAACTATATTTGACATTAAAACCTGAAAAAAAAAATCAACAAAAGAGTAAATCTGTAAGAGGATTTTGACTTTTTCACAACAAACATGTTAAGTGCCGTGAGAATAGACTTCATAAAGATAACTCAGGTTTATGCTTTGAGCAACACAATGAGCGATTTCATTGATGTCATAGATTTTAATATCTCCTTAAAGCTCTTTGCAATCAAGTGCTTGTACCAACATTTACCCAGAAACTCACACCCGTCAAAGAAACACAAACCACAGACACCTACACAGACAGGAACCAACTAATCAAGACCCTGAGAAATGTTTGTCGGTTTATTTTTAAAACCAGGTATGACAGAAGTCACACATGGAAGTAATAAAACACAGCTGCCACAGAACAGACATCTTTGTCAATCTGAATCTCAGAGAAGCTATCACTAGTTTTAGGGAAAAACATGAACTTTTTTAATTTGATCTTTATATTTAGATATGTACCCCACCTCTCGCCCCATGAGTGCTGGAGATAGGCACCAGCCCTCGCAACCCTGGATAGGATGGACGGGTACAAAAAACGGATGGGTGGATGGATTTAGATATGTGAGATCTTGTTGCAGATATGTCAGAATAACATATTTTGATATATTACTTTTAGTTTAACTACAAAAAAAAACTGAATTTAATTTTCTGAATAACTTAAAGGATCAGGGGGGCGGTTTGAAGAAATGAGACTCGCGGCCGGTTCTGCGAGTAACTGCAGCCACCGCGGGAGCGTGCACAAAAAGTAAATAATTCAGTGACGTAGCGCACATCGCCAGCTGTACAACAACAAGCAACATGTCTAGCGACGAAGTAAGCAATAGTGTTTACTTTGGTGTAACATTAGTATATATCTTTGACAACATTAGCATATTCATTCATATATATATATATATATATATATATATATATTTATATATATATATATATATATATATATATGTATATATATATATATACATATATGTATATATATATATATATACATATACATATATGTATATATATATATATATATATATATATATATATATATATATATATATATATATATATATATATATATATATATATATATATATATATATATATATATATATATATATATATATATATATATATATATATATATACAATATATATATATATAAATTGAGAACGCGCAAGAATTGTAGATTGACGTCACATCCACGTGTAAGCGCGGGAAATTCGGCCACCGAATCGCAGCCTATTTTGCAGCACACAGACTGTTCAAGATAATGGGATTAAACATCGGTGGGCTTATTTTTCTTGGTTTAAAACGCTTCACAACCCAATACAATTACAAAACTGAACATGAATACAATTTAGTTTAGAAATCCAGCCCCCTGATCCTTTAAAAGAGTTTGTGAAAAGTGAGGAGAAATGGACCTAAAGCTGTTATGATCCTCAGGTGTTTGGACTTTAAGGATAATCTGTGTTAGAGTTTTTGATCATTTCTATATTTAGATCTTGTCATTTTTAGTTAATTCCTCTTCGTTAGTTTTCTGTTTAATTTTTATGCATTTATGATTATTGTTCTTTGATTAGCGTTCCCTTCTCCTTAGTGTTAAAACTTTTATTTCCCGTTCTTGTGTTCTGTTTATTTCCTCCCTGTCATTCTGCATCCCTTCCCAGCTGCTTCTGTTTACCCTTGATCAGTTTTTCTAGTTCCCTTGTCATTCTCCCCTCCTCCGCATGATGAATTTTGATTTATCATGACAATTTCAACACTTGTACTTATCTTCACTGGTTCCTCCGTTGTTGTTTATTCACTTCTCTGGCACCCCTTCAAGTGTTTTAACTGTGAGGTTGTCTATTTTTACCATTGTTTTGTCTGTCCAATTCCTGTGTAAAACATTTTTTTTTTCTTTTTTTCATTAAAATGTGTTCTATGAACATACAGTGAGTAACAAGTATTTGAAGTTCTCCCACTTAGAAATTATGGATGGTCAGAAATTCACATTGTAGGCTAGGTGCATTTCGACGACATAAAAAAAAAAATTAGGAAATCACATTGTCTGACTTTTAAATAATTTATTTGTATTTTGTTGCTGCACATAAGTATTTGAACACCTGAGAAAATCAGTTTTAATATTTGGTGCAGAAGCCTTTGTTCGCAATTACAGAGGTCAAAGGTTTCCTGTAGTTTTTGACCAGGTTTGCACACACTGCAAAAGTTATTTTGGCCCACTCCTTCACTCAGATCTTCTGTCAGGTTTCGGGGCTGTCACTGATTAACACTGAATTTGAGCTCCCTCCAAAGATTTTCTATTAGATTTAGGTCTGGAGACTGTCTAGGCCACTCGAGAACCTTGATATGCTTCTTACAGAGCCACTCCTTGGTTATCCTGGCTGTGGGATTTGGGTCATTGTCATCTTCAGTGTTCTAACTGAGTGAAGGCGGTTGTTGCTCAAAATTTCACAATACATCATGGCCTTATTCATCCTTTCCTTTATACAGTGCAGTTGTCCTGCCCCCTTCACAGAAAAGCACCCCCAAAGCATTATGTTTCCACCCCCGTGCTTCACACTAAGGATGGTATTCTTGGGATGCAACTCATCCTTCTTTATCCTTTAAACACGGCAAGTGTTTAGAGGAAGTTTAGACCAACAAGTTCTATTTTGGTCTCATCTGACCACATTACTTTCTCCCATGCCTTCTCTGGATCATCCAGATGGTCATTGGCAAACTTCAGACAGGTCTGGACATTTGATGACTTAAACAGGGGAACCTTCCGTGCAATGCATGATTTTATACCGTGATGGCGTAGTGTTCAAGTGACAGTAACCTTTGAAACTGTGGTCCCAGCTCTCTTCATGTCATTGACCAGCTCCTCTCGTGTAGTTCTGGGCTGATTCCTCACCTTTCTTATCATCAGTGATACCCCATGAGGTGAGATTTTGCATGGAGCCCCAGTCAGAGGAAGACTGATAGTCATCTTTAGCCTCTTCCATTTTCTAACAATTGCTCCAGCAGTTGATCTATTTTCACCAAGCTGCTTGGTAATTGCCTTGTAGCCCTTTCCAGCCTTGTGGAGGTCTACAATTTTGTCTCTCTTTTGGGGTCTGACTGACTGTGTGGTGGACAGGTGTCTTTAACGAGCTCAGACAGGTGCTACTAATTTAGATTAAAAAGTGGAGTAGAGGTGGATTTTTAAAGGCAGAGTAACAGGTAGTTGAGAGCCACAATTCTTGCTGATTGCCAGGTGTTCAAATACTTATATGCAGCAATAAAATACAAATACATTCTTTAAAAATCAGACAATGTAATTTTCTGAATTTTAAAAAGAGATGCTGTCTCTCACAGTGGAATTTCAGACCCCTCCATAATTTCTAAGTGGGAGCACTTGCAAAATCGCAGGGTGTTCAAATACTTATGTTCCTCCCTGTATGTCCAGTCTGCATTTTGGTCTAACTTCAAGAAATACGAATCTATGACAGGAGCTATTAAATCGACCTATTTTGTGTCAGTTTATTATATAAAATCCGAATGAAGTACATTAAACCAAAACTGCCTCAATTTATTTTGTTAGATTTTAAAGCCTATATTTTATGTTTTTAGTGTAAAGTTGATGATACAGTCAGCAAAGATTTTCATTTAAAATTATTTGAATTCAAGAATTATGTAAAATAGTGACATTATGCATCCATCTCTGGGATATATCCACCTAATCCTGCAGGGTTGGGGGGGACTGGTGCATATAACCCTGCAATCAGTGAGAGAGAGGAGGAGCACGCCCTTGACAGGTCGCTGGCCCATGATGGGCAACAAAATGACAAGCAGACACACAACCCGTCATATAGTGTTACCAAGCAGACTAGTTGTTCTCAATGTGATAGAAAGCTGAAAAATCCACCCATGTAGGGGAGGAACATCCAAAGTCCATGCAAAAAGACCCCAGGCAGGGATTCTAACCCAGAACTAAGGAGAGGCATAACGAGGGGCATAATTGGGCATAGACCTTCCCATTAAAAAGCCCACAAAACCTCTAAAGGAAGGCAAAAAGACATTCTGATCACATCTCCAAACCAAGTCAAGTGATTCCTTTTGAGGAAGATGAGCAGAGTCCAACTCAGAGCTCCACCCGAAATTCAGAGCTTCTCTGTCATTCAAAGCTGCCTGAAATTATTGCATAAATTATTTAAATAAATAAAAAACATCTTTAGTAAAATAATAATGATTGGTATTGTAATAATAATGATTAAAATGCATCTGAAACATAATGAGCCACCTACAAATGTAAACTTAAGCTATTCTTTATATAAACCTCGATCTTCATAAATTTAATCCTAACTTTAAATTGAATTCTTTTTTTTTTCTAGCAGCTCTGGTAACTCATGCTCTACATAATTTTAGAAATAGGAAGATTCTTCTTTGTACTTACACATCTTCACCACTAGATGACAGAAGAAGACAGCTGATAGGGAAAGAGCAAACTTTAGTGTGCTGTATATATCCTTAACATAAAAATAATCAAGAAAAGCATAAATATGAGACATGTAAGCATTTTAAACATGTTTCTTCTAGTGTTAAAGCCTTGTTTATTCTGTATAAAGTGATGCCTGAATTACATTGTTTGATATTTTTACTTTTAAAATAAGTAACAGAACACAAGAGCACCTTATGTCATTAAGCTCCTGCAAAACATTTATTTCCCCAGAGCTGATGTCAGCTTTGTTAAATGTGGGAAATGAGAGAGAAAATAAATCCCAGACACCAAAGCTAATTTGGGATGGTGAATTAAGAGAATCCTGATCAAATGCCATCCTTAACAGGGAGCGGAGCAGGCAGACGAGCAGAGCGCAGCCTGTGCTCGCCGCTTCTATAAATGAACAGCCTCTGCTCTGCTGGGCTCCTTTATTAGTCATCTCTATGTTCCAAAGCAGAGAAAAAAAGATTCAAGCACACCACACACATCCCCACCTCAAAGTGAAACCCAAGCGTGTGTGTGTGTGTGTGTCATGTTCTGTGATGTTTTCACACAGCATCTGCACGGTTTGAGATAATGCTGCCTGTCCTGTTCAGATATGCTGCTCCAGGTGGAGGAGGGCAGGAGCAGCTGCAAAGGAGCCCTCCACCTAATTTTCTCTTTTCATTATACCTAAAGATGCTCGTTCTTATCAATACTCTGCACTTGTTAATGCATTTTTTTGATTTTCACAATCCGATCCATCTCAGTGAGCTTAAATATATGTGTAAAAGACCTTGCATTTGCTGTGGAACTGCCATGCCAGGAGGATGCTCATCTCTTTTCTGCTTTTGGAGCTAAACGAATCAATTTCAAGAGCTGTAAATATCCTTTCTGGTAAATACAGTGAAATTAAATGCTGTTTTTGCAGATAAGTTGCATATCTTCTTGATTTTGAGATGCTCTATTCACTTACTTACATTCAAATAAAACAACCCAATTTCCTTCATCATTATAGGCTCCAGCTTTCTGGAACAACAGTTGGTGGCCAAATTATTTAAGGTTTTTTTTCTCTTAACTGAATGTTTTGGCTTTGTGTTCTGTTCTTCAGATTCAATAGCTGCAGAGTTCCAAACTTTGTGTCCTTCAGATTACTGTAGTTCATAAACAATCCCTGTGTTTACATACAAGTCTAAATCGAGGTATGAGAATAATCGAGCTAATATCTTAACCAGAATAAGAACCTTTACCTGAGTTTACACGTTCATTAAGAAAACTGAGTTATTGAATGAAGTGTGTTTGACTCCACGATGGTAGGTAGCGACACATGCACTTTTGTGTTTGCCTACAGCATTCACACAAATAGTAAAGAAATGCTGATGGCAATGAAGCAGACGGAGTAAAAGCAGAAAAGGCACAATGAGTGAAGAAATGGACAAGAACAACGCTGCAGCACAGAACATTTTGTACTGTTTGATTTTGTTACACATCAGATGCACGTCGTACCGGTGTTATTCCCACTTCCGCAGTCTTGTCATTTTCTGAATTGGAGGTGCCCAGGCCAGCTATAGCTCGACTAACCGTGGATGTCTTTTTTTATTATCACCCAGTGCACCTACCCTAGGGGTCCAGTCCTGGGGTTCCGCTCTCCCTCTGCCACCCCCTGGAGGGCCCCGCACTGAAACCCAAGCCACCTTCATGTTTGGGGAGTGAGCAGGCCCTTCTTTTCACCTGATAATGGCGGGGGTTTACCTGGCTGGACGCAGCGCGTAGAAGGATCACTTTATTCCAGCCAGATCCTCCCCGACCCTTCAGGCGCCCTGGCTGGCCAAGAGGAGGCAGTATATAACCCCAGGACTAGTGCATGTTTTTGTGGGAGTAGCTCACATTAGCTGCTCAAGAGAACACGAGGAGAACATGCAAACTCCACACAGAAAGGCCCTTTTGCCAACGCCACCCAGGGTGAGCTGTACTGCCAGCTGCGCCACCGTGCTCCCCCCCTTGGATGTCTTATACATGTAGAGAAATGTACTTTTTTTTTTTTTTTTTTTTGCTATAGTACTCCACTTGATTTATGTGTGAAAAATCTTTATTATGAATTGTTGGGGTTTTTATTTCCTGATGTTATGGACACGGAGACGGAAAATTAAGGAGAAGAAAGAAGGTAGATGAAGAAGACAGGTAGGAAACAAAATGTCATGAGAGAGGGTGAGTTGAAAATACAAGAGAGGAAGGGGAACAAAGAAAACACAGGAAGACATTGAAGTCTGCCTCCATACCCACAGGACGGCAGAGAGAGGGGGAAAAACAAAACAAAACACGAAAAAGGAACATCGACAAAACCAACCAAACATTGTGAACTAAGAATTACACAACCACATCACACAAAAATAGATATAAAAATACAACAACAATGTCACAGAAAAACTCATGGTACCAATTAATCAAGCTCTAGTAATGACAACCTCAGCCCAAGAATATTTCCTTAAACACCAGAGACCCCACATCTATGTGTGTGTGTTAGCATACTGGTGCATATAAGGTTTCTTCATAAGAGTGCTCGATAGTTGGTGTGAGCAGACATCAATCCGTCTCCCAGGAATCGATGCAGACATGAAGGAGATCGGAGCAAAGACGTCCAAAGGAACGCCAGAGCCCCAGGCGGACCCGGGCGGGGCCGACCGCATCCCCCAAGAGAGGAGCAAAGGAGAACCCCAGCGGACCATCCAGCGGCCACTATGCAGGGGCCCGGGGGGCAGCAGTGACGAGCCCACGGGCCCCGCCGGCAACCGGCCGCGCCGGGGCGGGCCGGTCAACGGACCAGGGGAGCCGGGGCCCAGGGGCACCCCACCGCCCAGCAGGGACCCGACAAGGGACCGGCCGACGAGGGGCCCCCGGCACTGCAGGGGCCGCGGCCGGCCACCGGCCGCCTCCACCCTAGGCCAATCCCCACCGCCAACATCCCAGCGCTCCACCAATAGCCGCAGGGGACGGACAGCATCCCCAGGCCGGGCTCAGCCAGCATCTGGACGCTAAGTTGTACCAGCTCCCGGGTCCTGATCCCACGCAACGCAGGGCGCCAAGACCAGGCATCCAACGAGGGCCAGGGCCGGTCCAACCCGCCAATGAACCGGCCACGCACGGTGCGCACAGAACAGGTGATCAAACGAGCAGAGACGCCGGATCCGCATCCCGCCGAGCCACCGAGCAGGCACCACCCAACAATCCCAAACCTGGCACCTCTAAAAGAGGTGCCCCAACCAACCAAAGGAAGATATCGGCCCAGCGCATCGGCCGACCGACACACCGGTCCCCCCAGGCCCGGCCAGGCACGTACCAGGTCCTAACCGGATTGACCACCGGCGCACCGGCAGGCAGGGGCCCCCGTCACCGGCGGGGAGTGACGGAGGGGAAATAGGCCCCCCATTAAGTGTAAGGCCTGAGGTGCGCCAGGCGAGGGGGCAGACCAAGATCCAACCTGACAGGTAGACAAAGACATACAGACACAGTCATACGATCCCTTCCTCTTAAACCCATACATTCTCACTGACTCACCAAGACACCCAAAAAAATGACGCTGTACCCTCACTCACACACCCCATGCACACTTTATGCTCCCAGGTCCAGGTACCGATGCCCCAGTAGAGCCACCAGCCCCCGGACCCGGGAGGTGGACCCCCTACCTTCTAGGATGGAGACAAGCAGACCGCCAGGGGCCCCACAGTGGCAAAGCAGCCCGACAGCCCAGGACCCCGACCAGACCGCCTGTCCTCCTCCGGACCCCAACCCCTGATGGCCCGTAGCGAACAGGGGTGTGAAAAGACCCTTAGCCTCCATCCTCCCGCTCGAGTATGGTGTTGATGCATATTGTACTTTTTTTTAACAGCATTATCTGGGTGTGTCATCTTGATCAGCAGTAGACCAGTTCGGTTCGACTTCAGCCAGCCCAAGGTGTAAACATGCACTGTAAAAGTCAGAATTTTTTCGGAATACGGCAATAATTTGGTTCTCTTTTATTGCGTGTAAACCCACTGAGTGTCTAGAGAGCTTTACAAAATATGCTTCCATGACAGAGCAGCTGTATGCATTCCATACATCATCTGCAAAGCAAAATGTCAGCTGTTGTGGTGTAATGCATTCTAGCACTGAACTCTAAAGAAGTGGAGATGTGTTTTCTGGGTTGACAGATCAAGTTTGAAGTTGGCTAGCTCAGGTTCACCAGTGTGTGAACCAAGGTCCAAAGGGAGATAGATTAAGAACTTTTGATCTGCACAGAGTCCTGACCTAAACCTGATAGAACACTTTTGGAATGGCTGATAGAGGAGCAAGGCCGTCTGGTCCAACATCAGTGTCTAACCTTTCCACCAATCATATCCCTAACTATTCACATTCCATTGACTGGTTTTTGGCCTTTTTTATCAGCATTTCCATCTTTTCTTTGACACGTTAATGCCTTTTTAAGCCTGTCTGCCCCCTTCGAGAACCTCGCCATGTTGTTTGCTTTCAATTAAATTGGTGAGAAACTTTGTCAGACCAACAAAAAGTAATCCATAATTGTAAAGTGAAAGAAAAATGTAAAGAAAAATCTGAAAAGTATGTCCCACACTTAAATTCACCCCCTCTCAGTCAATGCTTCTTTAGAACCAGTTTTAACAGTAATTACAGCTGTTGGTCTTTTGGGATGTTTCTACCAGTTTTGCACATCTACAAGATGAAAATCTTACCCAGTCCTCTTTGCACAAAAGCTTTCACTTGATCAGATCAGATAGCCATACACAGCAATTTTTCATGATCTCTTGTCTCAGGTATATTAAACTTCCATTGGGCCTTTGACCCATTCAATTCAATTCACTATTCCTATCTGAAGACTTTTCCAGCCTCTAACTGGTATCCCACCAGCATTCTCTGGTATTCAGCTGCATCCCTCATCCCATCAACTCTGACCACTATCCACTTCCATGTCTGCTAAAGAAAGCCTCTTGACAACATCATACTGCCATCACTACAGTGTGGGAGCTTTTATGTTGACTTCTGGACAAAACCCTCACTGATGGTGACCAATTCTAGTCTTAATAGTGCTTGGAGTTGTATCACAGTTTGTTGACTTTTATTCATTTAGGATCTCAGTGGGGTCAGGATCATGGGCTGTTTCTTGGTGGTCGGTCTAAAATGTTCTGATCTTTAAGCAACTTCATCATAACCTTTGCCTTATAGGATGGTGCTCCTGGAGTAGTAAAAAATATGTTCCTAATGGATGTTTTGATCATGCTCTTTATTCATCCAAGTGTTATTGGGTATAATTGTGAATCATTGGATTGGAAGGAACTATTAGATAAGAAGGAACTTCTCACACACAGACAGGACTCAAACAGTTTCAACTCTGGCCTTTTGTATTATGGCAGAACTCGCCTTTCTTTTCATGACAGTCCTCTGGGCTCCATCCTTCTATTTCCTGCAGAATTTCTTTCTGCCCTATTCATAGTGTTGATGCAGACAATTTTCAGTTAAAGGGAGACACCTGTAGAGGAGTATGAATGATGGTTGCTGATCGTTGATCAGGTGAACTGCCGATGGAATAATTCCTGAACCTGTCTTGTTTAAATTCTGTACAAGGAATCTTTAGAAATTCAGATTCCACGCAAGGAGAAAGAGAGCCTCTATTTGCTGACGCGAAAAGATTGTCTTTTTAAAGCATGCAACATGAGTTACTTCGTCCGACTGGAATTTGGACAAATTTCCATCCATCCATCCATCCATCCATCCATTTTCTTCCGCTTATCCGGGGTCGGGTTGCAGGGGCAGCAGCCTAAGCAAAGAGACCCAGACTTCTCTCTTGTTCCAGCTCCTTGGGAGGAACCCCAAGGCGCTCCCAGGCCAGCCGAGAAACATAGTCCCTCCAGCGTGTCCTGGGCCTTCCCCTGGGCCTCCTCCCGGTGAGACGTGCCTGAAACACCTCACCAGGGAGGCGTCCAGGAGGCATCCTGACCAGATGCCCGAGCCACCTCAATTGACTCCTCTCGATGTGGAGAAGCAGCGGCTCTACTCTGAGCCCCCTCCGGATGACTGAGCTTCTCACCCTATCTCCAAGGGAGAGCCCAGACACTCTGCGGAGGAAACTCATTTCCGCCGCTTGTATCCGTGATCTCGTTCTTTCGGTCACCACCCAGAGTTGTGACCATAGATGAGGGTAGGAACGTAGATCGACCGGTAAATCGAGAGCTTCGCCTTTCGGCTCAGCTCTCTCTTCACCACGACAGACCGGTAAAGCGCCCGCATAACTGCAGATGCCCCACCAATCCGTCTATCGATCTCCCGCTCCATTTTTCCCTCATTCGTGAACAAGACCCCCAGATACTTAAACTCCTCCACTTGGGGAAGGACCCCATCCCCGACCCGGAGAAGGCACCCCACCCTTTTCCGGCTCAAGACCATGGCCTCAGATATGGAGGTGCTGATTCTCATCCCATCCGCTTCACACTCGGCTGCGAACCGCTCCAGCGAAAGCTGTAGATCACGTTCCGATGAAGCCAACAGGACCACGTCATCTGCAAAAAGCAGAGACCCGATCCTGAGGCCACCAAAACGGATCCCCTCAACGCCTTGGCTGCGCCTAGAGATCCTGTCCATAAAAGTTAGGAACAGGATCGGTGACAAAGGGCAACCTTGGCGGAGTCCAACTCTCACCGGAAACAAGCCCGACTTACTGCCGGCAATGTGAACCAAACTCTTGCACCGGTCGTACAGGGACCTAACAGCCCGTATCAAGGGGCCCGGTACCCCATACTCCCGGAGCACCCCCCGCAGGGCCCCCTGAGGGACACGGTCGAACGCCTTCTCCAAGTCCACAAAACACATGTAGACCGGTTGGGCGAACTCCCACGCACCCTCTAGGACCCTGCTGAGGGTGTAGAGCTGGTCCAGTGTACCACGGCCAGGACGAAAACCGCATTGTTCCTCCTGGGTCCGAGGTTCGACTATCCGTCGGACCCTCCTCTCCAGAACCCCTGAATAGACCTTACCAGGGAGGCTCAGAAGTGTGATCCCCCTGTAGTTGGAACACACCCTGTGGTCCCCCATTTTAAACAGGGGGACCACCACCCCGGTCTGCCAATCCAAGGGAACTGCCCCCGATGTCCACGCAATATTGCAGAGCCGCGTTAACCAACACAGCCCCACAACATCCAGAGCCTTGAGGAACTCCGGCCGGATCTCATCCACCCCCGGAGCCCTGCCACCGAGGAGCTTTTTAACGACCTCGGTGACCTCAGCACCAGAGATTGGAGAGACCGACCCTAAGTCCCCAAACCCTGCTTCCAGATTGGAAGGCGTGCTGGTGGGATTGAGGAGGTCTTCGAAGTATTCCATCCACCGACCCAAAACGTCCCGCGTTGAGGTCAGCAGCACACCATCCCCACTGTAAACAGTGTTGGTGGCAGACCGCTTTCCCCCCCCCTGAGATGCCGGATGGTGGACCAGAATCGCTTCGAAGCCGTACGGAAGTCGTTTTCCATGGCCTCTCCAAACTCCTCCCACGCCCGAGTTTTTGCCTCAGCAACCATCCGAGCCGCATCCCGCTTGGCCTGTCGGTACCTATCAGCTGCTTCAGGGGTCCCACAAGCCAAAAAGACCCGGTAGGACTCCTTCTACAGCCTGACAGCATCCCTTACCGCTGGTGTCCACCAGCGGGTTCGGGGGTTGCTGCCGCGACAGGCACCGACCACCTTGCGGCCACAGCTTCAGTCAGAATCAGAATCAGAATCAGAATCAGCTTTAATGGCCAAGTATGTGTCATACTTGGCCATTAAGTCCGGCAACTTTTCTCTCCAGTACAGAACTTAAATAAGTGAAATAAAGAAATAAATACAAATAAATAATAAATGATAATATATACACCAAACCGGGGTTATTTTACAGTGAGTATGTACAGCAGTGCAGAGTTATAGTTTATTGTTATGTGAATGGACTCACACTCTGTGAATACACAGCGTTCATCAGAGCGACAGCCTGGGGGAAAAAACTGTTCTTGTGTCGGGTGGTTTTGGCGTATAACGCTTTGTAACGCCGGCCTGACGGGAGGAGCCTAAACAGATTGTGGCCAGGGTGTGAGGGGTCTGTGGTGATTTTTCTGGCCCGCTTCTTGACCCTGGACTGGTACAGGTCCTGAATGGAGGGAAGATCAGTACCTATGATCCTCTCTGAGGACCTGACTGTTCTCTGCAGTCTGTCCTTGTCTTTTCTGGTGGCGGATCCGAACCAGACAGAGATGGATGAGGTCAGGACAGACTGGACTATTGCTGTGTAGAAGATGGTCAGCAGTTCCTGAGGCAGGTTGAACTTTCTGAGCTGACGCAGAAAGTACAGCAAAGGGTTCTTTCTTATATAGTTAATGTGGGAGGTCCACTTCAGGTCCCGTGTGATGGTGGATCCTAGGAACCTGAAAGACTCCACTGTGGGGACTGGCCTGTTGATGATTATGAGAGGAGATGTTGATGGGGGTCTCTTCCTGAAGTTCACTGTCATCTCCACAGTTTTGAGCGGGTTTAGCTCCAGGTGGATCTGACTGCGCCAGAGGACCAGCTGTTCCACTTCCCCTCTGTATGCAGACTCGTCACCGTCACGGATGAGTCCAATGATGGTGGTGTCATCTACAAACTTCAGGAGTTTCACAGAAGGGTCCCTTGACGTGCAGTCAGTGGTGTAAAGGGAGAAGAGCAGTGGGGAGAGAACGCATCCCTGGGGGGCGCCGATGCTGAGGGACCGGGAGCTGGATGTGAAGTTACCCAGTGTCACCTGCTGCCTCCTGTCAGTCAGGAAACTGGTAATCCACTGACAGGTGGAGGGAGGCACGGTGAGCTGGGACATTTTTTGATGGAGGAGCTCTGGGACGATGGTGTTGAATGCAGAGCTGAAGTCCACAAACAGGACCCGAGCGTAGGTACCTGCAGAGTCTAGGTGGTGCAGGATGTAGTGGAGAGCCATGTTGACTGCTTCATCCACTGACCTGTTTGCTCTATAGGCGAACTGCAGGGGGTCTAGCAGGTGATCCGTGATGTCCTTCAGGTGGGTCAGCACCAGTCGCTCAAAGGATTTCAAGACAACAGATGTCAGGGCGACTTGTCTGTAGTCATTTAATCCTGTGACGGGGGACTTCTTGGGAACCGGAATGATGGTGGAGCGTTTGAGGCAGGAGGGGACCACATACAGCTCCAGGGAGTTGTTGAAGATCTGAGTGAAGATGGGAGCCAGCTGTCCAGCACAGACTTTCAGACAGGACGGAGACACTCCATCAGGACCTGATGCCTTCTTAATCCTCTGTCTCTGAAATAGTTGACGTACATCCTGTTCACAGATCCTCAGCGCAGGCAGGGGGTCAGGTACGGGGGTGGTTTGGGGTGATGCTAGGCCTTTTGTAATGGAGATGGTGGGGGAGGTGGAAGGTGTGAAACTCGTTTCAAACCTGGAGAAAAAATCATTGAGGTCCTCAGCCAGGCGGGGGCTCCCCACAGGGTGGGGGGATGGTCTCCTGTAGTTGGTAATGGTCTGCAGGCCCTTCCAAACTGCAGAAAAATCGTTGGCAGAAAAACGCTCCTTCAGCTTTGCACTGTAGTTCCTTTTTGCTGCCTTGATCTCCTTTGTCAACTTGTTCCTGGCCTGCTTGTACAGGACCCGATCTCCACTCCTGTAAGCCTCCTCCTTGTCCTGGCGTAGCCGTCTCAGTTCTGCAGTGAACCATGGTTTGTTGTTGTTGAACGTGCAGAAGGTTTTGGTCTGCACACACATGTCCTCACAAAAGCTGATGTAAGATGTCACAGTGTCGGTCAGTTCGTCCAGGTCTGAGGCTGCTGCTTCAAAGACGCTCCAATCAGTGCAGTCAAAGCAGGCCTGTAACTGCATCTTTGATTCATCAGCCCATCTCCTCACAGTTCTTACTACAGGCTTAGCAGATTTCAGCTTCTGCCTGTAAGATGGGATGAGGTGGACCAGGCAGTGGTCAGAGAGTCCCAAAGCAGCACAGGGGACAGAGCGATATGCATTCTTTATTGTGGTGTAGCAGTGGTCTAAAGTGTTCATGTCCCTGGTGGGACACGTCACGTGTTGTCTATATTTAGGCAGTTCAAGTTTGAGATTTGCTCTATTAAAATCCCCAAGAATGATTAGCAGACAGTCCGGGTGAGTTTTCTCCACGTCTGTGATCTGGTCGGCGAGGTGATGTAACGCCTCCGTTACGCACGCCTGCGGTGGAATGTATACAGCGACCAGCACAAACGAGGCGAACATAAAATGGTCTACAGTTTATGAAAAAAGACTCTAGGTGAGGGTTGCATGTCTTCTTTAACACTGTGACATCTGTACACCAACCTTCGTTTATATAGAAGCACGTTCCTCCTCCCTTTGACTTCCCAGACAGTTCCGCGCAGCGGTCCGCTCAGAACAGCTGGAAGCCTGGCAGCTTTAGTGCGCTGTCCAGGATGGGTTCACTGGACCAGGTTTCAGTGAAGCAAAAGGCGGCAGAACGACGAAAGTCTGAGTTCTTGGATAGGAGAAGGAGCAATTCATCCATTTTGTTAGGCAGAGAGCGGACGTTCCCCAGGTGTATGGATGGGAGAGCGGTGCGTAATCCACGCTGCCGCAGCTTGACGAGCACTCCAGCTCGTTTCCCTCGTCGGCGTCTCCGTCTACATCCACAGAGCGCTGCTGCTCCTCCGATCAGAATCTCCATAAAGCAGTCTGGTTGAGTAAAAACCTGTGAAAAAAGTCCGGCACTGGATAGCCCTATTTGTAAGAGTTCCTCTCTGCTAATTTTAATAGCAGAGGGAGTGCAGAAAACGACGCAAAAAAGTAAAACAGTAACTAATACTAGAGAGCGAAGTACCGAGGCGTCCGTACGCGGCGCCATCTTGTAATTTATTTGCCGCCTCGGCAATGGAGGCGCGGAACATGGTCCACTCGGACTCAATGTCCCCCACCTCCCCCGGGACGTGTTCAAAGTTCTGCCGGATGTGTGAGTTAAAGCTCCTTCTGACAGGAGACGTTCCCAGCAGACCCTCACAACACGTTTGGGCCTTCCAGGTCTGTCCGGCGTCCTCCCCCACCATCGGAGCCGACTCACCACCAGGTAGTGGTCAGTGGACAGCTCAGCCCCTCTCTTCACCCGAGTGTCCAAAACATGCGGCCGCAGATCAGATGAGACGACAACCAAGTCGATCATTGAGCTGTGGCCTAAGGTGTCCTGGTGCCAAGTGCACATATGGACACCTTTATGCTTGAACATGGTGTTTGTTATGGACAATCCATGATGAGCACAGAAGTCCAATAACAAGACACCACTCGGGTTCAGATCGGGGGGGCCATTCCGCCCAACCACACCCCTCCAGGTCTCACTGTCATTGCCCACGTGAGCGTTTAAGTCCCCCAGCAGAACAAGGGAGTCCCCAGGAGGAGCACTCTCCAGCACCCCCTCCAAAGACTCCAAGAAGGGTGGGTAATCTAATCTGCTGTTGACAAAGTTCCACAAACAGAGACAACAGAGGTATTTGTACAAAGGTATTTGACTAGTGGGGCGACCATGGGGTAACTGTGGCACAGGAGGTAGGAACTTGTCCTGTAACCAGAGGGTTGCCAGTTTGACCCCTGGTTGTTGTGTCCTTGGGTTTCACCCACCTTTCCTACCGGTGGTGGTGGTCAGTAGTGCCAGTGTTCGGCAGCCTTGCTTCTGTCAGTATGCCCCAGGGCAGCTGTGGCTACAATGTAGTAACTTGCCACCATCAGCATGTGAATGTGTGCGGGAATGGGTGAATGACTGAATGTACTGTAAAGCAATTTGTGGTCCTCTGACTGAAAAAGCGCTATACAAATGCAGGCCCGTCCATCCTAATGCAGGGTTGCAGGGGAGCTGGTGCCTATCTCCAGCTGTCAAGGGGTGAGAGGCGGGGTACACCCTGGACAGGTCGCCAGTACAAATGCAGGCCATTTACCATAATTTAAACAGAACTTGACAGATAACATAAGGTAGGCTAAAAGAAATTAGAAAACAACACACCATATAAAAGTACTCCAGGAACGGATCAATAACTCATCCAGGGGACCATAAAAGAACCCAGAACAACATCTGAAGGTCTGCTGGCCTTGCTTGCTTTAGTCAACATCAGCGTTTTAGTATGATACAACAGTAAAAAAAGGCTGGAGAAAAATGTAGAATCTTTGGAAGAATCCCAAAGCCAAAATTCAGAAGTGACCAAACAAACCCACAAAGACTAATTTCAAACTTTACAAAAAAGTATCTCAATGATCCTCAAGAGTTTTGGAAAAATGATCCAAAAATTGAGTGGGGAAAGTGGAACTTTTTAGACAATACGCATCCCCATACATCTGCAAAAAAAACTAAAAGCAATTCAGAAATAGTACTACACTCTGACAGTCAAACATTGTGGTGGTCTGATGTATGCAACTGCTTTGCTTCTGATGGAACCATGAGTTCTGCTCACTACCAAAAAATACGCATGTCCTCTGGTTCAAGTCCCCAGAGTCAGAACAAAGCATGGAGAAGTAGCATTTAGTTTCTATGCTGCTCTAATCTGGAACAAACCTCCAGAAAACTTTAAAAATTCTGAAACACTGACTTCCTTTAAATCAAGGGTATAAACAACTGAGTTTATAGCCTTGATTTAAAGGAAGTCAGTGTTTCAGAATTTTTAGAGTTTGTTATGATTTATAACTAGAACATCATAAACTGTAATCTGTTTTTCAACCTATCATCATTTTCCCTTACTTGCCACTGAAATGTAATGTTTTTTTGTTTTTCTAGTTATTTAATGTTAATTCTAATCATGTAAAGCTCTTTGAATTGCCCTGTTGCTGAAAATGTGCTATACAAAAAAAAATTAAGCTCAAACTCACTTAAGTCATGCAACAGTACAAGTCAAAGTTCACTAGCAAGTAAACCTCTGGATGCTTTAAAAAATACCAAAAAGGTTTTAGAGTGGTCTTATCAAATTAAAGATACTGTGGAATGACTGTAAAGATGCAGTTATTGGCCAAAATTCCTCCACAGTAATGTAAAAGACTCGTATCCAGTTTTCTCAAAAGCTTGATGGAGTTGTTGCTGCTAAGGGTGAACCAATCAGTTATTAGGTTCAGGGGGCATTTTTTAACACAGCCTGATTTTATTTTATTTTTTTACCTTAGTGAATTAAATCGTCAAAAGGCGCAAATATGTTTTAATATGAATATGTTCTGTATTAATGGACGTTAGCTTCCTCATGAACAAAAATACTCAATGGGTCCACCTACGCATTTTCTTGTGCTGCTTATCAGGTATATGATCTGTGCTCGCTTCATGTTCATGAGTCGATTAAGAAAAAAAAAAAAAAGCAGCTCGGGTCTTTATCACAGAAAGCTTTTAAATAACCTCATGATGTTGTGGGTTGCAGGAAAAGAATAACAGCATGTTTTGGATGAAGGAATTTCACACTACGCCAACATGTTCGTCAGACCCAAAATCATTATTTCCAATTGCTGTTCCTGCGTTTTTCTCTTTTGGCTGTATTTTTTTTACAGCCTGGTTGAATAATAAGGCTGCAGTGACCAGACAGCAACAGAAGTCAGTGCTCATGCATCCGACCAGAAAGAACCCTCATTATTCCTGTCAAGGCTTGAAAAAAAACTGAAACCAGACAAAAGACACTGCAATTATGTATTTTTCTACATCATAATGTTAGCTGCAACCTAAACTCATATCCAGCCTCAGTCTCACCTTTTTATTTTCCTGCATTTTCCATCTTCTGATTCCCTGCTGAGACGTTAATAAGCATCTTCAGCAACATGTATATCATCACAACATTAATGGAATAACTCCAATTATAGATCTGTGTTGGAGCAGACACCAGGGAGCAGCAGGGTGAGAATGGTGATAGGATGGCCATAAATCTTTGATCACTAATTAACAGGAGCCTTCACTGTACACTTGAATGTTGCACCTGCTTGGAGCTCATACAAGGCAATGGAAACATGCTCTTAATTGCAATGAATCATTAAAAGTAATGAAAGTGTCTAAGAGTTTTATTCATTATATTTATTTCTCCAAGCAACATCCCAACTGTTAAAACAGGGATGTTTTTCGACTTTAATTCTAACCCTGCAATTAAGTATTGGTATGATTTACTTTCATGGGCACACAAATTCTCGTCATATTTATATATAGCTTTTAAATCAGACTCCACAGTAATTAAATTTTGCAACCTTGTAAAATAAAATGGCTAAGATTTTCTGCTTTGTGAAATTGTAGATGGGAATGTGTGCATGTAAAAAAAAGACATAGTATATACACTGTTCAAAATAAAAAGGGAACACTTAAATAACACAATGTAACTCCAAGTCAGTCACACTTCTGTGAAATCAAACTGTCCACTTAGGAAGCAACATCGATTGACAATCAGT
Source organism: Valencia hispanica (assembly GCA_963556495.2). Lineage (NCBI taxonomy): Eukaryota > Metazoa > Chordata > Actinopteri > Cyprinodontiformes > Valenciidae > Valencia > Valencia hispanica. The sequence continues at coordinate 10,692,085 of OY747709.1, read as the reverse complement.
TTCACATGCTGTTTTGCAAATGGAATAGACAACAGGTGGAAGATAGTCAATTAGCAATACCTCCCCCCCAATAAAGGAGTGGTTCTGCAGGTGGTGACCACAGACCACTTCTCAGTTCCTATGCTTTCTGGCTGATGTTTTGGTCACTTTTGAATGCTGGCAGTGCTTTCACTCTAGTTGGTAGCAAGAGATGGAGTCTACAACCCACACAAGTGGCTCAGGTAGTGCAGCTCATCCAGGATGGCACATCAATGCGAGCTATGGCAAGAAGGTTTGCTGTGTCTGTCAGTGTAGTGTCCAGAGCATGGAGGTGCTACCAGGAGACAGGCCAGTACATCAGGAGACGTGGAGGAGGCCGTAGGAGGGCAACAACCCAGCAGCAGGAACGCTACCTTCTATGGGGGTAAATCTCTGACATTATTCAAGAGCATATTTTTTCAGTTTGAGAGCATTATTTGTTGTTTTAATGCTCATTTTTTGTCAGTTTAATAACAACCATCGAACAACTAAATAATCAATGTGACAAAACATAAATTGACAAACAGAAAACAGTCTATCCATCCTGTCCTTCCTCTCCTCAGCCTCCTGTTGCTGCTTCATTTCCTAAACAGGAAATCAAAAAACAGTTTTTCAAAAAGCAACACAAAAACTTTTAGGAAAATATATATTTATTAACACGTTCAGTAATAAATTATGTATTTGATTCAGTGCTGCACATGCACATACAGTACTTTTTCATAATAAAAAAAAATAATTTGTTTTCGACCAACTAGGGGTGACATTCCCCTCCAGATCCACCAGAATTGTTCTCATAAAATAAATAGAAAATAAGTGAGGATGAGGAACATGGCAACTGTGGTAATTAACACATGAGATCACATACTGAGATCACAGGTTCTGTAGTTTTTCAATTCAATTCAATTCAGTTTATTTATATAGCGCCAATTCACAACAGATGTCATCTCAAGGCACTTAACAAGAAGTCATTTCAATACAATTATACAAACATTCCAATCAGTTAAAAAGTTTCCTATTTAAGGAATCCCAGCAGATTGCGTCAGTCATTGGCGTGAGGTTGGGCAGATTTCCAACCACAGCAATCCTTCAGCAATCCCTCATACTGAGCAAGCATGTAGCGACAGTGGAGAGGAAAAACTCCCCTTTAACAGGAAGAAACCTCCAACAGAACCAGGCTCAGTAGGAGCGGCCATCTGCCACGACCGTCTGGGGGTTTGAGAAGACAGAGCAGAACACAGAAGGAACAGAAGATCCGATATAAGAGAACTTTCTATGTTACAGAAAGTAAAAAGTTGATAACAGGACACAGTGGATGTTCAGTTACTGAGAGGATCATCCCAGTCGATGCCCCCCGTCCAACAGGGCATTTCAGCCAAGCAGGATACCAGACCAGGTATATCTTCGATGGGGAGAAAAACACTGAGAGAAAACAAAGTTAACAGTCGAAATAACAAAATGTACTGTAATACAACTGGAGAGTCGTAGGAGAAAAGGAAGTAGCAGAGTGAAGAAAATTGGTAAGTCTGTTTTTTGTTTTTTGAGGCTTAATAAGACTCCTCTAAGCATAAGGTGTGTAACTAGATTTATTATTCTATCTCAATGCCCCGTGGCCCAATTTTGCCCCGGTAAAGAGGACGTAATTTCTCCTAAAGAGTATTTTTGCTTTATTAGCTAAATTAGCTGTATGCAGGGTAATACACGGAGAACCATTAGACCAACATGAGCTCGTTTACGAGCGATGGTTTACAAAATAATATTAAAATATATGTCTATACCAGCAACAAAAGTCAAACAACACAACCGTTTTAGGCTTTTAATCTTTGTACCGCCAAATTTTAATGTAGCCTACTTACATTTAAAACTGTGCTCCCCTCCCGCTTTGCCAGCTGCTTCCTCCGCCATTGTTGCTGGAACAAAAATCTACCGTTCGGCTCTCAATGCATTTTGGGATATGGAGTGCGTTGAAGGATACACCGGACCCATCCTTCAAATCGGGGAAAAGAATGACAGATTTGTGGACAGTCTTCGTCGCGGCAGGCCGGCTCAGTTTAATGGTTTAATGGGATTAAAAACTTTTGCTGGTGGGAGTAAAACGAGTGCACCCCAAAGAAGACTGTGACAAGCTCATTGGTCAGAATCATATCTGGCTTCCTATTCGCTGGGGGACTTTTGGCAGGATTATTTCGCTTGAAATCCAAGCGCACAGGAAGCGCTCCGCGTGAGCAGGTTTTGAAAGCACAGAGAAGAGATCTGAGCACAGAGGACTGAAGGTCAAACACAGAGGATTCAATTTAAGTGCAAGAACACATTTGAACGCAAGAAGGGACTTTTTGAGTGAGAAAAGCATAAGATCTGAGCATAAAAACAACAAATAATGCTCTCAAATGGACAAAATGCGCTCTTGATTTATGACAGGGATTTACCCCCATAACCTCTGCTTTTGTGCAAGGAGGAACAGGAGGAGCACTGCAGAGCCCTGCAAAATGACCTCCAACAGGCCACAAATGTGCATGTGTCTGCTCAAACGGTCAGAAACAGACTCCATGAGGGTGGTATGAGGGTGGTATCAGGTGGGGGTTGTGCTAACAGCCCAACACCATGCAGAACGTTTGGCATTTGCCAGAGAACACCAAGACTGGCAAATTTCCCACTGGTGCCCTCTGCTCTTCACAGATGAAAGTAGGTTCACACTTAACACATGTGACAGACGTGACATAGTCTGGAAATGTTGTGGTGAACGTTCCGCTGCCTGCATCATCCTCCAGCATGACGAGTTTGGCAGTGGGTCTGTAATGGTGTGGGGTGGCATTTCTTTGTGGGGCCACACAGCCCTCCATGTGCTCGCCAGAGATAGTCTGACTGCCATTAGGTACCAAGATGAGATCCTCAAACCCCTTGTAGACCCCTGCTGGTGCGTTTGGCTCTGTGTTCCTTCTAATGCAAGACAATGCTAGACCTCATGTGGCTGGAGTGTGTCAGCAGTTCCTGCAAGAGGAAGGCATTGATGCGTTGGACAGGCCCGCCAATTCCGCAGACTTGAATCCAATTGAGCACATCTGGGACATAATGTCTCGCTCCATCCAGCACCAGTGTTCCTGGCAGTCGCAGTGGCAGCTCTCCAGCAACCGACATTCTCCGATGGGTCACTAGAGCTCCCAGAGAGGGTCAAGAAGGACCCGTCCCCATCGCTAGAGCTCCCAGGGAGGGTCAAGGAGGATCCGTCCCCATCGCTAGAGCTCCCAGGAAGGGTCATGGATGACCAGTCGCTGGAGCCTCCATACTCTTCTCAGCCGGCCTCCGCGCCACCAGACTCTTCTCAGCCGACCTCCATGCCACAAGACTCTTCTTTGCCGGTCTCCGCGCTGCCAGATTTAAGCTCTACCGGCCAGGCCTCTTCATCGCAGCCGACCAGTCAAGCTCATTAGCGGCTGCCTGGTCCTCATGGGAGGACCACGGGGCCATCCACCTGACCATCGTCCAGCGAGAGGACTCCACCTGGGCCCTCCGCTGACCGCCATCCAGCCAGAGGATGCCATCCGGGCCGTCCGCCAGACCTCCAGGTCCTCAGGGGCCGCCCTCCTGGCCATCCGCCACACCTCCAGGTCCTCAGGGGCCGCCCACCTGGCCGTCCGCCAGACTTCCAGGGACATACCCTGGTCGTCCGATGTCCTGTCTCTCCGTTCCTGCCATCACCCACTTCAACCAGCACTTAATAAACATCCTTGCACCTTTCCATGGAGTCTGCGTTTGGGTTCATGCACCACACCACACTCCCTGACATCCACAGATATAGGAATAAAGGAGCTCTTGAATCGGTTGGTTTTATACCTCACAGCTTGATAACGCCTCCCTGATGGTAAGAGCTCATACTCACTTAACAGCACATGAGAAGGCTCCTTCAGAATGTTTTTGGGCTGCCCCAGAACAGAGGTTTTCTTGTAGAGATGGATGCTCTCTGCTACCAATAATTTTCAAACCAATTTGTCAATTTTGGCTTTACATATACAGTAAGCGAGCCGAATCAAGCTACCATTCCGTATCTGATTCGACATTCCAGCACTGCTTAATAAAAACAATACATTATTTTTGTGCTCACACCCAGAGATGGGGACTCGAGTTTGAGACTTAAGTCGCAGACACAGTGACTTCAGACTTGACTTGAGACTCGACCTCGAAAGACTTCAGACTCGACTCGGACTCGAGCTGCGGGACTCGTGAACAATGTTTATTTTTAGGAAACAACTGATGAACTCGCTGTTATTCCCCTCCCTCCGTTACCTATAACCTGCCCACATCAGTGTTTCCCACACATTCCCACAACACCGACCGAAAAAAAAAAGAAAAAAAAACAACACCGACCGTCACATATTGCGTTTCGTTTTTTCTTTGCTTTTTTACGCTATTTAAAACATGCAGCGTATTCGTTCAGCTGCTCTCTGCTCTCTCTTCGTCTCTCTGTCTCACGCGTCTCTCTCGCTCTCACACTCACACACACACACCTACACACACATAGGTATTGCCTAACCCTAACCTTAACCAAAACATAATTCACACCATACCTCTAAACCTAACTCCTAACGCTAAAAAAGGGGGTCCACCGTATTAGGACTAGGCTTTGGTCCCTATCAGGTCCATCAGTCTTCAGAAGGTTAGCGAATATGCCAGAGAAGGTTCTAAATAGGATAGCTATACAAGAGCACACACACACACAGCCCCTCCCCTCCATGCACAGCACGTCTGTCTGGATCACCAGTGGAAGACGTGGCCTATTTGGTTCAGAGAAGACGGCTGGAGAAAGGTTGGTATCTCGTGAACACAGAATAAAAAGTGCTATAAAATATTTTATATTCTGAATACAATAGTTACAGTGTGTTGATGTTACTGTAGGTCCCGACCCTTAGCAAACAAGCGATTGCACCTTCTTTACAAAGTTAACTATAGTCGCAAGTTTGCGGTAAAATATAGGGTGTTAAAATTAATGTAATACAGTCTGTGTAACCAATTATTAACTTTTTTTTAACTTATTAACCTTTAGGTATTATGATATCTCTTTAGGAATCCCCTAAACGTCTGTACTGTACTGTGTGTTCATGCTACAAGGCAAAATACAGATATTAACTTAAGAGTAAAGCATTCTTGGTGTTTTGGTCATGTTGCAAAACGAATTACATATCAAAATCAAACCTGATACTGTTTGCTAATAGATAAAGATAAAGAGTCACAATAACAAATTACATGCTTTGAATTCCTTATCTATAGCTATGCAGTGTTGGATGGGTCGCTCTAGGTGATGGTGCAACACTTATAACCGGAGACTTAATATAATAAAGAGACGTTTGCCTCTCTTTCGCTGCATCCCAGTAGTAACGGTGGGTTTCCTCCTTATTTCCTCCAGTAATCTGCTCATTGGTGAGACCTGTTTATCCTGCATAGCTAGCTGAGGCTCTCTTGAGAAGGTTAGTTGCTGAGAGTTTCTTGATGTTGTAGAGGATGGCGAGAAAGGCTCTTGCAGCAAGCCTCACTCAGTGCCCAAAACAAGATTAGTAAAAACAGCTGTAGCCTCATCGTTGTTGTTGGCGTCCCAATGCTAGCCCGCACGGATCGCAGCCCGGCTTTGGGTATCCGCAGCAATCCAACTGTTTGTCTTTAAGAGTATAAAACGCCACAGACTGTTGTTGTCCCCCCAAAAATAAAAAAAGAGTAATACAACCATTAACATGCCCCCAGCACAACAGCCCTGGTCGCTACAGCGCAGCGCCCCAGAGGAAGAGTGTTATCTTGCACTGCACCTGACCACTTTGTTCTCTCCCACAAGTCGTGAGCCCATGGAAAGGGGGGGCCATGTCACCTCTTTGGGCTGAGCCCAGCCGGGCACCATGAGTAAAGGCCCAGCCACCAGGCACTCGCCAATGTGCCCAACCTCCAGGCCTGGCTCCGGGCATGGAAACACTAAGTCCAATAATGTTGCTCATCATAGGGGTCTTTGGGCTACACTATGTCTGATCCCTCACCTAGGACCTGTTTGCCATGGGTGACCCTAACGGAGGCAAAAGGCCCTGACAACTTCGCTCCTAGGATGATTGGGACACTAAAAGCCGTCCACCACGATAAGGGGGCAAAAAAGGGAGAGATCTTTATCACTGTGAATTTATAAAGATTCTCTTTTCTGTGGTTGGAGGCTGCAATCCTGCTGTAAATTTGTAAAAAAAAAAAAGAGTGAAGACAAATTTAGAAAGCTACTATCCAGAAACTTTTAAATGAATCCCATCTCCAACATACCTAAATTAAATGAATGACTCATTAACAGGGCTTTGCAAAGCTGGATGGCTGAATCCTGATGAGAGCCCCAATTACCAGTATGGTGTGGTTATATCAGTGTTTCCAATATTTGCAAGAAATTGAGGAACTGAAAAAGGTTTTGTTAAAAACTTTTCCTTTTTTGTTTTTATTTCTGTAAATAATAGAAAATAATTGTCGCGCTAAGAAAAATAGAGGCTTATCATAAAAACTCAGACTTGTTTTGGTTGTAAATTACTATTTATGAAGTTAAAGCTCATCAGGCTCAACAACATTACTTGTAATCTTACCTCCTTCTTTCTCAAAGTAAACATGTTTTGCATGAGCCTTTATCTGCAGCCAAACTTTAGACATGACAACAAAGTGATGTTCATCCTAATTACTGTACAGCCAATTAGTTGCTGTTAAGAGACTAAAAAGCTTTTTAATGATGCAGGAAACAGCGCATTATCTCCCTCATAGCACCATACAGTCAGCGGCTGCTTCCAGAGGACTGCAGGTGGTATTTAATATGACACATATTCAATGTGACAGGTGGATCCCCTGAGAGATTGAAGAAGAGAGAAGGCTCATTTGGAGGAGCAGCTGACCATGGAGTCACACATCCAGTTCCTCCCACTGCGAAAGAAGAAATGTGCTTTAGATTTTTTTTTACACTCTATAGGAGTGCTCCATCCATGCGGCGCATTTCAAGTGGGTTTTGATGTCAGCTTCATCTATAATGGATCAGATGGCATTTCCCCGACGACAGCACCCAACTTCTCCTCCTCTTCAGAGACAGGCATGGAAGCAATCCCATCTACCAGACAAATTCATCATCGGTGCTCTTTCTCTCTGTACATCGAGTCAGACAGGGTGGGAAAAAGGAACATAAAACATATGGAATCAGACAAGTCAAAATAGTTTATTAGAGAACAGATTTCATAGTCGAGGGCACAACCTCACATTTAGTATAGGCACTGAACTACTGCACTGGAGTCACAGCCTCAACTCGGCCTGAAAACCAAAGCCTGCCAGCCACATCAACGCTGGCAACAACTACATGTACAGCATGTCTTTGCCAAATCAATCGAAACACACAGATCGTTCAGAGTGAATGAGGTCATAGCTCAAATCTGGCCACGTCAGTAAAAAGGCTAATTACATAAAAAAATGTTTGTGGTGCACCTTACCCTGTTCAATAAACAAGAGCCATGCTTTAATACAGTAAATCATGTTAACTGATGGTAACCGTTACCTCATGGTGTCAAATTAAATGTTGAGATGTAGATCATTAGCTTACTCTAATAAAGCTAACTTTAGCTTAATTTCTAAAACTGTCGTCTTCCCATAACTTAATATAATTAATACACAATAATTTTGATACATGTTGAGAATTATTGATACCACTTTTTCCTCAGCAAAACTGTTTGTAAAAGTCCTCTCAGAGATTCAAAGAACTAGTAGCTACTAGTTTGAGGGTTTTGTGCTTAAAACTATATTTCAATCACAGATGATAAATATCTTATATTTTAAAGATGGCTAGGTATCAACTGAGGTAAATGTACGATTTCATTCCCAGAACCAATTTTTAGACATTTGCTTTGACACAATTTGTAGTTGATGACCTTCGGCCTATGTAACTGTTTCAATTCAGCTTGCTGCTTTTTGATTTGGGAGGTTAATTTCATCTGAAAGTATTTTAGATAAAGAAAGATTAAGAAAAAGGTTTAGTGTTGAGATAGTAGCCCAAAACTATTAATTGTATATACAGATTCAAGGCATTGGTTGGTACTAGGGTAGGAAAATATAGTTTAAAAACAGCCAATATTTTCCCATTATACCAGTCCTTCATTTAAACTCTTTTTTAATGAGTGCCAGATAATTTTCTCTGGTTGTATGAAGCAGATTAATGAAACACTCCCCTTGTCTCACATAGGCCCATCATGCATTGCTGGTTAGCTGGCTGAATGAAGGCTACAACACTTTTTCCAAGCTTACCAGAGAGACTGTTTCTTCTGGAAATCTCTCCAGTTGGCAAAAATATGTACCCCCCCCCATCACTTAAATGTAATGCTCTTTTTTAAAACTACAATTGACAAGTTACAAGCACAATTTCTGTCAATCACTTGACTGCAGGCTAGCAAATCGAGCAGATGGCCCAACAAAGGCTACATTCACACTGCAGGCAAAAGCGCATCAAATTCGACTTGTTTGCCCATATGCGACCCATATCCTATTTTTTTATGACAGTCTAAACAGCACAAAATGGAGCTAACAGGTTAGCTGAGGTTCAGGAGCAAGGCCACACCTCAAACCCGCTTCATAAATCCTAATCAGCCTTAACTCAATTCACCCGGTACCACACGTCTGCTCTACATCTCTAATCCCACCAGGATACACATATAAACTCTGCCTGCCGTTCATCCCTCGTCTCTCGTTCGTTTTCACGCGATCAGTTCGGACTTCCGCGTGTGCTCGCTTACCTCGCTCGACGTTTTGCTTCGTTGTTCCCAGCACGGGCGTTCTCACGCTCGGCGTCGATCCGTCTGAGGAGTTGCTCGGCGGTCGTCCCGCATCTCCCGGGCCATCTCCCCGGCTTTTCGTCCGCCAACTCTCCCACCGTGTCAGGCTGTTTTCGAGCCAGCGGGACTTCAGTCTTAAAACATGTCGTTAGCAAATGTTCAGCAACAATCACAGACATTAGGTAGGCTTATTCATATCGGCACGTGTAATGCAGAATATTGAACTAATCTTACTAAAACTAAGTGGAGATAGTACAGGGATGCAAACAGCGCGCTTTTCGGCGCCTCTCGCTTTTCACATCAGTTTGGGGTGACTTGGGTCTGAGAGGGTCTGATTATAATTTCACAACGTCTTCTGAAGCCATTCCGTAGCTTAATGTGAGGGACAAGTCTATTTACATCATTAAATTTAAGTTTACGGAAACTCGTTTTCCCTCCTCTTCGGCCGTCATTCTCCATTCAGTATTCAAACAGCACGCGCGCCTCGTCCGGTTACAGCAGGATACACGGTAAAACTCCGTCCACTATGATATTATATGTTATATCATATTATAATATGCTTTGAGCACATCATTCTGCACCCACGATGCGCATATGCGCTTTGTGCGCTCTGTTTTTTGAAGCGTTTCACATACTCTGTATATCGACCCCCCCCCAAAATAATACCTTGCCACCCCCGTTTTTTAAAGCCTAGCTCCGCCACTGCCCCCCTCCTTCATTCAGTCTTCCAGCGCTTCTCCAGCGTCTGTCGGAAGGGTTCCTACTACTTTGCGGTCCAGCTCACCTTTGGCTGCAGGAGTAGTCCCAGGATTTCCAGTTCTCTTTCCGAGACCCCGTGATGGGTACGGTTTAATACTTAACACCTGCCTCACGTCCTTCACTCCCCCTCGGAGGACTTCTTGGTCATCACCTCCACTTCTTCTCCACCTCGTTGAGGGTTTCGTGCCCTCACTGAGGCTGCTTCCGACATCGGTGTCCCTCTTCCCGACGAGAAGACGGTGGGCCCCCTTACTACTTTCGAGTTCCTGGGCATCACCCTCGACTCATCCTCCATCCAGGTTTCGCTGCTGTTTGGAGGTCCACCGTATCTCCCCGATCCGCTCTAACTTCTTCCTCACAAATACGCGCTAAGAAACAGCTCCTATTGCTCTCGGGTCATCTTACCTACGCCGTCCGCATCATTCCCCAGGGTCGGTCCTTCGTGTCCCTTCCGTCCGCTGCCGCTAGCGTGCCATGCCTCCACAATCAGCTCGCCCTCACCGAGCCCTGTCGTACAGAGATGCGGCTCTGGCACGATTTCCTCTCTTCCTGGAACAGCTGGTCCCCGGAGTTTGATTCCCTTCAGCCCCAGTCCACCCTCCCTTCCTCTGCTCCCCACGAGCTTTACCCCATCGTAATAGCAACCCTTCTTTTGGGGACACGACCTGTCGCAGAAATCGATCCTCATTCACTCCGATAATGAAGCTGTTGTAGAAGTTATTAACAATGAAATTCAGATCCTTAGCTCCTGCTGCAGACCTCAACCTGACTCCAGTCCCACAGTTTTCAGCCACCATCTTCATCTGACGCCGCAGCTCTACAACCTCACCATCTTGCAGAACTTCATCGACAGCCTCTCTCCCGGTACCCGCTCTGTTTACCTGTCCAGCTGGAACACCTTCAAGGCCTTTCACGTAATGTATGGTCTCTTTCCCTTTTACTCCTTTGTTTATCAGCCAGTTCATCTCTCACTCGCATTCAATCCAAAAAATCCACATATCCACCATTAAATCTTATCTATCAGGAATCAGCTTCTTCATCAAGCTGGCAACAGGTAACCCCTGTCCAGCTCTCGACCATAGCCACGTTCTGATGTTTTTCTGAAAGGTCTTAAAAAGCTAGAACGTTCCGCCGCTCATCGCTTACCGCTCACCTCCGACCTCCTCACCCCTTGCATTCTCATGCTTCGTTCCGGTTACCTATCCCCCTTCATCGACCTAACTCTTCAGTCCATGCTCTTGCTCGCTTATTTCAGTTTCCCGATTTGTTCTGAGTTGGCCCCTTCCTCTTCTAGACACGATCCTTCCATTCACCCATGTCTCTCAGACATTTCAATCCTTAGTCAGGACACCCTCATTTACACCCTACGTAGAAGTAAAACAGACCAGCTCGGCACCTCCGTCCGAATTCACTTATTCCGCCTCAGTTCCAGCCTCAGCCCCTAGGAACCCATCACCTGCTACATTCAGCCTCTATCATCTGCTAACGCCTCTCCATTCGACCCACTTCTCATTACCGAATCAGGTAGCCCCGCTACCCGGTTCTGGTTCATTAATCACTCCCACCAGATTACTCGCCGGTCCGGTATCTCCCCTGATTTTTACTCCGGCCATTCAATCTGCAGGGGTACAGCTACCTCAGCCGCCAGGTCAGGGATATCAGACGACATCATCCAAATCTTAGGTCGGTTGTCCTCTTCAGCATACCGAACCTACATTCATAATCTACACAATCTGCGACACGCTCATTCTCTTCTCTGCTAATCTCTCCGACAAGACCTTTTGGGGGTCCTGAGCAGGCTCGGAAAGACGATTTCCTGAAGACTGCACCCCCACACTGAGTCTTCCTCCGGGTCTCCGGCGTTGCCTCTCCCCAGACCATTCAATTCAACATGCCTTCAATAAACTGTTAAATTCTGAACCTGTAGCGTGGTCCTTGCTAGTGAAATGGAGCTAACAGGTTAGCTGAGGTTCAGGAGCAAGGCCACGCCTCAAACCCGCTTCATAAATCCTAATCAGCCTTAACTCAATTCACCCGGTACCACACGTCTGCTCTACATCTCTAATCCCACCAGGATACACATATAAACTCTACCTGCCCTTCATCCCTCGTCTCTCGTTCGTTTTCACCCCTCCCTTCCCCTCCCTCTAGGTCCAGGGTCCTGCCGACTCGCCTCTTCATTTCAGGGTTCCCGCCGACTCGCCTCTTCATTTCAGGGTTCCCGCCGACTCGCCTCTTCATTTCAGGGTACCCGCCGACTCGCCTCTTCATTTCAGGGTTCCCGCCGACTCGCCTCTTCTTTTCAGGGTCCTGCCGACTCGCCTCTTCTTTTCAGGGTCCTGCCGACCCGCCTCTTCTTTTCAGGGTCCTGCCGACCCGCCTCTTCTTTTCAGGGTCCTGCCGACCCTCTCCTTTCCTTTTCAGGGTCCTGCCGACTCGCCTCTTCTTTTCAGGGTCCTGCCGACCCGCCTCTTCTTTTCAGGGTCCTGCCGACCCGCCTCTTCTTTTCAGGGTCCTGCCGACCCTCTCCTTTCCTTTTCAGGGTCCTGCCGACCCTCTCCTTTCCTTCGCAGGGTCCTGCCGACCCTCTCCTTTCCTTCGCAGGGTCCTGCCGACCCTCTCCTTTCCTTCGCAGGGTCCTGCCGACCCTCTCCTTTCCTTCGCAGGGTCCTGCCGACCCTCTCCTTTCCTTCGCTGGGTCCTGCCGACCCTCGCCTTTCCTTCGCTGGGTCCTGCCGACCCTCGCCTTTCCTTCGCTGGGTCCTGCCGACCCTCGCCTTTAACCCTCCCCCTTTTTTCGCAGCATCAATCGGGCACAGCCTCCCTGTTCTGCGCTCCAGTTTACTCCTGTACCACCTCTTCTAACATCTCTCTCTTTTAGGTTCCGTCTGGGGGGGTCCTGAGCAGGCTCGGAAAGACGATTTCCCGAAGACTGCACCCCCACACTGAGTCTTCCTCCGGGTCTCCGGCGTTGCCTCTCCCCAGACCATTCAATTCAACATGCCTTCAATAAACTGTTAAATTCTGAACCTGTAGCGTGGTCCTTGCTAGTGAATCAGATTTTTTTTTTCAAATCCAACTTTTATATGGGGTAATAAATCAGATATCTGCAGTAGGAATAATTGCTACTCTAATTGTTGATTTCTTAAAAGCAAGTGGATAGCGTTTTACATGCTTGCTTTCAAATTTAGTTTAAATATAGTGATACTGTATTTAACTAACTGTACCAGAAATGCTATTTAAGGTTATTATAGTATAGAAATCCCAAACTGCCATATCCTGAACAAATTGTGTCCTCAGAATACATTCTACTGGTGGTGTTCATTTATTACCAAACTTCATTTAAGTCTCATAACCACATAACACATAACCTTCATTATTAGGTTAGGCTATTAAACATCTTTTGTTTTGGTCTTGAAAAACAACATCTGCTTTATCATAGTTGTTCATATCTGGTCTACTGCAGGTTGGAAATCAGTGAAAACTCCCAAAGCATTAGCAAAACATACACAATTTGGTGCAGACTTTTGGAAAACTTGACGATGAAATTTAGTAATTTGAAAGTGATACTTTTTTCAAAACTGGCTTGAGACAGCCACAGTTGATAAAGTCTCTTAATTAGGATTTTTCTTAAAAAGAAGACACGTAGATATTATCTCAACACCAGACCCACAATGATGAGCAACGTCTAGCTGTCACATTTAATTACCTCCATGAAATGCTTGATTAGCCTTTGTCTTGCCTGTTTGTGTGTACTTGCTCTAAACTGCAGTGTTCAGCTCTCAGTGATGCCAAACAGAAAGAATAAATCTAGTCCTGCCCATCTTCACCCATAGGCGGTATTATTTTCAGGGTAAGATGTAAATCCTTAGTATTGATTTGGTAATTGTAATCATATAGCTGTAATACAACAGATAACACCTACTCCAACACAGTCTTAATCCCCATCAGTCTTAAACCTAGCTGATTTTATCAGTTGTTTGGACATTGAGTCTTGCAGGTTTTGGTGAGGCGAGGCTACTTTTCCCTGTTTGAATCACAAACAGACACACACACACACAATGTTCTGCCTCGCAGTCTTTAGCATTAATCACATTTACTTTTAGTTCTTTCACATCAACTTATATTGTTATTATTACTACTCTGCTGGGCCCTTTTCACTCATTTCATTTTCTATTTTTGTGTTTTAGGATGAGCACAAACACTTCCCGATTATGATGCTGTTCCTTACAAAAGGAATTTTAAAGCTGCAAGGACTGGTTTGGAATGGTTTGGAGCCATTCCAAACGTTCAACATGCTAAGGTTAGCTTATCTTCATCAGATCAAACAGAGTTTAAACAGTGTAGCATGGGGTTAAGCAATATTAATATTGGGTCATTCCTGTGACAGTTGGTTCCTACTGAGGAATACTTATATAGCCTAAGCATGTTAAATATGGTGTCTGAATAACACTCATGCCACCATTTCTTTAACATGTCAAAAAACAACTTTCACAAATATAGCAATCCTCCCATCATCACATCTCTACTAAGGTATTTCACTAAACTTACCATAACAGGTGAATCAAAATATCGTTTGAGATCAGTGTTTAGTTTCACAGTTCAAAAATGTTACGTTAGCATTTTTAAAAATCTATGCATTAACAAATAACCTTTAGAATCTACTAAATATTAAACATGGGCAAACAGACTCTGGCTCCATCTTGTCAACACGCATCTATATTGTCTTTATTGTTTGCCAGTTATTAGGATTTGCATTCTATGCTTATTTTATCATTGTAGGTGAATACATGTGCACTTGTAATTTCACATATGAGGTGTGTTGTTCAGCCCAAATCAACTTCCCTTTGTTTTCCTCTTCATTCCTGTTCATCTGTTTGGAGATTTGTTAACACCCACAGCAGAAAGATTTGCTTCCCAACACTGCCAATCATCTGTGGTTTTTAAAACCTGCTAACAAACACTAATTAATTTACAGTTATTCCAAGTCCCTGATCTTTGGCATACAGGTTTCGTAAAAACGAAAAAATAAAATAATGGATCTATGTTATTGTAGTACCAAACTGTGATTTGATTCAAATGTAAATTAATATCATATCTCACCATGGTTAGCACAGTAACATGAGCGTGGTATCAATCTTCTTGTTTAACTCAAATACTGTTCAGTCTCTTACTAACACCCCATTTCACACTGGATCAAGGTCTTGCAGTTATGTAGAAATACCCATGGTCTTCAGGGATGCATCAATGACTGACGCAATCTGCTGGGATTCCTTAAATAGGAAACTTTTTAACTGATTGGAATGTTTGTATAAATGTATTGAAATGACTTCTTGTTAAGTGCCTTGAGATGACATCTGTTGTGAATTGGCTCTATATAAATAAACTGAATTGAATCAACAACACTGTGTGTTCCCCATTAAGAATTATAGAGAGGTGTAGTTTTTGGAGAGAGGATTGTAGCATGGGTGAGGATTTCCATGTTTGGAGGCCTATGTTCACCAGTGTGGCTTGGTTGCTTAGAATTTTAAAGCAACTTGCCATGTTGGTCAAATGCCTGTATTTATAACCTCAACAAATCCACAACCTGTTGGCTGTACTCCTGGTAAGTTCCTACAATGCTATTGGGGGCATAGCTGCTAACTGCACTGTATCCTTCTCTCCTTGTCGCTCCAGCTAATAGGATTAACTCAACAACCAAACCACAATCTCCACACTCAATTAAATACGGTATCACACTCAACTGTCCATCATTTGCCATTTGGACACAAATAGTCATTTTTCTCGTTATGGACCGGCCTGCTTAAAAAGGAATTGTGTATGTGGTGGACTCTGCAGAGATGGAACCTTTACTATTGGCTACAGTACATGATCCCTTGTATCTGCTGGCTTGATTAAATATACTTAAACAATGACCACTTCAAGGATTTTAAATGCTAATGGAAGGCTGAAACCGATGGTGGAGGACTAGAATCCCCACATATATAGTAAGACAAGGTTATGGAAATAACCTTAAGCAAACCTTTGGTAGATTTGGGGTAACTTGCCATCACCTGTAGTGTGCAGAGGAAGAGATGCAAAGAGGTGATGCTAACTTTGAGATATTTGGGAGCAACATCATTAGACCTTTTTTTCTACCCAGAACGTAGCAGTGTCATAAATGCCTTTGTGATGAAGGAGGTGTTCAAGTTTGCCACATTCCAGTCATTTTCTAACAGGCTGAAGTGGTCTTGACCCAGTATGAAGGGGTGTGAAAAAACACACAATGGAGTAAAATGTCCAAAATCAACATTTTACACTGTGAACTAAATAGAAATGTAAAACCAATGACAGAGAGGTGAGAGATTTCTGTAATACCACCCGTACATGTAAATATTGCAGAGATTAAAACCAAGAGATAAAGCTATAAAGGTCTTAAAATTTACAGATGTGGTCAAACGAAGGGTGCCAATATCATCATGTATTCAGTTCTACTTTTGTTTCAAAGTCACTGCTTCATTTAATTATCCAGCTCAGGAAAGACTTCCCTAGTTCATGTCATCACCAAATACAAGACTTACTGAGCTGCTGTTGAGATATGTTCTGATCTTCATGTGGAAAATGAGTAAAGTGTACCTTTAAGAATTTAAATTAGTGTTCTAAAAATCTTGCTGAGATGGTTAGACGGACTTTACTGAAACTGATTGTCTCGCTGAAGAGAAATTAATACACATCAGTGTAATTGAGTCCCGGATGAATTTGAGTCACACTAGCTGGGTTCACATCTGGCTCCACCCGTTATTGGGGTCAACTGTTAAGATTTAAGTGCATAGTTTCTTTGTGTAGTGGTTTCACGTGCGTTCTTTTTTTAATAATGTCAATCAGAAGGGTAAGAATAAAAATATTCACCTGCTAAACAAAAACAACTAAAAATGCAACATTCGTTACATCTCCCCACACACTATCTGAATTTAGTCTTATCCTTTCACTATGATTTTTGCTAATCATTTCAAAGTTCCTCAAGCCTCTCAAAGCCTATATTTTAAACACAGAGGACATGGCAATATTGATCCACTGAGATCACGAAGCAGTTTTCACCAGGTTTTTTTTTTTACCATCACTGTAGGGAAACAGCACAGAGAGAGATAATAAAAACAGGGATATTCAGGTTTGGTTTTTTTCCCCAAACAATGTCTATACAAACCAAGCTCTAGTTTGATATGAAGCAATGAAATGATGGATGACACTTGTGGCTCCACAACTGTGCAAGATCTTGTTTTCATCACAGACAAAACCCCAAAACAATACACCGTTGAAATTCATTTGCTGAAACCTACTAAAACAGTTTTAAATACAAACAATTTCTTGTCAGGGAAATTAACTTTCACTGACTCGTCCACTTGGTTCCACACAGTACAATGCCATGTAAAAGTAATTACACTTCTTGAAAACATTTTCACATTTTGTCACATTCCAATTAGAAACTTTAATGTTTTTTATTACTATTTTATGTCACAGACCAACACAAAGGTATTCATTGTGAAGGGAAGGGAAGATCGTACCAGGTTTTTTAACCTGTAAACAATTGAAAATCTACAAAGTATACCATGCAGTTATGGTCAGACCGCTTTATGCTGGGACTTCTACAGAAAATCCAGTGCAATTGGATTGAGAAGCCACCTGATTGTTAAATAGATTCCAGGTGTGTCCAATTTAATTTCAGTACAAATCCCGGTATTTTGTGACGGTCAAGTAAGTTTGTTAAAGACCTTTAGTGAAAAAATGTGAAGAAGATTGAAAACACAGTGGAAAGGTCAACAAGATAATGGAGTTAAGTTTGATTATAAAACGATTACCAAAGCTTTATGTTAAGCAGTCAGGGTAATTGTCATGGTCTTTGTATTTTGTGTGGCAAGTTTGAGTTTTTCCTTCCACTTGGTTTTCTTCCCCTTTTTTCCCCAAGGTGCCCTCTTGTTTTGTTCCTCCTGTTTGTCTCGAGTTAGTCGTTTTTCTTATTCAGTTTAATTATATTTTTGTATTCTGGCACTTCCTGGGTTCTTTAGATGTTTTTCACCTTTGTCTATGTCCACCTTCCAATTTGTTTTTTCTTTTATCTCTTTATTTAATTCCTCCTTCTGTTCTCCAGTGTGTCCTTACGTTTCCCTTAGAGTTCTCTTAGTTTCTTAAGAATCCTTTTAGTTTCTTTAGAGTCTTCTGTCTCCTAGCCAGTCACCTCCTGTCCCAGCTAATCACTTCCACCTGCTCACTCCCTCTCAGCTGCAACCGCTTCCCTTAATTGGTCCTGCTCCTTCTCTGCTTCACTCTTCACTCTCCTCCCTCAGTATAAATACGGTCCTCTTTCAGTCACAACTCGCTGGTTCGTCCGTCATTCTTCCCTCTCTGGTTCCTGCCTTCCCTGTTGCCTGTCTGGTTCCTGTTTCCCCGTTTTGCTGCCTTTTGATCCTCCTGAGTTTTGTAAGTTCCCCTTCCTTGTGTTTTTGTTATTAAATCATCTTTTTGGATTTTGCTGCATTTGGGTCCTCCCTTAACCTTAAAACATGACAGTAATACTGGAAAACACATGGTCAAATAGGAAAAGAGTTTAACCTTGGGTGGGGATTCACCTTCCAACAAATTCCAGCACTAAATCCAATCAATTAAATTTTTATTCAATTCAGTTTATTTCTATAGTGCCCATTCACAACAGATGTTATCTCAAGGCACTTTACAAGAAAGTAATTTCAATACAATCATACATTCCACATCAGTTTAAAAGTTTTCAATCGAGTCATACTATTTTCACTTTACAAATATGCACTGCTTCGTGTTGGTCTATCACATAAAACATCACATAAAATCCCAGTGAAATACATTGATGTTTCTGGCTGTACTGTGACAAAAGGCGGAAAAGTTCAAGGTGTATGTACATCCTTGCAAACATTCTTTCCTTTCAAAAAATGTTTCAGTTATCTTCCATTTAGTTCCACGTAGTTTATCCCCTCTAAAGGTTTTTCACTACCAAAACAGTACAATTAGACGTTTAGACTGTTTTTACACGTCCTTGAAAAGTAGATTCATCTGCTTGCGAAAGCATTTTAAGAAGACACAACCCGTAACAAACACATGGGGAGGGAACCCAGCCCAGATCTGGGCAACACAACGACACGTCAGCATCTCACAACCTCAATCCACAACACCAACAACTGGAGGGCAACAAAAAGGAGCATAAACATTAAGAACTTGGAAATAATTAATATGGTGACTTATTCGCATCGCGTGTTCAGTATCCATCACAATGAAAAACAGGAACACATTATGACGATATGCTAATTTAAGACAAACATATTTATGCTATCAGCTGGTCCTCCCCGTTACCCAGGAAAGGGACATAAAGTTTTCCACACTGGAATTATTTAAAAAAAAGAATCTTCCCCCATTTAAGAATTGTTTTGTGAGAACCTGAGTCTTTTGGCCCTATCATTGTGAACCAAGGCACAAAACATGCCCACATAAAAAACTGAACCGTGAAAGTGTCTTGGACAAGATGGGGTGTGATGTATCTGCAGATCTGAGAGGTAATGATACGCAAGGCAACTTTTTTGTGGGATCAAGTCAGTGTCTAAGATTTACAACATGTGTTTGTAATCAGTCAGTATAGTGCTTTGTTCTGTAGAGTATTAAAAACCAGTCCAATAAATGTAGGGCATAAGTTTGTAAAACTGTCCTCTGCCTCAGGTTTTGCGGCTTTATCAAACATTTCACCATTTTAATATTAGGATTGCTGTAAACTGGTGAATACAACACTCTGATCTGGCTTTCAACATTCCCGTTAGCTTGTGCGTCACTCGGCCCGTGGCCCTCTAAAACAGCACAGCTTGTGATTAGCTTCTACCTGCACTGAAGCATCCTGCTCTTTTGTTCTCCTACTCAATCGTCAGAGGAGAGAATTCATCCAGCTTTGAGCAAACAGCACATGTGTCACACGAGGAGCCGGCGAGGCAGAACTGAGAGGCATGTTTTCAACTGGAAACAAGTTCTAAATTTATAGGACATCATCTCAGTCCAACAGGCTGACCCTGACAGCGTAAGAGAGGTGGAGAGAAAAGGTTTTAAAAGATGCACGCCACCAACATGAGAGAACTGGCTCTGGCAAAGCTCCAGAACTTCACCCGGACCGCAGGGTGACACGTAAAAATGGATGAGAAAGGTGGAGAGGCAGAATTCCTGCAAAGGAGGCTGTGTGCATCCTCCAGACAGCTTGTGGTGTGTGTAGATTTGCATTCAGACGCCAACGCGGAAGCAAAACAACAGTCACATATCCACGAGCTGACACAATGACACAGATGCACATATATTTTGAATGTAGGTACTCTTAGACACAGTGTGTATGAGCCAAAGTCGCACAGCTTAATTTTTCTATTTTAAAGCTGGTGTGGTGATGATGCACAGAGAAAGGGCTGCCTTTAACTCTGTTTGAGCTCAGATATATCCTGGAGGTTCTGTTTATATTACACTACTTCTCCTCCAGGAGAGCAGAGCCACAAGTAGCCCGTCAAACATCTTCCAAGCAAATGAAATATTAGAATCTGTGGTATGTAAAGAATTTGGCTGTTCCATTTGTTGAACTCTTTGAAAGTTGAAATGCATAAAGTTTTCCTAAAAAGAAATGTAATTGTTTAGTTTTTTAGATTGATCGGTGTGTCTTGCTATATAATCAAATGAATTAGTTCTGTTTTCGCAGTCAAGCAGATGCTAAATGTGGTCGAGATGGCCCCTAAACCTTCCTGCATTTTTCACCCTAAAAGTTTTAAAAACGCATACCCAAATTAAAATTAAAGCTGTTCTTGAACTATGTTAAGTAGAGACATGGCTGGGGACTCTTTAGAAAGAAAACACTCTAAAGTTTTCTTCTTAAACAGTGAGAAAATGTCTAAGTGCTATTGTTACCAATTCATATGATTTTGAATACACTGGAAAGGAAGACATTTAGTGTCAGTCTATTTATTTTAAACTTATTGGAATGTATGTACAATTGAATTGAAATGACTTTTCTTATTAAGTGCCTTGAGATGACATCTGTTATGAATTGTCACTATATAGATAAACTGAATTTCATTTAATTTTCTAAAAATAAACGTTTTAAAAGTGGCTTTAAAATGGAGTGGTGAGCTGAAACACAGTGTGGGTCTAAAGCCTGAAGTATTACGTTTATCCACAACAAATTTGACAATAATAAACAAAAATAGAGTATTTTGCACATATTTCTCTAACTAAAGATTAAGTGGTGCCAAAAGTATGCCAAAAGAAGCTCCCTCTCTAGGGTGAATGCATAACACATCAATTTCCCTCGGATAAAAAAAAAAAAATAAATCGTCCAAATCATCACTCATTCTCTAACAGAGCTTCACTGCTCACTCCTTTATGTTGAATTTTGTGTGTTTTTGACACGTTGCCAAAAGCCATCTATAAGTCTCCTCCCCTTCCGGTTGGTCCATGGGTCCTCTAACCGAAAAAAAATAAAATAAATGAAATTCAATGGAGCGATAAAAATTATTTTCTGGTCCTCTTTGCCTTATGCCCTAAATGACACATATGCTGTACCTTAATTTAAATAACTATTGATGTTCATTTTGACTGCGTTTGGTATGTGATTTGTGATTTATTTGCTTGTAAAAATGTGTAATTAAAAAGACTACAAATCAGAAATTGCATATGTGACGTCAGCTAACATTAGCTAGCACCTGAAATACTTATCGAAAAATCGTATAGATTGTCCCACAGCATAGCTGCCACTTTCCACATGGCCAGATTTATAGTGGCCTTCTCCACATTTAATGCCCCTTCGTTCGTCCTGGAATGAGGATGCAAAGCACGCTTAACTCACAGTCTTTTTTCGTATTCTTCTAATTGTGTGGTTGGGTGACGTACATCTTTTGAGACGGGCAGTTGTAGTCCACTACGTGTTTTCACACAAAACCTAAAGTAACTTTTGGCACCTGTCAAAAACCAGTGTATTCTCGGCATCATAATGTGTATTTTAAATTCACAGACATCATGTTAAATCCATGGCACATTTCAGCCTTGTCACCGAGGAGCTTTTTAACGACCTCGGTGACCTCAGCACCAGAGATTGGAGAGCCCGCCCCAAAGTCCCCAAACCCTGGTTCCAGATTGGAAGGCTTGTCGGTGGGATTGAGGAGGTCTTCGAAGTATTCCATCCAGCGACCCAAAACGTCCCCCGTCGAGGTCAGCAGCACACCATCCCCACTGTAAACAGTGTTGGTGGCAGACCGCTTCCCCCCCCTGAGACGCCGGATGGTGGACCAGAATCGCTTCGAAGTCGTTCTCCATGGCCTCTCCAAACTCCTCCAACGCCCGAGTGTTTGCCTCCGCGACCATCCGAGCCACACTCCGCTTGGCCTGCCGGTACCTATCAGCTGCTTCAGGGGTCCCACAAGCCAAAAAGGCCAGATAGGACTCCTTCTTCAGCCTGACAGCATCCCTTACTGCTGGTGTCCACCAGCGGGTTCGGAGGTTGCCGCCACGACAGGCACCGACCACCTTGTGGCCACAGCTCCAGTCAGCCACCTCGACAATGGAGGCGCGGAACATGGCCCACTCGGGCCATTTCGTCCTGGCCGTGGAACACTGGACCAGCTCTACACCGTCGGCAGGGTCCTGGAGGGTGCGTGGGAGTTTGCCCAACCGGTCTACATGTGTTTTGTGGACTTGGAGAAGGCGTTCGACCGTGTCCCTCGGGGGGGCCCTATGGGGGTGCTCCGGGAGTATGGGGTACCGGGCCCCTTGATACGGGCTGTTAGGTCCCTGTACGACCGGTGCCAGAGTTTGGTACGCAATGCCGGCAGTAAGTCGGGCTTGTTTCCGGTGAGAGTTGGACTCCGCCAAGGTTGCCCTTTGTCACCGATCCTGTTCATAACTTTCATGGACAGGATTTCTAGGCGCAGCCAGGGTGTTGAGGGGATCAGTTTCGGTGGCCTCAGGATCGGGTCTCTGCTTTTTGCAGATGATGTGGTCCTGTTTGCTTCATCGGAACGTCATCTACGGCTTTCGCTGGAGCGGTACCCAGCCGAGCGTGAAGCGGCTGGGATGAGAATC
The DNA here is from genome assembly GCA_963556495.2 of Valencia hispanica. Classification (NCBI taxonomy): domain Eukaryota; kingdom Metazoa; phylum Chordata; class Actinopteri; order Cyprinodontiformes; family Valenciidae; genus Valencia; species Valencia hispanica. The sequence goes on along the minus strand of OY747709.1, from coordinate 10,669,412 downwards.
AGCACCTCCAAATCCGAGGCCATGATCTTGAGCCGGAAAAGGGTGGGGTGCCTTCTCCGGGTCGGGGATGGGGTCCTTCCCCAAGTGGAGGAGTTTAAGTATCTGGGGGTCTTGTTCACGAATGAGGGAAAAATGGAGCGGGAGATCGATAGACGGATTGGTAGGGCATCTGCAGTTATGCGGGCGCTGCACCGGTCTGTCATGGTGAAGAGAGACCTGAGCCGAAAGGTGAAGCTCTCGATTTACCGGTCGATCTACGTTCCTACCCTCATCTATGGTCACGAACTCTGGGTGGTGACCGAAAGAACGAGATCACGGATAGAAGCGGCTGAAATGAGTTTCCTCCACAGAGTGTCTGGGCTCTCCCTTAGAGATAGGGTGAGAAGCTCAGTCATCCTGAGGGGGCTCAGAGTAGAGACACTGCTCCTCCACATCGAGAGGAGTCAGTTGAGGTGGCTCGGGCATCTGGTCAGGATGCCTCCTGGACGCCTCCCTGGTGAGGTCTTTCAGGCACGTCCCACCTGGAGGAGGCCCAGGGGAAGACCCAGGACACGCTGAAGGGACTATGTTTCTCGGCTGCCCTGGGAGTGCCTTGGGATTCCTCCTGAGGAGCTGGAACAAGTGGCTGGGGAGCGGGAAGTCTGGGTGTCCTTGCTTAAGCTGCTGCCCCCGCGACCCAACCCCGGATAAGCGGAAGAAGATGGATTGATGGATTATCATACCTTTGTGGATGTAAAAAGGCAGTTTTTGTTCGAGATGACTTGGTTTTGTCACTTATATTAGGCTACGAATGGTGAGTCAGACATTTATTATAGATATATTATTGGAATCTCAAGACTCTTAGCTTTCCAATGATAAATAATATGTTTATTTACATAGAAGTTGGTCTAGAAGATCAGTGGATTTTAAACTAGGAAATAGGCAATGTGCCGCCTGCAGGACACAGGAACATTAAGAGGTTTGAATGTAGCAAATCCAATGCATTTAAATCTAATATGATGCAAATTGGCAGCATTAGGAATAATTGTTGATGACACTAATGACAAAAAAATCATCTTTAGTGTGTAGATTATATTGTTGATACAGTTATTGATAAAAAGGGTTGTGAAATGATATTACAACCCAACTTTTTGTACAATCCATTCTGCTTCATCATCACAGAATTTTAAGTACAGCTGGTAAAGCTTAACTAGATGTAGTTCCCACTCTGATCACCAGATGACAGTAAAGTGTTTCTAAGATGATTAGTAATGTTCCATTTATTGGTCCTCCCTGTTTTAGGCATGTCTATACTCAAACACACCTGGATCAAACAGCTAACTTATCTTTTCAGCCTATCACAATCTCCACAGGAGCCTGCTAACGACCATCATGTGATTTGAGTGTGTTCATGCAGGGAAAAATCTAAAAATGAACAGGACCTTAAGTACGACACCTACTCTAGATAAGAACGGAAGTTCTGTCCTATTCACAAAAGGTACTGTAAAATTATAAATTATTAAAATATAACACCAGATGAGATGACAAATACAGTAAAAGTGATTGTGTAAAGACAATATTTTTGTTATGTGGGACTTTTTTCCTCCTTTGTAGAAATGTATTCAAATTCTATGCAGGATTTTTTTTAATTCAGTGTGAGGCTGAATGATATAAAACATAGTCCACACCTTTACCTGCTGTTAATTATGAATTTATTTAGTTTGAAATAAGCTCTTTGAATTTGCCTTGATCATAATGTTACATGCTGTGATCCCAGGCTTTGATGGCCTGATGTGTGTGTGTGTCATTTCTGATAATCACAGCACCAGCTTTAAAATGTCTCTTACACATTTTAAATAAAAGTGAGGCTACTTAGGTTGTCCATCAAACTTAGAACATAAGTGGCAGGAGTATTGCTATTGATTGTCTTTAAATCTTAAACACTTCTCTTGAAAAGTTGTATTGTAATTTAAAGGTCCAGTCTACCCTTCCACTTGGATTCCACTACAGAATCAGGATCTCTATCAGAGGCTTAGGACCTTTTGCACTCAGATCTGAGGCCATTCCTGATATCTACTGTAGAATATAACACTGACACTTCCATTCATGCTTTTTGAACAATTGCAACATCCAGTTAGTTAGCCATCATCTGTTTGTCAGTTCCCCAGAATCTTAGTCCTGTCATTTTCCAACATCCTGGTGTTGGTACCTGTCAGATGCCACTGAGCAGTCTCCAGTTCATACTACACACAGATGCACACCATTGTTGCCAGTTAGCCATGGCATTCATTTTAGACTTTTCTTTTGTCTTGGTGAGCTGGTAAATCATGCCTTTTATTGCTCCTGCGCTGAGATCATGTTTTTGTGCTGCCATGATCAGGCTAACCTTCTCTCACTACTTGTAGCCAGATTGTTGCTCCAGTTTGAAGTATTAAACTCAACTAGACCCCTTAAGGTGTTCTGTAATATCTGGCACCAAAATGATCCTTGAAGCAGAAGATCCTTCAAGTCGTGTAAATTCAATGGATCAGACTTATGTGTCCAGCGCATCCCACAGAAGCTCAATTGGATTAAGATCTGGGGGATCTGTGGGCCAAGTCACAATCTCTAACTTGTTTTGTGCTCTTCAAAACATTCCGTTACTTCAATTCATTTAATTTATATAGTGCAGATTTACAACAAAACCGTACAAAACCATCTTATCTATATTGTACAAAGAAATAGTCATTTAAATCTAATCATATACACAGGTTGATCACAGTCATAAAGCAATGCAGTAAAGTTCAGTTTATTATTCCAATTGGTAAAAATGTTTTGTAGTCACTGACTTGCAGCATTTGACTCCTCAATTGATTGCATTGAGTCACATATTTTTGAGTCACTGAGCATACATGGAGTCACAGTCGAGAGGAAAAATCCCCCTTTAACAAGATGAAACCTCCAACAGAACCAGAAACTGGCTTATTATAGGTGGCTGTCTACCATAATATTAAAAAAAAATTTCTCTCTGCGGCAAGACACACTATTCTGCTAAAAGAAGCCATAGGCATCAGGGAATGCATTGATAATGCATGATGTAGGTGGTACATGTCAGAGTAAAACCCGCATAGATGGGGGAACACAAAGTTTCCAAGCAGGACGTTGCCTCATTCCCATAATGCATCCTGGTATCATGTGTTAACCAGGTAAGTTACACACATGCACATACTGCATTATCCAGGTTGGATGATCAGGTGCCCATTGTTGGCACTGTTCTTAAAACTGTGGACAGGAGTCGGAACCAGCATTACCTTCTACACCCTGTCAACTTTTAGGCCAGGCTTAAAATGTTCCTTTTTGAAAAAGCTTATAGTTAGAGTGGCTTAGGTCATCCTAAGCAATCTCTGTAGTTATACTGCTATATTTAGTTATACTTTTCCTCATTCTGCTTCTTTGTTTTGCTACTTTTCTCTTCTACTACACTCCAGTTGTATTTTTTAGCCGTTATCTCAACTGTTAACTTTGTTTTTTCTCAGTGTTTTTCTCTCCATAGAAGGTACCTGGTTTGGTATCCTGCTTAGCTGCAATGCCCTGTTGGACAGGGGGGCATAGACTGGGATGATGCTAACAGTAACTGAACCTCCTCTGTGTCCTGTTATCAACTTTTTACAGTCTTTAATATAGAAAGTATTCTTACATCAGTTCTTTTTGTTCTGGCTTTGTTCCAGTTAAAGGGGAGTTTTTCCTTTCCATTGTCGTTACATGCTTGCTCAGTATGAGGAATTGCTGAGGGATTGCTGTGGTTGGAGTCTGCATGAACAGGGCACAACCTCAAGTCAATGACTTGATGCAATCTGCTGGGATTCCTTAAATAGAAAACTTTTAAACTGATTAGAATGTTTTTATGATTGCATTGAAATTACTTTTCTTGTAAAGTGCCTTGAGATGACATCTGTTGTGAATCGGTGCAATATAAATTAACTGAATTGAATTGAAATTGAATCCTATGTCAGTCTTAGTTACAGTAGGTTATCTGTTGGATCAGACCAAATAGGCCCCTCTTCACTCACTACTGGCTTCAGTGAGACTTGGTCACCCACAATTATTTAGCTAGCTCACCAATGTACCTCCCTTGCACCACCTTTGATAGATTACAGATCTGAAACACCCCACAGAAGCTACAGTTTTAAGGCATCTGTGTCTGAGGAGTTAGGAGTTTGTCTTGTAACCGAAGAGTTTCCGGTTCAGTCATTTTGTCCGTGGGCACAACACTTCAACCGCCTTGCATACTGGTGGTGGTGGTCAGAGGGCCCATTTGGCAGCATTGCTTCTGTCACTGCACCAGAACAGCTGTAGCTACAATGTATCTTACTTACTGTGTATGAATGATTGAATGTAGTGTAAAGCACTACAGGGTTTTCAAGACTAGATAAAACGCTATATAGCCATCTAGCTATTGGACTTTTTCACGATTTGGTTTTTGCTTGCTAATTTTTCCTGGTTGTAATACATTACCTATGAGGACAATTTCTTTAGTTGATGCTAAATAGCTTCCTCCTGTCACATCTCAATGTGCCCCTTGGCAAAGCACCTAACCCCAAGTTGCCTACCGAGCTCTGTATCGGTGTATGAATGGGTGCACGTTTGAGAGTGTGAATGGGTGACTGTGGCTCCAGTGTAAAGCACTTTGAGTTGTCAGTATAACTAGAAAAAGTGCTAAATAAGTTCAGTCCTTTTATATTTATGTCACAATGCTATGCCTGATAAGAGAATACAGTTTTTACTACGTTTCTTTTTTCATAATAAGGGATCTTTTCTAGATTATTTTACAGAGGATTTTGAGCACAGAGAAACCTCTATAGTACACAGATTAGAAGAACCATTGGGGCTGATTTGTGATATTAGATATTAGACTATGCAAAGAATTGCATGAATGTTCCCTGACTGACTGACTGACTGACTGACTGATGGCATTACCTGTTCAGTACCAAACAACTCAAAGGGTCAGGTTGTAAAACAGTTAGTCACTAAAGATTTGTCGTTTCTCCAGTAGAAGCCATAGGCTGCCAGAAACATCACTGCAAATGAGCTATAACTTTGCAGCTAGTCTGCTGGATGTAGAGAAAGGCAGCTGCTGCCAAGCTTTGCCTGTAACTAGTTCAGCTGCCTCCGAGTTTCTAATTTATTTAGTTTTTTTGTGCTGGGGATTATTTTAAAGTAACAAGCTCCCAGTGGAGGAGTGTGGCATTGCAACACCAATTAAAAGCCCCACAGCCTGCTAAAGTTATGCAAACATAATACGTCCTTATATATCATGTTATTTTAAGCCCTGCCGCTTTTGCTACTTGTGGCTTAGCTAATGGAAGTAAAATTAAGTGTTCAAGGCACAAATCTGCAGATTTAAAAGGTAACATTCCCATATTTTTACGTGTCTTCTTTTGGGGTCATTGGCAGATGTGCCCTACAAAAGTGGGTTAATGACACATTAAACATGTTGCACAGTTGATTTGATCAAATTAGGGTCATATTTCCAAGTTAGAGGGATTTTCCTAAAGATGTATAGACTATATTGTGAGAGATGTCCAGGTTGGTGTTTGATCTTGATTTAGAATAAACCTACTGTTTTAAATGTATCTATCTGAGGTAAAGTTTGTTTTTATTATGGGCAAAACCTCAGCAGGAAATCAAGAGATCACAGACAGAGAACGTTAAAGTCAAACGTAAACAGTGCCTGGGTCTTAATTGAGTTTAGTTAAATCTGTCAATTAAGTAGAAGATAAACTTGAGTATGTGATGAAATGAATCAGAAAGTATGCATTCAAGCTTCCTTTCCTGAATGAACAGTAGTGTGATCGTGGATTTTTCTGTGGATGCAAACATGATGACTCCTAACGTATCCAATTAGGTGCACAGAGAGTAACACCAGAAATAACCGACTGTCAGCTGGTATCTCATCTGAGCTCTCCAACAGCAATAGATGTCTGACTCTGTTAGTCAGGTCGGCCACCAAACGGGCAAGAAAAACATGCGAGTTGGACGAGATAGTGAGCAGGGTGAGCATGTGTTCAGTGTGGAGACAACACTCTTTTAATGATGGCCAGAGGCAGTTCTCTCCTCATGTAATGCTTCTAAGTGATCTGTAGTTGTTTTTCCAAATCATATTATTTCTCGTATAAAATTATTTAAAACTGTTTGAATGTCAAATATAAATATTGTCTCTAGATAGCACACTGTGTAATTAGATAAGTGGGTGTGGCTCAACTTATATTTCATGTTACACTGCTAAAGATAAGACTAATGTGTGAATTCTCAGATTAAACTAGAATCTCAAATCAGATTTAATTTCCAAGTCTCTCTAATCTAACATGCCCCCTAATAAACTGACGAATTCAATAAAACCTTCTGCAGGCAGCAATGAACTGAAGCAACTGACTCCAACTGGGATGGAAACAAGATGTTTTAATGTTCTACATGATATTGACTTAGTTTTATAATCCAAATTGTAATATTTTGCTTCCCCCAGAGGCAGCAGATACTTACTGTTGTTTTATAGCATAGGGAATATAAATGGAGATGCTGCTCACTGGCTCTTTGAGTGCTTTCTAGAGCAATCCTCCCAGTAAGGGAGGTACAAGGCCTGCTGAAATAATAATAGTGAACACCAGCAGCAATGTATGACCTAATTCATTCATTAACCAACTTGAATAAAACACATGTCTTGATTATTTTTGTGGCTTTTTAAAAACCTTCCAGCTAACCTTCATTGGTACAATTCAACGGGTATTCTTATTCTGTCCGATGTACAAAAATTGAACACAACATATTTAGTTACAAAAACAATAATAATTCAATAACTCAAGCTGAAAACCAATAGCAGAGAGGAGGTTACAATGTATGTATATACAGCATATGGCCTTTAACGAGTGGCCTTTTATTATGGCCAGTCTAAGGCACACCTGTGCAATATTCATTGCTGTCTAATCAGCACCTTGATATGCCACACCTGTAAGGTGGGATGGATTATCTTGGCAATGGAGAAGTGCTTACTAACACAGATGTAGACAGATTTGTGAACAATATTGGACAGTAGTGGGTTTGTGTATATAGAAAATGTTTCAGATCTTTAAGTTGAGCTCATGAAAAATGGGAACCATAACAAAATTTTTGTATTTTTGTTCATTAGATAGATAGATAGATAGATAGATAGATAGATAGGGTGCATTCTATTTTTTAAACCAAATATCAGTCCTTTTCCGTATCAAAGCAGCCCAAACTATTATCCCTCCACCACCATGCTTGACAATTGGTATGAGATGGTTTGCATTGCATTGTCTGACCTAGGGGAGGAATTTGACGTCTACGCCAGTCTGAAATGTTTTCCACATGTCTCATTATAAGCCCTGCAGGCTTGATGTGCAACAACAATGATTTGAGGTGATTGCTGATGTCGTTTCCGCTTGACATTGTGTTACCATACGCTCCAGAAAAGAAAAAACTGAAAAACGTACGCTTTTTAAGAGTTGAACACACTTGGTTTTGACTTGCGGCAACTTGTAACTCCTGAAGCCTACTTTCCACCAAACGCGTAAGTGGCGCCTAACGTCTGCGGAGCGTAATACGCCGCTGATAGCCGCTGTTTCCACCGGCTGCAAAGCAGCACGAATCAGATGCGTGCAAGCGGCATTGTCGTGGCCCTCTCCTAAATGTATGCGCCGGGTCTATTTTTTACACACTATGCTTCTAAAACACGTCAAGCTGTGCAGTTAAGATCAGGCCAAACAGGAAATTTGATCCGATGGGGCTCTCCCCCCCTTTTTGAGCTGCTGCAAAGACTGGGCTTAACGTCTGTTATGAAAATGCAGTCGCTTGTGGCGCTCACTTTAGACTTTTTTAACATGGGATACCAGTGAAAGATCAGGAGCAACTTTATCGAGACCGCTGTCAGGGGCTGATTCTGGACCTGTAGTAGGCAGGAGACACGATCGCGGATTAATCAGAGGCTCAGCTCTATGCAGATGGGATCTGTGCATTGTAAGTCTTGTCTAACATCTGTTAATTACAGCTTTGTTGAAAGAATGATATCAAAGATTAGAAGCACTGTGATATGTGGGTTGTCAAAGAAACATTAGAGCTAGCTTGCAACCAAGGTTTAAACTCCGCCAGCAAAATATGAGGCCAATGCGGAAGTGACAAAATTGCAGTTCCTCTCTCATCCGCTGGGGCTAGCTTCAGAAAGGAGCAAGTTCCTATTGACTTCCCTGTTAAAATTCCAACTTCACAACAGGAATAAACGTGTTTACAGCCTGGTACAAAAAACTATTGTAGGTTTAATAGGTCAAGTTTACCTTCATGACAACACTGAAGAGTGAACGGTTTTTTATAACTCATCTGTTTAGATGTAATTTAGACTTGAAATTTTGAATAAGGGGCATGTTCTTTTGATTTACAGGTCTCAAGTGAGCCATCAGTTCTAGCACTGGTGGCTAGCGGCTTTCGGCTTGCAACCACTGCTTGCTCCAGGGAAGGCTACGGCCTTGGCCTCACATTAAGTCTAACTCATTTCGTTTCTCTGAACTTGACCATTAGTTGCGTCCGCAATGTTTAATCATGTGTGGATGTTAATCGTGCACTTATTAGACAAAAGTGGCTTGCTGTGATATTGATTGCACTAAAAGACCGTCCAAGAAGTCTCAGCTCCATGGTTTTCGGTAAGTAAAAGTATATTTCTGCTGTGCATTTAAGATAATGATGCTTGGTCAAAAATGGGTTGAAATGAAATTATCAAATTTTTTCTTTACTTTACATATTGATTATAAAAACTTGTTTTAATTACAGCTCAAAGAGATTAAAACTAAGGATTTTATTTAACTAAATTATTGAATCCGCCTATAGGGCAGAGGGGTAGCAGAGTCAATTAACTGGGGTTTTCTGGCTAAAAGCCCCCGCAAACCTCCGTTTCAGATAACCCAGGGTTAGTCCAGTTAGCTCATTGCTACATTGGCTCAGAGTTTGATGGGTGTCATTCATCCGCCGACACCTTCCGCCGTCACCACTCTCAGCTCCACCTCTTTAGAGTTTCTTTTGTGTCAGAATGGCCATTAAAATCCATAGTTTTCTATTCTATCAAGCTGACAGGACTCCCTCAAGCTACTTCACTGCAGGTCAGGCGGAGGGTAACTATTCTCACAAAAACAACTCTAAAAGCTAAAATAATTAATGCATGAGTATTTTTTTTATTTATAAACAATTCCTAATATATTTCATTAGACAGTGGTTTAAGGGGGGCTCTAACCTGTTCTTTAAAATAATTATATTTCAAGAGTAAAACAATTACTAAAGTATTTAAAGAAAATTGTACCCTGAAATTTCAGAGATTGTACAATTTTGTCTCAGTGTATTCCAAGTAAATAATAATTTCCTTTCGAAACATCCTTCATCTGAGTGATATCAAGCTGACGTTTGTAATAAAGTGAACTGACATAATTCAAGACGAAAGACCCATCATGTCACAGGAAGATGATTTCCCAGGATGCTTCAGTGCAGCAGGTAAGTCTATATTCACCAGCAAAATCATCCATGCACTGCAGTGAGAGTGGTGGTAATGTGTAGAGAGGATGTAGAAAAGCTAAATGCTGATAAGTTTACCCACAATCACGGTTTCCTCAATTCAAGGAAACCGTGATTGTGTTCAAGTTGGGCCTCTGTTGGAGAAAATAGTTTTTTTTCTGACTGGCAGGCCTTTGACTTGCTTGTGGTGTGAAGGCATGTAAGGGATCACCGTGGGTGACGCAGTTGTAGTGGTTGTTAGCAGCGCTAGTGTACACACTTACACTTACACCACTCTAACAGAACAAAGAACCACAACAGACATCCATGTTCTCTGAAAGCCACCGTCTACAACTCATCCAAGTGCTGCTTTTAAGGTTGTAGAAAAACGTCAGAGTGAGCTGTTGCTGCAGAAGCAGAGCACAGCACTGCTGCTAAGGTCAGTTTTAGATATGGCCCTATGTTCCTTTAGTATTCAGAAAAGTACCCTGCTTTTATTCTGAAAAATGCTCAAAAGTTTAAAGCCGTGTTGTTTCTTCAAAAACCAGGACCGTGTCAGTTTGTAGTTTGGCTCATTTTTCTCTCCCTCTGATTTCCCCAGAGTATAAAAGCTGTCAATTTTCTCTTTGCCAGTCATAGCAATCTGCTTCATTGTCCATCTCTGAAACCCTCACATCAAAACACTAGATAAATGCCAAAAAGAAGTCTTTGACATCCCATTGTGTAAGTGGAAACGATTGTTGAGCATCAAAGTAGGAAATAATCAGAGTGCGATCCAACTCCTGTGTGTTTTAGAGTTTCTGCTCAGACATGATGAAAATATTGGTGCCAGTTTGCATTAATTCCTGCTCTTAGGTTTTTGTGCCTGTGTCACACTGTTTCCTGTAAGCAGAGGGCTTCCACAGCGTTACTGGGTCCCTGGGCAACTCCTCCAATCACAAAGAGGATGCTGGCCGTCTGCAGCAGAGCAGAAGAGCATCGCGCAGTGGGCATGGGGTCCACGTACTCCCAGCGCCGCTTCACTGGGTTGTAGCTCTCCACTGAGCCCAAAGGGGATGGCTCATTACCTGGAAGAGAAAAAATAAATTGCAAGATTAATGCCAGTTAGGTTGTAAAGTCCTCATTCTGGTGAGTGAGTGAAAAAATGGTGATAGAGCTCTAATAAATAAATTCCCAAATAAAGCCCAATCTGACGTTTATATGTTTTGTCAGCGATTGTAAAGGAAAAATATTCATGTTTTTTTAATGTTTCTGTATGTGCTCTTTCATTCTATAGCCTTAAAAACCAACTCAGACCTTATCTGCTCAGATTTGTTTCTCTCCTAGAATCTCGAGGGGTATGATTATTGCTTGGTGGAGCGACAAATCTCTGGTTCAAATCCTGGACGAGCCGACGCTTATGTTACAACGTCTATAAAACAAAATATGTGTTTCCTTGGACAATATGTAACACATAAAGAAATCAAATCTACCTATCAGATGATCAGAATCAGAAATACGTCATTAATCCCCGAGGGGAAATTCAGCTCCGAGAGAAACAGAAAAACAACACATAGACAGACAGGATATGGGCTAACTGTGGTAGCTGCCAGCACAAGTGGCGCTCCATATATGCAGATGAAAAGGGTAACATCAGGTCAGGGTGCACGAGGTGGACGAGGGGAGAAAAAAAAGAGATAAGCATCTCAGTCCTCTCCTCATGAGGGGAGGGGGTGGAAGTGCTTGACAAAAAACATCCCAGTACATAGTAAGCACATGTTTCAAGCAGTCACAAGATAGCCATATGGTAGGTGGGGTGGAGGATTCCCTGCACCACAGAGCATGCAGGCTGCAACTGAAAACAAACTTTTTATTCTGCAATGTGCAGTAGACAAAAACCAACAAACATATAGGTGAAAAAGGTCTAACACGGGGAAGCTTTAGGCTACAGGGTCTCCGATGCCAAAATAACAAAACACCCCCTTCTAACTATAAAATAAAGTACAACTCTCTAGTGACAAACAAAAAGGTGCAATGGCTAAACTCCCTGTCTCTCCACAAAAACAGGAGACAAAAAGACAGAGAACCCCAAACAGCTTCCAAATTGAACAAAAAAAACACAACTTGCTTTTAGCTGTTCACAATTATTCACAGAACATTCACATAAGGCTGCACAGGTACACAACACAGTCAAAATGACTGCAGATCAAGGCCCAGGGAAAAGGAGCTTGACACTGAGAGAGAACACTGTTTATGCAGTGAATGACGAGCTTCAACACATCTCAGCAAATTGGGCAGACCTGAAACAAAGGAGGAGAACAAGCTATTTCAGGAGGAGAGCCCCTAGAGGTCAGTGACCCAAACAGAAACCACTGAAGGAGCAACTACTACCAATAACCTCTTACTTTTCCCTAACATAGAAAGTAGCTTTTGATCAGTGCTTCTGTTTCTTTTTTGCATGTGTGCTCTGTCTTCTCAAACCCCCAGTCAGTCATGGAAGATGGCTGCTTGTGCCTCGCCATGTTCTGCTGAAGGTTTCTTCCTGGTAAAGGGGAGTTTTTCCCTTACTTTGTTGCTACATCCATGCTTGGTATTGGAGACTGCTGTGAAGTCAACGACACAATGCAAGCGGCTGTCTACTGTTGCTAAATGCTCTTCTAGAAGTGAATGCTGCAAATCATCGTTTGGGTTTCCTTAGATAGAAAACTTTTTAAACCATTTTGAAATAAAACCTGCACTTGACTGCACTGATAACTATGATTTGGAATCTGTATCACTGGAAAATTACCTTTTTTGTAAACTGCTTTAAGATGACATGTGTTGTGAATTGACACTTATATATAGAAATACTAAATTGTTTCTGACATTTTTTGGGATGGGATGGAAGAAAGAAGACCTTGAAAGAAAGTTGTAAAAAGTATGTTGCAATTTGCCACAAGCCAATCAAGGGACTCAGCAAACAAGTGAAAGAAGCTTCCCTGGTCAGATAAGTTGAACTTTTTGACCTACATGCGAAATGTATGGAAAAAACTCAGGCAATTATTCAGATGAATTTAAACTGTAATTGAGCATGATTGTCATTTAGTCTGTTTGTTTTATATTAATATTTGTACTGATATTTCACAGACTTTTTCTTACTATTTTTCGATGTTGTAGTGTGATTGTCTCTCCTTTTGGGTTTCTTTCCACATTGCTGCAACGAGAATTTCCATACAGGGACAATAACAATAAAGTGAAGATACTCTTCTTTCACGCTATTTGTGGAGCAAAACTAACACTGACATCAACCTAAACGTACAATTTCCACTGTTAAGCATGGTGTTTAAAGCATCATGCTGTAGGAATCCTTCTATTGGGAATCAATTTTCACAAATGTGTCAGCCCACAGCGATGGCTATTTTCGCCTTTCCTCTGGTTGCTGGCAAACGGAGGCAAGGAGGTGAATTTCCCTTAATTTCTGACCTACTGGGCTGGAAAGAAATCCCCTTAAACCTTTGAAGTGCAAGCTGAACAGCTCCAAGGTTCCTGTTTTGTGCATCAGGTAAAAACTTTGCTGACAGCCAAACTGCTCCAAGGCAGTTCTTTAAAAAGGCAGCCCAGGCCATCTCTGAAGTCGACTTGCGCTCCTTGTTGCCGGCAGATAGAAACACGACGAGTCACCTCAAAAAAGGATCAAACGTGTTCATTTTATTCTCCGTTTATGTGTCTGAGCAGAGATAAGTTATAACGATTTAGATATCATTTCCTTGTTGGTTGGATGTGTCTTTGAACACTGAAACCGCTGTTTGTCCTCTGATGCTGCTGAATGCATGTTTTGTGGATTGCTGGAATTACTGTGTGTTTTAAACTGGTTATCCTAAGCAGGTATCTTTCTTTTTCATTTGTTTGCTCTCTTCGTCTTCTCTGTTTCATATTCTATCACACTTGCACAGTATTTGGTTTCTGTCCAGCCGGTACACACCCGTGTTCTATTGTTAGTTCTTGAGCTGAAAATAGCTGCACGCTCTTTTTTTGTTGAACTACGCGCCTATTCATTGTTAGCTCTCAAGCTAACTTCTGCAAGCTCTCTTTTGTTGAACCACATGAAGTCCTTTGTTAAAGGTCATCAGAGGCTAGGCCATAGCCTCTTCCCACATGGAGAAGCTATATTCTAGCACTCCTCCTGTTGATACACATGCATTCCTTTGTTCAAACTGATCTGCGCTAGGTTATAAGCCTGGTTATGCTTCTCCGTCTGGTCTAGGTGTGGAGACACGCCATTGTCCATCACCGCAAGGGCTCTCCAACAGTAATGTGAGGACAGACGAAGTAGAGCCCAATTTATTAACGATCCGTCGAACGAAAAAGACAGCGCACGTCTGTGATTGGTCTGCCCAACATCAGCCCAAGATCTTTTCACCAAAATGGTCAATGCAGCCTTTGGGCATCAGATGCTTTATATTGCAAGGCCAGTTTATCAAATATGGTCTTGTGGCGATTTTGAACACCATGAGGTGTAGGGAAGAACAAAACAGACCGCTGTGTTTACATGTGTTTTTAGAGTATTCTATGAGCTGCACTTCAAGTAAAAAGCTTTTCAGTTCAATCAAAACTTGCTCCCTGTCGGCCATTGCTCCTTAAGTGGAAGTTAATAAACTGTTGTCGACCAGATACGTCACAGCAATGGTAGGCAGACCTCTCAGAAAAGGTCTGCCCCCCTTGCTGTGCTGGGGGAGAATTGACACACCAATGGAGAAGTATAAAAGGAAAATGTCTCCATCAATACGTGTGAGTGTGGGTGCAAACTTGCTTACGGAGAAGCATAAACTAGGCTTTAGCGTTTTCCCCTGTAGAGAAGCTAGCTCCAGCACCTCTGTGGTGAATAGCGTATTCCCTTTTGTTCAACTCACGCACGCACGCACGCACGCACGTCTTGCTATACTTGTGTTGACATTGTATTGACTTCCATTGATTTTACTATGCCTAACCCAGACACTTTCCCTAAACCTAACCATTACTGATACATGCCTAACCCTAACCTTAACCTAAACCTAATTCACACCATACCTCTAAACCTAACTAGTTTAATAGCTAGTTAAACATTGTGGGGACCAGGCAAAATGTCCTCACAACTACAAATGTCCACACAAGGCTGGTGGGCTGTCAAAGGTTGGTCCACACAAGTATAGCTATACATGTACACCCACACACACATACACACACTTTCTTTCCTCCCATCACATGATAAAATGGTGATTTTGAAATGATTTCCTGATAATTGTTTTGATCCATTCTGGTTCTATTGGCGTTTACCTTTTTGACTAGTTTCACATGTTATTTCTTAGATTGGTGTAGTAGTTTATTTTGCAGTCTTTTAGGATTAATGGGATTTACTGGCGAAATGTTTTAGGTGTAAAGTTATTCTATTTTATTCCACTACGTCGAACTCATTCCTTCAGAAGAGACTAAGGGGCTGTTTACGTGACAACGTGGCCGTTTTTCTTTGAATACGCGGGTGAAAGCGCGCTGCGTTTACACGACAGGGTGCGCGATGGAAAACGATGTAGTACATATGCCCGACCATTAGATGGCAGTCTGCCCCGTGTATGCAGTGTTCCAAGGTTTCCCCCTCACAACCCGGAAAATAAACATTTCATGATACCTAACAATGGCGGTCTTTTTGTAGTTCTCCGCTCAAATAAAGGCATATTGATTATTACCATATTAGGAACAAAAAATTTAAAAGCAAAATAGGATTAAAATGGTGGAAAAAGGGCATATTTTTAATGACAGCACCAATCTAGGTGATAGACAAAAAATAAATCTTAGTGATGTTTTGAATGTCTGCACTGATCCTGGTGTCATTTTATTCGCTGAAATTTATAAATGGATCTTATCAGCTGATGAAAGCCTGGGGGTTCTCTAGTGATCATTTGGTTAGGCAAATATTCATCATTCATGCAGCTAGCAAAGTTTCAAAGATCCCACAACATAATGAATTTGTATTCATCAGTTGTCTGATCAGCAGCTTCTCAAAGCTGAACTGACACCCTTTTCCTGAGCGGCAAGAGTGACACGCTCAGGAATGAACTTAACTTAGTCACAGGAGCCCTGAAAGCTGATTAGGATACCATGTTCTGGCACTGAATCCCACAGAGTAACCTTCTTTTGTAGAAACACACATCCATCCACACACATTTTAAACGAGAATGAGATGCCACTGCAGCTTTGATGCTGTATATGGGAAATATTACACAGCAGATAGTCATAACTCAGTATAAAGACAATAAAATCTCACAGTTAGAAATTTCACGAACCCCATTCTTCATTTCTTTTGTATTCAGAGCAGTCAGTGATCCATTTTAACAAATACCTGGCAACTTTTAGTATGAACTGAGGCACAAGTTTAAATGCACTCATTGCTCGTTTGCATAAATTTTAAATGTTGGTAAAATACAAGAGTACAATCTCTGGTAGAAGATGGCTTGTCAGCTCTCAGGATGCACTATTGGAAGGAAAATGTCTTCAAACCTGCACATTCTGAATGTTGCCACATGATATTTCTAACCTTAAAAAACAGCAAGCATGTAGATTCCAGGCTTTTGGAGAAAAGCCCAGCTTTTGTCACTAAAGAAAACAAAAAAACAACCAAACTTGGTGCAAGGAGTGCGCAAGAGAGAAACACTGACATGTAATTGGCAGCAAAGTTTTTTTGTTTTTTTTTATGCATTTGAAAAACAGCCTGGCCCAGTGGCATTGCCGGTGTTATAGTAAAATACTCTAACAGTTAAACTGTGCACTGCGTGGGCAAGCCAAGCTTATGTCACTTATTTTCTACCTGATCTGATCTGTGGAGTTTGTTGAAGTCTGAGGTATGTCTCTTTGTCCTCAAGATCTTTTTTTTGTTTGTTTCTTTGGACTGTTTGACATTGTTTTTAGTTTGAATGCTATAATTTCAATTGTTAGACTTCTGTAACAGCCTATTTGCTTCCAGTGCTCTACATCCATCATGTGCTTTAGGGCTATCATTACATATTGTTTTGCCTATAATGATGTATTCTTAACAGTTAAGAAATCATATAATTGTTCAAAGTGCACTAAATATCAATCATAACCTCAATCCAGACCTCCAATAAACACAAAGAATCAAAAAACTCAAACAATATATTATATATGAAGCCATTCCATGTCTTCCATTTGTTAGACTTGTCAGGATAACCTCTGCATGTAGTATGCATATTATTCATTATAGAAACAAAATGCTTTCAGAAACAAAACAGAAGTAATTACTTTTGGACCTAAAAGGTAACAATCAAGAGTGAGCACACAGCTTCAGTTCATACAGCTAGAAACTACTGATCAGGCCCGAAATCTAGGTGTGGTAATGGACTCAGACCTGAACCTCCAGGGTCACATAAAGGCAATAACAAGGTCAGTCTTCTATCACCTGAAGAACATTTCTAGGATTAAAGGACTGATGTCGCAACAGGACCTCGAAAAACTCATCCATGCATTTATCTTTAGTCGGATTGATTACTGCAACAGCGTTCTCACAGGTCTGCCTAAAAACCCAATTAGACAGCTGGAGCTGATCCAGAACGCTGCTGCTCGCATCCTCACTAGAACTAGGAAAGTAGAGCACATCACCCCAGTTCTACAGTCCTTACACTGGCTCCCTGTAGCTCAGAGAATAGACTTTAAAATACTTTTACTAGTTTATAAATCATTGAATGGCTTAGCACCAAAGTATGTTGAAGATCTACTGTTAGTATACCAACCTCCAGACTTTGTACTGGGGGGTTGAGGACTACTTGTACTACCTGCCTAAATATGTTTCTGTCATGACACATCATACAACAACAACAGCTGACTAATACAGTTCCGTATTTTTGTGTAGAGAATAATGCACTTTGTCTAACTGCAAAAGGATGTGGTGATCTGGCATCTCAATCTCTATTAGCCCAAATGTGCATCCTTGTAGGATGCTAGACAAACAAGTCCAATCCATGGACTAAGTGTCTTCAACAGAGAGCTTGGGGCCAGATATTACAAAAGCTCTTCAGCCATTTACTTTTCGGTAACATTTGTTGTCTTTAAAATGTCCGGTCTGACCTTCTCCTTCTTTTCCCTGTCTTCCTCTCTCACATTAGTAGCAATGCGCACTGTTATTATACATTAGGCAGACCTAAGTTGTTGCTGTTTCCATGGAGACCTACATCACAGCAAGTCCCCAAATAATGTAGCCCTGGTTAGTGTGTGTGCATGTGTCTGTCAAAGACTAATAATCATTTAGTTGGAAGAACAAAGTGGCGATGCCGAAGCGGCCTTTTCAAAGTAATCCGAGCCTGCTCACCCATCATCTCCTTTATCATTTTTTATGGAGGCACTCTCTCTTGAGGACACACTCACAAAGAAACACCTTGCCACAGGATGCTCAAAGGCTTTTCGTCATCGCTTTGATTCTCGACCCACAGACGTCATGTCAATTCACCCGTCTTTTCTAGTTTTTTAACCTTTATTCTCCGTCTTCTTCACTGCTATTTACATTACCACCTAATATTAATTTCTCTCCTGTTGCGTATACCTTTTATTTGTATTTCTGTGTCCTATTTAATTCTTGTCTTTGCAGCTCATAGAATACTCTTTGCAATTCTTAACCCATCTCCTCAGTCAGCCGCCTCCTACTTGATTTCCTGTAATTATTTTTGTTTCTATCTTAACGCTCCACTTCTCAATTCTCCATTTTTTTTGCCTTCATTTTTTTGCTGCTTTTTTACGTCTCACACAATTGTCACCTCTCCAACATTGAGCCACTGTTGCATTGTTCTCTTTCCTTTTATGGTGTTGTTAGCATTTTCTGAAAATACCATTATAGCTCAGCCTCACAAAATAAACAAGCTCCATATAAATGCTCTTAAGTTAGCACACTAGAACAGCAAAACTGACTTCTATTTTAAAATACATAAAAACATTTTTAACTCAGTTTCTTGAGGTAATTTCTGTCCTTGTTTTTTATGTTTCATTCACTGCTCTCGCTTTATTCAATACTGGATTAACAAAGCAGATAGCACCAAATTACTGCAGGAGCAATTCCCCTCATTTGGTCAAGCAGATGGAGGCAATTTACACTTATTTTTGTTTAGGTTGTTGATGTTTTCTCTTCTGTCATGACCACAATAGATACCAAAGGGACAGATTCTCTTTTTTTCCTTCCCCCCCCTCTTTTATATCACTTTAATTAACCCTACTTTATGCCTTGTCATTTGGTCTTTTGGTGTCATTTTTGCATGACGTTGTTGATGCAAATGGTTTCAGATTTGGCCAGTTTTTGTGTGGGGGAAATTTTAAATTGCTTTAAATGATATATAGTCTTCAAACTAGGTGAATCTGTCTGTCTCTCTTTTGCATTTTTTGTGGTATGAACTACCATTTAAAAAACACTGAACATCTGAATACTTTCTGTGCCTCCCAAGTTGAACTTTACTGGCCTGCAGTCTTGACCTCAACCAGATAAAACAACACACTGTATAAAATAGAGCAAAACTGTAAGCCAGGCCTTTTCCATAATATCAGTCCAAAACTCACAAATCCTCTCCTGGAAGAATAGTCACAAACTCCTATCAGTGCACTTGTAAAGCTTGTAGAAAACCTCCCTAGAAGATTTAAAGTTGTGATAGCTTCAAATGGTGTGTTGACGTAATAAACCCAATTGATTCTGATTGGAAAGCCCCTAAAATCCATCTGTGTGTGAGGGGAGACAGGTAATATTTTTTGCTAGTACAGTATCCCTGATTTTATATCAACAAATAGTTTAAGTTATAAAATAAAGTATTCTAATTGTGCGCTCCAAATTTCACAGCCTGTAATGATGTCATAAATGGAAACATCTATGTCATACATTTTACAATGCCATGCAGGAATAACAAAGAATGACAGAACAACTCTGAAGTGAGACACTGATATGGAATGTGTCAATATCTTTTAAATCCAGAGATGGATTTGGTTGTCTTGGTTACAAAAGCAAGTTAACACATTTTTCTGCCTCTTATGTTGTCAAGTTGCTCACAATGCAACTTGACAATATTTAATATTCAAGTGTAATAGACTTCAACTGACACAAGAAGGAAAGGTTTGGGAGTAATTACACTAATGAAAGACATAAACAAACAGATTGAGAAGACAGAATAGGTCTAAATCATTAAACCTCAGGCCATATGGACATGCTCAATTTGCTCTTTTCTGAAGGAACTTTAAGTGTATCAGATAAAAAGAATATTCTATATGTTGGCTTGCTTCTACAGAAAATACAAATATACTAATGAAATCATATTGATGAACACACGTCCACACGTAGCCAGGCATCTCACAAAACTAAGTTATTTTTCTACAAATTGGCCTTTCATCCACACGAAAACGCAGATTTAGGGCACCAAAAATTATTCTTCCTAAAATCTCAAACCAAAGTGAAAATTTGTGCTTTCTCGATTTGCTTGTGGAAAGAAATAACCAGAGATTCAGGATAAAAGGATACTTTTACTTATTTCATTACAATTCAGACCAAATAGGAATAGCACTCATGTAAATAACAATATCCCTAATTTTGTGTGTTTATCCACGGACGGCATCCCTAGGCCAAGCTCAGCCAGCACCTGGACACCAAGTTGTACCAGCTCCCGAGTCCTGATCCCGCGCAACGCAGAGCGCCGAGACCAGGCATCCAACAAAGGCCAGGGCAGGTCCAACCCGCCAACCACGCACGGTGCGCACAGAACAGGTGATCGAACGTGCAGAGACGCTGGATCCGTATCCCGCCGAGCCATCGAAAGGGCACCACCCAATAATCCCAAACCTGGCACTAGGCATGGGCCGGTATGAGATTCTGACGGTATGATAACCGTAGGCAAAAATATCACGGTTTCACGGTATTATGATTAGAGCTCTAAATGGTGTATTTTGAATTTCTGTATTTTTTTTAAGGAAAAAACCCTTTTTAGTGAGACAGACATGGTAACTAACTAGCATGCTAAGATAAATCATCATGAGCATGCTAGTTACCATACTATCTGCCTCAGTTTTAAAAAATGTTAATAAGGATAGAGATTAAGAAAAGATAAGATATGGTAGTTAAAGTAACAAGTTCATTTCACTAATGTCAGACCCTAATACGCTCGTTAATTTCAAGACAGCATTAACTTTACCTTGAATTTAGCATACAACGATGGGTGGTGCTCCCGAACATGCGCAAATTCGATGTATTGCCTCCTCGGGCTGCCACTGTTCAAAAGCACGTTTTGCACGTCGGGCGACCTTCTTCTTCCAAGCCGTGAACGTCTGGCTTTTTACGGTAGCCGAAGTATTCCCAAACATCCACTTAGAGATGGTGGAAAAAGTTCTGGGGGCTCGCTTCCTTCAGCCATCACACAGCCTGCCGCGCAGCCTGTTTGTCACTCACAACAAACGCAGGTGTGCGGGGGGGAGGGGCGCTTTACGCTGTAGCTTCCCACAGCATGAGGGATGTTTACTTTCTCCCTGACGTGACGTCACATAAAAAAAAAAAAAACGCCTATACCGCAAGGACGGTATGGAGGAAGATTTTTGTGGTTTTGAAACCTTGACTTTTTTATACCTTGGTATACCTTGAAACCGGTAACCGGCCCATGCCTAGCTGGCACCCCCGAAAGAGGTGCCACAACCAACCAAGGGAAGATATCGGCCCAGCGCACACCGACATCCACCCCCCCAAGAAATGACGCTGTACCCTCACTCATACACCCCAGACACACTTTATGCTCCCAGGTCCAGGTACCGATGTCCCAGTAGAGCCACCAGCCCTCGGACCCGGGAGATGGACCCCCTACCTTCTAGGACGGAGACAAGCAGACTGCCAAGGGCCCCACAGTGGCAAAGCAGCCCGACAGCCCAGGACCCCGACCAGACCACCTGTTCCTCCTCCGGACCCCAACCCCTGATAGCCCGTAGCGAACAGGGGTGTGAGAGGACCCCTAGCCTCCATCCTCCCGCTCGAGTATGGTGTTGATGCGTGTTGTTATAATGGGCATTTAAAACAGAGGGGTGGGATGTGGGGAAGGCAGCCACACATCCCCCCACCCCGAGCCCTCAGTGTCTATATACAGTTTAACAGTGGGCACCAGCACCAGAGGTGAAGCTGATTGAACCGCTCCCCCTCTGGATGCCGAAAAGTGTGCCCACCCCAAAGTCCCTACATGTGTGTTACATGAAAATGTTATAAGTGGGAGTGTCTAAGTTGTATATTAAAATTGGGACCCAGGACACCACGGGATAGCGAGGAGGGAAGCCCCTCCTCGCACCCCAGTGATGTGCCCATGCCCCAAGACCCTATATGAGTGGTAAAGTGATGGAGTGGGTGGACAGAGGTGTCCGGGGATGGGGAGGGAAGGACTGGGAGACAAAATGTCTTCCCAGGGAGTCAGCTCCCCCACTGACCTCAATAGGCACCGCTGTTCACCCGGATCCACCAGGGGAGGGAGGCCATGGCACGTTCAACTCGGGGCCTACGGCCACAGTACCACCAAGCACCACAGACCCCAAGGCAGCATCGGAGCCCCCCGCAGCCCAAACCCCGGCGACGTACCCGCCCAGACCAGTAGCAAACCGATGAACCGGGCGGCCAACCCACCAGGCCGACATCCACCAGCCCCATTCCCTTGCAGAGTGACCACTGCTGCTCAATGGCCCGGCAAGCGACTAAACCCAGCGCTCCACCCACCTGCCCTGCACGCCCACTACCCGGCCAGTCCACCCGCAAGTCCGACCGAACCCGGCCAAACGCCCGACTCCCGCGCCCCGCAGCGTACAAAGACCAAGACCCAGGAGCTAAGTCCAGTGCGAAAAAAGACTAATCAGGCCCAGAAATGCCACCCAGCCGCCACGACCAACAGCCAGGCACCCCAACCAGCAAACAAGGCGAGACGCCATACAGGGACCGGCGATGACAATCGGTCCAGAGAAAAAGAGAGAGGCGGCTGCACATGCCGGCCGCTGGCCGGCCCCGACCCCCACAGGCAACAGAGACCCCACGCCGGCCAACCCCCAGCCAGGACCACAGCTAGGGGGCACGGCGCCCCAGAGCCCCGAATCCCCAGGACCACCCCAGACCCTACCCAGGCGCAGCACGGCCACCAGGCCAGTAACCCATGTCCGTCAGTGCAACCCCCCTATGGCACCGCATGCAGCCATCAGGAGTTACCACCCAAAGCCACCAAAGCCCAACCCCAGGTTGGGGCCACAACGTCCAGCGCCTCATCCGACCAGTGATCCCACCCCCAGGGATCCCCCCTAGACGCCTCCAACCCCAAAAACCCCCACATCAGCAACAGTATCCCAAACGACAAAACCAAGTGCCCCCCACCCATACCAGGTGATGGAGCCGATCAAAGGAGCCCAGAGAGATTGACCAGATATGGAGCCAGAGGCCATCTCAAGACCAATATGGTCCAACAAGAGATTTCTATACTGATTAATATTAAGAGCCTTTTTATTTTTCCAGTTCAGGAGGATAGTTTTCTTAGCGAATGCATGAGGCAATGTGAACCATTAGAACTGACTTTGTGTCTATGGTGACATCATTTAAATGTCCTAACAAGCAAACTGAGGGAGATGGTGGAATGTTTCATTTCAGACACTTTGATAAGTCCTCACATATCTGGCACCATATTCTGTCCAGCAAAATCTTAACCGGTGGACAGAACCAAAGCGCATGAATATAAGTATCCGGTATATTGCTTGTGCAATGTAAGCAGGTATATGATGACGTAAAACCTATCCTTAACATCCGCTGACCTGTGTAGTGTGCTCTATGAAGGATTTTGTATTGTAATAATTGCAAATTATGATTTTTATTTTATTTTAAAGGTTCTTAAACATATCTGAGACCAGACGTTTTGGTCAAAGCTGGCTGATAAATCCACCTCCCATTTTGAAATAGGGATGGCTATTGATTCATCTAATGTAGATAAAGTTTTGTATATTTTAGACAGCAATTTGGGGGGGTTGAGATTAAGAAAATCTAAAACTCTTGCTTGAATTTGTAATTCAACTGTATTGAGCCTAAATTTACCTTTAATAATAGATTTGATTTGTTGATATTCTAAGAATTTGTTTTTATCAATTCCATATTGTGTAATTAATGTATTAAATGGGATAAAGTATGTTCCTTCAAATATATGTTCCAGGTATTCAATTCCATTACACCTCCAGTCTGGAAAACTTATCATACCTTTTTTTTTGCAAGATGTTGGGGTTATTCCAGATGAGTGTACGTCTGCATGGGATTATTGTGGACTCTGTCATTTTTAGAAACTCCCACCATGCTGTCAGAGAGGAGCTGATATTTATGCTTTTAAAGCATTCATGTCGTTTTATATTTGAGCTAATAAATGGTAGGTCTGAAAGTTTTATCTTATTGCATAGTGTCTGTTCTACGTCTATCCAGGACTCATCTAGGTAGCTATGTTTTAACCATTTGAGATGTATTGGAGCCTGTTGGCTAAGAAATAATGTTGGAAGTTTGGTAGATCTAGACCTCCTTTTTCTTTGGTCTTCTGCAGAGTTTTTAAGCTGATACGTGGGGGTTTATCTTTCCAAAGAAATTTAGAGACAGAGGAGTCCAGAGATCTAAACCAGTCTAGTGATGGTTTACTTGGGACCATGTTTACTTGGGAATAAGTAGTTGATTCTGGGCAAAACCATCATTTTTATTGAAGCAACCCTTCCCATAAGTGATATGGGTAGGGATTTCCGTCTAGCAAGATCTTCCACTTTTTTTAAAAGTGGGATGTAGTTCAGCTTTATTAAATCTGCCAGTCTTGGTGAGACATTGATACCTAAATAAGTAATATTCCCTGACTGCATTCGTGTATTAGTTGGATTCTGGACAGAACAATTGATTGGAAGAACTGTAGATTTTAACCAATTTATAGAATAATCTGAAAAGTTTGAGTAAGAGTTTATCAACCCGATTACCTGAGAGAAAGAGGTTTGTGAATGCTGGAGAAAAAGTAATACATCATCTGCATAAAGACTGATTTTATGTTCTATGTTATTGCATTTTATGCCTTTAATATTTTGAGTTTGCCTGATTGCTGCAGCTAGTGGTTCAATAAAAATAGCAAACAAGGAGGGAGAGAGAGGACATCCCTGCCTGGTACCTCTCTGAAGATAAAACCTAGATGATGTTTTGGTTATTAGTCCTGATACCTGCTGTTGGTGAACTGTATAATATTTTCAACCAGTTTATAAAATAATTTCCAAAGCCGAATTTATGTAAGGTTGCAAATAAGAATTTCCAGTTAACTCTATCAAACGCTTTTTCTGCATCTAGAGATATATTAGTTTCAATGTTTTTACAGTAAGAAAAATCTATTAAATCTATTAAATCTATTAATCTACGTGAAATTGTGGATGAATGTCTCCCTTTTATAAAACCAGTTTGATCAGGATGTATTATATGAGGGGTTACTTTCTATATACTTTTTGTGAGGGCTTTGCAGATTATTTTTAGATCAACATTAATGAGGGATGATGATAGCTGGTAGGAAACACAGGGTCTTTACCTGATTTTAGTAGAAGACTAATGTAGGCAGAATTCATATTTTGTGGAAGTCGGCCATTTTCCTTGGTTTCCTGCAGCATTCTGTGGAACGTTGGTGCCAGAATATTCCAGAATTATTTATAGAACTCTGCTGGAAATCCATCTGGGCCTGGAGCCTTTTTATTGGGCATGCTTTGGAGGACCTCATGGAGTTCAGCTGCTCTTAGTGGTGAATCCAGGGCCATCGCTTGACTTTCAGAAAATTTAGGTAGTGTTATGTTATCCAAAAATTGTTCAATTTCATGATCTGATGGGTTTATCTCTGGTAAGGTTGGAAGTCTGCATCAACGGGACGCAACCTCAAGTAAATAACTCGATGCAATCTGCTGGAATTCCATAAATAGGAAACTAACTAAAACTTTAAACAAATTGGAATGTTTGTATGATTGTATTGAAATTATTTTTCTAGCAAAGTGCCTAGAGATGACATCTGTTATGAATCGGCGCTATATAAATAAACTGAATAAAATTGAATAATTCAGAACTCCATTTTCCTCAAAATCTCTTGCTAAATCTTCTGTCTCTCTTGTCAAGGCAAGACTGACATTTTACACAGACACACACACACACGCACGCACCTACACACACACACACACACACACGCACGCACACACACACACACACACACACACACACACACACACACTCATGTTCTGAACGGCTGTCGGGCAAAATAATCAATCGTCACTCTGAGCTCCAAGAATAGAAGAGACTGCTAGGGTGCATTAGGCCTTCATTTGAACGTGTTAAAATAAAACTGACAGTTTTCAATCAATATAAAACTCAGCTGAAGCTGGAACATTCTTGAAGGGTTACCAAAGTACGACCCCCCCCCCCAAAAGAAATATGGGCTTGGTGGAAGCTTTGTAAAACATGCCTCAAAAAATGACCTTCACTGTAATAAAGGCACTTTTCTCAGAAGAAGTTTAGAAAAAAAATGAAATTGCTCTGTGTCTAAGAAAATAATCAACAAAACTTCAGTAAAAAATTCCTGGGCCCTCAATTATCAAACGTTCGTAGAAACTGTCTTATATTCTATTCTACGAATGAAATTTAAAATGTTCGTACGAACAGTCAAAAGCCAGATTTATTAAATGTGCGGTGGCCACTCATACGCATGTTCATCTGATGGTAAATGCCACAAGTGTGTACCCTGGTGCTAGTGCCCGTTCTCAGTCTTTTGCATAGAGGAAACGCCCTCAATTAACCCTAATTGGTAACAGCACATCATCTGTCACAAACACTAAGTCCTTGCGTTCTTCCTTAAAATAATGGCCAAGAGAGCAAAAAAGGAATTTCAGTGTCACCAAGATCGAGGTGAAACATAAGTGGGGCAATAAAAAAGAATTCATGATGAAAAGACTTTAAAAAGAATTGTCATAGTTAATACAAATTCATTTCAACACCGATAGTTTTGCCATCAGCGGTTTCTATGCTTCATTTCCCCAACACGCAGCCATTGTATTTCTGCTGCAGAGCAGACAGAAAAAATGCGGCAAAGAATCATTTAACTTGCTGTTAATAACTAATTTTTAAACCCTTAACTATTTTGAACAAATTAAATAAGTTAAATTCGTACTGAACTTGCTGTTTGGTTCTATCAGCTCAGGGAGAACCAATAAAAAAAATAACTCTCTCTGGGAGAAAGTGACACAGGCAGTAAATGTGGTCGGGACATTGGAGATGTTCCTGTTGTAAATAGGAAATAGGAAGGAAAAAATGGTTTGATATCAAACTGAATATATTCAAATATTTCTTGAAAGTTTAATGCAAATCTGTTTGCTAAAAGACAGACAGACGCCAACATAAGCTCCTTGGTGGAGGGAATAAACTGCTGACAGAAATATTATGTCAAAGTAAAACTGTTTAAGTGTTGCAGTTCCTCCGTTCTAACAGTAGATAATGTGTGTACGCACGATTAGAAGTGTACTAATATTTAGGAACATTTCTATGCACAACTACAAATTGATAAATACCACACAATTAGAATTGTTCCTACGCACGAAATACGCACTGAAACTCCAACAGGGCAACAATAATAATAATAATGGCTCGCATTTATATAGCGCTTTTCGAGACCCTCAAAGCGCTTTACAACCAAAGGTGTCAAGTAACGAAGTACAAATACTTCGTTACCTTACTTAAGTAGATATTTTGGATATTTATACTTTACTGAAGTAATTATCTATGTGCCTACTTTTTACATCTACTCCTTACATTTTCACGCAATTATCTGTACTTTCTACTCCTTACATTTTAAAAATAGCCTCGTTACTCTTGTTTCATTAAGTCTTTTATTACTATCTAAAAATGCGCCAACTGGATAGAATTTAAACATTTACCATTCTGACACCCCGCTTGTATGCAATCCATGGCATACTGTGCACACAGGGGTCCCGTTAACCGAATATTTCCCATATTAGTCGTTTTTTGGTTTTTTTTTTACAACAGTGACGGAAAATCCGAAGGCCACTTGTTATTTTGAAAGATTAAAATTCACACCCCAGACCATTTGGTGCAGACGCGTGGAAATTTTTATGTTTGAGTTAAACGCAGTGTACAAGTAACTGAATCAATAAATAAATCTTAAGAAGATTACCATGAAGCCATCTGAACATCATCTCAGACCGGGAGGCTTTGGAACGCGACTGTTACCAACGCGACTGGTTAAAGACGCGCTTCAAAGAGCCCAGTGTTGTGCCAAACACCCGTGCGAAACAGCGCATGTTCCGACATTTTCTGCTGCTGAAGTGATATGAAGCTCTGTTCTGAGAGTCTTTCCGACCTCTGATCACTTGAATCAGAGAAATGTTCCCTGATTTCAAAACATTGGCTGAAGTGGAGCTTGTAGTTTCAGTCTCCATTGTGGCAGTGGAGCGAGGATTCAGCCTCTAGAACAGTGGTTCCCAACCTGAGGTTCGTTGCCCCAAGGGGGTCATTAGAGACTGCAGGGGTCTGCACAATATTGTCTGTGCTGAGGTTGTAAGACTTTTGGTGATACTATTATTAATTTATATATATACACACACACACAAACCACTTCACAGTCCAGGCAGGACAAAGCAGATGTATGTTACTGAGTTCAACATGTCGGTGGTGGAGACTCAGGCAAATGCAACATTACAATATTTATAGGCAGCTAGTGTCATATCTTCCACTCCATGAAACACATATTAATGCTCAGTAGTCCACATATGGTTCTTTAATGTAATTGCATTGCACTAAAATGAATCCATTTTAATGGACATATATGCAGCTGAAACAGGTAGCCTAGTGTATCCCAAATGTTTCAAAATTAACTTTTTTATATAACATTATAATATTTATCTTCTTTTTTTTGTGGGGGGGGGGGGGGCTTCAACTTTATTCTTAAATGTCATTTTTAAATTACATTACTTTTACTTTTATACTTTAAGTAGTTTTGAATCCAGTACTTTTACTTTTACTTGAGTAAAAAACTTGACTTGATACTTCAACTTCTACAGAAGTATTTTTAAACCCTAGTATCTATACTTGTACTTGAGTATTGAATGTGAATACTTTTGACACCTCTGTTTACAACTCCATTATTCATTCCCTCTCACATTCACACACTGGTGGAAGCAAGCTATGATTATAGCCACAGCTGGTCTGGGGCAGATTGACAGAAGCGAGGCTGCCATATCAGCCCCCTCTGGCCAACACAAGTAGGTAGGTGAAGGGTCTTCCCCAAGGACAAAAAATCTAGTGCAACTCTGTTATACATGCATCAATATCTGTACGTTGAGAGTGCAGATGTATAAATGTTACATAAACCTAAACAAATCAACAGAGTAAAAATCCTTTTTGTGATATGTACAACTAGAAAAGCACTATAAAGTCTATATTCAGTTCATTTCCAGGGGTCATAGCAACAAGAAAAATGAAACAGAAGCTCGTGTTCGTGAAGCAGTCATAGACCGTAGATGAACGGTTGACAGTGAGCTTCAGTAATGAGAACCAAATCCGCATTGGATGAGAAGATGACGCTGGAATGTTTTTTTGGTGCCAGCAAATAGGAAAATTAGGAGATAAACATAGAGATACTGACCCAGACCACCAGCTACGATGACTCTTCCTCCAAGGCATCCTGCCACAAAGTCTGCCCTTTTTTCCCGCATCCTTGATGTTCGACTGGGCTTGATCCAAACACCTGCCCAAATATGGAGAACAAGACAACATATACCATTTTTATTTCCAAGTTTCTCTGAAAATAATACATCTGAATGGCCGAAAGAGCTTAGATTGCCGAATCCTTTATTTCTCTGTATTTTTGCTCCCTTAACCCTCTACTTGGCAGTCACTCCCCTAAGTACAAGAAAAAATAACAGCTGCTTGGTCAACCATGTTGTTCTAGGTTTGCTTTTTCGAAACCAGGCACTTTGCCACATTGTACCATACAATGTAATCCGTAACACAGGCTTAAGTGAACCCTCCTCCACGTTTTTGGGTTTTACAGATATAAAACATAGTCAGTGTTAGGGTTGGCCTAACTTCACCTATAACCAGGGGTTCTATTTTTTTTTTAAATCCAACATTAAGCATTCAAACACATACAAGAGGTTCCTCATTGTCGAAATGATATGTGATATGGCATGTGATATGTGATATGGTGATACTGATATGGCAGTCCATGTCAATTTTCTTTACCTGCCAAAATCAGAATCAGGATATTATCATGTTACCCATTGTAAAAGCCCATCGTGTCACTCCTGTCCAGGAGTGATGCTGAGAAACTAGTCCATGCATTTGTTACCTCAAGGCTGGACTACTGTAATTCTTTACTATCAGGTAGTCAACAAAATGTAATTAAAAGCCTTCAGTTGATCCAAAATGCGGCAGCAAGAGTTCTGATGAATATTAAAAAGAGAGATCACATTTCTCCTGTTTTAGCTTCCCTTCATTGGCTCCCTGTTAAATCCAGAATAGAATTTAAGATCCTTCTTCTTACATACAAAGCCCTTAATAATCAAGCTCCATCATACATCAGAGATCAAATTGTTCCATATGTTCCTAACAGAGCCCTTCGCTCTCAGACTGCAGGTTTACTTGTAGTTCCTAGCATTTCTAAAAGTAGAATGGGAGGCAGATCTTTTAGTTATCAGGCTCCTCTCCTGTGGAACCAGCTCCCAGCTTTAGTCCGTGAGGCAGACACTCTGTTTACTTTTAAGGCCAGGCTTAAAACTTTCCTTTTTGATAAAGCTTATAGTTGGAGTGGCTTAGGTCATCCTGAGCTATCTCTGTAGTTATCCTGCTATAGGCTTAGACTGCTGGAGGACAGACTGACCACTTTTCTTCACTCTGCTACTTTCTTTTCTCCTACGACTCTCCAGTTGTATTACAGTACATTCTGTTATTTCGACTGTTAACTTTGTTTTCTCTCAGTGTTTTTCTCTCCACAGAAGATATACCTGGTCTGGTATCCTGCTTGGCAGCAATGCCCTGTTGGACAGGGGGCATTGACTGGGATGATCCTCCCAGTAACTGAAGATCCACTGTGTCCTGTTATCAACTTTTTACTTTCTGTAACATAGAAAGTTCTCTTATATCAGATCTTCTGTTCCTTCTGTGTTTCTGCTCTGTCTTCTCAAACCCCCAGACGGTCGTGGCAGATGGCCTCTCCTACTGAGCCTGGTTCTGTTGGAGTTTTCTTCCTGTTAAAGGGGAGTTTTTCCTCTCCACCGTCGCTACATGCTTGCTCAGTATGAGGGATTGCTGAAGGATTGCTGTGGTTGGAAAGTCTGCATCAACGGGGCCCAACCTCACGCCAATGACTGACGCAATCTGCTGGGATTCCTTAAATAGAAAACTTTTTAACTGATTGGAATGTTTGTATAAATGTATTGAAATGACTTCTTGTTAAGTGCCTTGAGATGACATCTGTTGTGAATTGGCGCTATATAAATAAACTGAATTGAAAATTGAATTGAATTGAATCACATTAAAGACTAGCACATTATTAGACATAAATTATTAGCATTTTGGTACAGGTACAATTTATACATAAGATTAGAGTTAGATATGGTCTCAGATAATTTGCCTTCTAAAAATGTTTTAGCCACCTGCTGTGGCCAACAACAGCCAGGTAAAGTGCATTTTTAGAGGTATTTAGAGGTAAGTTAAAGCAAAAGGAGGAATATAAAAATATTTTTCCAAGTAAGAGCATATAAAAGCAGCAATGGAAAAAGGTCCTATATAGACATTAATACAAGATGTTGGTTTTGGAATATTATCAGTACATTTTAATCCTCTAGTCCTTTTCCCAACTGCTGGATGAGGCCAAATTTAGGTACCAAGACGATGTGGAATCCAAGAGACATCAGTGACAGAACCTGCAAAATAACATTTTGCTGAATGCTGATCCTTAATTCTTATTGAGTTGAATGCCTTGTACATGTGGTTTCAAGCTACTACTAGCCAAAGCCTGTTTACACTGTGTGAGGATGTCAGGAAGGAGACTGCAGTGCCTGAAGTGTCTGCAACAGTGAAAGAGCTGCGTATGGCTCTAGGGTGTGTTACTATCGGGAAACCTGCTGGGCCATCATATGGGGCATATCAGGCTGTCTCCTCCTCTTTAAATCATGAATTAACTGTCGTTAACCACATGTTTGTACAGCGGAGTTCAAATTCAACAGCTACACCCAGACAAGATTATTACCAGAACTGTAGAATCAAGAAATTAAATGTAAAAAATAACATGAAGTCGAGTTGAAATGCCACATAACTTGCCTGATCTAAAGAAATTCAAAAACAGATGAAAAGCAAAAGTTTTGACATCTCTCTTTGGGACTGTAGTGAATCAGAATGAACACCATTATCCTCAAGCAGAAAGAACTTGGATCAGAGATTAACCTTTCCAGGAGTGGCCAAAATTACTCCAAGTTTGCATCCTCGACTCATCCTTGAGGTCACAAAAAAACGTCTAAAGCACTGCAGACCTAACTTGCCTTAGTTAAGGTTCATGATTTTGCAATAAGAAAGATAGTCCTATTACATCAAACATGGTGGTGATACAGTGATAGTTGAAGGCTACTTTGCTGCTTCAGGATTTGAAAAACTTGCCATAATTAAGGAACCATTAATTTTGCTTTCTATTACAAAATACTGAAGAAGAATCTGATCTGATCTGATGTGCAGCCAGCACTTTGCGACCTTAGCACACTTGAGTTAGCAGCAGGTGAATGATCCAAAACACACAAGCATCTTAATGGCTGAAAATAACCAAAACAAAAGTTCTGGAATGGTCTAGTCAAAGTCCAGACTTCTAATTTAATTGAGATGTCATAACATGAATAAGCTGCTCATGCTTAAAAATCTTTAAAAAGGCTAAATAACCAAGGTTAGGCTAAGTAATTTGCGAACTCATAGCTAGATATCAGTTAATGGTAGTGGTTGCCTCAAAGGGTGCCACTAATTGTTAGGGTAATTGCAGATTTAGGAGGCAATATTTTTTTCTGATAACAAGTGACTGTTGTTACTCCTAACCCAGCTGTATACATAGGTGTTTCGATTCCTTAAGGATTCAAATAACCTTTCATTTATGTTGTTATACATCTAAACACTTTAAAGGGTGGTTTAAATGATAAAGTAGGCAGGAGACCACCTTAGCTTAGTTTCATTTTTACACAACTTTACTATTATGCAGTTAATTGATCTTTACAAAGTACAGCAGTAAAGTCTGATTCTTTATTATAACACACAAATCATGAAACTGCTTCCTCTTTTTCGGAACAGCTGAATATTAAACACTGTCAATTTGCTCTTTTAACTCATAGGCGAAGGAGGAATATATATGATTCCCGTTTTTATCACCTCTCTGTACCTTGCTGTTACAATCTTGACATTATGGAAAGAAAATATGAAATAACTACAGAACCAATCACTAGACAGAGAGAGAAACAGCAGAAACCAACAGGAAGACATACAGGGATGGAAAAACTGCATTATACACATGAACCCCCTCAGGAGCTCCTCAGCACCCTCCTTTTTGTTACCTTTTCTCTGGCTTGAAACCCCTAACAGATTAAATTTCTATATTTGGATCATGATACTAGGTGACACATTGCTTTTCCCACTGCTCCTGGTCTCCTATGCAAAAAGAGTCAGGGAGTTGGAGATGGAAATTTACACCAATGTAATAAAACACACCAATATTATTCAGCGAGCTGTATGAGGTCACAAGTAGGTTGATATATAACACTATCAAAATGTGTACATATTTTCTTTGCATGGGGTTGTTGGGATCCATTTTCCACAAATGAACTGAACAGACTGCATTTCCCAGCATTCCTGGCTGTGACCCCAATACATTCCCATTGGTCAGTGGGCAACGATGACATCACAAAGTTTATAAAAGGAGGCAACAATGAGCACCAGCCCGTCTTCACATGCTGCTCTGCCGGTAGAGAGGAGGACGCTCTTCACCGGTGAATTCCTCTTATTTCTGATCTGCTGGGCGGGAAAGAAATCCTTTTAAAATCTTCAAAGTGTCACTGTCTACCCAGCGTATGTCCATGCAACCAGTCTGGGTGACAGCAGAACTGTTTCTAAGGCAGTTCTTTAAGACGGCCCCAGCCACCTACGATGTCGATCCGCAGCCTTCGGGCCTGCAACTTGAACAGTGGATCCAAAGAACCGTTGCGCAGGTTCTGTTTATCCGGTTTGCCCAACTACGGACATATTATGCTCCCCTCTTTGTGTACAGCACCTCCCTTAACGCAAAGTAGGACCGAATCGCCTCATTTATTCTAATCTTGTGTCTGGGCAGATAAATAGGAAAAAAATAGGTCAGAACGAGTGAGACCTCATTCATTGTTAGTTGAAGTCTTTTTAAGCGCTGAAACTGTTTGATCATTAGCGTCGCCGCATGCATACTTTTTTGAGCTGTTTTATTTGCTGTGTGTTTTAAACTTTTTTTTATCCTGAGCAGATCCCCCCTCTCACTCTCTCTCTCTTCTTAAAAACAAAAAGATGAGCCGACTCTGTGCTGTGTAATGAACAAAAGCCAGACTGAAAAGGATCAAAATATATATGTATGTGCGTGTGTGTACTGTGTGTTTCTAGTCACGTTAAACACAATGCTTCAGCTCCATCATTTTGAGTGGCCATCTCCATTCATACACATAGGAATCTGATGACCCATTTAGTTTGAAGCCCGATATAGGTCATTCATGCTGGATATTTAGACTACTGAGCTCTCTTCCAGCCATTATCCACTCCTCCAACATTGCAGAGTCGAGTGGAAAGAAACTTAGAAGTGAATACATTAATTCCTTAGAAGGTCTGAGACAATTTTATGCTCTCCAACACAGAGCCACTCAGGCAGACTTGGCTGACCTCCCGTTGAAGTGTTAAAGTGCTAAATCCAAAGAGCCCTTTGAGGGAGCATCAGAGGACACTGCAGCTATGTCTGTTGGGAGAAGCATCACGTTAGCGGATCAAGGTATTACTCAACGAAAAGGTGGATGTGTCCATGAAAATATTTTATTTAGGAGCGTGTGGCTGACAGGGTTACCTGAAAACACGTATCTAACTGTAGAAAATAGGGGTTGTTTTTATGAAAATATGGTTCAAGTTTATGAAAAGTGAGAAAAAAAACGATGTCTTTGTTAAAAATGTTCTACTCATCAGTACATGAACATTCTGTAAATTGTATTTCCAATTCCCATAACCCTGTAATTATGCAAACAAATGGAAAACAATCCCTTTGGGAAATTATGAACTGAACAGGATAAGTAAACTAAGCATTAAGACTACAGACCCTTAACAAAAGATTTGAATTTCATGGAAAAGTTTATTTATTTCCATAATTCCATTCAAAACATTACACTTCCATAGATAATAGATTAAGGGCCCACAACTTAAACAATTTTAAGTATTTAGTTGTTTATTTGTACATAATTTGGGCTTCCAGCTCATAAAACCCATGAAACAAGGAATTCAAAAAATTTGAATACAGTGAAGAAATCGCCCTTTACTTATCAGTTTTTGCAGAAAAAAGAAAGAAATTAGGATCACATCAAATCAATCAAAATATGGTACTTTCAAAACAATATTTCAATCTTCAATACTTGGTAGGGAATCCCTTTGCAAGGGAATCCCTTTGCCATGGTGCATCACTGCCTTGATGCACTGTGGCATTGAGGCAATCAGCCTGTGGCATTGCCTGGAAGTTATGGAAGCCCAGATTTCTTTGATGCTTGCTGTCAGCTCTTCTTTGTTTTGAGGTCTGGTGCCCCTCATTTTCCTCTTGATTATACCCAATAGATTTTCAATGGGGTTTAGGTCCAGCGAGTTGGCTGGCCAGTCAAGCACTGTGATGGCATGGGTATCAAACCAGGTTTTGGTGCTTCTGGCAGTATGAGCAGGGGCCAGGTCCTGCTGGAAGATGAAATCTGCATCTCCAAACAGATCCTCAGCAGAAGGAATCATGAAGTCCTCTAAAACATTCTGGTGGACTGATGCGGTGACCTTGGATATAAGAAAGCAGAGTTTACCAACACCTGGACCGCACATTGCACCCCAAATTATGACTGACTGTAGATATTTCACACTGGACCTCAAGCAGCTTGGGTTCTGTTCCTCTTCCTCCAAACCCTTGGACCTTGATTCCCAAATGAAAGGCTTTACTTTCATCGGAAAAGAGGACCTTTGACCACTGGCCAACAGTCCAGTCCTTTTTCTTGGCCCAGTTGAGACGCTTCCTTCATCAGCTCAGGCTCAGAAGTGGTTTGACCCGAGGAACCCGACAGTTGTAGCCCATCTCCCGGATGCGTCTCCATATGGTGGTTATTGAAGCTGTGAGTCCCGCCTCATTCCACTCCTTCTGGATTTCCGCCCGATTCATGAATCTCCTCTGTTTGATAATCCGCAGAAGCCCACGGTCAGCTCTTCTGCTGGTACATGTTCTCCTGCCACATTTTGCCCTTACACTAGACTTTCTATTGATAAACTTGGACACAGCACTCTGTGAACATCCAGCCTCCTTAGCTATGAACTTTTGTGGCTTACCCATTGGAGGGTATCAATGATGGTCTTCTGGCCAGTGGTCAAGTCTGCAGTCTTCCCCATATTGAACCTAACTGAGCCAATTGAACCAATGTGAAGCAAAATAATGACACCTGGGAAAACCTGTGCAGGTGCTTTGAGTTTAGTAGATGAGTAGTGTGAGACACTCAGTTTAAAACATTCATGCCCTGTAAAAATTGGGTTGATGTCTTCACAGTATTCTGATTTTTCGAATTCCTGTTTTCGTTGGCGTTATGAGCTCAAAGCCCAAATTATGTACAAATAAACAACTAAATACTTGACATAATTTAAGTTAATCTATGGACGTTTAACCTTTAGAATGGAATTATGGAAATAAAAAAACTTTTCCATGGTATTAAAATTTTTTGGTAACTTTTTAAGGTTACAGTTTTGTTTTGCATTTGCCTTGAATGTGTAAATAACATCGTATTCATCTGAACTGTGTTCCAGTTACAAATCAGAAAAGCTGTTGGATATGCTAATTTTTTAGCTCAGTAAACTAAGATAATCCTGCCAAGCCCAGGTAAAATA
Source organism: Valencia hispanica (assembly GCA_963556495.2). Lineage (NCBI taxonomy): Eukaryota > Metazoa > Chordata > Actinopteri > Cyprinodontiformes > Valenciidae > Valencia > Valencia hispanica. Next base: position 10,632,742 of record OY747709.1, on the reverse strand, counting down.
TTAATCATTCACATTCATTTGTGACTGGTTTCATTTGAAACAAACCATCAGAAGAACGCAATAACCCCAAAACATGTTAATGCAGCTCTCATCACATTTTATACACAAGGGAGCAGTGTTGAAATCTGTGGCTGAGTACAGTAAGAGACCTTTGACCCTCTAAGAAATATGAATTAAGACAGCATTCCAGTTCAAATTACTAGTACAAATGAACTTTTATTAAGTGATGTTAATAGTTCAATGTGAGTACCTCCATAATTCTGTACCACAAGTCAGTATTTCAAAAAAAGAAATTAGAGCCACTGAGAAACTTTGGCTTCTAATTTGGAGTCATAATGACAATCAAAAACCAGCATTTTGCCTCTTTCATCCCCCTGCGGAGACTTGATGGTTTTATTACAGTTTTTGCTAAAACACATTTCTTGAAGCCTCCATCCATTTTCTCAAAGCCGTAGACACAAATCCAAAAATCTTAACGACATTCACCAAACCCTGAACTTTTCTGTCAAAATCAAACTCTCACCTCAAAACCAGTCATGTGTTCAAAACCAGGCACTGTGTTCACATGATACACATAGCAAGTAAAATAAATTCACCATAGAAAAGTAGTTAGGCACTGCATCAAATAATTGAAGACACAGCATCCAGGGCATGCAGTTAACAGTAAATATTTTAACAAAGTATTTAACAAAATAAATTGTTGTGATTAGAGAGATGTGAAGTGCTGAATGTAAATTAAAAAAAATAAAACTAAATAAAAACAGCACAATAAAAACTACATTACTGTAATTCACTTACAATTTTTCCTGAATTGCTAAAACACCAAACTCCATTCTCTAAGCCAAATTCTCAGTGGCCTGAACAGATGTATCGAATCAAAGACTATTTTCTCAAAACCTTAAACACATTCTCAGTCACTAAACACAGTTCTATGGGATCAGAACAGTATCACCTTGAAATGAAACTGAAAATAAATATTGGCACTGAAAATAAAAATTGGCATTGAAAAATATAATTTTAACTGAAAATATTAATTTTGAATCTGAAATAAATCTAGTGAAATTTTTTGTATTGAAAGTGAAAAAAAATTGAAAGTGAATTTTTGTTCTATGAAACTCATGTATATGCATTGAAACAAATAACTCACAATCAAGTTTTCAAACTTTCATTTTTTTTACAATGCCAATCTTTTTTTACAATGTCAATCTTTTTTTACAATGCCAATCTTTGTTTGAATACCAATCGTTTTTTCAATGCCATCATTTTTTTCAGCTTCATTTAGGTGATACTGTTTTGATGCTTGTGTGTGCACGCGCATGAGGGGCGGGGCTTCAGCCCCCCATATGTTTGCATGAACGAGGCAATCCGACGGTCCGAGGCGAGAAACAACAGGACATTTACATTGCTAATAATGTGGTTTGTGGAAGAAAAAAAGACAAACGGTTTCTTCTCAGTTTCTTCTACTGACCAGTAGACTAGAAGTCTTGTGATAAAGTTTTATGCTTGTATAGCCTGTCTTTGTTGGAGGCTCTCCTCATTACAGACAGTGTGGTATGAAGGGATGTAAATACACACTATATATAGCATATTTTTTATTTTATTTATTTTTTTACGTGTCCTGTTTGACAGTGTGGAGCTCAGAATTGGTGTCTGAGTACCAAGTAGAAGCCCAACAGATTTACTTTCACAAGCGGAGCAGTACAGCTTTTGCTATTGTACTCCACTTGATATATGTGTGAAAAATCTTTATTATGTATTGTTGGGATTTTTATTTCCTGTTGTTATGGACACGGAGACGGAAAATTAAGGAGAAGAAAGAAGGAAGATGAAGAAGAGAGGTAGGAAACAAAAAGTCAAGAGAGAGGGTGAGTTGAAAATACAAGAGAGGAAGGGGAACAAAGAAAACACAGGAAGACATTGAAGTCTGCCTCCATACCCACAGGACGGCAGAGAGAGGGGGAAAAACAAAACCAAACACGAAAAAGGAACATCGACAAAACCAACCAAACATTGTGAACTAAGAATTACACAACCACATCACACAAAAATAGATATAAAAATACAACAACAATGTCACAGAAAAACTAATGGTACCGATTAATCAAGCTCTAGTAATGATAACCTCAGCCCAAGAATATTTCCTTAAACACCAGAGACCCCACATCAATGTGTGTGTGTGTTAGCATGCTGGTGCATATAAGGTTTCTCCATAAGAGTGTTCGATAGTTGGTGTGAGCAGACATCAATCCGTCTCCCAGGAATCGTTGCAGACATGAAGGAGATCGGAGCAAAGACGTCCAAAGGACCGCCAGAGCCCCAGGCGGACCCGGGCGGGGCCGACCGCATCCCCCAAGAGAGGAGCAAAGGAGAACCCCAGGGGAACATCCAGCGGCCACTATGCAGGGTCCCGGGGGAAAGCAGTGACGAGCCCACGGGCCCCGCCAGCAACGGACCAGGGGAGCCGGGGCCCAGGGGCACCCCACCCCCCAGCAGGGACCCGACAAGGGACCGGCCGACGAGGGGCCCCCGGCACTGCAGGGGCCGCCTCCACCCTAGGCCAATCCCCACCGCCAACATCCCAGCGCCCCACCGATAGCCACAGGGGACGGACAGCATCCCCAGGCCGGGCTCAGCCAGCATCTGGACACCAAGTTGTACCAGCTCCCGGGTCCTGATCCCGCGCAACGCAGGGCGCCGAGACCAGGCATCCAACGAGGGCCAGGGCCGGTCCAACCCGCCAATGAACCGGCCACGCACGGTGCGCACAGAACAGGTGATCAAACGAGCAGAGACGCCGGATCCGCATCCCGCCGAGCCACCGAGCAGGTACCACCCAACAATCCCAAACCTGGCACCTCTAAAAGAGGTGCCCCAACCAACCAAAGGAAGATATCGGCCCACCACATCGGCCGACCCACACACCGGCCCCCCCAGGCCCGGCCAGGCACGCACCAGGTCCGAACCGGATTGACCACCGATGCACCGGCAGACAGGGGCCGCGTCACCGGCGGGGAGTGACGGAGGGGAAATAGGCCCCCCATTAAGTGTAAGGCCTGAGGTGCGCCAGGCGAGGGGGTAGACCAAGATCCAACCTGACAGGTAGACAAAGACATACAGACACAGTCATACGTTCCCTCCCTCTTAAACCCATACATTCTCACTGACTCACCAAGACACCCAAAAAAATGACGCTGTACCCTCACTCACACACCCCATGCACACTTTATGCTCCCAGGTCCAGGTACCGATGCCCCAGTAGAGCCACCAGCCCCCGGACCCGGGGGGTGGACCCCCTACCTTCTAGGACGGAGACAAGCAGACCGCCACAGTGGCAAAGCAGCCCGACAGCCCAGGACCCTGACCAGACCGCCTGTCCTCCTCCGGACCCCAACCCCTGATGGCCCATAGCGAACAGGGGTGTGAAAAGACCCCTAGCCTCCATCCTCCCGCTCGAGTATGGTGTTGATGCGTGTTGTTATAATGTGCATTTAAAACAGAGGGGTGGGATGTGGGGAAGGCAGCCACACATCCCCCAACCCCCACCCCGAGCCCTCAGTGTCTATATGTGGTTTAACAGTGGGCACCGGCACCAGAGGTGAAGCTGATTGTACCGCTCCCCCTCTGGATGCCGAAAAGTGTGCCCACCCCAAAGTCCCTACATATGTGTCGCGTGAGAATGTTATAAGTGGGAGTGTCTAAGTTGTATATTAAAATTGGGACCCAGGACACCACGGGATAGCGAGGAGGGAAGCCCCTCCTCGCACCCCAGTGATGTGCCCATGCCCCAAGACCCTATATGAGTGGTAAAGTGATGGAGTGGGTGGACAGAGGTGTCCAGGGATGGGGAGGGAAGGACTGGGAGACAAAATGTCTTCCCAGGGAGCCAGCTCCCCCACTGACCCCAATAGGCACCGCTGTTCACCGGGATCCACCAGGGGAGGGAGGCCATGGCACCTTCGACCCGGGGCCCACGGCCACAGCACCACAAAGCCCAACGGACCCCAAGGCAGACCCCCCAGCCCCATCCCAGAAGGGGAACTAAACCCACCCTGACATTCGCTCTACTCTCAAAACACAAAAGACACTACACACCCAGGTTGAGTTCGACCCCCCCCCCCCCCCCCCCCCCGTCCAAGTGCCCTCGTAGGGGGAGAGCACCTGTCGCTACACAGCAGCAGCCTCCCCGCCAGCAAAGGAGGCCCCCAGCGCCACCCACACACAGGAGGCCCCCGTAGCCCGAACCACGTCGACGAACCTGCCCAGACCAGGAGCAACCCGATGAGCCGGGCGGCCGACCCACCAGGCCGACATCCACCAGCCTCATTCTTTGTGGAACGACCACTGTTGCTCAACGGCCTGGCAGGAGACCAAACCCAGCGCCCCACCCACCTGCCCTGCACGCCCACCACCCGGCCAGTCCATCCGCAAGTCCGACCGAACCCGGCCAAATGTCCAACCCCAGTGCCCCACACAAAGACCAAGACCCAGGAGCCAAGTCCAGTGCAAAAAAGGACTGATCCGGCCCAGAAACGCCACCCAGCCGCCGCGACCAGCAGCCAGGCACCCCAACCAGCAAACAAGGCGAGACGCCATACAGGGACTGGCGACCCATGTCCACCAGTGCAACCCCCCCAAGGCACCGCATGCAGCCATCAGGAGTCACCACCCAAAGCCCAACCCCAGGCCGGCCACGACGTCCAGCGCCCCATCCGCCCAGTGATCCCACCTCCATCCCCAAAACCCCCACATCAGCAACAGTGTCCCAAACGACAAAACCAAGTGCCCCCCACCCCCACTAGGTGATGGAGCCGATCAAAGGAGCCCAGAGAGAGTGATCAGATATGGAGCCAGAGACCGTCTCAAGACCAATATGGTCCAACAAGAGATTTCTATATTGATTAATATTAAGAGCTTTTTTATTTTTCCAGTTCAGGAGGATAGTTTTCTTAGCGATCCATAAGGCAATGTGAACCATTAGAACTGACTTTGTGTCCATGGTGACATCATTTAAATTTCCTAACAGGCAAATTGAGGGAGATGGTGGGATGTTACATTTCAGACACTTTGATAAGTCCTCACATATCTGGCACCAAAATTTCTTAACAGGTGGACAGAACCAAAGCGCACGAACATAAGTATCTGGTATATTGCTTGTGCATTGTAAGCAGGTATTAGACGATGTAAAACCCATCCTAAACATTCGTTGACCTGTATAGTGTACTCTATGAAGGAATTTGTATTGTATTAATTGCAAATGAGGATTTTTTGTTATTTTAAATGTTCTTAAACATATATGAGACCAGACGTTTTGGTCAAAGCTGGCTGATAAATCCACCTCCCATTTTGAAATAGGGATGGCTATTGATTCATCTAATGTAGATAAAGTTTTCTATATTTTAGACAGCAATTTGGGGGGGTCGAGATTAAGAAAATCTAAAACTCTTGCTGGAATTTGTAATTCAGCTGTATTGAGCCTAAATTTACCTTTAATAATAGATTTAATTTGTTGATATTGTAAGAATTAGTTTTAATCAATTCCATATTGTGTAATTAATGTATTAAATGGGATAAAGTCTGTTCCTTCAAATATATGTTCCAGGTATTCAATTCCATTGCACCTCCAGACTGGGAAACTTATCAAAAAATTTTTTTGCAAGATGTCGGGGTTATTCCAGATGGGTGTGCATCTGCATGGGATTTTTGTGGACTCTGTCATTTTTAGAAACTCCCACCATGCTGTCAGAGAGGAGCTGATATTTATGCTTTTAAAGCATTCATATTGTTTTATATTTGAGCTAATAAATGGTAGGTCTGAAAGTTTTATCTTATTACATAATGTCTGTTCTACGTCTATCCAGGACTCGTCTAGGTAGCTATGTTTTAACCATCTTGAGATGTATTGGAGCCTGTTGGCTAAGAAATAATGATGGAAGTTTTAGTACATCTAGACCTCCTTTTTCTTTGGTCTTCTGCAATGTTTTTAAGCTGATACGTGGGGGTTTATCTTTCCAAATAAATTTAGAGATAGAGGAGTCCAAAGATCTAAACCAGTCTAGTGATGGTTTACTTGGAATCATTGAGAATAAGTAGTTGATTCTGGGCAAAACCATCATTTTTATTGAAGCAACCCTTCCCATAAGTGATATGGGTAGAGATTTCCATCTAGCAAGATCATCTTCCACTTTTTTTAAAAGTGGGATGTAGTTTAGCGTTATTAAATCTGCCAGTCTTGGTGAGACATTGATACCTAAATAGGTAATATTCCCTGACTGCAGTTGTGTATTAGTTGGATTCTGGACAGAAAAATTGATTGGAAGAACTGTAGATTTTAACCAATTTATAGAATAATCTGAAACATTTGAGTAAGAGTTTATCAACCCGATTACCTGAGAGAAAGAGGTTTGTGAATGCTGGAGAAAAAGTAATATATAATCTGCATAAAGACTGATTTTATGTTCTATGTTATTGCATTTTATGCCTTTAATATTTTGAGTTTGCCTGATTGCTGCAGCTAGTGGTTCAATAAAAATAGCGAACAGGGAAGGAGAGAGAGGACATCCTTGTCTGGTACCTCTCTGAAGATAAAACCTAGATGATGTTTGGTTATTAGTCCTGATACATTCTGTTGGTAGACTGTATAATATTTTCAACCAGTTTATAAAAGAATTTCCAAAGCCAAATTTATGTAAGGTTACAAATAAGAATTTCCAGTTAACTCTATCAAATGCTTTTTCTGCATCTAAAGATAATATATTAGTTTTAATGTTTTTACAGTAAGAAAAATCTATTAAATCTATTAATCTACGAGAATTTGTGGATGAATGTCTCCCTTTAATAAAACCAGTTTGATCAGGATGTATTATAAGAGGGGTTACTTTCTCTATCCTTTTTGCGAGGGCTTTGCAGATTAATTTAAGATCAACATTAATGAGGGATATGGCACGATAGCTGGTAGGAAACAAAGGGTCTTTACCTGATTTTAGTAGAAGACTAATGTAGGCAGAATTCATATTTGGTGGGAGTCTGCCATTTTCCTTGGTTTCCTGCAGCATTCTGTGGAATGTTGGTGCCAGAATATTCCAGAATTCTTTATAGAACTCTGCTGGAAATCCATCTGGGCCTGGAGCCTTGTTATTGGGCATGCTTTGGAGGGCCTCCTGGAGTTCAGCCGCTGTTAGTGGTGAATCCAGGGCCATCGCTTGACTTTCAGATAATTTAGGTGGTGTTATGTTATCAAAAAAATTTTCAACTTCATGATCCGATGGATTTATCTCTGGTGAGTATAAAGCCTTGTAAAATTCTTTAAATGTGTTGTTTATTCTTCCAGTATCATATACTGTATTCCCGGTCTGATCTTTAATAGCAGATATAGTTGTTTTTTCTTTATTAATTTTAAGCTGGTTAGCCAAAAATCTACCTGATTTATTACCTTGTTCAAAGTTTTCTATCCTAAGTCTTTGAATTAAGAACTGGGTCTGTTTATTAATAATTTGATTTAATTCTAGCTTTGCTTTACGGATTTTGCCTAGTCTCTCCTCATCTAGAGAAGGTTATAATGAATTAATAGTTTCTTCAAATTCCTGAATACGTTTTTTAAAATTTTCTTTTTATTTGATGAGAATGAGATTATTTTACCTCTAATCACAGCTTTTCCTGCCTCCCAAAGAATGGATGGCGACGTACCAGGGAGGTCGTTATATTCCAAATATGAGGCCCACTCTTTTTCGAAATATTTAATAAATTCTTTATCCTTAAGTAAGGATATATTAAATCTCCAATTTTTGCTTTGAGGTGTTTCTGTTTTATTTACTAAAGTTAGAGAAACAGGAGCATGATCGCTAACAGCTATAGGGTGTATCTCAGTGTCTGAAATGTCAGTCAACAGTGAGCTGCTGACTAACAAATAATCCAGTTGAGAATATGAATGGTGGACATTTGAGAAGAAAGTATATTTTTTGTCATTGGGGTGAAGAGATCGCCATGCATCACAAAGTCCATAATCGCTCATGTACTGTTTGACTATATCTATAGATTTCCAGCTGCGCTGAGTCCCTGCTGTGCTGAGCCTGTCTATTTCTTCATTTAAACCAAAGTTGAGGTCGCCCCCAAGAAGAAGTGACCAATCCAAGTGTTCAAGGAGCACAGAGAAGAAGGAATGAAAGACTGAGGGGTCATCAACATTTGGACCATATATACTGACAATACATAACTTTTGGTTATGTATAGATATTTTTACTATAATAAATCTACCCTCTGGATCTGTAACTGTATCTATTACTGTAAGATTTACATTTTTATTTATTAATATTGCTACTCCCCTTTGTCTGGAGTTATAGCATGCAGAAAACACATTAGGAAACTCAGGGGATTTAAGATCATCTGCAGCTGAGGTAGATTTATGGGTTTCTTGTAATAAGACGACATCTGCCTTCAATCTTTTAAGCTGGTTAAGAATCTTAACTCTTTTCTCTCTGGTGCCAGCTCCATGAACATTCCACGTGACAAACCTTAGAGTAGTCATAGTTTTGAGATAAAAGTTGTAAAGTCCATATCACCATAGAAACAGATAAACACAGGTGTAATATTAGTTTGTGCTTGGGGTTGCCTGATTGAAAATCCAAAAGCCGAGATATAAGAAAGAGAGAAATAGAAGAAAGTTGTGAAGGTGTGAAGGGTGAGAGAAAGAAATAGTTATGTTATGAAAAAATTCTGTGTGTGTGTGTGAGTGATAAAAGAAGGAAAAATGAGTGACAAAGACATTTGGTGATAGACATGTGAAGATGAGAAAAGAAAAAAGAGCCAGTATCCCAGTGCTTAGCCCTGGCCCCGCCCACATTGAGTGATGTAAACAACTTTACAGAGCTGTGCTAACTTTAGATTATAGTTGACTGATAAAACAACTCTTATCCGACCAGTGTTACATGACTAATAAAGCCAAGGAGTAAGCTGGGGGTCCCTGAACAGATGCCCATTAACATACAGTTTATCTACCGCTACTGTAGCTCTGGTGCCTTCACTGATATATTTCTTCCTAATTGGGAACAAAACGCGCCTTCTATCCAGGATTTCCTTCGGGTATTGATCGTTAACGCTGTAATTTGTTCCCCGCAGCTCTCTGCCCTGGCCTCTGACCTGCTCTTTTTGCTTGTAATGCTCGAATTTAGCAACAATTGGTCGCGGCCGGCTGTTGTTGGGCTTCTTACCTGGACGCGGTGAAAAGTGATGTTTTTTACCGTGTCGCTTGGGAGCTTTAACTGATGTTGGAGAAAATCTCGGGCGGTGGATTCAGCGTCGTCCTCAGCCTGTTCTGGGATCCCGTAAAAAACAAGATTGTCCCGCATTCCTCTGGTCTGTATATCCAAGATAGTTTCTTTCATCCTCTTACTTTCTCCGGACAGCTGCGGTGAGTTTCTTTACACTCTCCCTAAGCGTTTGGTTTTCTGCAGCAAGCGATGCTACCTGTTGTTGGCTGAACTCTAGAGATTCCCTTAGAGCTTGAAATTCTTTATAGAGAACCTCAACCAGGCCCAGACGGGCGTCTAGGCTGGTTAGCTTCTTATCTATTGAGTCCAGGACATCGCTGTAGCTTTTCTCTGGAGAGATGGTGGAGGTGCTGGCCTCAGAACCAGTGCGTTTTTGTGATGGTGTGCTTGTCGGCACAGCAGAGGTGGATTTCTGTGGCTTGCCCATAACAATGTTGTCAAAGCACTCGTCCAAGTAGCTTTCCAGGCTGTGCAAGGTTTCCTCGTCCAGTTTGTTTATGGAGAAATACAAAATAATGGTTATTATTATTAAACGTTTGCTATATTTGGCTCAAATGTTATGGTTTGTTTTTACCCGAGTTTGTTTGTTTTACCAGTTTACCGACATATTACTTACGCACAGCTCTCGCGAGATCTCAGCTGCAGCTCATCCTCAATCCTCCTATATATATATATATATATATAGGATATTAAATAACTACTTATTTCAGATCCACAATATTTCAATTCAATTCAGTTTATTTATATTGCGCCAATTCACAACAGATGTCATCTCAATGTATCGCTGTCTGGTTCGGATCCACCACCAGAAAAGACAAGGACAGACTGCAGAGAACAGTCAGGTCCTCAGAGAGGATAATAGGTACTGATCTTCCCTCCATTCAGGACCTGTACCAGTCCAGGGTCAAGAAGCGGGCCAGAAAAATCACCACAGACCCCTCACACCCTGGCCACAATCTGTTTAGGCTCCTCCCGTCAGGCCGGCGTTACAGAGCGTTGTACGCCAAAACCACCCGACACAAGAACAGTTTTTTCCCCCAGGCTGTCGCTCTGATGAACTCTGTGTAGTCACAGAGTGTGAGTCCATTCACATAACAATAAACTATAACTCTGCACTGCTGTACATACTCACTGTAAAATAACCCCGGTTTGGTGTATATATTATCCTTTATTATTTATTTTTATTTATTTCTTTATTTCACTTATTTAAGTTCTGTACGGGAGAGAAAAGTTGCCGGAGTCAAATTCCTTGTATGTGTCATACTTGGCCATTAAAGCTGATTCTGATTCTGATTCTGATTCTGATTCAAAGCACAATCAGTTAAAAAGTTTCCTATTTAAGGAATCCCAGCAGATTGCGTCAGTCATTGGCGTGAGGTTGGGCCCCGTTAATGCAGACTTTCCAACCACAGCAATCCTTCAGCAATCCCTCATACTGAGCAAGCATGTAGCGACGGTGGAGAGGAAAAACTCCCCTTTAACAGGAAGAAACCTCCAACAGAACCAGGCTCAGTAGGAGTGGCCATCTGCCACGACCGTCTGGGGGTTTGAGAAGACAGAGCAGAGACATAGAAGGAACAGAAGATCTGATATAAGAGAACTTTCTATGTTACAGAAAGTAAAAAGTTGATAACAGGACACAGTGGATGTTCAGTTACTGGGAGGATCATCCCAGTCGATGCCCCCCGTCCAACAGGGCATTGCAGCCAAGCAGTATACCAGACCAGGTATATCTTCTATGGAGAGAAAAACACTGAGAGAAAACAAAGTTAACAGTCGAAATAACAGAATGTACTGTTATACAACTGGAGAGTCCTAGGAGAAAAGGAAGTAGCAGAGTGAAGAAAATTGGTAAGTCTGTCCTCCAGCAGTCTAAGCCTATAGCAGCATAACTACAGAGATAGCTCAGGATGACCTAAGCCACTCTAACTATAAGCTTTATCAAAAAGGAAAGTTTTAAGCCGGGCCTTAAAAGTAAACAGAGTGTCTGCCTCACGGACTACAGCTGGGAGCTGGTTCCACAGTAGAGGAGCCTGATAACTAAAAGATCTGCCTCCCATTCTACTTTTAGGAATCCTAGGAACTACAAGTAAACCTGCAGTCTGAGAGCGAAGGGCTCTGTTAGGAACATATAGAACAATTAGATCTCTGATGTATGGTGGAGCTTGATTATTAAGGGCTTTGTATGTAAGAAGAAGGATCTTAAATTCTATTCTGGATTTAACAGGGAGCCAATGAAGGGAAGCTAAAACAGGAGAAATGTGATCTCTCTTTTTAATATTCATCAGAACTCTTGCTGCCGCATTTTGGATCAACTGAAGGCTTTTAATGGCATTTTGTTGACTTCCTGATAGTAAAGAATTACAGTAGTCCAGCCTTGAGGTAACAAATGCATGGACTAGTTTCTCAGCATCACTCCTGGACAGGATGTTTCTAATTTTAGCAATATTAAGGAGGTGAAAGAAAGAAATCCTAGAAACCTGTTTAATATGGGATTTAAATGCCAAGTCTCGGTCAAAAATAACGCTGAGGTTCTTTACGTCATTACTGGGGGCCAATTTAATGGCATCCAGATGAAGTGATTGACTAATCAGTTTCTGTTTAAGAACTTCTGGTCCAAAGACAGCAACTTCTGTTTTGTCAGAATTTAAAAGCAAAAGGTTTAGGGTCATCCATGTTTTTATGTCTTCCAGACATGCCTGTAATCTACCTTACTGACTGGGTTCATCAGGATTTATGGATAAATATAGTTGTGTATCATCTGCATAGCTGTGGAAATTTATCCCATGCTGTCTAATGATTCTACCAATTGGGAGCATATATATGGTGAACAGAATTGGTCCAAGCACAGAACCCTGTGGAACTCCACAAGTAACCCTTGAGAGTGAAGAAGATTTATCATTTAGATGAACAAACTGGAATCTTTCAGACAAATATGATTTAAGCCTAGTGCTGTTCCTTTGATCCCTGCAACATGTTCAAGCCTTTCTAAGAGAATATTATGATCGACTGTGTCAAAAGCAGCACTGAGATCTAACAAAACCAGAACAGACACAAGTCCATTATCTGAGGCCATGAGAATATCATTAGTAACCTTCACCAGTGCTGTTTCAGTGCTATGATGAGCTCTAAAACCTGACTGAAACTCTTCAAACAGCTAGTTACTGTTTAGATGCTCACAGACTTGATTAGCAACAATTTTCTCAAGGACTTTGGATAAGAAAGGAAGGTTAGATATAGGTCTGTTATTCACTAAGTCATCTTGATCAAGGGAAGGTTTCTTGGGTAAAGGTTTAATTACAGCTATTTTAAATTCCTGTGGTACGTATCCGTTTACTAAGGATATATTCATCATATCCAAAATGGGGCCAGGAACCAAACGGAACACTTCTTTAAATAATTTGGTTGGAATTGGGTCCAACATACAAGTTGAAGGTTTAGATAAGGCAAATTTTTTCGATAATTCCGAAAGCTCGACTGAATCAAAACAGCCTAAGCACAACTGAGGTTCTACAGTTCTTTCCGATACTGCCTCATTTTACTGAGGAAGAAGTAATCATGTTTGGGAGGATGCCAATGATTTTATTTTTAATAGAACTAATTTTATTTATGAAGAATCACATAAAATCATCACTGCTAAAAGCTGGGGGAATAGTTGGCTCAACAGAGCTATGACTCTGTGTAAGTTTGCCAACTGTACTAAAAAGAAACCTAGGATTGTTTTTATTCGCCTCTATTAATGATGAAAAATATGCTGTTCTAGCTTGTCGAAGGGTCTTTTTATACAGCAGTAGACTGTTATTCCAGGTTAAATAGGAATCCTCTAGGTGTGTAGAGCGCCATTTTCTCTCCAACTTCCTAGTATTCTGCTTTAAAGTACGCAACTCTGCGTTGAACCAAGGAGTCAGCCTCCTATGGCTAGCCACTTTCTATTTTAAGTGGGCTACACTATCTAATGCCAAACGCAATGAGGACGTAACGCTTTGAACCAGACCATCAATTTCTGAAGGGTTAGAGATAGAATTGCTGCCATCCACTGTGTTAACCTGAGACACTAAGGAAAGTTAGAATGGAACAGATTCTTTAAAAATTGTTATAGCATTGTCTGATAAAGCTCTACTATAATGACATTTTCTTTCAGATATAAGATGGTCAGTTAAAGTAAATTCAAAAGTTATTAAGAAGTGGTCAGACAGGACCGGGTTATGTGGGTGGACTGTTGTTTCCTCACACTCAATACCGTATGGCAGTACAAGGTCCAAAGTGTGTTTATCCGAGTGGGTCGATCCCGGTACTTTTTGAGTAAAGCCAATTGAGTCTAAAATAGCATTAAAGGCTGCATTTAGGCTATCACTGTCAGTATCCACATGAATATTAAAGTCCCCCACTATAATAACCCTATCAGTATTTAATACTAAATCAGATAAAAATGTGAGATATGATCCAAGAATTGAGAATAAGGGCCTGGTGGACGATACAAAACCACAAACAAAAATGGTCTTAATGTTTTGCAACTTGGATGAGGAAAATTAAGGGTTAGATGTTCAAAAGACCTGTAGCTATCAATTGGTCTGGGACTAATTAGTAAATCAGAACGAAAAATGGTTGCAACTCCTCCCCCTCGCCCAGTATTTCTAGGAATGTGAAAATGTAAATGACTGGAAGGAGTTGACTCATTTATACTGACATAATCCTCCTGCTGCAACCAGGTTTCTGTGAGACAAAGGAAATCAATGTGATTATCACAAATCAAGTCATTTACTAACAAAGTCTTTGAGGAGAGAGATCTGTTTAATAAACCACATTTAATAGATTTATTTTTCTGTTCAAAGTTGTATTTATTTTTATGAGATTTCCATAATTTGCTTTTGTTGGCTTAACTTTTAATCCATTTAATTTTGGCCGTGGGCAAGACACTGTTTCTATAGGGTAATGGGTGGGTAACAGTACAGAAGCAGCAGAGAAGTGGGTTAAACTACGACTCTGCTTCCTGGTCTGGACCCTGGGTTGTCAGTGTTTTGGAGGACTAATAAATTCGGCCATATTCCTAGAAAGAAGAGCTGCTCCATCCAAAGTGGGATGGATGCCGTCTCTCCGGATCAGACCAGGTTTTCCCCAAAATGTTCTCCAGTTATCAATGTAGCCCACATCGTTTGCAGGACACCACCCAGACAACCATTGATGGAATGACAGCATGCGGCTAAACATGTCGTCACTGGTCCGATCAGGCAGGGGACCAGAAAAGATTACAGAGTCTGACATTGTTTTGGCAAACTTACACACCAAAGCAACACTAATTTTAGTGACCTCCGATTGGCGTAACCCGGTGTCATTACCGCCAGCGTGAATAACAATCTAACTGTATTTACGCTTATCTTTAGCCAGCAGTTTCAGGTAGGATTTGATGTCGCCCGTTCTGGCCCCTGACAAACATTTGACTATGGTCAATGGTGTCTCTAATGCCACGTTTCTGACTATGGAGCTGCCAATTACCAGGGTCGGCTTCTCAGCAGGTGGGTCGCTGAGCGGGGAAAATCTGTTAGAAACGCGGACCGGTTGGTGGTGGCCCGGGGGCTGGGTCCTAGAACTATGCTTCCTATGTACCGTCACCCAGCCGGCCTGAGGTCCCGGCTGCGCTGGCTCTACCGGAGGACAGCTAGGGGGTTCTGTCCTTGTTGGCTCCGCGCTGGCTAATGGGCTTCGGCTATCAGCTGGTTTTTCAACAGCACGGAGCCGTGCTTCTAATTCTGAAACCCTCGCCTCCAAAGCTACAAAAATATTACATTTATTACAGTTACCATTATCACTAAAGGAGGCAGGGAAGTAACTAAACATCTGACAGAGAGAGAAAGAGAGAAGAGAAGAGTTAGAGACAGGAGAGAGAAGAGTAGCCATAGCCGCAATGAAGCTAAGCTAACTGAGCTAGCGAGACCTTACCACCCCAAGAAAAGCTGTGTGAAACACAAGGAGTTCCCAAAACGTAAAGTACACCACCACAAAACGTGTGTTTTAGTGTGCTTGTGTGTTAAAATAACTTAGAAGGGCCTCAGCACAGAGAAAATAAGATCAATTCAAGAGAGTCTGAACACCAAACAGCTTACAGGGAGCACAACAGTGACAACAGGAAATGACGGCTTACCCCCGTCGAATCGATATGTGGCAAGGTGCAAGACAATATCATGAACAGGACTCGAACCCACCATCATCGGGGATGTAACCCTGCTTATTAACCATTGTGCTATAGCAGTAAAGTACTACCCCAAACAGCCAGGGTACACTATGAAGCGGACAGGACCCCCACACGGTCACATAGTTGAATACACGGAGGGAACAGATTACGACTCCGTACGCACGGTTTAATAAACCGAGGCTACAGATTCTTACCCCTCAAAAATTATTTCTGCACCTGACACCTGCCTGTAGCTTCGTGCTTCCGCTTGTGTGAGAAAAGCTTTATTGGTTGTTGGTTGATTTATATCACAACGACTACACTAGGACTTGCGAAAACATGTATGATTCAAAAGACTACAGAAAGACTGTCATAAATCGGGTCCCCAACTGCAGATTATCACCTTCCACAAACCACATTAGTAGCAAAGAAAATGTTGATCCCACTGTCTCGCCTCGGACAGTCGGAGTTTCCCTCCTGCCTCGTTCATGCAAACATATGGGGGCCTGAAGCCCCGCCCCTCATCCACGTGCACACACGTCAAAACAGTATCACCTGAATGAAGCTGAAAAATATTATGGCATTGAAAAAACGATTGGTATTTAAAAAAAGATTGGCATTGTAAAAAAAGATTGGCATTGTAAAAAAAAAAAAGAAAGTTTGAAAACTTGATTGTGAGTTATTTGTTTCAATGCAGATAAATGAGTTTCATAGAAAAAAAAATCACTTTCAATTTTTTTTTTACTTTCAATACAAACATTTTCACTAGATTTATTTCAGATTCAAAATTAATATTTTCAGTTACAATAATATTTTTCAATGCCAATTTTTATTTTCAGTGCCAATATTTATTTTCAGTTTCATTTTAAGGTGATACTGTTCTGATCCCACAGTTCACACTTCTATGGTAAAACTGTAAACGCTGGCAGCAAAATGTGAAAATAACTAAAATACAACTGTCATTTCTTAGACACAGCAACCCATAGTTCAACACACATGTATCTGGTGATGTGATCAGATCAATTGGGCAGGATAAAAGTCAGCTCAGAGTGGACAGGTGGCAGCATATGCACAACAATGGACAGATACATACAGGACGACCAAGAACAGTCATTACTGAAGAAATTCGGCCAACTATATTAAACTATTGTGAATACAGTTTTTCTGGATTGTTAAAACACATTTCTTGAAACCTCCACCCAATTTCTCAGAACCTTAAACACAAATCCAAAAAACCTAACTGCATTCACCAAACCCAAGACTTTTCTGTCAAAATCAAACTTTCACTTAATAAGCAGTCATCATGTGTTCAAAACCAAGCATTGTGTTCACATGCCTTTAGTGACTGAGAATGTGTTTAAGTTATGTGATATTCAGTGATACAACTTTGGTAACATTGTTGGAGTTCTTTTTGAAATGTGGAATGCTACCTGCCAGCAGAACTAAAATGGCACCACGGTCTTGGGCTAGTCTTGGGGTGTATTCACATCAGGTAGGTATTTTGGTTCACTTGCTTAGGTCCGGACCAAATGTTTCTTTTTCTTTTTTTCTTTTCTTTTGCTGCGGTTACTATTCACACTGCGAGTAAATGCAACAGGACCAGAGTTTCTCAACAAAAGACACGTCTGCTAAGGACGTTCAGCCATTGGACAGTTAAACATGTAAAAGAAACACAAAACATACGAAACATGATACACGAAAACATTACTCAAAGGCAGCGCTAAACAGATGGGTTTTTAGCTGTGATTTAAAAGAACTGTGTTTTAGCAGCTTTGCAGTTTGTTCCAGATTAGAGGAGCATAGAAACTGAAAGCTGCTTCTCGATGTTTGGTTCTAATTCTAGGGATGTTGAGTGGACTAGAATTAGAGGACCTGAGTGGTCGAGGGGGGGGGGTTGGTTTAGCGACTGTAGATCTTCAACCTACTTTGGAGCTAAGCCATTCAATGATTTATAAACTAGTAAACGTATTTTGATGTCTATTCTCTGAGCTACAGGGAGCCAGTGGAAGGACTTTAGAACTGGTGGGATGTGCTCTACTTTTCTGGTTTTAGTGAGGACACAAGCACCAGCGTTTTAGATCAACTGATGCTGTCTGCTTGACTTTTTAGGCAGACCTGTGAGGACGCTGTTACAGTAATCAATCCGAATAAAGATAGACGCATAATGTTATCTTTATTATCTATGTGTTATTGCATACGTTAAGGCAGCACACGCAAAACATTTTTTTAAATAAACAAAAACCAATTACTTCTCATAATGTGTCACAAAAACGGGTGTCTGCCGAGACAAAAAAGGTGGGGGTTTTTGTTTACTGGGAGGGATAAGGTTTCACACCTGATTTGTCTAGCATAAGTTAGGCAAGTAATATTAGGGGAAACATAGTGTTGTAAATAAATGTCATGTTATTTTCAAAGTATGTTCATCATATCTAAAAACTTTTAAAAATTGGTAGATTTGTTTTGTACCATCAGCAAATCTTCAGAGAAGAGGAGCAGGGAGACATTGTTTTTCCAGATAACATTAATGTGTTGTGGTGCTTCCTGGAGGAAGTAAAGCAGTTGCAGTGTAGCTAAGTGTTAATCTCTGTGTCAGAAGAGAGATGGCAGAGCCACCAGCAGCTCGCTAACAGATATGCTGGCTGCAGCAGATCAGCTATTGAGCCGTGGAAAATGGAAAGCCCAGATAGCATGCAAATAGCGTCCAGTTGTACGGGTGGAGAGGAAAGGGGAAAGGAGCTTTCAAACAAGCATGCAAGGTTGTAACGTATGTTTTTCTCCATGTTTTCTGCTGATAAATTGACTGAAATTACGAAAACTACTATTGGTTCACCATCTCAGCTATCTTACTTAAACATCAGCATTTGCATTTCTTTCCTGATGGTGAAATTCATTTATTTTATCATGTTTTATTGACCTCGACTTGGATGTATATTTTTTTGTGCCCATCTGCCTGTCTGTCGGATTTTGGATGACATTTTCAAGAAATGTGTTGTTTTAGCCATGTAAATGTAATAAGCATATATGTTGTAGCCTTTTTTAGCATGAGATACACAGTCATAATAGTGTAAAGTTCCATTAATGAGTGAGCAATGATCAGTCATGGCCCAACATTGTGCATGATACAGATGTGGTCATTTGTGACTTCAAAATCTTTTTTTAATTTATTTTATCAATTTAAAATATGTTACAGAGTGCTGCACAGTTCAGTGTACAGAGCAGGCAGACCAGACTACGGCTGTTGTTCCCCTTCTCTTTTGCTGGCGGCTTTCCTGACTGAAAATCCCAATAATGCGACAAAAAGCTTTTTTAACAAGGAACAGGTACTAATGAAAGAAATTACGTCACGTGGGTTCTTTGTGGTCAAGCAGACACCAGAGTGAAGTAGGTGTACATTTTAGGAGATCCTCGGACGTCAGACCATGGAACAAAAGCACGGCTTTTCATTCAAAAAGTTGTCATCCCTCTGACTGAAAGCCATCATGATAAAAGGTTTCAGTTTTGAAGAAATAGGCCAACAAAGACCTGAGACATGACCTTCAGCAGATCATTTACTATTTTATACCTTCAGTTTCAAAGCCTTTTATGCTTCAGTAATTCATGGGTCACAGATAAGTGGCTTAACAGATTAAAACACTGCACTGTCAATAGTAAAAAAGCTGGACTGAAAATGAGCTCCAAATAAATTAGATCAAACCCAACTAGAACCTTTAAGAAGTCTGAGAACTATTGATAAAGACAGCTTAAAAAATGACAAGAAGGCTGGGTGCTGAGCATCTCTCCTGTCTACTATTTTGGTAGTTTTGTACCCACAAATGGTAGGTACAAAAAGGAGCTTAATGCAATAGTGTTTCATATCAATTGAAACACAAGGGAATGGAAGATTGTCGCAAGATGATTGTCACAGGAGTTTGTTCAATGCAATGATAGCTGAAGGGGCTAAACTTTTCTTAAAATTAGTTTTATTTCCAAGCTAGAGTTCTATATCTGTGGCAAGGTGGGAGTGAAGGAAGGCTTGACATTTAAATCCCATATTAAACAGGTTTCTAGGATTTCCTTCTTTCACCTCCGGAATATTGCTAAAATTCGAAACATCCTCTCCAGGAGTGATGCTGAGAAACTAGTCCATGCATTTGTTACATCAAGGCTGGACTACTGTAATTCTTTACTATCAGGTAGTCCACAAAATGCCATTAAAAACCTTCAGTTGATCCAAAATGCGGCAGCAAGAGTTCTGGTGAATATTAAAAAGAGAGATCATATCAGCTTCCCTTCATTGGCTCCCTGTTAAATTCAGAATAGAATTTAAGATCCTTTTTCTTACATACAAAGCCCTTAATAATCAAGCTCCATCATACATTAGAGATCTGATTGTTTCATATGTTCCTAACAGAGCCCTTCGCTCTCAGACTGCAGGTTTACTTGTAGTTCCTAGGATTTCTAAAAGTAGAATGGGAGGCAGATATTTTAGTTATCAGGCTCCTCTCCTGTGGAACCAGCTCCCAGCTTTAGTCCGTGAGGCAGACACTCTGTTTACTTTTAAGGCCCGGCTTAAAACTTTACTTTTTGATAAAGCTTATAGTTAGAGTGGCTTAGGTCATCCTGAGCTATCTCTGTAGTTATGCTGCTATAGGCTTAGACTGCTGGAGGACAGACTTACCAATTTTCTTCACTCTGCTACTTCCTTTTCTCCTAGGACTCTCCAGTTGTATAACAGTACATTCTGTTATTTCGACTGTTAACTTTGTTTTCTCTCAGTGTTTTTCTCTCCATAGAAGATATACCTGGTCTGGTATCCTGCTTGGCTGCAATGCCCTGTTGGACAGGGGGGCATCGACTGGGATGATCCTCCCAGTAACTGAACATCCACTGTGTCCTGTTATCAACTTTTTACTTTCTGTAACATAGAAAGTTCTCTTATATCAGATCTTCTGTTCCTTCTGTGTCTCTGCTCTGTCTTCTCAAACCCCCAGACGGTCGTGGCAGATGACTTCTTGTTAAGTGCCCGGAGATGACACCTGTTGTGAATTGGCGCTATATAAATAAACTGAATTGAATTGAATTGGTTCAGGGGATGGTCGGACACCTTACTGTAGTACTTGTAGTATAAATTCTTCAGAAAAAAATTTAATCACACCAGTGGTGAAAGTCAGTGGTGGACTGGCCACCGGGACATTTCCAAATGCCCTGGCCGCCGAACTGGCCCACTCAGCGATTGCCGACAGTCAGGTCGGGTTGTCTTGATTTTTTAATTAACAATTCGTTGTGTGACTCATTAGAGCATCTGCCCTGCTGATACTCACACAGATGCAGCAAGGTTGGGCAGAAACACACCACCTCCTCTCTTTTTGTGAGAGGAGGTGGTTTGCACTTTTAGTTCTAGAGGGAAAATGGAGCAAGATCGACAGGTCAACAGGGAAGGTGGAGCATTGAGGAAAAGATTTAAAAAGAAAAAAGCACTGGCCACAGATGCAGCAAAGTGTAAAATAACTGGACCAATAATGGCGCTGCTTAGATTGAAATGAAAATACTTAGTTCTTCAGTGTTTTACTTCAGACTGTTGTTTAATTTTTGTCCAGTATGACTTAAACTATGAACTATTATTGTTATTGGTAAATACTGAAAGAGTAATTATTTCAATCAATTATAATAATCCTTTCTGTACTTGTGAAAACCTATCTGAAGTTTGTCTTTTAACTATTCATTCTAACCACATGCAGAATGTACGCTTTAAATATGTTAAAATCAAAAGTCTTTTCAGGACCGGGCCAAGTGTCCTATTTTTTTGGAATTCAAAATACGGTCACCCTAACAGATTCACAACCATGCAGCACGACCAGCTTAATGAGGAAGTTAGCTGATGGGCTAAAACTAACTTAATAAAACAAAAGTTTTAAGTACTAACAAAGGATATTGCAAATTTTAGAATATGGTCAACTACATAGGCATAAGAAAATACATGATATGAATATTGAAATCCTTGTATTATATTATTTCATTTAACTTTAATTGAACCAGGTAAAATACTATTGAGATTAAGAACATTCGTTTTTATATTAACATAGCCAATTCATTAACAATAGTCAAATATTGAATCTGAACAACTAGAATATTATGGGTGGCTTTTGGATTTTTCCTCACAAGGATGGAGAATGGACCAGTGTCAGCACTGTCAGCAGCAAAAGTGCTGAAAGAACTTCTGCGGTCACAGTAGTGGTGGACAGCAGTAGTGAGGAATCAGATCACAAAACTTTAGAATAATTTGTGCTTCCCTTATGATGATCAGTATGCAATAAACTTTACCCCCACAAACCTGAATAGGATGGACGGTACAGATGATGGATGGATGGTGCGAAATGAAATAGAATTTCAGTTTATGCAATTTCAGGGCAAGTTATTGCAGTAGAACACAAATATTTATTTTGTACAGGAAAGAGACAGAAATGTCCTAGTTCTTAGTTGTTGGTGTAGTCTTATAGTTGATTGTGTTTCTGTTATGTCTCCCTTGTCTCTTATTATGTTCATTAGTACTTCAAGTTTCTCTTAGTCTTATTTCCTAGTTACCACTTTGTGTTTAGTCTTTACTTATGCCTTCTTAGGATAATCTGCCTAGATATTTCTTATGTTTTGTTCCTTGCCTCCCTCTCTGTTTCCTCCTTACCAATTTCCCTACTGGCCCAGCTGCTGATTGCCTCCACCTGTTCTCTGCCTCTCACTTGCAACTGCTTCCCACTATAGTCCTCAAGTTTCTCTGCCATTTCCTCACTCCCTCCTCAGTATTTAAACAGTTCTCATTCAGTCACTACTTGCTGGTTCCTCGTCAAAGCTTCCTGTTCCCTGGTCCTTGTGTTTTTCATGTCCTCTTGCCAGATCCTGTAGGTTCCTTGTTTTTTTATTCAATTAAATCAGTGTTTTCTAACCTAGCTGCTTTTGGGTCCTCCATCGTTAAATCGTGACAAGAAAGAGCGCATGTATGGTCTTTGTTTTATTATTTTACACTCTTGCATTAATACGCGTCCAACCTAATTGACTCTTGGCGTTTTGCGTTAATTAGGTGGTATACAGGTGGCTTGGGATGGTATCAAATTCCTGGCCGGAATTATTGTCCTAGTCCTAATGATATTCTCATGGCCTCAGATAACGGATTTATGTCTGTTCTCTGTTTTGTTTGATCTCTGTGCCGCTTTTAACACAGTCAATCAAAATATTCTCTTAGAAAGGCTTGAACATGTTACAGGGATCAAAGGACCAGCACTCCACTCGACTTTGTCCAACAGATTCTAGTTTGTTCATCTAAATGATAAATCTTCTTCACACTCAAAGGTTACATGTGGAGTACCACAGGGTTCTGTGCTTGGACCAATTGTCATATATATATATATATATATATATATATATATATATATATATATATATATATATATATATATATATATATTGGGGCTGTCAAAATTAACGTGTTAGCGCAGGTCGACTAATTTGTAGAATTAACACGATTACATTTTTTTTAGGCAGTTAAAGTATACACAGAATGATCCACCCTGTTTATTCCACAATTCAACCCGTGCTGCTTTCAGTGCTCGCTCGTCACGCAAACAGCATGGCGGACCCAAACTGCATCCGTGGTTCCATGTGACCATCTTTAAGGTATTATCTTTCTTTGTCACTCCCTGCTCTGCGGCACGTGTCTGCAAAAAGAAACAAGATTATGTCTAGTGCTGTTGGTTGGTCTGATTAAAAACAACAAATGTGGATTCCATCAAATTGCCCCTTTCAAGGCAAACAAAAGACGTATTTCATTGCAAGGGATCAGAAGAAGCGATTGGAACGAGCAGATGATTAAAAATGCAAAAATCTGCAGCAATAACTTCACATCAGGTAAGCCTGGTCTAACGTAGCTAACCAACACTGCAGCTGCCAGATAACGGGAAAAAATAACATTGGGAACCAGGGAGTAATGTAAAGGTTTGGTGTCACACCATTTGCTTAGGCATCACAGTGTTGATAAACAAATAACGCCTCTATTTAGAAAAATTCAATTCAAAAATACTTTGTTGATCCAAGAGAAATTAAGTGTGGAAAAATCTCATGTAGCAGCCTGTGTTGCAGCTAAACTGAGAAGCTTCTGACTGAAGACACTCTGTTGTTGTAGGATATAGTCCACTGAGGAGGATGCTCAGGGTTGTCCAAAATTAATAAGAAACGGTCAGCTTTACATTCAGAAAATGCTATTAACCAGTTAGTTTGCCTTAGCAACTGGTGAAAAAATTTATAGGTTAAAAGGGCCATGTGTAAATGTGATGGTGGAATTCAAAACAACAATTTCATGCCTCTCTCTCTCTATCTGTATTTCCTTAACAAAAAGAGCTACAGCTTCCTGTTTTGACCTATTATTTACACAGAAAATCTTATTTCTTTCAGTCCTATTTAGGAATGTTAATTAATCGTGATTAATCTGACAAGGCAGAAATTGTCGTCTTTGGACCAGAAGCTCTTAAAAAGAAAAACTACTAAGTCGATCACTTCATCTGCATGGTAATAATTTTACCTCCAGTAATAACGTAAAGAACCTCTGTATTATTTTTGATCCATCCCATCTTAAACAGGTTTCTAGGATTTCCTTCTTTCGCCTCTGGACTATGGGTAAAATTAGAAACATCCTGTCCAGGAGTGATGCAGAGAAACTAGTCCATGCATTTGTAGGGTGGACTACAGTTATTCTTTACAAGCAGGAAGTCCACAAAATGGGTTAAATTAAAAGCCTTGATCCAAAATGCTGCAGCAAGAGTTCTGATGAGTATCAAAAAGAGAGATCACATTTCTCTTTTTTTAGCTTCCCTTCATTGGCTCTCTATTAGATGCAGAATAGAATTTAAGATCCTCCTCCTTACATATAAAGCCCCTAATAATCAAGCTCCATCATACATGAGAGATCTAATTGTTCCATATGTTCCTAAAAGAGCACTTCGCTCTCAGACTGCAGGTTTACTTCTGGTTCCTAGGATCAAGGCCGCCTTAATGCGCGGGCCAACCGGAGCGGTTGCCAGGGGCCTATGATGCTCAGAGGGCCTATCATTTCAGGTAAAAAAAAAACCATAAGAAATATTGTTTTATTTCTTGTCAGGTTTTCTGTCAATCATCTTATATGCTAATTTAATGCTGCTGATTGATCCAAATTACAAGTGACCTACTTCACCCACGTGGCCTCTAAAGTTCCCATTGCACCATGAGCTCACCAATCAAACAATTTAGACAATTTCAGGGCGTGGTCATCTGGATGTAAAGAAACGTTGAAAATGTCGGGGAAGAAATTTGAGAGCAGTGCTCAGAAAAGAAAAGCGATTCGTGAGAAGGAGCTTTGAGACAAACAAATAAGAAAGAAAATGCCTAAGCTGACAGAATTCTTCAAGTCAGCTAAAGAAGTAGGACATAGCTAGCTTTCTGACACACCGGGCAGAGAGGAGGATGCAGCAGCAGCACCTGTAGCCATGGAGCAGCCCGCGCAGCAGGGAACCGCAGGTGAGGAGGCGCAGCCGATAGGAGCGAGACATGGGAGATTTCTACTGCAGGTTTTCGTTTTTTTTCACTTTTTCTTTTCTAAATACACACTGGATATTTTAGTTATTCTGGAAATACAGTCATATCATGGTGGATTATTCTTTTCAGCACGGAAAAAACAAAGGTAAGGAAAAATGTATGCTCTTGTTTTTCAAATGCTGTAGCCTACGTAATTTTAGGCTTATTCTGCTCATTTGCAGGTAGCGTGATGAAACTTGCAGCTTTAGAATCTGTGAGATGCTGGCTTTCAGGGAAAGCAAAGTTTGCTCGGTTCTGTTCGGCAGAGTGACCAACAGGTTCGGTTGAATGTGTTCATGTAAAAATCGCAAAATAGCACAACTGCTCTTTTAGTTGCTTGTTATTTTTTCTGGTTTTGGAGGTCACAGAAGATATTTATGAATCTTTAGCTGAGATTCTGAGGTTTAAAATGATAGAACATGCTTAGCAATCAGTGACCACGGGTCAACTAAATTCGGACATTCTCTCCGCCCTTCCCCCACAATGACCCAGCGCCGGGGCTGTGGGGTGGAACAGGTTAAATGTAAATCAAAAAGCACTTGCTGACACATTGGCCATATTGCTGCCCATGGTGCTGAAAGGAGTGTGTGTGTGTGTGTGTGTGTGTGTGTGTGTGTGTGTGTGTGTGTGTGTGTGTGTGTGTGTGTGTGTGTGTGTGTGTGTGTGTGTGTGTGTGTGCATGATGCACAACAACCTGTTCTCAGCTGCTTTAGATTAGGTTTTTATCCTAAATTATAAATCTGCACGGCATCTTATAAGATAGTTTTTTTTTTCATTTTAAATCATGCTTTTTATTCCTGCACTTTTGCTTTTTCTGCACCCTGCTGTAATACTTTTGATGTTTTATGTAAAGCACTTTGAATTGTCCTGTAACATGAATTGTGCTATACAAATAAACTTGCCTTGCCTTCTTTAAAGAGAAGGTCCTTGCACTTGTTAGCTGCTGTTCTTTGTTTCTGCTGTCATCACTATTTGATGTTTATGCAGAGGTGATGGTGGTATTCACTACTTTGTTATATGTTTTATGGTGTGCAATACAAAAATAAAATAGATATGTTGGCTTTGATAATATATTTTACTTCTCCGCATATTATCTGTATATCTATGATAGATAGTGTATCTATCTATACACACATATGTAGGAGCCGTATATAACACACACATATATAAGGGCCGTGGGGGGGGGGGGTTGTTTGGGCTCCTGAGCCTCTCTGCCCCGGGTTCTATCAGCTGGTTAAGGTGGCCCTGCCTAGGATTTCTAAAAGTAGAATGGGAGGCAGATATTTTAGTTATCAGGCTCCTCTCCTGTGGAACCAGCTCCTAGTTTTACACTCTACTACTACTCTGCTTTTAAGACTAGACTGAAAGCGTTCCTTTTTGATAAAGCTTATAGTTAGAGTGGCTTAGGTCATCCTGAGCTAGCTCTGTAGTTATGCTGCTATAAGCTTAGACTGCTGGAGGACAGACTGACCACTTTTCCTTATTCTTCCACATTTCTCTTCTACTGTTCTCCAATTGTATTATTTGCTGTTTCTCCCAGAGTTTTTCTTGCCATAGGCAAGGCAAGGCAAGGCAATTTTATTTGTATAGCACACTTTCAACAGCAAGGTAATTCAAGGTGCTTTACATGATTTGGTGATTTTTTTTAAAGAAACACAAAAGAAACACACATTACACATGATACACAATAAAGCAAGAGAAAGATCAAAAAAAGCAAGAGAGCATGAACACATTTCATACATATGACATCAAGCATTTATTCGAAGGCAATTCTAAACAGATGGGTTTTTAGTCTCGATTTAAACAGTTCAGAGTTTTAGCAGCTCTGCACTCGTCAGGAAGTCTGTTCCAGATAAGAGGAGCATAGAAACTGAAAGCTGCTTCTTCATGTTTAGTTCTGAGTCTAGGGATGTTTAGTGGGCTAGAGTTGGAGGACCTGAGTGGTCTTGGTGGTTGGTACCGTGACAACAGGTCTTCAACATATTTTGGTGAAAGCCATGTAATGATTTATAAACTAGTAGGAGTATTTTGAAGTCTATTCTCTGAGCTACAGGGAGCCAGTGTAAGGACTTTAGAACTGGGGTGATGTGCTCCACTTTCCTGGTTCTAGTGAGGATCCGAGCGGCAGCGTTCTGGATCAGCTGCAGCTGTCTGATTGACTTTTTAGGGAGACCTATGAAGATGCTGTTGCAGTAATCAATCCGACTAAAGATAAACGCATGGATGAGTTTTTCTAGGTCGTGTTTCAAAATCAGTCCTTTTGTCATGGTTCCAGGGTGTTTGTGTTTTGTTAATTTTCCTTATTTAGTTCTATTATGTTTTAGTTGTTCTTTGTCTCCCTCTGGTGGTCTTGTGTTGGGTTGCAGTTGTTTGTGTTAATCTCTTTTCCCCAAGTTCATACTTATCCTTCATTAGTCCCAGTGGTTATATTTTATTCCTCCTTTTGTTTTCCGGTGTTTCATTAGATTCCCTTCCAGATTTATCTTTAGTTTCTTAAGAGTCTTCTTTCTCCCAGTTGATTACTTCCACCTGCTCTCTCCCTCCCACCTGCATCTACTCCCACTAATTGATCATTGGTCTTCTCAGTCACTTCCTCATTTCCTCCTCAGTATAAATTCGGTCCTCTCTCAGTCACTACTCGCTGGTCCGTCGTCGTTCTTCCCTTGCCGGTTCCTGCCCTCGTTGTTGCCCATCCTGGTTCCTGTTTTTCCCTATTTGCTGCCATTTTGCCCTCTCTGGTTCCTGCCTTCCTGGTTGCCCGTCTGGTTCCTGTTTTTTTCCCGTTTGCTGCCTTTTGATCCTCCTGAGTTATGTAAGTTCCTTGTTTTCATTAAATTATTTTGTTTATACTTGCTGCATTTTGGGTCCTCCTTAACGTTGAAACATGACAGAACTGACCAGCCTGTCTTTGGACCCAGCAGCAGAACTCACCAATAATGATTGGAATAGACTGCATGTGACGGTGAAGCTTTTTTATGACACCATGGCTAAATCACCCGATCCACAGACCAGGCTTAGGGTTGCAGAACTCAGCATCTGCCAACTGCTGAGAGTGCAACCCTACCTGAAGAAGCTTGGGTTAGAGGAGATGCTGGACGATGCCGAATACCATCGCCATCGGGCCATTTCTGAAGGCTCTAAACTACGGCCCACTTCTCATGTCCCCTCGTCCATCCGCGTCCCACGAGACTTGTTTGACCCCCGGTACAGGTCTGGAGGTTGTTCATCTCGTCCACCGCGGGTTAAAGAAGAAAACCTTTTGAGTTTTTTTATGGGGACAGAATGGACTATCTTAGAGCTACTGAGTGTCCGCCAGTTTCCCAGCCATCTAAGTCACCACAGGTTGCAGTCGGCTCCAGGGGGTCCCAGCCCACTCCGGACTCCGCTGGGGGTGTCACAGAGGACACGCCTCTGATTCCTGACTCCGCAGAGGGTGTTCCAGAGGACACGCCCCTGGTTCCTGTTCCTGTCTCCGCAAGGGGGGTCTCGGAGGACACATCCCTGGTTCCTGTCTCCGCAGGGGGTGTCCTGGAAGACACGCCTCTGACTCCTGACTCCGCCGAGGGTGTCTGGGAGGACACGCCTCGGGTTCCTGTTTCCGCTGGGGGTGTCTGGGAAGACACGCCTCGGGTTCCTGTTTCCGCCGGGGGTGTCTGGGAGGACACGCCTCGGGTTCCTGTTTCCGCCGGGGGTGTCTGGGAGGACACGCCTCGGGTTCCTGTTTCCGCCGGGGGTGTCTGGGAGGACACGCCTCGGGTTCCTGTTTCCGCCGGGGGTGTCTGGGAGGACACGCCCCGGGTTTCTGTCTTCGCCGGGGGTGTCACGGAGGGCACGCCTCTGATTCCAGGCTCCACAGGGGGTGTCCCGGGGGACACGCCTCTGATTCCTGGCTCCGCAGAGGGTGTCCTGAAGGACACGCCTCGGGCCCCAGACTCCGCCGAGCGTGTCCAGGGAGACACGCCTCGGGTTCCAGGCTCCGCCTCGGGTGTCCAGGGAGACACGCCTCGGGTTCCAGACTCCGCCGAGGGTGTCCAGGGAGACACGCCTCGGGTTCCAGACTCCGCCGAGGGTGTCCAGGGAGACACGCCTCGGGCTCCAGACTCCGCCGAGGGTGTCCAGGGAGACACGCCTCGGGCTCCAGACTCCGCCGAGGGTGTCCAGGGAGACACGCCTCGGGCTCCAGACTCCGCCGAGGGTGTCCAGGGAGACACGCCTCGGGCTCCAGACTCCGCCGAGGGTGTCCAGGGAGACACGCCTCGGGCTCCTGACTCCGCCGAGGGTATCCAGAAGGATACGCCTCGGGCTCTTGACTCCCCCAAGAGGTTCCCGAGGGACACAGCCTTGGGGTCAGCACGTCGCCGACGGCCCCCAAGCCACAAGGTCCTGCTCCGCGGCCGGCCCCCAAGCCACAAGGTCCTGCTCCGCGGCCGGCCCCCAAGCCACAAGGTCCTGCTCCGCGGCCGGCCCCCAAGCCACAAGGTCCTGCTCCGCGGCCGGCCCCCAAGCCACAAGGTCCTGCTCCGCGGCCGGCCCCCAAGCCACAAGGTCCTGCTCCGCGGCCGGCCCCCAAGCCACAAGGTCCTGCTCCGCGGCCGGCCTCCTCGTCTCCTGGTTCCTCGTCGCCGGCCTCCCAGGTTCCTGCTCTTTCGTCGCCGGCCTCCCAGGTTCCTGCTCTTTCGTCGCCGGCCTCCCAGGTTCCTGCTCTTTCGTCGCCGGCCTCCCAGGTTCCTGCTCTTTCGTCGCCGGCCTCCCAGGTTCCTGCTCCTTCGTCGCCGGCCTCCCAGGTTCCTGCTCCTTCGTCGCCGGCCTCCCAGGTTCCTGCTCCTTCGTCGCCGGCCTCCCAGGTTCCTGCTCCTTCGTCGCCGGCCTCCCAGGTTCCTGCTCCTTCGTCGCCGGCCTCCCAGGTTCCTGCTCCTTCGTCGCCGGCCTCCCAGGTTCCTGCTCCTTCGTCGCCGGCCTCCCAGGTTCCTGCTCCTTCGTCGCCGGCCTCCCAGGTTCCTGCTCCTTCGTCGCCGGCCTCAGGACTTTAGTCTCTTGTTTTTGTTTTGGACTCTTACCCTCCTTCCGAGGCTTCCTACCCCCACCCTGGTTGGGGGTGTTTTTTGTTTTGGACTCTTAGGGGGCGTCTGGTATCCGCCCTTGAGGGGGGGGGTCCTGTCATGGTTCCAGGGTGTTTGTGTTTTGTTAATTTTCCTTATTTAGTTCTATTATGTTTTAGTTGTTCTTTGTCTCCCTCTGGTGGTCTTGTGTTGGGTTGCAGTTGTTTGTGTTAATCTCTTTTCCCCAAGTTCATACTTATCCTTCATTAGTCCCAGTGGTTATATTTTATTCCTCCTTTTGTTTTCCGGTGTTTCATTAGATTCCCTTCCAGATTTATCTTTAGTTTCTTAAGAGTCTTCTGTCTCCCAGTTGATTGCTTCCACCTGCTCTCTCCCTCCCACCTGCATCTACTCCCACTAATTGATCATTGGTCTTCTCAGTCACTTCCTCATTTCCTCCTCAGTATAAATTCGGTCCTCTCTCAGTCACTACTCGCTGGTCCGTCGTCGTTCTTCCCTTGCCGGTTCCTGCCCTCGTTGTTGCCCATCCTGGTTCCTGTTTTTCCCTATTTGCTGCCATTCTTCCCTCTCTGGTTCCTGCCTTCCTGGTTGCCCGTCTGGTTCCTGTTTTTTCCCCCGTTTGCTGCCTTTTGATCCTCCTGAGTTATGTAAGTTCCTTGTCCTTGTTTTCATTAAATTATTTTGTTTATACTTGCAGCATTTTGGGTCCTCCTTAACGTTGAAACATGACACCTTTAATCCTAGAGATGTTCTTCAGGTGATAGAAGGCTGACCTTGTTATTGCCTTTATGTGACCCTGGAGGTTCAGGTCTGAGTCCATTACTACACCTAGGTTTCGAGCCTGATCAGTAGTTTCTAGCTGTATTAATTGAAGCTGTGTGCTGACTCTTGATCGTTCCTCCTTGGGTCCATAAATATTCACTTCAGTTTTGTTTCTATTCAGTTGGAGAAAGTTATGGCACATCCATCCATTTATCTGGTCAATGCATTGATTTGGGGTTTAATTGGGTTCAGAGTCACCCGGTGACATTGTAATGTAGAGCTGAGTGTCATCCGCATAGTTATGGTAGCTAATGTTATTGGTTGCTATAATCTGGGCTAGTGGGAGCATGTAGATATTAAATAAGAGGGGCCCCAGGATGGAGCCCTGGGGCACCCCACATGTGATTTCTGTTCGTTCTGATGAAAAGTTTCTTATTGAAACATAGAAGTCCCTGTTCTTTAGGTAAGACTCGAACCAGCCAAGTACTGTACCAGAGAGTCCGACCCCGCTCTCCAGTCGTTCCAATAAAATATCATGATCACCAGTGTCAAATGCTGCACTGAGGTCCAACAGAACCAGCACTGTGGTTCTTCCACAGTCTGTATTTATGCGGATGTCATTGAATATTTTGACGAGGACAGTCTCGGTGCTGTGGTGAGCGCGGAAAACCAGACAGAAAAACATCAAAACGGTTTGCCATTGTTATGAAGCCATTTAACTGCTGAAACACATCTTTTTCAATAATCTTACTGATGAATGGAAAATTAGAGATCGGCTTGTAGTTCTGCATTAAAGTGTTGTCCAGATTTTTCTTCTTTAGCAGTGGTTTAATAACTGCTGTTTTTAAAGCCTGAGGAAAGACGCCTGATAGCAGTGATGAGTTCACTATTTGAACAAGATTTGACCCAATTACAGGAAGAACTTTCTTTAGAAAAGCTGTGGGTAGGATATCAATACAGCAGGAGGAGGAGCTTAATTGGATAATGCTTTTTTTCAAGGCCGTTCTGGTTTAATTCGTGGAATTCAGACATTTTCTCTACATTGTTGTTGTTTGGGGATGGAACTGGTTGTGGGTTCGATATTGAGGTACAGATTGACCGTCTAATTGTTAGAATATTTTCAGTGAAAAAGCTGGCAAATTCATTGCAGGCCCTGGTAGAGTTTAGTTCAGGGGCTACTGTCACTAAAGGATTAGTTAGTCTTTCCACTGTTGCAAAAAGAGTCAGTGCATTATTAATGTTTCTGTTGATTTCAGAAAAGAACGATTCCCTAGCATCTTTTATAGTTTGCTGATATCTATTCAGTCTGACTTTGTAGATCTCACAGTGAACCTGGAGTCGAGTTTTCCGCCATTTTCTCTCGGCTCGTCGACACTCGTACCAGTGGATTACTTTCACTTTAGTTGGAGCAATGGAATCCATGATGTCTGAGGTTTTCGCAAGGAAATTATCTACCAACTTATTTACTGAGTTTGAGTTCGGAGATGAGGGGGATGTGGTGGAAGGGTAAATACGTTTAAAGGTTTCTACTGAACTGTCCCTAGAAAACGCTTTTTTATATTGGTCTTACTGTGGCTGGATAATTTAGCAGAGATGGTACTTTCAAAGTAAATACAGAAATGGTCAGATAACGCAATATTAATTAAAGAGATGTTGGAAATATTTAAACCTTTGCTGATAATTAAGTCCAGAGTGTGTCCTTTATTGTGTGTTGGTTGTTTGACATGCTGGATCAGGCCGAAGTTGTGGAGAGTATCATCTAATGTTTTTGCATGTCTATCTTGGGGGTTGTCGGTATGGATGTTAAAGTCCCCCACAATGCTTAGTTGGTCATAGTCGACACATTACAGAAAGAAGGTCATTGAAATCATTAAAGAAGTTAGAGTTAAGTTTTGGTGGTTTATATAAACTTAGAAATAAAGCTTTGTTAGGCTTATTTATCTGGGTGGCTAGGTATTCAAAAGAATCAAACGTGCCCAGAGTTACCTTTTTAAAGTTCATTGAGTTGTGAAAAATGGTGGCTACACCTCCACCTCGTCTGTGTTTTCTGTTCTTGCTTAAGAAATTGTAATTTGGAGGACTAAATTCTATTAATCAAGTTGTTTCGTTATTTTCATCTAGCCAAGTTTCTGATTAAAAAAAAAAAGGCCGTGTAAATTATGCTCAGTGATGAAGTCATTGATAAGAAAAGACTTCCCGGATAGAGATCTAATGTTTAATAAAGCTAACTTAAGTATTGTGAAGATGGGCAGCTGAACCTTCTGACAGATTATCAATTTGAGATTTTGTTTAATATGAGAGCGTGTGGTTAACGGTTTATGTTTCCTGCTACTGATAATCACTGATATAGCCTCAGGGGTGCCGGGTGAATTCTTGGAGACGGTAGGGGTGGATTTATTGCCCAGTTCCCTCAAATATCAAATATCTCTAATAATCAGTGGGGGGAAGCTCCCAGGCTTATTGACACTAATCCCAGGCATTTGGTGTAGTCTAAGTTTAGGTGTTAATTGTGTCCCAAATTTGATTTGCTCGTTCTGTCTGTAAAGTTTCTAAATGGAGACTCATTTGATGTGGCTGAGTCACAGGAAGATGAATACTTAATCTCTGATGGTGGTTTATCTGTTCGGTCCTGTGATGTCATCATGACTTGCTGTTTTTGTTCTCTGATATCCATGGGCGCCTCAAGGTCAGCTTCTGGGAGCAAGTGTTTTGCTTTCTGATTTTGATAAGAAAATTTTTTTGCTGCCAAGAGCCTTACTCCGGCCTTGTTCAGATAATGCATCCCTTCTTTGAACAGATGATTAGCACTTCCAAATACTTTGAAATTATTAATAAATGTGAACGACTTCTCAGCTGATTGTTTCTTCAACCATTTATGGAGCATGCGGAGTCTGCTAAATCTTTCATCATTCCCTTCAGGGACTGGTCCGCTGATGAGGATGTTTACGTTAAGTCCATCAAGTCTCTGTAGGAGATCAGAAAAGTCTCTCTTCAGAATCTCTGATTGTCTCATCGCGATATCTGCTGATCCAGCGTGAATGACGAGCTTTTCCAAAGCAGGATGTTGGTCCAAGATTTTTGGGATTTTTTCTGATATTTCTCTCACTGTATTTTTGTAGCAGCTATAAACTCTGGTGTTCTTGGTACAAAAAGCCTCAATTCCATTAATTGATCAGTCTTGTATGATAACAATCTTTGCTGGGGGGGGGCTCTTACTTTGTTATGTGTCCGTTTGATGCGGCTGGGTTTCTCCTGGTGGCTTTGACTGGTCCCGGGGGCTGCGTCATCTTTCAGGGAACTCAGGGCTGCGAATCTGTTTTTCAGCGGGATTCCAGGTGGAGAAATATCTCTTGTTTTTGTCTGAAACCTCTTTTGTTTACTTTTAGCAGAAGCGGGAGGTCTGGGTTCAGAGCTTTCTCTGTGCTGGAGTTTCTTTAGTTTTTTTCTTCCTCGGAGAACAGGCTGGGGTTGATGATTCCGTGCGTTTTAATGCTGGCCAGTCTTTATTATAGTGCGGAGTTCTGCTGCTCAGACGCCTGTAGGGAGTCTCTGTGACATGGTTAGACCGATGTAACACCGGGCTGATAGGCTGTTCCCTGTTTGTATTCAACGGTAAGGTTGTCATTTTGTCCATAATCAGCGTGGAGATCAAAATTAATTTCCAGACGGCATAGCTTCGTTTCAATGCCCTCAATTCTGTGGAGCAGTTTTTCAAAATCCTCAGCTGAGCAAAAAGCCATCTTGATAAGTCCATTAAAAAAAGTAATCCAAGAAGAGATCCGGTCCAATACAGTAACTCCAGGGGCTGGGTAGATAAAGTAACTAAGAAAAGGTTAAGAGAAAATAAGAAAAGCAGACAGAAAATAAAATAAAGTGAACGGATCTGGAGAGAGACAGAGAGCAGCTGCTCCACCTTCAGCAGTCGCGACACCAAGAAGCCTACACCTGTCCTACATCGGCTGGGATGAGGCTCCCTGTAACTGAACGTTCTCAATGTCCTGTTGTCAACTTTTTTACTTTACATAGCAACTACTCTTACATCCCTTCTTCTTTTCTTTCTGTGTCTCTGCTATGTTTTCTCACACGTGGCAGATGGCCACTCGTACTGAGCAAGGTTCTGCTGGAGGTTTCTTCCTGTAAAGGTTTTTTTCCCCTCTCTACTGTCGCTATATGCTTGCTCATTATGAGTGATTGCTGTGAAGTCAACGACACAACGCAGGCGACTGTCTACCGTCGCTACATTTTCGTCCAGGAGGATGAGAATGTTGCAAGTCAATAACTTGATGACTGTTGGGATTCCTTAGATAGAAAACTTGTAACCTTACTGGGATAATGAACTGAAGTATTAATTGGAATGAATGCAACTTTGAAGAAATATTTTTTTTTCTAAAATACCTTGAGATGACGTGTTGTGAATGGGCTCTATATAAATAAACTGAATTGAATTATGTGGAACAAACACGTGCACCTCTGCAAAGCTGCTGAAACACTGATTCCTTTAAATCAAGGGTAAAAACCCATCTGTTTTAGAGCTGCCTTTGAGTAACTGATTAATAACTGGAATGCCATATACTTTAATGTGTCATATGGTGTGTGTCTCTAATGTTGTGTTTTATGCTCTTACTGTTTTATAGCTTCCTTATTTATCCCCTAACCACCCAAATGACCTCGAATTGCCTTTTTGTTGAAAGTGTACTATACAAATACAGTTCCCTAGCTTGTGTTTATAGACAAGGAGGTCCCTCTGTTTCTGCGTGCATTCTCACCTCCACTGCTTCTCACAAAGCTTGTCAAGCAGAGAGCAACCAAGAGACAGAGCAAACCATCCTCCCATGAAAAAGAAAACAGGCTGCCATGCAGCGTTTTTTATCTGCTGCTTTAACCAACAAGATGAAAAGATGAGCCACCTTCAAGAGAAAACGCTGCTGCTTGTCAGCACAAATTATTAATTCTATCGCTCGATCAAAATCCGAAGTTTGGAGAGAGCAATGAGGCGATGATTTATGTTGGCTGACATTACTCCTGTTTCTGTTGGGCCAACTGGCTGCCGGGGCTGCTCTCACACAAACCGTCTGTGGCGGTGCATGCAGGCAGCTGATTTGAGTGACATGTGGGGCAGATACATGTCTGGTGGACTCAGCTGGAGGAGAGGAGAGAGTGTTTATTTAAAGCTCAGAATCAATCCTGTTTCTTCTCCTGTTTCGCCCTCCCGGACGTTTCACTCGCCTCCCATGACTATGCTGCATATGACCTGCATACACCTTTAGAAAGCCAAATAAAATTACAGCCCCGTCTCTCACACACACAGACACACACATAGCTTTTTTTCAAAAAGTACTTGCCCCCTCATGTTTTGGATCATCAAACTATTTTTAATGTCCGACAAAAACAACCTGTTTTAATAATAATAACAAAATGCTTCTTTCAGGAATAAAAGCTATTCAAATCAATATGGTCCTATGTGAAAGAGTAATTGTTCCCAAAACCAGATAACTGGCTGTGTCACCCTTTGCAGGAACATTTGCAACCAGAATTTAGTGATAGAGTTGTAGTGTCACTGTAGAAGAATGTTGTCCCACTATTCCTTGAGGCACTGTTTCAACTTGACAAAAATGGAGAGTTTTTAATGACACATCTAAATCAGATTTAAACCCAAACATTGACCAAGACACTCCAAAAGCTTCATCGTGTTTTTCAGCCATTCTAAGGTGGACTTCAGAATTTTGGATCATGTTATGACAAACGTGAGATGGGCCTTTGTCTTGTTTTTGGTCAGCAGCGGTATTCACCTTGGAACTCTACCATGAATACTATTTTTGCCCAGTCTCCTCTTATTGTAGAATCATAACCATAACTGAGATAGGTGGGTACTGAAGTCCTAATTTTGGGGAGTGGCCACTTCTGGTTAGGTTTACAACAGTTCTATTAATAATTTGTGGATAATGGCACTTATTGTGTTCTCCCGCATTCCCAAAGCCTTAGAAATGGCTTTTTAATTCTTTCCCAACTGACAGATGTAAATCTCTGTTTGTCATCTGTTCTTAAATTTCTTACTATCTGTGTTGCTATTTGAGATCTTCCTGCTTCATGTTGTCAGACCAGTTCTGTTTAATGCTCAAATAATACCTGAACTACAATCTCAAATCCCATGGGACTTGTAAAGGAGATTTCATGGATGCAGAGCAAGACCAAAGAGCAGAAATAGAAGGAGGAAGTTCCAACTTTCTTTTCAGTCAATCATAATGGGCAAGGACTGTATCTTTGACTCCAACATCTCTCTGCCTGGCTTTCTAACCATACGGCCAGACAAATAATTAAATGGGAGCGGCAAAAACAAATGAGGTGGATTAGCAGTGCTTGACAACACCTGATGGTGTCATACAGGACATGTTGCTGTGGAATATCGCCTCTGCCGTTCAGAAGTTGAGCTGTTAGCATGTCATGGTAGTCTGAGACTGTCATATAGCAACAGTCTTCAGTCAGAGGCTTCTTCAGATTCCTCTCAGGACTGACTGCTACCAGAGATCCTTCCTGCCCTCAGGATCACCATCCACAACGACTCTTTGAAAATACTTAGATAATATGAAGAACAGCCTTTTGGGCTGAATAAAGTATTTTTGAATTTTAATTGAGTGATTTCTTGATGTTCCAACTCTGGCAATAAGCTGGCTGGATCTTAGATCATAGAGTTGAACTTAATTTTTTTACACAAAATGTTGATTATTCTGGTGAATTTACAATTCAAAAAGAGGGTAACTCTTTGTCACTTTGTCACATTTAATTTGATCTGTCTATGAAAGTCTGCATTGATTTTACATTACTCAGACACATCCCAATGTGTGCAATGTGAGAAGTAGCATTGTAGCAAACTTTGGAAAGACAAACAGGGACTGTACTAATTGATCATTGGCTATATGGTTTTCAAAATAACCTCCAAAATGAGATTAAATAGCATGTAGAGCAAGGACCACAGCAGGCAGGTCAGGAATACAGAAGATTATTTAGTAAAGCAGCCAAAAGGTCCAAAATAACTTTGGAGGAGCTGCAAAGATCAACAGCTCAGGTACCAAAATCTATTGATAGGACAGATATTAGTCAAGCACTCTGCACATCTGGATTTTATGTAATAGCTACAAGAAGAAAGCTAATCTAAATAGAAAGTCATAAGAAGTCTCATTTTGCTGTTTTGATTCTTGACAATCAGCGTTTTTTTAGGTAGATGTTTAACAGCATTTACCTTTTACTCCTGTTTGCAGCCTACATCTTTTTACATCACCCTATGAAAGAGGGCTTCCCATCTACCTGTGCATCATCATTCAGAATGTCAGCAAGCAGATGCAGACCCCCTGGACCGTACAGGGACAACTTAGTACACAGTGTGAATGCTGATGCACTCCAGTGAGGGATGTAGAAAAACCCCTTTTGGCAGTGATTAACACCTACTGTGTGTTGCAAGCACGTCCCTTCAGTCAAAAAAAACAGTGTGTTTCCTGTTGATCTACACAGAGTTCAGTGATATG
Organism: Valencia hispanica; assembly: GCA_963556495.2. Lineage (NCBI taxonomy): Eukaryota > Metazoa > Chordata > Actinopteri > Cyprinodontiformes > Valenciidae > Valencia > Valencia hispanica. The sequence goes on along the minus strand of OY747709.1, from coordinate 10,594,395 downwards.
CTTGTCTGAATGCTGCAATGTCAACACATGACTTCAATGATCAAAAGATAATTAAAATATATAACACTTAAAACTGTATCCATCCATGCATCTTCTTCTGCTTATCTGAGGTCGGGTTCCGGGGGCACCAGCTTATTCAGAGTAATTAAAATATGTAATATTTAAAACTGCCATGGTTTGTTTCTGTGAACCATGATGGTGACAGCATCATGCATGTGGATGCTTTTTATTCAGCAAAGAGAAGATAGCTGGTCACTATTTCCATGGTGGTGGCAGTATTACGCTGTATCCTCACTTAAATCTGAAGACTTGTAAATTGTCCTCCACCAAGTCTGATTGATTTTGAGATATTTTGTTGTAACTTCAGTGAAATATGGCCTGCTAAGGGAAGCTGAATACAAATACACACTTTTCATACACATACACAGTGGACCCTTGGTATTTGCAGGGTTGGGGACCATAGCCACCTGCAAATAGTTGAACTGTAGTTCAGTGGTAGAGTTGTCGGACTGCGACTCAGAAATCGTGGGTTTGATTCCTGCTTCCGCCTGCTACATGTTGTTGTGTACTTGGGCAAGACACTTCACCTACCCGCCAACTGATGTTGGCCCGATGGCACAATATGGCAGCCTTGCTTCTGTCAGTCTGCCCCAGGGCAGCTTTGGCTTGCTTCCACCAATGTGAGAGTAAATGAACAATGAAGTTGTAAAGCGCTTTGAAGGTGTTGAAAAGGGCTCTATAAATGCAAGCCAATATTATTATTAAGATCTCCTCAAAGGCTTATAATGGCCTATTTTAATAGTTCACACAACATATATACCTTAGTTTACATTAATAGGCTTCAAGGACACCGTCTCAGACTGTCTTTGTTATTTTTACTCTTAAAGGTACAGCCACTCAGCACCAGGGGTAAATAAATTGTGCTCCTGGATTGCCTGCATTTATGAATGCCAGCCAAGAGCAAGTAAAGTAGCATCACATCTAGATATTCCAATTCTCAGAACAGTATCATCAGTTTCTATCTTTTATTTAAAGGGTTTTTTTCAATTCTCCTATTGATGTCCTATCTGTCACTGTTAAAATGAACCTACCATTAAAATTATACTGTTCTGAGACTTTTCATTACTTTGTCATTGGCCGAACTTACAAAATCATCGAGGGTTCAAATAATTATTTCCCCCACTGTGTGTGTGTGTATGTATGTATGTATATATATATATATATATATATATATATATATATATATATATATATATATATATAGGAAATGTGAAAACGTCCAAGAGGTATAAATGTTTTAGCTAGGCACCATATGCTGACGTGTGAATACCATAGGTGGGCAGAAACAAAACCGCACACAGGAGTATAACTCATTAACAACAACAACAATGAAACAGTGGCACACATGAACATCTCACACATGAAAGCTCAATCAAAATTTTTAGATCCATTCACTTAATCACTAACTTCACATCTACCACAAGTGATGATGTTCCACAAGATGCATTTCCTTACCTCACATCTGAACCCATGCTGAAAGGTTTCTAAATCAGAATACATGGCAAATAACCACTACCCCACCAATCTGGCCCAATTTAAACACATTCTAATGCAATTGTGTTTATGTATTTGTATGAAAAACTAAATTCAATCAAAGTCATCCTGAAATATGGGTCACATTATGAGAATGCAATTCTCCATTATCTCATGTATGAAGTCATCTATTCTCATTACAGCCTCCAGCATTCAGTCCATCTCAGCTCTGAACTCTGTTTCAAACATCAGGAAAGCATGTTTGCAATAAGACGAGAAGTGTCTGAATTATAGCTGAGGTGTTGCAAACAAGGTTAATCATTGTCAAAAGTTGTTTGTTTTTTTTCCTGTCTCTACATCCCTGACCGGGCTGCATCAGCCTTCACGCTGTGTACACTGTTGTCCCTGTACGGTCCAGGGGTTCTGCATCTGCTTGCTGACATGCCGGATGATGAATATGCTCCGAAATGCACAGGCAGGGGGAAACCAGCATTATCAGGGCAATATGAAAAGACGTAGGCTGCTTTTCAAAGTATCAGCAGTCATTTGGTCGGCAGCAAACATGAGTGAATGGGAAATGCTGTTAAACAGAGTTATGGGCAAATAAACAAGCATTCATACAGCAGGTCAGAGGTTAGCCAGGCTGCTGCTCAACTAAACTGTTAATGGACATGAATGTGATCTCCCTGCAAAGGAATGACCCTCATTATCTCGCAAATCAGTGTGTAAAAATGACTGAAAGCTAGTGAAGCAAGCTGTTTATTTGTTCTGTGTTGGTGAGGTAAGGTAAAATCACTGTTAGAAGTTAGACATCAAGAAGTCATATTTAGCATTTGAGGAGGATGTTAGCAGTTAGGATCAAGAAGCTCTGAGGATGTATGATTTCCTTTGACCTTTTTTATTCAATGATGATGCATGCAAATGTAGGAGCCAGAAGCTCGAGCTTTCTGCTGAAATGCACATTCCATGTGAATAACTTACAGCAAAAAGAAACTGATCAATATTCAAAAGGCTGCACCCAGGGGAAGGGTAGGATGACACATGAGTGTTTGCAGTATGAATAGTTGAGCCATAATAAGTTTGTGAGTTCTGGCACTTTTCTAGAAGAAAAACATTCCTATGTTCTGTGCATTCCCAAATAATAATAATTCTGCCATTCAGAGAACCACTGCATAGAAATCAAGACTTTGATCATTAAAATATTTTTATCATTTAGTGGGGGGTTTTAAACAAAAATGAACAATGCATGTGGTGTAGCAGTAGAGAGGGCAACCCATATACTGTACAGAGGCTATTAATTTCTATTCAATTCAGTTTATTTATAAAGCTCCAATTCACAACAGATGTCATCTCAAGGCACTTTACAAGAAAAGTAATTTTAACTAGCTAGTTTAGCTAGTTTTCTATTTAAGGAATCCCTGCAGATTGCATCGAGTCATTGACTGGCAGTTGCACCCCGTTGATGCAGACTCCAACCACAGCAATCCATCAGCAATCCCTCATACTGAGGAAACATGTAGTGACGGTGGAGAGGAAAAATTCCCCTTTAATGGGAAGAAACCTCCAGCGGAACCTGGCTCAGTACGAGCAGCTGTCTGCCATGACCGTCTGGGGGTTTGAGAAGACAGAGCAGAAACACAGAAAGAACAAAAGAACTGATGTAAGAGCACTTTCTATATTAAAGAAAGCAAAAAGTTGATAACAGGACATGGGGGATGCTTCTTTTGGAAGCAGCACAAGTATTTATTTTAAATGGAACATGCAGGGAAACAAAACTACAATTGTGTACATTTCCAGTGACTTTTGTGTATTTTTCTGAGAATACTCTTTTAACTATAAATATTTGCAGAAAGCAGGAAGATTGTTATATACAGGTCTGTAGGACAAACCTGAATGTGCTCAAATTTGAAGTCAGAGTTTAAAAAACATGTTGCACAGAAATTGGCTACAAAACCTTTGACCATTGCATCTAAATTTATATTTATCATCATTATGTTGTCAGTGTTATTTCATTTTTTGATTATTTAAGTCATTTTGATTGCTATTGACTTGCAAATCTACCGGTTTTTTAAAAGTTTTACCACCTTTTATCTCTGTGTGGATATTTTTAACTCTGCAGTGAATCTGCTAGTAAAGCCTTAAACCCCTCTTTGTCTTATTCTTTCTTTTCTTGGGTAAATAGGTTTTCATTTGGATCATCTTGTGCGACACAAAGTCTCAACAAATCTCCTTGTTGTCACAATGGCTTTATCTGTCATTTGTATCTATCCTCTTGTATTCTGAAGCACACTGGATGCATATAATCACATCTACGGGGCACAGACACCCAAAAACACACACTCATGACTTTACAACATGAGGAAGCTGCTGCAGTGCAGATGTGATGAATAGCACACTACAATTGATTACGTAGATCGATGCTCTAATCCGCATCCTCTCAAGCCTTATGAGGATGAAAGAGGATGTGCAAAGAAAACAGAGGGAAAAGTTTGCAGCTGATTGGATTTGGAAAACTTTTTGCTTGGGCAGTGATAGAAGCCTATGATCATCTGTTTCATTAGGCACACATGAATGGCTTGGCTTCACGGACGGCTCTGCAGGAGGAGGGAAGAGAGCTGCTAACACCTGAATGTTTACCTGCTGAATAAGGGAGGATATTATCTGGCTGATCCTGGACTAAGCGAATATTACGGCTCAAACTGATCCAGCAGCGCTTTAGGTGGTCCCTCCGGACCAGAATGGGAAAGCAGGCACAGGCTGCAGCCTCCTATAGGGTCTGCTAATGAGCACTCTTGGATTGTGAGTAATCCTATAAATATTCATGCACTGTGGGTGGCAATTGTGCAACATGGTATAGAAACCTTTATTTTAAGCATGTGGAATGTCGAGTTAATACATGAGTCAAATTCATCTTGTTTATTGTATCAAGCCAGTTAACAATGAGCTCACAGAGAAAAGCTGCTTAAGATTGTTTTATTATTACCTTTGCTTGAAAATGTGTCAACATCTAAATGTGAAATTTTGACAATTACTTCCATACTAGGAAAAAGTAGAACACTTAAATGAAAACTCTTAATAATTTTTTCTTTTTGAAAGTTTTGGTGATGTTTTTGTCATTTAAATGATATTAAACATGACTGACTTGACAAAGGAAGGAATTTCAGTGACTTTAAGTGGTCAGATTATAGTTGTGAACGATTTGCAGGTTAGTTATGAAGCACCTATTTGATCAAGAACCCAGAATTCGTTTCAACATGTAACACATGACAGAGCTGACGAAGAGCTTTAGAAAAACAGGGTGTTTGTGTCTGGGTCCATCAACACTACATCATGACACCGAGAGGAGATGGTGGCAAATGGACTCTTTAATGAGGCTCAGCTGACTTACAAAGGTTAACTGATAAGCCAGGACTATGAGGACGACTAATGACCAGACACGACGTGGAATACACGGTGAAGAAACGACGATCTAACAAAGACATGGAAACACAGAGCGATATAAATACACAAGGGAGGCAATCAGGGAAACTCTAGGCAACTGGGGACAATTGAAGATGCAGATCCCTGACGGAGACAGGGAAAGACACCACACTATGACAGTTGATGCATGTCTGGTTTCCATCATACATCAGAGATCTAATTGTTCCATATGTTCCCAACAGAGCACTTCGCTCTCAGACTGCAAGTTTACTTGTAGTTCCAAGGATTTCTAAAAGTAGAATGGGAGGCAGATCTTTTAGTTATCAGGCTCCTCTCCTGTGGAACCAGCTCCCAGTTTTAGTCCGTGAGGCAGACAGTCTGTTTACTTTTAAGGCCAGGCATAAAACCTTCCTTTTTGATAAAGCTTATAGTTAGAGTGGCGTAGGTCATCCTGAGCTATCTCTGTAGTTATGCTGCTATAGGCTTAGACTGCTGGAGGACAGACTTACCAATTTTCTTCACTCTGCTACTTCTTTTTCTCCTACGACTCTCCAGTTGTATTACAGTACATTCTGCTATTTCGACTGTTAACTTTGTGTTCTCATTGTTTTTTCTCTCCATAGAAGCTACACCTGGTCTGGTATCCTGCTTGGCTGCAATGCCCTGTTGGACGGGGGGCATCGACTGGGATGATCCTCCCAGTAACTGAACATCCACTGTGTCCTGTTATTAACTTTTCACTTTCTGTAACATAGAAAGTTCTCTTATATCAGATCTTCTGTTCCTTCTGTGTCTCTGCTCGTTCTTCTCAAACCCCCAGACGGTCGTGGCAGATGGCCGCTCCTACTGAGCCTGGTTCTGTTGGAGGTTTCTTCCTGTTAAAGGGGAGTTTTTCCTCTCCACCGTCGCTACATGCTTGCTCAGTATGAGGGATTGCTGAAGGATTGCTGTGGTTGGAAAGTCTGCCCAACCTCACGCCAATGACTGACGCAATCTTCTGGGATTCCTTAAATAGGAAACTTTTTAACTGATTGGAATGTTTGTATAAATGTATTGAAATGACTTCTTGTTAAGTGCCTTGAGATGAGATCTGTTGTGAATTGGCGCTATATAAATAAACTGAATTGAATTGAATTAAAAAAGATTGAATAATCATATTAAAACGGAGACACAATCGAAGAGGACATTGACTTCCATTGATTGTGATTCCATTTCATAGATTAAAGGAAAGTGTTCTAGACTTAAGGCAAATGTTACTGGGCTCCTCCTTTTAGTCTGTAGCAAATCATGTCATCGTTTGGAGACAACTACAATGTTAAGAAAAAGTAGTCGTATATCAAAATGTTTTACAAAAAAGAATATGAAATGTGTATTTTTGTATGCAGCTCTATGTAGAATCACCTTCCGCTGCAATTCCAGCGGCAAGCCTTTTGGGGAATCTCTAACAGCTTTACACATCTAGGTAATTAAAGTTTTTCCCTTTCTTTTTTTCGCTAGGTACTATACTAATAACGCTATAATAATAATAATTGAATGGCGATTGCAGGCGAACAGCAGTTGTCAAATCTTGAGCAGACATTCTCAATTGAACTGAAAAGCATGAATATGCTTTTATCTCAATCAGATAAAATATGATTATCGATCCATCCATTATCTATACCGTCTATCCTATGCAGGGTTGTAGGGGGGCTGGTGCCTATCTCCAGAAATCATTGGGCGAGAGGTTGGACAGGTCACCAGTCCGTCACAGGGCAATACAGAGACACACAGGACAAACAACCATGCACACACACACTCATACCTAAGAGCAGTTTAGAAAGACCAATTAACCTGTCATGTTTGGGGTCTGTGGGAGGAAGCCGGGGTACCTGGAGGAAACCCACGCATGCCCAGGGAGAACATGCAAACTCCATGGAGAAAGACTCCAAACTGGGCTTCGAACCCAGGACCTTCTTGCTGAAAGGCAACAGTGCTACCTAAAAAAAGGATTATGTTCATATTAACTATTAAGTTCATTTTTATGAATGTAAAAAGCAGAATTTAAACACAGGACAAGTAATAGTGAACATATAATGTTACACGTTATATGGTCAACCCTCACTGCACCAAAAACTAAATAATTGGAGAAGAGCTGTACCACATGCAGGGTGTGTAAAACTAAGGTGCGACATTCTGAAACATGACAAATGCGAGGAATCATGTTTAACAGCTCCACCCACAGGGGAGAAAAATAGACTGATTATATCCTGCCACCCTCAAGCACAGGACTGTCGAGCAAATAATGGTAATATGACGTGAAAAATAAGTCACAGCATAAAACGCATGCTGTGTGTGCTAAAGAAAAATGGTTTTGCATATGTAGAGACATAATCTTTGGTTAATTGTTCTTTGGAATGTAACTAACTGGAACATTGGATGGAAAGCATCTGTGATGTCATCACATTTTAGTCCTAATCATGACAAAAAATGTTTCTTTGTTTGGGGTCTGGGGGCCATATTTCATCAATAAATTCAATATATTAAGTGTGCCACAGAGTCAAAAAGCCACTTGCGGCTCCTGAGCTGCAGGTTGCAGACCCCTGATCTAGCAGATGACAACTGCGATCCTATCTCAACACAACCAAGGTTCAATGTGCAACACCTTTATTTTTAGTTCATAGTTAAATTAAAACTGTGAAGGTAAAAAATATTATTAGCTATGGTTTCTGTGGCAGTGCATATCATCATACAAAATTGCTTCATTATTATGTCTTCAGTTTAGGGGCCAGGACCATTTCTACAGGGGCACTGGCCCCTAGTGACCACAATCTGAACTGAACTGAACCAACTGAACCGGAACATGGCTGCAGGTCCAGATGGTGTCAGCCCCAGAGTCCTGAAGCCCTGTGCAGAGCAGCTCTGTGGGATTCTGCAGCACCTCTTCAACCTTAGCCTAACTCAGGAGAAGGTTCCAGTGTTGTGGAAGACATCCTGCCTTGTTCCAATACCAAAGAGAACTCACCCATCAGTCATCAATGACTATAGACCTGTTGCCCTGACATCCCACATCATGAAGGTCCTGGAGAGACTCCTGTTGGCACCCCTGAGTAAGCAAACAAGAACGTATCAGGACCCACTCCAGTTTGCTTATCGCTGTGGAGTTGGAGTTGAAGATGCCATCATCCACCTACTTCAACCAACCCACTGTCATCTGGACAAAGCAGGCAGCACTGTGAGGATCATGTTCTTTGATTTCTCCTGTGCATTTAACACAATTCAGCCTGATTTGCTTTGTCAGAAACTCCTGAAGACACAGGTGGAGCCCTCAACAATCGCCTGGATCAATGACTACCTGACAAACAGACCACAATTTGTGAAACTGAAGAATTGTGTGTCAAACCAGGTGGTCAGCAGCACAGGAGCACCACAGGGGACCGTACTCTCACCATTCCTTTTCACTCTGTACACCTCAGACTTCCAGTACAAATCAGAGACCTGTCATCTGCAGAAATACTCAGATGACTCTGCAATTGTCGGGTGGATCAGAGATGAACAAGAAGCTGAATACAGAGAGCTGGTGGACCGCTTTGTGACATGGTGTGGAAACAATCGTCTCACCTTTAATGTGAACAAAACAAAGGAGATGATTGTAGATTTCAGAAGAAACAGGTATAAGTCAAACAATGTTTCCATCATGGGAGTTCACCTTGACGACAGACTGGACTGGAAACTGAACAGTGAAACCATCTACAAGAAGGGACAGAGCCGACCGTACTTCTTGAGGAAGCTTAGGTCCTTCAAGGTTTGCAGCAAAAGTGTAATCTCTTCAGTCATCATCTGTTGGGGTAGCAGCATCAGAGCCAGGGGATTTAAAAAGGCTAAACAACCTGATAAAGAAGGCTGGTTCTGTTCTGGGGACGGCTGTGGAACATCTGGAGATGATAATGCAAAAAATTTATGGAAAACCCTGAACATCCTCTTCATGAGACAGTCATACAACAACAGAGCGTCTTCAGTCGGAGGCTTCTTCAGTTTCGCTGCAATACAGACCTCTACAGGAAATCCTTCCTGCCCACAGCTATCATCATCTACAACAACTCTTTAAAGAATTAATTATATGAGCTATACCAACACTTAATTTCCCTCTGGGATCAATAAAGTATTTTTGAATTGAATTGAATTGAATCTAGAACCCCCCATGAACTCAACCATTTCTATGATTTATTGCTCATCGATCACATGTTATAAAGGTGCAGAATTCACTCCAGCTATGATGAGTCACCCATTTCATCCTGGGTCCTACCTTTTCAGCCTTTGACAAAGAGCGATTCTCAGCTTTGCTTTGTGCAGTATGAAAGGAGCAATGACAGCACACGCTGGGAAGACAGACAACTCCAAGAGAGCAAAACTTTCAAAACTGCAGGGGACGAAAAGTGAGGATGAAAAAAAATCTATCCAAAATCTAAGCAGCAAGATCTCAGAGCACTGAAGGGAACACTTTCAAGTCAGAATGTAAACATGCCAAGGATGATTCAGAGAGGAGAAAACAGGTCCGTGGTTAAAAAGTCTACCAACAGTTGGTGGATTCTGAGTCATCGCTTCAGACCTCTGTGGCCCCCCTCTACTCACTTGTGTAGAAGAATTTCTCTTGATTTCTGCACACTGTAATTATTCTGCAGGCAACACTTTAATAGAAATAGATGCAATCAGCACGCTGCCTGGAACATTTTACTAAAAGTCTGTGCAATCACAACATAATACCAGCATTAGGTCTGGCTGAATAATAAAAGGGGAGCTTATTTGTTTTGAAGCCATAGTGATTTTTTCAAATGCTGCCAGGATTCTGACTGTGTCAGTTTCCAGCTTCTACAATCATCTCACTGATTTTGCTTTCCTAACAATGTTTCCAACACTTGTTTTCTTTTTGTCTCTTTATATAAAGAGTCTTGAAAAATACTTAATAACTCCTTTCAAACATGTCTCATTTTTTCATATTACAAGTACAAACCTCAGTAGTTTAATGGGATTTTTATGATAGACAAACATAAACTAAAGCAAAATTGTGAAGAAGAAAGAAAATATAGAATTTTCAAAACAGTTTTACACATAAAGCCCGGAAAGGTCTGCCATGCATTTGTTTCAGTCCAACTGGATCAATACCTTTTGCTGCAAGACATTTGCCATCTGCTCTCACAAGCTCTGCACATGTAGAGACTGAAATTCTTACCCATTCTTCTTTGCAAAGTTCAAGCTCGGTGAGATTGGATGGAGAGCATCTGTGAAGAGATGCAATTGGGTTTAGATCTAGACTTTGACTGGGTACATCAGTACTCTTTAATCTAAACCATCCCATTGTAGCTTTAGGTCCCACTTTAGGTTTCTTTGTACTATGAGAAGGTAAACATCTGCATCTTTCTACGGTCATCTGCAGTTTTTGAAAGATTTTTCATCCAGTGCCTTCCTGTCCCTGCTGAGGAGCTGTGAAGAATACAATCTCTACAGCATGATGCTGCCACCTCTATGTTTCGGAATGGGATTTGTCTCAGGGTGGAAAACTAAAAGCAGGACAATTTATCGCTTTCTTTTGAATCCTGCTCCATAAAGGACAGATTTGTGGAGTGTACAGGTAGTGGCTCTTCTCTCAACAGAATCTCCTGGATACTGAGCTGTGGATCTCTGAAGGTCCACAAGAGATACTACGCGCCTCTTTGTCTCATTAGATAGGCTCATTAGGAAGGTCAGCTCTGTTCTAAGATGCCACATCGACCCGGTACAGGTGGTGGGAGACAGAAGGACTTTGGCTAAAATAACATTACTATTGGAGAGGGTCTCCCACCCCATACATGACACTTGCTAAACTGGAGAGCTCCTTCAGCGTCAGAATGCTGGCGCATGAAAGAACGTTATCGTAGGTTCTTCCTTCCAACAGCTGTTAGACTCTAAAACTATCATTGGTCCCAACAAATCCAGGGAACAGTTTGTTCTCTGCTGCTTTTAATATTTGCACTGTTATTTTTTTATCCACATTTGCATAGTTTTCCATTTGTGTTCTCTGTCCCTGTAAATAGTGTAAATAGTCTGCTCTTGTGTCTTAGGCACATATATACAAATGAGACACTTTACCATTCAAAATGCTCTGCTCAGTTGCACAGTTATTTTTAATCTAAGTAGGCTGCTATTTGTATTTATAAACAGCATTTTTCTAATTTTCTCATGTTGTAATTTTCATCCATCTATTGTCTATACCACTTATCCTTGCAGGGTCATGGGGAATTGGTGCCTATTTCCAGTGGTCATCAGGTGAGAGGCAGGGTACACCCTGGACAGGTCGCCTGTCTATTGCAGAGCAACATAGACACAAAGAGGACAAACAACCATGGATGAACACACTCATACCTATGGACATTTTAGGGAGATCAGTTAACCTAACAGTCACGTTTTTGGACTGTTGGAGGAAGCCGGAGTACCCAGGGGGAACGCACGCATGCACAGGACCTCCTTGCTACAAGACAACAGTGCCAACAACTGCGTCACTGTGCAGCCCAAATGTGTTGTAAATCTAACTCTTATATTTTTATTTACTGAACAGCCTCTTATTATTCTTGTGTGTATCTATTTTACTGCTGCAATGCCTAAATTTATCCATTGAGGGACAATAAAGGATGTTTCTATTCTCTGATTATTACTTTTCTTGGTTGACGCTTCTGTAGAGGTGGAGGGCCATGTCTTGGTGGGATTAAAGCTGTGTCATGCACTTCTCTTTTTCAGAGGAGGGATTCAACAGAGTTCTGTGAGTTATTTAACGCTTGGGATGTTGTTTCAGAATCTAACCCTGCTTTTAACTTCTCCACTACTTTTTACTTGACCCGTCTGCTGTGTTTCTGGTCTTCATGACACTGGTTGTACACTAATGTCCTCTAACAAACCTCTGAGACCTTCACAGAACAGCTAGATGCAGGTGGATTCTATTCAAGGTCACGTACGTTGTAATGGAATTCATTCAGGTCCATCAGAGTAAGGGGGCTGATCGCACACCACACTTTTCAGATGTTTATTTGTAAAAATTTTGAAAATAGTGCATAATTTTCCTACTACACAATGGTGTGGTACATTTTGTAAGTCTACCACATAAAATACACTAAAGTTGGTTGTTGTATTATGACAAGTGTGAATAAGTTAATGGGGGATGAATAGTTTTGCAATGCACTGTTTATGTACTCAACTTCCTGAAACGCCTACCTGATAGTTACTCCATGGATGTGCATAACGCTTGATGAAAGTCAGTCACTCAGTGAGACACAGCAATCATTATGAGATTTTTGGTTATGTCTACAGTCCATTAGCCTCTAAGTGTGTTCGCATGTTTGTTGGTGGAAAAGGTGCCCATATATTCATGAAGTGCTCGGAAAGAGTCCAAACCCTTATCTCTTCTGTGCTTTTTCGTGTTGGCTTGCTGTGTGGGAGTTTTTATTTCAACTCATCTCCCTTCAGCTCATCTTCTGTAACTTTTAAATTTAGTCAGTCAGTTTGGCCTTTCAGATCCAATTCAAACACAAACGATCAAATGTGTTTCAAAAAGTGCGCTGTCCGACTGTGTTTTTAAAGGGTAGCACATCTACAGATGCTCTGAAATTTTCATGGAATAACAGACTTTGATATGCATCCCACAGCTGTGAATGCAATGCCTGACTCATATGGTGATGAACTCATTCTGTGAGAGTTGTAAGTTAAACAGCACAAAGCTAATGTTATAAAACCCCACTGATCTTCTGGCTCTTTTTTTCTCATTAAGGGAAATAGGATCCTTTATCACTGGTGCTCTGAGCTTTTTGGGCTAGAATAATAACAAACAAAGGTGTATATTACATCTTAGTATTAGCTGCTGCACATACAAAACCTAACTGATGTGGTACTTCTGCTTTCTTTTGCTTGAGGGGAATAATCCCTCCTTTAGAAGTCAGTTCATGAGCAGGATCCTAACCCAACCTAGAATGGATGAAAGATTCATTCTGTATTTATGTCCAGTATTAACATTAGGAAGAAGCCCAAGTAAGGATGTAACGTTAAACAACTTAAAACAGTTTTTTACTAAAGAGAACAGAGACCTAAACTATATAAAAACTCTGCATAAGGCTAAAGTGAGGTTTTAAGGTTTTCTATTTTGTGGACCATGTCCCTTTGGGAGTCCTGTAGGGGTCACTTCCGTAATACGGGGTACCAGGTACCTGGATACGGGCTGTTAGGTCTCCGCAAGACTGGTTTCATTGGTTTTGCATTGCTGGCAGATTGCGCGTAGTCATCAGACCTTGATCTCCAGCTTTCACTTAAGCAGACTGTGGCCAAGTGTGAAGCAGCCATGACCTTTAGCTGGAAAAGGGTAGAGCGCTCTCTCTGGGTCAAGGTCCTGCCCCAATTGGAGAAGTTTAACTATAGCATTCCAGAGGCTGCACTGTGGGACAGTTGTTAGCACTTGTTGCCTTACAGCAAGAAAGTCCTGAGTTCAAAGCCCAGCCTGGGGTCTTTCTGCGTGGAGTTTGCATGTTCTGCCTATGCAGTAATGACTTTTAGGTTAATTGGTTTATCTAAATTGACCTCAGAAGTGTGTGCATGTGAGCACACATGTTGTTCATTCTGTATGTTCCTTGTGACCTGTCCAGGGTGCACTTCATCTCTCGCCCATTAAACACTGGAGAAAAGCACCAGCTCCCTGTGAGCCTACAATGATAAATTGGTATAGATGAGGGATGGATAAAATGTACAAATGACCAAAGTTTAGAGAAAATAAATATCACAGTAACAGTGGAGCAAAGCTACATTGAGTAAAAAAGCCAAAGACTCCATGGTGGTTCACTTCAATATAGGTCATCCCTCTTTAAGACTCTATGTCTGTAAACTCTTGTAGTAGACTGAGTTGACACTAAACTTGTTTAATTGACATCAAAAGTGGGTTTTATTTCAAAGAACAGCCTGTCAGAAAGGCTATCAGTCATATATTTCCCTCCCTGATAGGGATTTCTCTAATCCACAGAGTATAAGGAGATTTCCACTTGAACAGAAAACTGCCGGCTATGAAGCAAGCACTATGTGAACAGGGGTTACAATAATCTAGGCATTCAAATGATTAGATGTGACAGAACTTCCAGTTATCCTTAAAATGATGAAAATATGTGCTTTTCAACAGAACATAAAACAAGAAAAGATCAAAACTAATGTGCAACTAAAGTATTGGTGGTCATTTCATCACTCTGCTATTCATAACTTGCAGTTTTGGTCATTTCATAAATGACTTTATCCAGGTTCAAAACGGTGCCGTCTACTGTAGCATGTTTCATACTGACCATTTATCAATTCAATGTTTCACCACACTTCTGATTTAATCCTGGCACATTTAATTGTGCTTACTTTTTAAAACAACACTACAAAACACACACTTCAAAAAGCATTCAGTCGGAAATCATTTCCCAAAAAGAACATACTTGAAAAGCCCAGTACACCAAAATAATAATGGTGGCCTTGCCAGTGAGCTTCGGATCATTGTCCTGCTGTATAATCTAAGCATGCATCACATTACAGTGATGAACTCATGGCTGCCGGATTGGCTCTTGCATCAAATACAGCAAGATATCCAGATCCACTATGATTTTCATTTTTCTAAAAGACTGTAGACTTGCAGATGCACACCTTCAAAAAAGGTCCTACTGTAGTTTTCTGCATAATACGTTCCCAAAAATCTTAGGGATCATCATAAGGTTTAATAGCAAATGGGAAACAAACCTCTGGTATTTATAAGACAGTGGTGGTTTTGGCCTCCCATTGATGTTATTTTCCCCCAGTCTCTTTTCTATTGTAGAATCCTCCCACATAACCTAGTTCTGTCTGACAATTTTTTGATAATTCTTGAATTTACTTTAACTGACCTTAAACCTGGAAGAACATTTTATTATAGTAGAGCTTTATCAGACAAGGCTGTAACAAATTTTAAAGAAACTGTCCCATTCTTACTTGCCTCAGTGACTCAAAGTAACACTTGTTCATCGTGTTACTTCCTCATTGCGTTTGGGATTAGATAGTGTAGCACCCTTAAAAAAGAAAGTGATTAGCCATAGGAGGTTGACTCCCTGGTCTAATGCAGAGCTGAGTACAGAATACTTGGAAATTGGAAAGAAAATGGCACTCTACACAACTAGAGGATTCCTATTTAACCTGGAGAAATTGTCTGCTGCTGTATAAAGAGACCCTTCGACAAACTAGAA
The DNA here is from genome assembly GCA_963556495.2 of Valencia hispanica. NCBI lineage: Eukaryota > Metazoa > Chordata > Actinopteri > Cyprinodontiformes > Valenciidae > Valencia > Valencia hispanica. Next base: position 10,579,210 of record OY747709.1, on the reverse strand, counting down.
CAGCATATTTTTCATAATTAATAGAGGGGAATGAGAACAATCCTAGGTTTCGTTTTAGTACAGTCACCAAACTTACACAGAGTCATAGCTCTGTTGAGCCAACTATTCCCCCGGCTCTTAGTAGTGATGAATTTATGGCATTCTTCATAAATAAAATTAATTTGATAAAAATAAAATCATTGTCACCCTCCCAAACATACTACTGCCAACAGATTACTTCTCTCTCAGTGAGGCAGCATTGGAGAGAACTATAGAACCTCATTTGTGTTTGGATTGTTCTGATTCATTCGAGCTTTCGGAATTATCAAATATATTAGCCTCATCTAAACCTTCCACTTGTATGTTGGACCCAATCCCAACCAAATTATTTCAGGAAGTCTTCCCTTTGGTTCCTGGCACCATTTTAGATATGATGAATCTATCCTTAGTAAATGGATACGTACCACAGGAATTTAAGGTTGCTGTAATTAAACCTTTACCTAAGAAACCTTCCCTCGATCAAGATGACTTAGTTAATTACAGACGTATATCTAACCTTCCTTTCTTATCTAAAATCCTTGAGAAAATAGTTGCTAATCAAGTATGTGAGCATCTAAACAGTAAAGACCTGTTTGAATAATTTCAGTTAGGTTTTAGAGTTCATCATTGCAATGAAACAGCACTGGTGAAAGTTACTTATGATATTCTCATGGCCTCAGATAATATACTTGTGACTGTTCTGGTCTTGTTAGATCTCAATGCTGCTTTTGACACAGTCATAGTTATCAGGCTCCTCTCCTGTGGAACCAGCTCCTAGTTTTACTCCGTGAGACAGACACTCTACTTTACTTTTAAGGCCAGGCTTAAAACTTTCCTGTTTGATAAAGCTTATAGTTAGAGTGGCTTAGGTCATCCTGAGCTATCTCTGTAGTCATACTGCTATAGGCTTAGACAGCTGGAGGACAGACTGACCACTTTTCTTCACTCAACTACTTTTCTGACTGTTAACTTTGTTTTCTCTCTACACCTGGTCTGCTATCCTGCTTAGCTACAATGCCCTGTTGGATGGGGTCGTCATCTGCGATGATGTGCCCAGTAACTGAACAATCCCCCTTGTGCTGTTATCAACTTTTCACTGCCTTTAATATAGAAAGTACTCTCACATCATCTTTTTGTTCTCCATAGAAGCTACACCTGGTCTGGTATCCTGCTTAGCTACAATGCCCTGTTGGACGGGGGGCATCGACTGGGATGATGCTCCCAGTAACTGAACAATCCCCCTTGTGCTGTTATCAACCTTTCACTGCCTTTAATATAGAAAGTACTCTTACATCATCTTTTTGTTCTTTCCGTGTCTCTGCTGTTCTGTTCTTTTTGTTTTCTCGAACACCCAGGCGGTTGTGGCAGATGGCCGCTCGTACTGAGCCAGATTCTGCTGGAGGTTTCTTTTTCCTCTCCACTGTCGCTACATGCTTGCTCAGTATGAGGGATTGCCCTGGTTGGAGTCTGCATCGACGGGGCGCAACTGCCAGTCAATGACTCAATGCAATCTGTTGGGATTCTTCAAATAGAAAACTAACTAACATTAAACTAATTGGAAGGTTTATATGATTGTATTGAACTGACTTTCTTGTAAAGTGCATTGAGATGACATCTGTTGTGAATTGGCGATATATATATATATATATATATATATATATATATATATATATATATATATATATATATATATATATATATATATACTGAGGCAAGCAAGGCCTGCAGTGCTCTTCATATTTCCTCATGAAGTCTGATATTAAAATTAGCTTGCTGATCTAAAACATTTAAAAGTTACAGAACAATACAAACTGTACAAATCTGAGAGAGAAACAACTTTTTCTACACACCGTAGGGTAATACTTTTATTTTAGAGTTCTATCTCATAAGTTATATTAAAAAGATCTCCTGGCTTTTTGTTTTGAATATGTAATTTATCTTATTGCGATTAACACCACTGAGCCTCTCTATCTTTATTTTTATGACATTGTAATAACTTCTGTAACAAACTGTGGCAGATTACCACCTAATGAATGCATTTAGTCAAAATTGTCTGCAAGTGTTGCTTTTGTTGTCAGATGGGCTGTTTACCTTGCTCCAGTCTTGACACTGACCACCTTTTAGAAAGGATTATGAAACATAAATCCTACTCTTCACTTCATTTTCTGTCTGTGTTTTTTGAGATATTAGAGCCCAGCCTTATTCTCCAGGAAAGATGACATGCTCAGTACATGCCTTATTATCACACAGCCTTCAGTGTCGCATATGGCATAATGAATTTCATTGCCATTCCTCCCTCCACCCAGCTCCCTGAGATCCTCCGACGAATCCAACACGGGCTGCAAATCTCTGCTGCAATGACTGAGGAAGCTTTCTGCCATCGTTTCAGTATCATTTTAGATTTTGCCATTCCTCCTCGCCTTTTCCACACATCCTCCCAGCACTGCTCTCATCCTCTTAACGGCAGACAAACATGCACATAAGTAGGAAAATCTACACACACACACGCACACAAGCACACACCGCCATCACTAGTACTCCCAAGGGTCTATTTATAGGCTTCGTGTGACAGCATGTCCTACTAGATAATAGCCTGAAAAGCAAGCCGATCCTTTAATCATCATCTTAGTTAACATATACGCCTCTTTTGCAGCGAAACAACTTCATACTTTCCATAATTATAGTACTTTGCAGCACCTGTCAGTTGGAATACCAGATTAATATGCATGAATACATTAGCTCCCAATCAGTCAGATTGGGAACAGATACATTTGCAGTGTTGCATCCTTGGTATCATGGTGCATGGTCACTAAAATAACTGTGTTTACCTGCTGTGTTTCACTTTCATATTTTTATCTCCTAAACAAGTATTAGATACCATCTTGGTTAATAGAGCTTATAATCTACATCGGCTGAGGGGAGGCGATTGGAAAACAATGTCATAGCAAGAAAGTGGCAGCAAATGAGAGCAAAACATCCACCGAAGGCTCTCCTGTGTTTGTTTGTTTTTATTGACATCAGTTCAGCGTATTTGTCTCAGGCACGAAAAGTAAGAAAAGCAATAACAGTGACTGAGCAGTTTGTCTAAATATATCGAGAAATGATTTAGCAAATCACTCGTCCTTGCTTCATAAGTAAATGAGGTACGAGAACAGAAAAGCAGAACTCTGAGATTTCTACTGAGATCCTCTTGAAAGAAAGTTTAAGGAAGGTAAACTTAATGAAATATTTTTTTTTTTTGAACATGTATGAAAGCCTTTTGCAAAACTGCTGATATCTGTTTAAGATGATTGTGATTTTTCTTGAAGAGGTATAATTTAAAAAGATATAAGAGCAGCATCAATAATATTTACTGCCATTACGTATGGTCACAAATTATTTATATTAGAAGCAAAAACTGTGTGAGAGCACAGTTAATATGAAACTGTCATGATCCACATTTGTTTTCTGAGTTCATGTAGTTAGAAAATGTTTGGCCATGATAGTTGTTTATTATTGTCATTAGGGTTTTGCTATATAAGTCTATTCCATTTTAGTTTCTTACTTGTTTCTTGTGTTCTTTCCTCAATGCACTGTGGTTTATTTTTGTTTGTGGCTTTTTCCCTTTTGGTTTTAGGTCTAGAGTATTAGTTCAGTTTCCTTTGTGTTTTTTAGTATCTTGCTCTCATTTTCCTTGCTTTCTTGCTGCCACAGCTGTTCTATATCTTTGATTAGCTCATCTGGTACAGTTCCACCCCTGCCTCAGTATTTAAGCTCCTGGTTTTTGATTGCACCTCACTGGATTCTTTTGTTACACTCCTATCGGTTCCATGTCCTGTACCCTTTGTTCCAGTACTTTAACATTAAAACTTATCAATTTACATCACTGCCTCTGTTCTTCATCCATTTGAGTCCAACTGAAAACCAAATGTGACAGAAATAAGATTCTACTAATACTTTAAAACAAAGACAACAGGATTACAGAAGAACCATTTTAAACTTTCTTGAGCATTTTAAAATGAAATATCACATTACTTAATAATACTTAAGAATAGTATGGCAAGTTTTCCCAGTATTGTGCAGCCCTAGTAGAGCTTTAACTTTCCCAAATCCAATATGCTTCATGACAAATAGCAGCTCTCTCTCACTGATTTGCAGCCTTACTCTCACTAAAACCTCTGCTCTCCATGTGAGGTCACTTAAGATTAAAGGGTGTAGTTTTTTTATGTCGTTTTTTTATAGATAAAGTGTTGGGCTCCATTTTCCACAAATAAACTAAACAGACTGTTGGATGGCTGGAAGCCATTTTCCCCAGATGGACTGAGCAGACCACATTTCCCAGCAATCCTAGCGGTGACCCCCAACACACTCCTATTGGTCCGTGGCCACCAACGGTGACATCAACGATGACATCACGGCCAAAGGGCTATAAGAATGATGGTGGTGGCAGCCATTTTAAATTGTTCTCAACAGAAACTTCTACTAAAGAGAGGACGTCTCACAGGTGAAGATTCTCTTTTGTTCTGACCCACTGGACCGGGGAGAACTCTCATTTCAAAGCTTTGAAGTGCCCATTGCTATCTGTGTATCTAGCTTGGGTTATATCAGGACTGTTCCCAGACAGTTTGTTACGACGTCGACCTGCAAGCCATCCGGCCTGCAGTTGGCACACACGGTCCTAAAAATCCTGCACAGGTCCTAACTCTGCTTTTCTTGCTCAACTACGGACACATTTTGCTCTCCTCTTCGTGGACCGGACTTCCCTCAAAGCAAAGTAGAACTGAACCGGTTAATTTATGCTAATCTTGTGTCTGGGCAGATAAATTGGGTTCTTAACGAGTTAGATCTCGTTAATTGTTGGTTTAAAGTGTTTTTAAACGCTGAACCTGTTGGCTCATTTAGTGTCGCCGCACTCATATGTTTGAGCTGTATTATTAGCTGTGTTTTAAAACTGGTTTTATCCTGAGCGGATCCCACTCTTTCTTTCTATCTCTCTTTTCCTCGCTCTTGCATGCTCTCTGATCACCTGGTCGGCAGAGTTGGGTTTGGTCCGACCTGCTATAGCTGGTCTGTTAGCTGAAAGGTTAACTCCATTGTTCCTTTGTCTGTTAGTTAAAGCTGTTGTCTCCATTTTAGCCAAAGCTAGTCTTAAGCTAGTTTTATGGCCCTTTGTCTCCTTACACTCCATGTGCTGTTCTCCATCTTGGCCCAGAACTAAGTTTATGACCCTTTGCCCACATGCTATCTCTGACTTGAGCCCCCTGGAGTGAGGGCCACCTCAATTTCTGAACAAAACCTCAGCTGTCTGTTTGTCCCTGATCCACTTTGTGTTAATTGTGTTTAATTTTCACATATTATTGTTTTCTAAGATCTGTAGTAGTTAGATGCATGCTTTAGAATAGATGGGATTTATTTACGAAATGTTTTGGCTGTACGGTTGATCTATTTTCTTAATAAATTCCCCTTAGCTTAAAGAGAACTGTTCTGTGATTACTTGGGATAATGCGTACAATTAATGTCCACAGCGTATGAATTTACACCTTCAAGAAGAGACTGGATGTCTGGTCTTCTAATACAGAAGTGGTGCCCCGAATATTAATAGATTAAACTTGAACCTCATCAATTATATGGATATAAAATTATTGATCATAATTATTGATGGTTATGTAAAACAGACAAAATTCGCTCACTCTGTCACAGCAAAAGTTATACTAGTACGTTTGCGCATACATTTAAAACTTTAAAAATCAACAGTGTACTACTGCATTAGTCACCCAGTTAATCTTTATCAAACTTTAGTAGCTTCTGTATTTATAATGTGTGCATGTTTGATCATGTAAATGAAAGCTGCCTGATTTCTAACAGCAATGACTATAATTTATATGAGTGCCACTGTATCTTTTTTAGCTTTTAGTTAGTGATACTGCATCTTCCCCACAGAAATGACTCACTGACAGTCAGCACCAGAAGATCCATTAACCCTGCTTGCCTCTGTGTTTCTCTGCAGCACTGACTGCTGACGTGGAGGATATTTAAATGCAAATCACAGTGATATCAATTTTTCGGTAAATGTAGAACACAAATGAAGTGTAGGTAATTAACCTGCTCAGTGTTTGCTCAGCCTTCCAGGGTTACAACTTCTATTAAAGAGCCTAATCACACAACCTTATCTTTTAGATTCACAAACATGGCTGTGAGTCACTTAATTTTACTCATTAAAGACATATAGCTAAGCAGATTTCAATGTTGTGTTACTTTCTGCTCTGCATTAGCAGCAGTTCTTACATGAGTAGGAAACTGCAGTTAAGAATGTTTGACGACTAACCTAAGTTCTCTCACTTAAAAATTATGGAGGAGTCAGAAATTTGTACGTGCATTTTCACTGTGAGGACAGCATTTATTTTATTCATGAAATCACATTGTCTGATTTTTAAAGAATTTATTTGTATTTTATTGCTGCACATACGTATTTGAACACCTGAGAAAATTAGTGTTAATATTTGGTGCAGAAGCCTTTGTTTGCAATTACAGAGGTCAAACATTTCCTGTAGTTCTTGACCAGGTTTGCACACACTTCAACAGGGACTTTGCCCCACTCCTCCACACAGATCTTCTCTAGTTCTGTCAGGTTTCGGGGCTGTCGCTAAGCAACACGGAGTTTCAGCTCCCTCCAAAGCTTTTCTATTGGATTTAGGTCTGGAGACTGACTAGGGACCTCCAGAACCTTGATATGCTTCTTACGGAGCCACTCCTTGGTTATCCTGGCTGTGTGCTTCGGGTCATTGTCATGTTGGAAGACTCAGCCACGACTCATCTTCAGTGCTCTAACTGAGGGAAGGAGGTTGTTGCTCAAATACATGGCCCCATTCATCATCTCCTTAATACAGTGCAGTTGTCCTATCCCCTTCGCAGAAAAAGTTAATTGCCACACTTCAGATAGGCCTGGACATGTAATTACTTGAGCAGGGGAACCTTCCGTGCAATGCATGATTTTAAACCATGATGGCGTAGTGTTCTACCGACAGTAACCTTCAAAACCGTGGTCCCAGCTCTCTTCATGTCACTGACCAGCTCCTCCCGTGTAGTTCTGGGCTGATTTCTCTGAGGGAGGCTGATAGTCCTCTTTAGCCTCTTCCATTTTCTAACAATTGCACCAACAGTTGATCTATTTTCACCAAGCTGCTTGGCAATTGCCCCGTAGCCCTTTCCATTCTTGTGGAGGTCTACAATTTTGTCTCTGGTGTCTTTTGACAGCTCTTTGGTCTTGCCCATGGTAGTAGTTGGAGTCTGACTGACTGTGGGGTGGACAGGTGTCTTTGACCTGCTCAGACAAGTGCTACTAATTTAGACTAACAAGTGGAGTAGAAGTGGACTTTTTAAAGGCAGAGTAACAGATCTTTGAGAGCCAGAATTCTTGCTGATTGCCAGGTGTCAAATACTTATGTGCAGCAATAAAATAGGCAAGGCAATTTTATTTTTATAGCACACCTTCAACAACAGGGTAATTCAAGGTGCTTTAAATGATTTGGTGATTAAAAAAGAGGAAAAAAAAAAACAACAGAGTATAACATTGGAAATTAAAGTAAATGAAGCAAGAGAAACATCAGTAAATACAGAGAGCATGAACACATTTGATACATATGACAATCATTTACTCAAAGGCAATTCTAAACAAATGAGTTTTTAGTCTCGATTTAAAGCAGTTCAGAGTTTCAGCAGCTCTGCACTCGTCAGGAAGTCTGTTCCAGACAAGAGGAGCATAAAAACTGAAAGCTGCTTCTCCATGTTTGGTTCTGAGTCTACGGATGTTTAGTAGGCCAGAGTTGGAGGACCTGAGTGGTCTCGGTGGTTGTACGGTGACAACAGGTCTTCAACATATTTTGGTGCTAAGCCATTTAATGATTTACAAACTAGTAGGAGTATTTTGAAATCTATTCTCTGAGCTACAGGGAGCCAGTGTAAGGACTGTAGAACTGAAAAGAAAAGAAAATACAAATAAATACAAATGAAATCAGACAATGTAATTTCCTAATATTTGTTTATGCTCTCTCCTACCCCTCCTTTCCACTGGACGCATAAGCGGCACGTTACAGGAGCAGCACGTTTCACTTGGGTATTGAGGGGCATAGCAGCAGGGAAGCAGCTGTCACAGAGAGAGCACAAAATCATGCGAGATTAGCAAAATCACGGATGGTTTTGTACAATAAACAGGAAAAGACAACAACATGGCTCCAAAAGGTTTGTGTTGTATTTTATGTCTGTTTTATATTTGCCAATAAGTTTGTGTTATGTCAGGGAATATCTAAAATCGCTCATTTGTGTGATGACACACAAATGAGACCCTCCCACGAGGTACTGACTTCTCACCGGGCCGCACAGGTAGTGACCTTTTTTTAAGTAGAGCAACCACAAAGCAGCATATTTCTTTTACTATGAAAATTTCTGGATGCCGAGCCGTCATATTTCCTATCTTCCCCTATCCAAAATGTAGAAGTGTACGTCTTTCGTAGAAAATAGGACTGTTGCGTATATATTAGAAAAGCGCCGCGACATGACGCTCCTGAGACGCGGCAGACTGGTGCTGCTTTTGCGTCCAGTGGAAAGGGTTCTATTGACTAGAGTGGTGGCTATCAGCTGCGTATGACGTGCTGCTTACGCGTCCGGTGGAAAGGAGGGGTTACAGTGGACATCCACCTACAATGTGAATTTCAGACCCGTCCATAATTTCTAAGGGGGAGAACTTGCAAAATCGCAAGGTGTTCAAATGCTGATATTCCTCACTGTATCATGCATACATGTCAACCACCGCTACAAAATCAATGCAATTCAAATTTAAAGATGAGAGCAAAGGCCCCAAAATATTTATTCTCAGACTATGCTGTGTACTTACCTAGGGATGCTACATACATGAAACCTAAAGTCAAACTAACGAGTTCGCTTAAAGTCAAATTAATGTCATTTCCAGAAGATGAGGAGATCCTTTTATAAATAATTAGGGAAGAGGCAATGATGTAATGGAAAAGTAACTTACCCAGTCATGACGCAGCAGAACACTACAAACCCTATTGATCTATACATGAATTATTTAGAACCCGAGTGACAAAAATGTAACTGAAAGACATAACAACAATATTTTACAAACTTGTCCTCATTTACATATGTTAAGATCCATGTATTACTGTATGTGTTTTTCTAAACACCAGGAAACATTGCACAAATGTTAGAAAACAGTTAGGGCTTTTCCACCTATAAAGAACTGGTGCTACTTCTGTGCTGGTGCCAGAGTCCGATTCTTTCTCAGAACCAGTTGCTTTTCCACCGCCTGGTCGGTACAGCGTCACAACGCCATCTACAGTGTTGCAACACAGCTGAATACGTAGTTTGACCATATTTTCATTTTCAAAAAACAGGACTCTTGGCCACCTGTGCCAAAACTTTAGACTGTAACATATTTAAAGCGCAACTTCACTATGTGGTTACAAAGAATAGTTAAATAACACACTTCAGATATAAAAAAAAAATACCTGTAACAATAATAGTTAACTTTTTAAGTTATACAGGACGAAAATTAAAGAAAAATCCGAAATAATATTCTAAGAAATCAGGCACTATTTTTACTTTTTAATGTGATAAAAGTACAAATTTGTCACGACCAGACGGCATATAACTTTTGTTGTTCTCTGTAAAGCACTTGTGCTTTGACATCTTGCAAATGCAGTGCTGCACAGCCCGCTGTCTGTCCCGTCAATAAAGGGATCAGAATCACCCACAAGGCAGCAGCTCGGGGAGGACGTCATATGAGAGAAAGGCTGTCGTATTTCATGTATCACACCTGTCACTTTGTAGTATGGTCTCCTGAAAAATAATGAAAACCTGAACAGTTTCATTAATCTAAGAATTCCCCCCAGATGTGGCAATCAGCACGTGAAAAGTGCATATATCCAGAGAAAAGAGGATGGTTGGTGTTGTATATGCACAAATGGGGAGAAAATAACAGTAAATGCGCAAACAGAGACAGATTTAACAAATTGAGGATTGAATTGTGCCCTTACAAATGCTGCTTTTTTGCTTCCACACTTTGCTGGATTTGCAAAGATTTGTGCTGGACAAGTTGTACTGCAACAGCGTTCTCACAGGTCTGCCTAAAAAGTCAATAAGACAGCTGCAGCTGATCTAGAATGCTGCTGCTACTGTCCTCACTAGAACCAGGAAAGTAGAGCACATCACCCCAGTTCTAAAGTCCTTACACTGGCTCCCTGTAGCTCAGAGAATAGACTTCAAAATACTTTTACTAGTTTGTAAATCATTGAATGGCTCAGCACCAAAGTATGTTGAAGATCCACTGTCATTATACCAACCCCCCAGACCACTCAGGTCCTCTAATTCCAGTCTACTCAACATCCCTTGAATTAGAACCAAACATGGAGAAGCAGCTTTCAGTTTCTATGCTTTTCTAATCTGGAACAAACTTCCAGACAACTACAAAGCTGCTGATACACTGAGTTCTTTTTAATCACAGCTAAAAACCCATCTGTTTAGAGCTGCCTTTGAGTAATGGTTTCATGTATCATATGTTTTGTGTGTGCTTCATGTTTTCTTGCTGTTTTTTTTTAATCCTAAATTCATGTAAAGTTTTTACGTTTCATATGCTTTGTGTGTGTTTTATGTTTTATTGCTGTTTTTGCTTTATCCCCTAATCATGTAAAGCACTTGAATTACCTTGTTGTTGAAAGTGTGCTACACAAGTAGAATTGCCTTTCCTGGGCTTACTGTATCTAAGTAAGTGTAAGTGTAAGACACTTTATCATGTCTTAATTTTATAATAGGCCATCTGCAGAAAAAATAATCCTCATAAGAATGGAAAATGGCCTGTACTTGTATAGAGCTTTATCTAGTCCTGAGGACCCCAAAACGCTACACACTACATTTAGCCATTCACACACTGATGATGGTAAGCTACATTACAGCCACAGATGCCCTGGGACACACGGACAGAAGTGAGGCTGCCGTACACACTGGCGCCACTGGGCCCTCTGACCACCCCCGCCAGACAAGGCGGGTGAAGTGAAGTGTCTTGCCAAAGGACATAACGACTGAGACTGACAAAGAGGGGGTTTGAACCAGCAACCCTCTGATTAAAGGACGAGCTCCTTACCTCCTGAGCAACGGTTCACAGGAAACCTCAGGATAGATTAAACCAGCTGGGCAATTGTTGAGATGCACGAGGTTGAATCCTGAAATGAATCTTTTTAAATTTACCTTGAATTCATCAAATGAATGGGAGCATGATTACACTGTCATTTGAAAAGAGCATAGTATTCATCAGAGTCGCTAAACAATCTGTGGAACATCAGAACAAAGATTCTTCATGATGAAACCAGGTCCAGATCTCCAAGGTTTTTGCTTCAATCAAATCTGATGTGTTTTATGTAACATTTATAATTATTCAGTACTTGTTAAAGGAGCTGTATGTACGAAATGTATTTCAATTAATCATAAAATAACCCTGATATGTCACTAGAAATTAAGAAATCATGTTAATTTCAAATACATATATCACTGACAACGGTAGTACGGCCAGGATATTGTCATTTCAAAAGTGAAGTTGCAGCACTCAACTGATGTTGATGTTGTCATCTTGTGTTTTGGCCTGAAGCGCCACCCTCCACCTTTCTACCAATCACGAAGTCAGTACTGTTTCGTCATCGGGGTTGCCAGCTGTGCTCTAGTTACTACAGCTGCAGCTACAAAAGTGTTTCGGATAAAAAATCTCTAATATTACTACACGTAAAAGACCTCGTTATCATTCAGAAATACGTCATGACAAAGTCCGAAATAAAACAAGGATTTGTAAAGGAGATGCCTTTGCAAGATGGAGACGACTGAAAACAGAGAAGAATTTGAAGACAGATGCCAACGTTGCTAATTTAATCGTGAAAAGATTAATCTATGTTTGGCTAACTTGTACTTAATGTAAATGGACATTTCAGTATTTTATTATGGAAACAAAACAGATTAAATTCTTAATCCATTGATGATGGAATGAATAAATTAGTTTTTAAATAAAAACAATGCAAGAAACCCAACCGTTGATTATTCTGACTTATTTGGGCCTCAGCAAAATATGTTCCTTCATCGCTGTCGGAGTAACCATTGAAAACCATTGGTCCTAATAACAACTAAACTATAAAATAATGAACATGTAAATTAACTTAATATAACAAAAATAATAATACCTTAATGTTAGAACAGTGTCAAATAATCATATACCTTGATCCAGATCAAACTCCTCCGTGGTGCTGACAAAGTGAGGTCGGGAGTAAAAATTATGAGGCCCCGGCTGCTGAAGCCCACCCAGGCTGAACAAGCTTCGCTCATTTGTGGCACAGCAGGAGAAAGCCCTCCGGCTGGGGATGCAAGGGTACCGAGTCCAGCTCTTCATCTCCAGGTCGAAGGCCTCCAGTGCCGTCACTGGCATCTTTCCCTGACGACCACCTGGAGTAGGAGGAAAATTATGAAACACAATGTGTTTTTTGTTAGAGCTTTAAAGGCTTACAGACATAATGTAAGTCTACACTAATGTAAAAAAAAGAAATGTATTCCCTCTTTGACAGATTTTCCTCTGTATTCTTCTGCTGTCAGCTCATATCAGCTGTTTGTGATAAGTGGCAATAAGTCTTTTGCATCAATGTAGAAGAATTTTGGTTGACTCTACTTTGCAGAATTATTTTTGATACAGTCACACTGGAAGGTCTTTACTACATCCTCTCAGTTGGGTTTAGGTCTAATTTTTAACAAGGCCCTTCTAAAACTTTTTTTTACTTGAGTTCAATGCCATAAACTAATGGCCGGACATTCTTCTTTGTTTTGTTTGTTTGAAAGAGCAATTCATGGTTCTTGTCACTCAGGTCTTGAAAAAGCAAGACATCAAATAACATCACTCCACCATTAGTTTTGACTTTTAGTATGATCTTCTTTTGCTGAATACTGGAATTAAACCAGATGTAATGTGAAACAAACCTTCCAAGTTGTCCCAACAGTCATAGGATATTTTCCAGAAAATTATTGGGATAATCAAGATGCTTTTTAGCAAATCTGAGACGTTCTTCATATTTAGCAGTGGTTATGGCCTTGGAGTTCTCCAGTAGATACTGCTTTTGCTCAATCAATCTTTCTTATTGTTAAATCTTGAATACTGCCCTTAACTGAGGATTAAGTTAGGCCTTTAGTGGTTTGGATGTTGTTCTGTGGTTCTTTGTGACCTCCTGGATAAGTTATTATTACACTCTTGAAGTAATTTTATTTCACAGGCCACTTCTGGAAAGGTTAACCACTTTTACATGTTTTGTTTTTTTCCGTTTGTGCATATTGGGTCTCACTGTGATTTACTGGAGTTCCAAAACCTTAGCTAAGACTGACAGAGATAAATTACCTTGTGTCTGATCTGTTCTTGAGTTTCTTGAGATCTGGACATGGTGTTTTGATTTTTGAGATCTCCTAGCCTACTTTATGTTGTTACAAGGTCTAAAACATTTTAGAGTGACTATAAAAATACAGAAAAACTGTATGTGTAGGCCTCTGTTCAAATCTAATGATATTGGGTGATTTTAATAAAGCATCAGAGAAAAAATAAGGAGATTGATAATTGCATGAGTAAAACTGAAGGGACAAATAGACCATTTCTGCTTCTGTTACTGCTTGAAATTTCAGTCTATATCTTCTTCCCCTGTCACATAGTTTCAGTGGCATTTATATCAAAATCTACCAAGCGTGGAGACCAGCTCTGAGACAACATTTCATTTTGGGCTGAAGAGCAAACCAAAGCAGCAGGGTTCTCCCCTAAGATGAGTTATTTATTTCTACAAATCAAAATTTAACCTTGAAAAATACTCCTACAAAGAGAAAAGAAAATGTTAATCGGGCATTGAGAGAACAGAGTGGATTCTAGTGACAGAAAAGGGAGGAGAAGCAGTGAGAAATGGCACCAGAAGGTAAAAAAACACACAAAAAGATGCAGTTGCGAGGGGTTACATGATAAGAGAAAGATCAATGGAGGGTAAGAGAGAGCAAAACATGGCAAAAAAGAGGCAAATCAGAGAGTGACAGCAATAAATTGTGGAGAGAAGTGACGGAAGGAGAATGTGGAGGAGTAAAAGAAGAAAGTGGAAGAGGGTCAGCTGGAGTGGGCAGGATGACATGGAGATCGATAGTGATAGCGAGACAAAGAGTCGAACTGAGTGGGAAGCATTAGTGTGAGAGAAAGGAAAGAGATTTGGAGCAAAAAGATTGTTTGAATGCAGCAGAATACTGTGGATGGTTTCCAATGAAAATCAGTTCTTTGGACATTAAAGCAACATTTTAGATCAAGACATGTGAATTGCTGTCAGAAGTAGACAACAACTTTGGGGGAACAACACAATCAACCAATCAATCAACCAGCAAATAAAGCACTTTAAAACATCCAAAGGTTGAACAAAGTGCTTAACAGCGAAAACTGAAGGGCGGCTTATTCCACATCTAAGGAGCAACAACGTCAAAAGAACAATTACCCCATTGTTTGTACCTTGACCTTGGTTTTTGACCTTAGTAAATCAGCCAACATTAAATTTATTTCACAGTTCCTTTTAGTGTTCACTTCATCATCTTTCAGCTTTTGATCTTTTGAACTCAGTGCCCTATCGTGTTTATGAAGAGTGAGAATTTCTGACAGATAAGATTGGGCACGGCAATTTACTGCGTTAAAATTTAACATTAAAATATTAAACTTAACTCTAAAATTAACTGGAAGCCAGTAAGATGATAAAATCACTCGGATGTAGATGTGTTGGTGAAAATATGAACTGCAGCTTTTTGGACAAGCTGAAGCTAAAGAAGCGATGTCTGGGTTAAAATGAAATAAACTGCAATTCAATTATCAAGTCTTGAACTGATAAAAGCATTAATGGCTTTTTCTAGGCTGCAACAATTAAGACTAGGTTTACCTTTGGCCATGAGAGGAAGTCAGAAAAAGCTTGCTCTGACAGCAGAATCAATTTGCTTGTCAAATTTCAAGCAGCTGTCAATTATAACTCCCAGATTTTCCCTTTCTGCTTAAAACTGGGTCCATAAAAAGTTGGACTATGGCATACTGCTCAAGCTAGTGGTGGAATATAAAATACATTCAGTCTTATTATTATTTTGGTATAAAAACACAGCTATAGTGTTATCTCAGTTTTGCAGCTCCGAAGAGGGCTTTATGTTAAGCTTTCACTTTTTTTAACTGTCAAATCGATATTTACATTATTGGCCTAACATTGCAAATACAGATTATGTAAATTAGCTATAACTGAACCTAGAGGCGGAAATTCCACAAAAAAAAACAAAAAAAAAACAGGATAAGGCCAAGAGTGTAACCTTGTGGTATCCAACAGGGGAGCGATGCACAGGTCGCCAAAAGCACACCATGACACCTGTTTGCCAAATACCACGGGAACCAATTCAGGATAGTTCATCAATACCCACATAAATCTCCAATTAAAAGATTACCACTGCATGGTCCACAGTATGAAACGCTACTTTGAGATCCAGTAGTACGAGTACAACAGGAGATTTAGCTTTGCATGCGAGATGATATCATTGTGAACTCTTAGAAGAGCTGACACTGTACCATGTCGAGATCTGAACCTGACCGGAATTTTTACAGAAATTGAGATTGCTTCTAAAAAGGACTGGAAATTATGAAAACAACTCTTCAGAAGATCTGGCCCAACAGCCATAATGACATTTTAAACATCTATCCTAGAACAATATCTAATGGACAATGTGTAGGTTTGGACAATGAGAAACAAGCTCAAACTCAAACAGCCAAAAGATCAGGATAGACTGAAGCCAATTTTTGCATAAAAAGCAAAGAAGAAAATTTTCAGAATTTAAATTTGTGGTGTCTGTTGGAACACCAGTGCAAAGATTCAAAACAGAGTCAAACGTTTTTCACTGGGTGAGTGACAGTTGATGGAAATGATAGAAGAGAGATACTGACATTTCACATCTTTCACAGCCTTCTGGTATTGTGGTAATTTAGTATTTAGCTTTATCTTTCTTTCACTTTCTTTCCGCTTCTCAAGAATGTTGCCTTTGTGACCGTGTGATGATGTTAGGCCAAGTTTCTTATTTGGGCCCGGTGATCCAAAATAACCATAACCATCCAAAAAACCAGTGGCAGAAGTCAAGGACTGTCACAGATCATGGTGGTTACCCTCTGTAGAAGGTTATATTGGTATTGGCCACAATTGGCTTGTCTGCAGGCAGAAGTTGATCACAAGTAAGGTCTAGAATTAACAGGGACTCATCCTCTCTTTCCACAATTTCTACTGCATTTGTCATTTTCTGAATTGATAAAGAGAACTGATCAGTAAGAATTAGACAAGAAGCTTGACGGTTACAAGATGTGAGTGGTTTGTCAACTGGGAATGGAACATTTAACCAAACATTTTTGAGCCTGTATGGAAAATTTTGATTATGTGTAGATTAGAGAACACTAAATTAAAACCCAATTTTTTGTTTGTTTATCAATCTACCCTGGAAAAACTACTGTTAAAATTAATCATCAATGCCAAAGATAATGTCTATAGTTGGATAACCCAATGTATGATTCACACATAACCAAACATCTGTTAGCTGGAGTTTGAACTGCAGTCGAGAAAAATTGTTTTTCCATTCCACTGTGTCATGCAGAGAGATAATGAATTATATCCCCTAAACAGAACCAGACAGGTGACTGAGTAATAAGTAAAATAAATATCAGTGGCTAATGAGTCACTACACGTTAAAGAATTCTTCTTTTGCCCGTGGCACAGCTTAAATTCCAAGGTTTCTCTAAAATAAGGACTATTTTATTTTTCTTTCGCTAGCTTTAATTGTTGAGAGCTCAGGTCATGTACATTGCCTATAAGATCACAGACAATACTGTGTGTTTGCACTAAGTAAGTTGATCCTTGAATTGTTGGCACTCTTTTTTTCAGGTTGCACATGTACTGACCATCACCACTGACCTAGCCTATTAGGAACCATCCATAAAACCTGTGTCCATTTTTTCTCAGGCTTCTCATTGAGTGAGAGTTAGGTCAAATTACTGAAACAACATGAAAATTGAACCAAAGCGTGGATCAGATACCCACTGATCCTAAAACACCCGTGATAACTACAGCAGCTGGGTAGGATAAACTTTACAGCAAATGATCCGATGTTACATTCACAAAACTTGGCTTTGTCATTACTAAAGTAAGAAAATGATGGAGACATAATGATCAAGATTTGCAGTTATGAAATCAGCAGCATAAAAATCCCCATAGATTTGTAGATAATGAGATTAGATCATCAGTGTACCAGATTTGTGTGAGTCATGACTCTGTGGCTGCACTTTAAACCAGCCATCTTGCTCTGCCTCGTGCACTTGCCTGGCATCATTAACTCCAGTGTTACTAAGATGGATTAGCTTCCCGAGCTGATGTTTCTGCATTGTTTTTATAGATCGTTTTACAAAAGAAGTCCATCTTCTAACTGGACTGGCGATGCAGACACAATGCTGTCCACTAGTTTGATCTGCCCAAACTGAACCCAGCACAGGGTACTTCACTTAGTGGGTCGTAAATCCCACAGCATTGCTGTCAGGAGTAAAGATGAGTTTAGCCTCGGACAATTTTAGTCAGGGACGTAAAAAAGGTTTTGTCTTTGCAGTGTCACAAGATTTCTATTTAAAGCCTAGGGGAGGCCAGAAAACCAAGCGGAAAAGACAATAACATTGACAGGTAGTATTCTGAAGTGTGTAACAGTTTAGATGCTTTAAGAACAAAAAAGTTACTGTAAAAGGAATATTTTCACATTATAAGAAACAGAGATGTAATTTTCTACAGTTATAAGTCTAATTCTCTAATAACTCAAATTAACAGTCTCACACTGAAGACATGTCATCTTGTCTGCTTATTCCACTGCAATGCTGTAGGCTATGAGTTCTAATCATTCTTCCTAGGCCTTCTTTACTAGCTGAACATTTGACATCTTTGTCTTATTAAAAAAAAATTCTGTTCAACATGTTAAAAAACAGTTCCTCCACATTTTGACTGGTGTGAATTATTTCTAAAATGAATTCAGTATAAATGAACATTATACAAATGATTAAAGAAACATTGTAGAAAAGGTTAACTCCAGTTACATGTCTAAACAGATTACACAGGAAATGCCTTTATTTTGAAGAACCAGAATTGTCTCTGGAGCAACACTACCTTAAGGGCAAAAACGAGGAAAGTCTGAGTCAATATGCCCTTTAAACAAACTGTTTTATCTGACCTTAAGTCCTGATTTATTTATAGTAATTTACATATTTACAACCTCAAGCAACCTTTTCACATGATAGTACCAGAAAAAACTCAGCGGTTTCTTCAAATCTATAAGCTCATTTCCACTTTTGGATTTCTGGGTAATTTTACCGGACCTTCATCTGGCGGGGTAAATCAGTCAGCCAGGTCCTCTCAGCCATCGTGTTTTCATATAAAATTGGCCCCTTAACCCTTTAACATTGAACGTGTTGTCGCCGACACATTTTTGCTTGTACACTTTCCATTACTGTAACTCTGCAACGGTTTGTGCTATGGGAAAAACTGAATCAGATTTAGAAAGAAGAAAATTTGCGCTTTCAAGTCTGCATAATGTTATTCCGGTAATTTGCCTCCCGCAGTTGCAGGAAGCCCGAGAATCAGCATCTCCCCCCCCCCTCTTGCATACACGAACAGCGCGCGGAGTGAGGAGAAGAAAATGAGCGACAGAGAGGAGAAACAGATTGGAGTGCAGGAGATTATTTCTCAAAAACAACCTTCCCGGATTATAAACCACCACAGAGGTACCTTGATGGTTTTGAGTTTGAAGGAGAAGCTAAAACTGCTGAAGAAGGAGCAGCCTCTCTTTGTCTCTCTCCCAATTTCCCCTCACTTTATTTTCTTTTCTGTTTGCTTTTCTTGTTTTCTTTTCTTTTCTTAACTTTTTCTTAGTTACTTTATCTACCCAGCCCCTGGAGTTACTGTATTGGACCGGGTCTCTTCTTGGATTACTGATTACCACGCTGATTATGGAAACGACACAACTTTACCGTTGAATACACACACGGAGGAACAGCCTCGCAGCCCGGTGTTACATCGGTCTAACCGTGTCACAGAAACTCCCTCAGCCAACAGGCGCCTGAGCGGTAGAACTCCGCACTCTAATGAACACTGGCCAGCTTTAAAACACACGGAATCATCAACCCCAGGCCGTTCTCAGAGGAAGAAAAAACAAAAGAAACTCCAGCACAGAGAAAGCTCTGAACCCAGACCTGCCGCTTCTGCTAAAAGTAAACAAAAGAGGTTTCAGCCAAAAACAAGAGATATTTCTCCACCTGGAATCCTGCTGAAAAACAGATTCGCAGCCTTGAGATCCCCGAAAGATGACGCAGCCCCCCGGGACCAGTCAAAGACACCAGGAGAAACCCAGCCGCATCAAACGGACACATAACAAAGTAAGAGCCCCCCCAGCAAAGATTGTTATCATACAAGACTGATCAATTAATGGAATTGAGGCTTTTTGTAGCAAGAACACCAGAGTTTATAGCTGCTACAAAAATACAGTGAGAAATATCAGAAAAAATCCAGAACATCTTGGGCCAACATCCTACTCTGGAAAAGCTTGTCATTCACGCTGGATAAGCAGATATCGCGATGAGACAATCAGAGATTCTGAAGAGAGACTTTTCCGATCTCCTACAGAGACTTGATGGACTTAACGTAAACATCCTCATCAGCGGACCAGTCCCTGAAGGGAATGATGAAAGATTTAGCAGACTCCGCATGCTCCATAAATGGTTGAAGAAACAATCAGCTGAGAAATTGTTCACATTTATTAATAATTTCAAAGTATTTGGAAGTGCTAATCATCTGTTCAAAGCAGGCCAACGTTATCTTAACAAGGCCAGAGTAAGGCTGTTGGCAGCAAACATTTTCTCTTATCAAAAACAGAAAGCAAAACACTTGCTCCCAAAAGCTGACCTTGATGCGCCCATGGATATCAGAGAACAAAAACAGCAAGTCATGATGACACCACAGGACCGAACAGATAAACAACCATCAGAGATTAAGTCTTCATCTTCCTGTGACTCAGCCACATCAAATGATTCTCCATTTAGAAACTTTACAGACAGACTGAACGAGCAAAGCAAATTTGGGACACAATTAACACCTAAACTTAGACTACACCAAACCCCTGGGAGTAGTGTCAATAAGCCTGGGAGCTTCCCCCCACTGATTATTACAGATATTTGATATTTGAGGGAACCGGGCAATTAATCTACCCCTACCGTCTCCCAGAACTCGCCCGGCACCCCCCGGAGTCTAAGATTTCAGTGATTATCAGCAGCAGGAAACATAAACCGTTAACCACAGGCTCTCATATTAAACAAAATCTCAAATTGATAACCTGTCAGAAGGTTCAGCTGCCCATCATCACAATACTTAAGTTAGCTTTATTAAACATTAGATCTCTATCCGGGAAGTCTTTTCTTATCAATGACTTCATCACTGAGCATAATTTACATGCCCTTTTTTTATCAGAAACTTGGCTAGATGAAAATAACGAAACAACTGCATTGATAGAATCTACTCCTCCAAATTACAATTTCTTAAGCGAGAGTAGGAAACACAGACGAGGTGGAGGTGTAGCCACCATTTTTCACAACTCAATGAACTTTCAAAAGGTAACCCTGGGCACGTTTGATTCTTTTGAATGCCTAGCCACCCAGATAAATAAGCCTAACAAAGCTTTATTTCTAAGTTTATATAAACCACCAAAACTTAACTCTAACTTCTTTAATGATTTCCATGACCTTCTTTCTGTATCGACTATGACCAACTAATCATTGTGGGGGATTTTAACATCCATTCCGACAACCCCCAAGATAGACAAGCAAAAACATTAGATGATACTCTCCACAACTTCGGCCTGATCCAGCATGTCAAACAACCAACCCACAATAAAGGACATACTCTGGACTTAATTATCAGCAAAGGTTTAAAAATTTCCAACATCTCTGTAATTAATATTGCGTTATCTGACCATTTCTGTATTTTCTTTGAAAGTACCATCTCTGCTAAATTATCCAAGTAAGTGCTAAGTAAGACCACTATAAAAAAGTGTTTTCTAGGGTATTGTTCAGTAGAAACGTTTAAACGTATTTACCCTTCCACCACATCCCCCTCATCTCCCAACTCAAACTCAGTAAATAAGTTGGTAGATAATTTCCTTGCGAAAACCTCAGACATCATGGATTCCATTGCTCCAACTAAAGTGAAAGTAGTCTCAGCTAGAAAGAAGTCTCCGTGGGCAAGTAATCCACTGATACGTAGTGAAAAAAGAGAGTGTCGACAAGCCGAGAGAAAATGGCGGAAAACTCGACTCCAGGTTCACTGTGAGATCTACAAAGAGAGACTAAATAGATATCAGCTAACTATAAAAGAAGCTAGGGAATCGTTCTTTTCTGAAATCATCAACAGAAACAATAATGCACGGACTCTATTTGCAACAGTGGAAAGACTAACTAATCCTTTAGTGACAGTAGCCCCAGAACTAAACTCTACCAGGGCCTGCAATTAATTTGCCAGCTTTTTCACAGAAAAGATTCTAACAATTAGACGGTCAATCTGTACCTCAATATCGAACCCACAACCATCCCCAATCAACAACAATGTAGAGAAAATCTCTGAATTCCAGAAATTAAACCAGAACAGCCTTGAAAAAATCATTATTCAATTAAGCTCCTCCTCTTGCTGTCTTGATATCCTACCCACAGCTTTTCTAAAGAAGCTGTGTTTCAGCAGTTAAATAGCTTCATAACAATGACAAACCGTTTTGATGTTTTTCAGTCTGGTTTCCGTGCTCACCACAGCACCGAGACTGCCCTCGTCAAAGTATTCAATGACATCCGCATAAATACAGACTGTGGTAGTACCACAGTGCTGGTTCTGTTGGACCTCAGTGCAGCATTTGACACTGTTGATCGTGATATACTACTGGAAAGACTGGAGAGCTGGGTCGGACTTTCTTGTACACTACTTGGCTGGTTTGAGTCTTACCTAAAGAACAGGGACTTCTATGGTTCAATAGGAAACTTTTCATCAGAACGAACAGAAATCACATGTGGGGTGCCCCAGGGCTCCATCCTGGGGCCCCTCTTATTTAATATCTACATGCTACCACTAGGCAAGATTATAGCAACCAATAACATTAGCTACCATCACTACGCGGATGACACTCAGCTCTACATTACAATGTCACCATTCAAACCCTAAATAAATGCATTGACCAAATAAATGGTTGGATGTGCCATAACTTTCTCCAGCTGAATAGAAACAAAACTGAAGTAATTATTTTTGGACCCAAAGAGGAACGATCAAGAGTCAGCACACAGCTTCAGTTAATACAGCTAGAAACTACTGATCAGGCACGAAACGTACGTGTAGTAATGGCCTCAGACCTGAACCTCCAGGGTCACATAAAGGCAATAACAAGGTCAGCGTTCTATCACCTGAAGAACATTTCTAGGATTAAACGACTGATGTTGCGACACGACCTAGAAAAACTCATCCATGCATTTATCTTTAGTCTGATTGATAACTGCAACAGCATCTTCACAGGTCTCCCTAAAAAGTCAATCAGACAGCTGCAGCTGATCCAGAACACTGCTGCTCGCGTCCTCACTAGAACCAGGAAAGTGGAGCACATCACCCTAGTTCTAAAGTCCTTACACTGGCTCCCTGTAGCTCAGAGATTAGACCTTCAAAATACTCCTACTCGTTTATAAATCATTACATAGCTTAGCACCAAAATATGTTGAAGACCTGTTGTTCACGGTACCAACCCCCAAGACCACTCAGGTCCTCCAACTCTAGCCTACTAAACATCCCTAGACTCAGAACTAAACATGGAGAAGCAGCTTTCAGTTTCTATGCTCCCCTTATCTGGAACAGAATTCCTGACGAGTGTAGAGGTGCTGAAACTCTGAACTGCCTTAAATCGAGACTAAAAACCTATTTGTTTAGAATTGCCTTCGATTAAATGATTGATGTCATATGTATTAAATGTGTTCATGCTCTCTTGCTTTATTGATCTTTCTCTTACTTTATTGTGTATCATGTGTAATGTGTGTTTCTTTTACTTTTAATTTCCATTGTTTTTTTGTTTTTTAAATCACCAAATCATGTAAACCACCTTGAATTACCCTGCTGTTGAAAGTGTTCTATACAATTAAAATTGCCTTGCCTTGCCTTGAAGCAGCAACTTCTTGTAAAAAAAAAAAAAGGTAACATTTGACCGATTGAATAATGTGTTTTGATCTTAATTTCTGGATGAATGAAGCTTGCTAGTATGTAGAAAATATGTGTGTGTGTGTGGGGGGGGTTAGTTTGTACACACAATTAGATGCCTTGATACTCATTATGTGTTGATTTTATTCTTTTAGAACAGTGTACCAAGTTTGTAAGATTGAACAATGTTCATACATTTGTACTTTCTATGCGTAAATGTGAGCTTTTGCGCACTATACAGATGTCACTTTTAGTACAGTTATCACTCTCTGCATGTATGTCTGCATTGCTTAATATTCCTTTTCTGTATAATATACTGTGGGTTTGAGACCAGCTGAATTTTTCTTTTTTTTTTTTTGCACTACTTTTAGAGTCTGTTGTGATGAGGAGCAGCTGGTTTCCAGTGGAAGAACTGGGAGAGGAAGTGGAGGATGTTTGGTGCCTACTGGAAGAGGCTGAAGGGATGTTGGGGGTTCTGATGATGCTGTGAGGGACCGAAGCCGTTCATCACATCATCCCAGGTGGAACACTGAGGCAGAACAAAAAAAACCACAAAAAACTTCAGCCCCCACTTTGTTGGTTTGGCTTTCATGTACTGTTTGATACCCATCCTGGCCTTGGTTGCCACCATTCTTTCATTCATTGCAAGGTGCTGTCTTGGGTGGTAGAATAACCTGCACCTTGTGCCAATCCATTCCTTGTGAGTTACAACCAGTCATCATGCCTTAATCACAGCCCCCGCCCAGCGGATCAACTAAGTCATTTCTGAGGACATACCCCAAGACAAGAACTAGGTCGGCTCCTGAAATTGCCTTGAAAACGGCCCTCTTGTAGTGGAGATACGAGCATAACGTGAAGGTTTGGTAAAATTACGCTGAAGTTCTGATAGTAAAAACACACCAAATACAGACCTCTGTTGGAGATCAGCATCACAATCTATAATGAGTTTCTGAAGAAACTTCAATAATTATAGCCCCTCTTAACACCTAAAATGAAAATAACTGAATGCTCTCCCTCACTGTATACTTCTGTTTCTCTGCGCTGACAGTTCTGTTGAGGTATGGAGACAAATATGAAAATAAAGAAATGAAGAAAAAACATTATGAACGACTATAGAAGCATAGTTGGAGAATAATTAAAACAATGTCAGTTTTTTACCTGAAGTTGTATTTTCTTCATAAAGAGTAGGTTAAATCTCAACATTTGAAGGCAGAAGGGAAACATATTCTAAACTTCATGCAGGTAGGAAACATTCACTACAAGTGTACAAGATATCTGTTAAGTTGGTAAAAATTGCTACTTGGTCGGTGGGAAACATTTTGTGGCAGAAGGCATCATGTCATACTCTAAACTGTTGGGTACAAAATGACAAAAATTGTAAAGACACAATATTGCGAAAGAGAAAAATGACAAGAACACGTGGAAAAGAAAAATAAGTTTATTTTGTTGTAATATGACTCAATATTTTTTTTTCACATTAAACATTTTTGCTTTTAATGGTCCAAAAATATACTTAAATCTATGAAAATATAAGTCTGGAAATTAATAAAGGGAACAGTGCAGGATGTCTTGATTGTGCCAGTAAGAATCCCAGTTTTGCTCATCCAAAATCAACCATGTGGTGAGAGGTCCGAGGCCGCTGTCCTCGTCTTTCAAGCCGAATTATATATATATATATATATATATATATATATATATATATATATATATATATATATATATATATTTTTTTTTTTTTTTTTTTTTTTTACGTGTCCTGTTTGGCAGTGTGGAGCTCAGAATTGGTGTCTGAGTACCAAGTAGAAGCCCAACAGATTTACTTTAACAAGCGGAGCAGTACAGCATTTGCTATAGTACTCCACTTGATATATGTGTGAAAAATCTTTATTATGAATTGCTGGGGGTTTTATTTCCTGATGTTATAGACACGGAGATGGAAAATTAAGGAGAAGAAAGAAAGAAGATGAAGAAGAGAGGTAGGAAACAATAAGTCAAGAGAGAGGATGAGTTGAAATTACAAGAGAGGAAAGGGAACAAAGAAAACACAGGAAAACATTGAAGTCTGCCTCCATACCCACAGGACGGCAGAGAGAGGGGAAAAAACAAAACGAAAAACGAAACAGGAACATCGACAAAACAAAACAAACAAACATCGTGATCTAAAAACTAAACAACCAGATCACACAAAAATGGATATAAAAATACAACAACAATATCACAGAAAAGCTCATGGTACCGATTAATCAAGCTCTAGTAATGATAACCTCAGCCCAAGAATATATCTGTAAACACCAGAGACCCCACATCTATGTGTGTGTGTGAGCATGCTGGTGCACATAATTGAATTGAATTCAGTTTATTTATGTAGCGCCAATTCACAACAGATGTCATATAAGGTTTCTCCATAAGAGTGTTCGATAGCTGGTGTGAGCAGGCATCAATCCGTCTCCCAGGAATTGATGCAGACAGGAAGGAGATCGGAGCCAAGACGTCCGAAGGACCCCCAGAGCCCCAGGCGGGGCCGACCGCATCCCCCAAGAGAGGAGCAGAGGAGAACCCCAGGGGAACATCCAGCGGCTACTATGCAGGGGCCCGGGGGGCAGTAGTGACAAGCCCACGGGCGTGCCAGGGCGGGCCGGTCCATGGACCGGGAGAGCTGGGGCTCAATATAATATGACTCAATATAAGTGTAACAGAGCTTAGCTTGAGAGAAATTCATATTGTCAACACTATGATGCTACAGCAATCAAACAAATCACTATTTGTCAAATCACTAGAGCTCATACTCAATAAATGTGGACTGTGGTTAAAAAATAAAACCTGCCAGTGTGGTTTACTTACTATCTATCATTGATCAACTGAGCCACACAGTGACTAGTTTATGTCCGCTGCCAGTTATATCAGGAGAAAGATTGTTTAAGAAACTGGAGTTCCAGATCTCGAGTGTAAGTGAGCGTTAAAAGAAGTCACACTGCCTTTAAGTCCACCTTTCATCTATGTTTGTATTTTGAGCATCTCATTGTTTATTTTCATTAGATCTTGCCGTGTTCTATTCTGTTCCTGTATTCATTATTGTTCAAAATGTCTTGCCATATTAGTTGATTCCTTGGTATCTGGTTTCATACTTTATGCTAGTGGTCTGTTTTCTGCATTTTGATTTAGTTCCCTTAGATCTTTGTTGTTATTTTCCCTCTGATTTATTGTCTCTTTGAGCCCTAGTTCAGCCCCTAAGTATTCATTATTACCACCAGTTTACTTCCTTCCACAGCTATTTCCCATCACCTGATATCTCTCACCTGCATCAAATCTCACCCTCCAATCATCAATCGCTTCTTAAGCTCGCTGGATTGCATTGCATTGATTCGTTCCTCCTGTAATCATGCACATTACTCTACCCATACTCCATGTTCCATTTTCCTTGTGCTTTGCAGTTAGTTTCTCTTTTTGTTGTATTCAGCTTAACCTTCTTCTATATCTGCACTTGGGTCCTTTAAAACCAAATAAACATGACAATCACATAACAAAGAGCCCATTGTGTTTCTAAACTCCTGAAATAGTTGCAAAGACCTGTAAAAGTCATCAGCATACAGGCTGTTTATAATGTCCTAGTAGGGTTTTCCTCCAGTGGCGAGAGTCAGTAAAGAAAGTTAAGGAGAAAACGTCAGTCATCAGTCACTTAACAGAAATTGCCTTTTTTCTTATCTACAGAGAAGCACTAAGCAGACGCCTTTATGTCCAAAGATTTTGAATTTCCTTCAACCTGAAAAACAATTTTCTCTTTCTGTCACTCAGTTGCACGGCTCTGAAAGTGCCAAACAGATAAAGTAAGAAACGAAAGGTTTTGGTGCAACAATAGTCACACATTCCAGTGCCCCAGCTTGGTGTCAATATCTGAATAAAAACAAAACTAAAAGCACATGATGAAATGTATTTGCATGCCACACCGCTACACTCTGCAAACATTTGTGAAGCAATGGGCCATTTTCAAGAGCTCAGTCAATTCCAGAATTCTAAATTGACACACGGATGTTCCAAAGGATCCATGAGAGGATACTGTTATTTTTCATGATTCAATTAGCAAGACATTAAAAGAAAATTATTTAAAAACCCTTTTTTCAACATTTTAAAAACGGAGTTGCAAATTTTACGAAGAAAACCTACAGTGATTTCTTTGTGAATCTGCTGTATGTCTCCATTTTGGCGTTCCTTTGAGGATTAAAGACCAACTAAGGTTTCACTATGTTCTCCAACATCATGCCAGCATACAGTTTTTTTAAAGAAGGTTAAATTCCACTTCATTTACCACACTCAACAGAAAAAGGTCTTCCTGGTGTTGCTCGGACATTCTGGTAACCCACCAAGACATATGCCAGTGAACTCATAGCAAGTGAATGTTACAGTATTATCTTACCCATCATGTAGATTTTGTTTCCTATTACGAAGGGTGTGGCTCCGTAGCGCGGCGTAGGCATGGAGGTTGTTGTTTGCCACTGATCCTTCTCTGCTTCGTAGACCCGAACAAAAGCCTGAGGTGTTGTGTCTGCTCCCATTCCCCCCAGGGCGTACACCTTCCCATCTGCAGAGAGACGCCCAAGAGAGACATTTTGTTTATTAAAAGCTTCATAAGACCATAATATAATTCAGCGAAACAATACATCCATTTTTCATCAGCTCGTTGTGAATCAGGAGTCTAGCAGTCCAACCCAGGGGCCAGGGTTTCAACATATGAAATTCCAAACTAGAAGTGACAAATATTTTTTAGTATTGGATGGATGTTTACATAATGGATGAATGGAACTTTTGGATACTTAAGTAGGGAATAACGTCTAAAAAATAAATTGTTTTCCATACTCCAATTTGTTTCTTCAACACTTACTGTATTCAGACATAGAAAATACAATCGCATGCACCTGGAATTCCATTCTTTTGAAAAATGAATAGAAACTCTGAGAGAGACACAGGGCAGACAACCACACACTCACACTAATTTAGGGGAGCTAATTAAATGTGAGTGCATGTTTTGGGACTGTGAGCAGAAGTCAGAGTGTCTGGTTTGCATTCATTCGGAAAACAGTCTGATGAAGAGGATTCTGTGTGGATGCTGCATGTTTTCCTCTTCATCAGACTATTATACAACAACAGAGTGTCTTCAGGCTTCTTCACATCTGCTACAGGAGATCCTCCCTGCTCATAGCCATCAGTACCTACAACGCCTCTAATATGGCTTACAACAATAGTAATTTCCCTTTTGGATTGAAAAAGTATATTTGAATGGAATCCAACAGAGTTTGAATCCAGATCTTTTCACTTTAAGGCAAAAACCACCCACCACAACACTGTAAAGCGCTAGTCAAGCTATGAGCAAAGATTTTTTTAAATCAAAGTCATCTGATTAGTCAGTTCAATTAAAAAATACTTTATTTATCTTAAAGGGAAATTAAATGTCATAACTTGTATCATCCAAGTGTCTTCAAACAGTTGTTGTGGATGATGACAATGTGGGCAGTAAGGATTTCTGGTAGCAGTCAGTCTTGCAACAAATCTGAAGAGGACTCGGACTGAAGACTGTTGCTGTGTGACAGCCTGACTGTCATGCCATGCTGACAGCTCAGTTTCGGGGCAATAAAGTCGATATTCCACAGTAACATGTCCTGGAACAAACAGTTGCTGGCAAGCACTGCTAATCCATCTCATTTTCTTTTGCCGCTCCTCTTTAAATGTCTATTATGAAGCAAATGGATAAAAACGTTGATCACGCCTGAAAAAAGGCAAAGCGACTGATTTATTGCTATGCCTTTTAGTCCTGTCAATACTAGCAGCAATATCTGCTTCCTGTCTCATCGCTCAGTCATCCACACAATCTGCACTATTTATTTCATGTTTCTGAGAAGTGACCTGTGGAAAAGGTTTTCACAAGGACATATACGAACATCTTCAGCTACCGCAGTGCCATTAGAATACAGGAAGGAGGTGGGGGAAACAGAGGGAGAAAACTGCTGAGCAAGCCAACATGATGCTGCTCCTGCTGAAACACTGCAGGGGGAGGAAAAAAGAAGGAGAGAGGGAAAGTAGATAAGAAGGAATAAACAGAGGAGGAGGAAACAAGAGTATAAAGGAAAAGAACTAAAGTGATGAAATGATTGCATTAATAAACCATTACCCATCTGAAAGTTGTAACAAGACAAATGTGATAAAGAGCAAGAGTGGGAAAAGAGAAGCCAAGAGAGGAAAAAAGAGAAGTGATTCAGAGGGAGTCTTAGTCACTCAGACAGATGATGGATACTCTGAGCTGTGACTTAAACTGTGAAGAACAAAGCAATAATAAATCTGTCTCTCAGGATGCAGCAATCTGCACATACTTCTGCTCTCAGGACTGTGTAAATTCAATTTTACTGCCGCACATAAACCAAATGTTGCAGAAAGAACAGTCATAGCATGAAGCACGGCATAATACATGCATTTGGAGAGGAGCTGCAATGGAGGATAATTACATCACAGCAGAGTTTTTAACCACTACCACTGAATTGGCTTTGAAAGGTGCTTTAAAAAGCCCCCGAACAAAGGAAACAACCCAGAAGACTGAATCACAGGATCAGCCAGGTGTGGCTTAAACCCACACAAAAAACACCACACCAGGAAGGTCGACCCCCTCCGCCTGTCCCGCCGCGCTGGCAGAGCCCTCAAGGTTATGGCCACATCACTGATCCTTGTCGATCTGGTATGCTGGCACAGGCAGAGGCAGAAGTGGGTCTCGAGACCCCCACCACAGCCCAGCACCCACCCCACCACTCAAGGAACCAAAGTTTTAAAACTAAAATATTGTATTTTATATCTTCTCAGCTGGGATTTAACCATGAACAAAAGAATGTGCCACAAATAGTTGGACATTTTATCTTTCTACTGATCAATTCTTTATTCCAAAGAGAGAAGATAATAGAAGGAACATAAGCAATTTAAACTTCAGTTAGTTATTCTACATGAAGGATGAGCGTAAACCAGTTCGACATGGCACAAAGACAGTAACTGACAGAGTGTCAGTCTGAAGAAATTGGTTTTGCTTCACATTAGACAATTTTCAAAATTCTTTTGTCACAGTTAATCATTTCCTTGTAGAATAAAAACCAGTGTGTACTAGACAGAGTGTAACGAGCAAATTCAAACATCTACAATTCTCTGACTTTCACCATTTTTATGGAGGAAAAAGGATTTTACAAGGCAGTAAATCAAAGAACTACTTTTAAAAGGATGTTTTGTCCTGTACCACAAAATCAAAACAAAAAAAAGTATCAAACATTTCTTAAGCTGAGTTTTTCTTTTATGTCTATACTTGGATGATAGTAACACTTTTGTGTGAGAAAATGTAACTCAGTGGTTCTTTGTGCCAGAGATCTCAAATTTTAACATGCGGTATTTGTCTGCAATAAATTACATGCATTTAGACTTCTATCACATAAATCCCAGATTAGCTCAATTAATATGAAATACAAAGAGGTATGTTGTTACAACCCACCCCAGTAGTTGTGAGTCGTAACACTACTTGGAGATGGATGTAACAGTTGAATTATTCTGATTAAAAAAGATCCAAACTAATAAATGTATGGAAGCACTTTAATGAATAACAAAGAAGGAACTATAAACTTGTAAAAGTACAAAATAATATTAATAAAAAATTTTAAGAAGTATAATTTAAATACAATAAAGTATTTTCTTTCGGCTTTTCCCTTCAGGAGGCGCCACAGCGAATCATATGTCTCTGTTTAGTCGTATTCTTTGCATCACCTGCCCTCACACCAACTAACTTCATGTCCCCTTTTACCACATCCATAAATTTCTGTTTTGGTCTTCCTCACAGCCTCCTGCCTGGTGGCTCCATCCTCAGCCTCATTCTACCAATATAATCATTGCATCCCCTCTGAACATGTCCAAACCATCTCAATCTGGCCTTCCTGACTTCATCTCCACGTCTAACATTCTCTTAATTTCTGTGCAGTCTGGGGCGCCGTAAAGCGGGGGTAAACGATGACGATTCTCGGGGCCCATGACTGAGAGGGGGCCCAGAGAAGTCCCCAATAAAATTGTGTTGAAAAAAAAATATTTCATAGTAAAAATAATTAACTTTAAATTATTCTTTCTGCTGTTTCCTGGTGTCTAAAAATGTATTAGTTTAGGAAACACAAACGTCCGTGGGCCCTTCTCCCCCTCTTGATTGTCATAAAATGGTTCAGTCCGCCCAAATTGTATCCAGGCAACACAAACAGCTTCACTTCAGTGTTGCCAACTTATTTCTAACGACTTTTTTTTTTTTTAAAGCGCCTAGCGACAAATCTAGCGACATTTCTGACCACCCTTAGCTACTTTCTGTGAAACTTTGTCGCCGATATTTCCTGCATTTTAGAGACCCAGCTTTATGAGGTCAGATCAGTCTCATTAAGAATAAACTCATGCAGGGTTTTTCACAAATGCACATGCTCATTCACAAATGCACACGCTCTGGTTCACAAATATAATTTCGAAGAAACACTTGTAATATAACTTCACAAATGCACACGATCCGTTTCACAAATGCACGCAATCTGTTTCACAAATGCACGCAATCTGTTTCACAAATGCACACAATCTGTTTCACAAATATAACTTTGAGGGAAGCTTCAAATATAAACTCACAGATCATACGAATCGCTAAATGTGCATTTACGAACCACTTCTCATTTGCGAATCTCTCTGTATTTGTGAGAGAATTTTGTGTGGTGAATTTTGAGACCTCCATGGCAACGATCAAGGTGATTGGTGGGGGCTTGCTTGTTGTGCTATCAGATGCTGTTTTGCATTGCTGTTTTTTGTTTGTCTTGTTCTTCCAAGATGCCCAGTATTGGACAGCACTTTTTTTCTTTCTTATGGAAGATCAGTTTTGCTGCCATTTGTAGTCTCAGCCTGATGAATCTGCTGGTTTTGGGGGTTTTGTTGCACATCATGACATACAGGGAGCGCGCTTTCTAACAGACTTGTTTTTCTCTCTAAAGTGGGAATGGTATTTGGGAGCTCCATGAGAGATGCACCAGACCTTGTTAGGAAAAGCTCCTGCACTTTTTGGACCAGACCGAAGGCGTCATGTGATGGTCGACACAGCACTCCTGGTTTAAATTTCTTCAGTGCCAATAGGGTACGGTGCTCTCCTTCCAGACTGTCATAATTTTGGCTTTATGCATCCATCACAGATGTTGTAATATTTGATGATTTTGTTTGTTTCCTGTAAGATGCTACAGAATATGTCCATGGTCAAGCATGTCTTTTGGATTGATAAAATTGTAGATGTTGCCATCACAATTCCTTTTTGCACTGGTTTCCAGCTACCTGTTTGACCAATCTTAAGTCCACAGAAGAGTATTATCATGTCTTGGAGGAATGTGATGGCTTTGTTGTACTCTTCCATCTTATGCCTAAGTGCCATCACAGGGTGGCGTGTAAAGCCCTGATTGAAAATATTTGACAATGCAGATTAAACTTATTGTACACAGCTTTCTGTTATTATGACCTCTGGCGATGGTGAGGTTTTTCCTGCTGATTTGAGCCAACCATTTCCTTCTTCTTTCTGCGTCTTTAGGGAAGCCGTACGTTCTGATCCCTTTCTTGGACCGATCGCTGCATCCAAATGCAGCACAGCCAGTCATGGTAAAGCAATAAACACATAAAGGTATTATTTAAATATACATTTTATACATATGAAATGTTGTACAAAACCAAATATAATTATATGTATAATTACACTTTAAACTTTTCTCTTGTTCCACCCTAAACATCTTGATTTGTAATTAGAATTTTTCACCCACTAAGTCCTTCAAAGCAAAACATTTTACTAATGAACTGTTTCTTTATTGTTTTCAGGGAGGTCACCAGTGGTTGATATCAAAGGGAGCTGCTGTTAATGTTACCAAGGATGAACCTTCATTAGGACTTCAGCACATTTCCACATTGACCAAATTTGATCCATGCAGTGAATTTGTACAGATGTAATGACTGTGAGAATGATAGTAAAAATACTTCATTAAAGCTTGTTTAACATTTTTTTTAATATTTAATAAAAAGTTTGCGTATTGTTTTTTTCCTCAATTAACACACTTATTTTTTTTACATATACTGGTTTTAACATTATCAATGAATTACTATTTTACTGTAGTCAGGCTAGAACCACAATCAACTGGGTTATAGATGCATGGGAACAGTAATATCCCATGCTTTGTTGAAAGATGGAGATCTAAAGGTAAGCTGGAGCAGAGGTCTGAACCACTGGCATGTTTTAAGTGTATAGGAGGACAAGGTATGGCAGTACCATGCTAGCATTCAGAAAACAGGCTATAAATTGGGTATAATTACTTCAGTTTAGGGTTTCTTGTGGCACAAAGTTATTAAACATGCTTATAGTGAGCAGTGTAGTGCATACATTTTTCAATAACTATGATCAGTGATCTACATGTATTCTACAATGTGTCAGCACTCTCGTCTCCCTCTAAAATGTAGAACAGTGACGAATGTCTTCCTCTAGAAATGCTTTGAGAAATGAGAAATATTTAATTTTGCATTCGGTCCCGCCAGAAGCTGCTCAGACTGACTGACAGCGCTGGGATGTTTGGAACTATTGAGGACTCCATGAACCACGTGTCGGCTAGTTCAAAGTCTGTCGTAACTCTATGATGCTGCACTGGCAGAGCTGTTATGTGCGCATGCGCAGAGAAGTTTAACCCAACACATGGCGATAAGTAGCGACCGTTATATACAGTCTATGGTAGCGACATGCATCAGTCTCAAACGGTAAGTACCACATTTCGCCATGTGTCGCGGTTGAACTTCACGGCGCATGCGCACATAGCAGCTCTGCTAGTGAGGAGAAAATGTAAGCAGCCATACGATTGGCTGAAAACGAAGACGTTGGTTAGCTGACGAATCTGTCAATCAGAATCGTAAATTTGATTGACAGATTCATTAGCCAATGGTGTCGTTTGTTGACCTGCAACGTTACAACAGTCTCAAAATTCACCACACAAAATTCTCTCACAAATACAGAGAGATTTGCAAATGAGAAGTGGTTCGTAAATGCACATTTAGCGATTCGTATGATCTGTGAGTTTATATTTGAAGCTTCCCTCAAAGTTATATTTGTGAAACAGATTGTGTGCATTTGTGAAACGGATT
This sequence comes from Valencia hispanica, assembly GCA_963556495.2. Lineage (NCBI taxonomy): Eukaryota > Metazoa > Chordata > Actinopteri > Cyprinodontiformes > Valenciidae > Valencia > Valencia hispanica. The sequence continues at coordinate 10,544,666 of OY747709.1, read as the reverse complement.
GTGTGCATTTGTGAAGTTATATTAAAAGTGTTTCTTCAAAATTACATTTGTGAACCAGAGCGTGTGCATTTGTGAATGAGTATGTGAATTTCTGAAAAACCCTGCATGAGTTTATTCTTGAGACTGATCTGACCCCATACAGCTTCCCGATGCTCAGAAAGGGAATGATCTGCGCATGTGTACACAGCATGATCAGAGTATGTCGACTGACCATTCATAAACCTTTTTTCGGTTCATTTCACCCACTCACAAACGAAGTTGTTTTGTAGTTAATGTTAATTCAAAAGTAAAAAAATAAATCTGCAAGTATATAAGACCGATCTTTCAACGGGAATTAAGGCTTGTCTGTATTACGCTGCATCACACACCTGTGGTGCATTCAAGGAACTTTCGAAATGTATGGTGAGTTCAAAAACGTAGGACATTGGCCTTGCCTCTATCAAAATTATGTCTCGATCGTTCTGAACAGTGAAATGCAATGCACTTAACACTCAAATGTCCACAGGCAGTCATTTTGAACGGTTTGAAACGTGCATATTCAACAACTTTGTCAAATTAAATCATGAAGCCTTGCTGGTCCCTGACTTTTCCTAAAACTAGTGAATTTTCATTAAAACTAGTTTGACTATTTATTGTGTGAAAAAACAGAAATATGATCATTTCTACCACGTCCACAGGCGCTCATTCTGACCGCACAGGATTTTGCGCTGTTTAAATGTAGTTTGCCTACGTTCTGGATCAGATAATGTGAAAGTATATACAAATTTCAAAACGATCAAAATTACGCCTTCATTCGTTCTATTGTTTGAAATAATTACCATAAGTTTAAATGTTGCGCTTAAAATGACTGCTGATGCCCGTTCTAGTGTTAAAGCGAACTCAATTTTCTCCCCATGTTAGGTCAAGAAAACGCTGGAAAAAATAATAATACACAGTTTTAGTTAAATGTTCAATGCAGTCAAATGCACTTTGTCAAAATCGTGCCTCGTTCCGAACAGAGTCAAGTGAACCAGCAGCAGGAACTGGTCCGGCTCTCTCCCAACCCCAAACTCCAGCATCCTCTGAATCAGCCCCTGCACTCCCACATGAAGAAGAAGGTGAGCGGCTATTAGTATTGGTTTAATGGCAACACATTTATGTCTGAAAGTGATACACACAAAATATAAGAGGCAACTGTAGAGTGGAAAAGATTGGCTATAGGAAATGCTATGCAAGTTCTGCTAAATTATTAGAAATTTTATATGGCCATTTTGTTTTATGGTGGTGTTTTCTTGCTGAGTTTTTTTTTCACCACAGATTGTAATTCCTGTTTTTTAAATTGAAGAGTTTTATTTTTGAAATTTCAGTATCAGTGTTAAAGCAAATAAATATAAATACATTTCATTGTATTAAGAGTGTTCAGTGTTTCCGTTACATTTCAACTGTCATGTTAAAAACATTAGGTTAGATTAGATTAACTTTATCATCAATGCACAGTACAAATATGTACAGTACATGCAAATATAAATATCTGTGAATATACTATATGACACATACAGCTATGCACAGCATATACATTATACAGTAGGTACTGAAGTAGTGCAGTATTACAGAGGACAAATTACAGGTGTGAACATGGGATGGAGTTCAATTGTCTGATTGACTTAAATATATGAGAATGATAGTCAAAATACCATAAAAGCGCATGATTTTATGTAAATTAATATAAGAAAATTCTCAGTTGTGTTGGGGGCCCTGCCAAGATTCTTTTCATGGGGCCCAAAATCCTTAGCAGCGCCCCTGTGTGCAGATTTACAATATCTGGCAGATGTTGTGGACCTTGGCGACCCGTCTCACAGATAAAATCAATCTTTATTTAATAAAGCGCTTTTCATGCCATTGGCAGCACAAATCACTATATAGGATAAAACAGTATACATCACACAAAATTAAAACCTAATTAATTAAAAACACACAGTCAAAAAGCCCACCCCACCCCCTCAACATTCCACTTCCATCAAGTAATTGTTGTTTTTGTCTCTAAATTTTAAACCAAAACCAACATGTAAACACCTATAAATCTGGCTCGATACTGCTGTGAGGAAACAATATCTTCTATGGAATCCGCCCATATCAGGAGCTAGCCCACCCTTGATCACAGCGGCTACCTCCACAGAGACCGCCCCAGTCAGTGGAGGCCAGGGCGCACACCACAGCCATGGGGCTGAACTGTGGAGCCACCAGCCATGCAGACTAGGTGGATCTCCACAGCAACAGCTGTGCAGACCAAGCAGAAAAAACCCTTAGCATGGAGGATCCCCATGAGGTAAATAAATAAATATAATTTAGAAGCTAAGCTAAAAAGGTAGGTCTTGAGCGTCTTTTTGAAAACATCAACATTCTCTGGTCCTCGCCTGTGGAACACCCTGTCAGAGGGACTCAGGGTCACATAGTGTTGGAGCGAGGCCTCCTCATGTTTTTTTGTTCCAATTCTTGTTGCAGCCAAGATGCCAGTACCAGAGAACCTCATGATACGTGAGAGCTCATACTTAAAAAGCAGGTCTGATAAATAAGAAGGCCCAAGACCATTAAGCCATTTATAAATGACTAAAAGAACCTTAAAATCAATTATGAAGCGGACAGGGAGGTGTTTCATGGATGGGTTCAGTTGCTGTGTTCTGGAGAACATCTACAGGGACACACTAGTCTAGATTATAATAATAATAATAATACAAATAATAATAATGGCTTGCATTTATATAGCGCTTTTCGAGACCCTCAAAGCGCTTTACAACTCCATTATTCATTCACTCTCACATTCAAACACTGGTGGAAGCAAGCTATGATTATAGCCACAGTAGCCCTAGGGCAGACTGACAGAAGGGAGGCTGCCATATCGCGGCATCGGCCCCTCTGGCCAACACCAGTAGGCGGGTAGGTGTCTTGCCCAAGGACACAATGACATATAGCAGGTGGAAGCAGAAGTCGAACCCACAATTTCAACTCTGAACCGCAGCCGCAGATTACACTTCCACTGCCCAAGCATGCAGTAAAAAGGAGACCAGTACAAAGTGTCAATATAAAGGGAAGGTTGTAACACTTTTTCAGATCAGTTACAATCCTCCCAATGCCAGGCAACTATTAAAAAACAGACGTTTTTTGCATTCAGCTTCAAAGTTAGCACTAATGCAACACATCGAAATAAACTAGAGGAACAACTATTTTAGCCTACGTAAGTGAAACAATTGTATCTACAATGCTACGGACAATATGCAAAAAAATAATTTGTGATGAAATTGTTTTACTTTATCTGAAAAATCTTTTTTTTGGTTCCAGAATAGATCACCCCAGAGACACGTGGCTTTGCCACTGTGCTCAATTTGTAAGTGGGCTAGACTGTATTGATGACATCACCATAGCTTGTTTCTGATTGGTCTAACTGAGTGTTACAACTATTCCAGTGTTACAACCATCCCAGTTCTTCCCTACTAATGGTGGACGATTTGTTTGGCATTTTTAGAGTGATTTAAAACACATAGAATTAAAGAATAAAAAAAATCATCCAATTGACATAATAAAATGTTAGAAGTTAATTTTCCAAAACAGAAAATAACTTACTGCAAAGCGAGCAAGGATGAACACTACTAACTTTAAAAATCAACTCCTGCTCAAAATTAACAGGAGGTTCAGAGAGTAAAACTAAGGATGGACACAAATAAAGTAACTGTAATCTAGAAGTAGGCTACATAAGGGGAGAGCAATTTTGAAAAAATGAAAAAAAGGTTTAGCAGATATGTTTTATTTGTCAAGTTTTAAGTTTATTGAACATGTTCTAAAATCCGACAGGTATAACGCAGTCTCATCAAATGGCATGGTTTTATCTTACAAACTTTGTGATTGTACCTGACAGCTTGGTCTTCTTTGGGTCATTTGGGGAAGGTCACAGCACTTGTGACAGTTAGTGTTACCCATTTTGAATCATAAAATTGTAGTTAATCTCTAGTTGCACTTTAAAAAAAAGTTATTTATGAAAAAGCAACTACTTTGAGATTTCTGCCCTATTGTCTTTCTTACACTACTCAGGAGACACTGCCTTACCCTTGTCAAAAAAAAAAAAGAAACTAAGAACTTTTACTCTGAGTACATTTTAAATAAGCTAATTTTTACTTTTACTTGAGCAAATTTTTGACTGATGAAATTTTACTAAAGTACAAGTAAAATTACCAAAGCAGTAGTACCTTTCTTGAGTAGAATATTTTAGTATTCTTTCCACCTCTGCTCATTTCAGCCACTTGTATCCGTGATTGTGTTCTTTTGGTCACTACCTAGAGCTCAACTGGTAAATCGAGAGCCTTGCCTTTTGTTAGACCGACTGTATCACTGCAGATGCTGTACTAATCTGCCTATCTATGTCCCGCTCATTTGTTGTTGTTTTTTTCTTCATTTGTAATCAACGCCCTGAGATACTTAAACTCCTCCACTTGGGGCAAGACCTTGTTCCAACCTACATCTGACCAATCCCCCATAAAAATATTTTTGGTGGTGCTCATTAGCAGCAGTTGACTGGTTTTTCTATCTCCATAAAGGAATACTGGAGCATGGCTTCAGTGTTTCCCAGGTTATTGGTCACCTCTTTGTCTGATTAGTAATTTTGGTTTATCAGCCAGATGTAAGGCAGGGCCCTGGTGGTTCCAAATCTCTTGCAGCTTTTTGAAACCTCTAATGGTGTCAAACTTTTTTGTGCCCTCTGCCCCAGATTTGAGCCTTGACACAATCCGATCTTAGTGGGTCTACCGATACTTCGGCTTACTTTGTGCTCCAATATGCACTGTCAACTGTGAGACCTTACACAGAAAAATTATATCCTAGCAACTGACTCTACCACAGGTGGATTACAACCATGCTACAGAAACATCTAAATGATGATCATTGGAAATCAGATGCCCCTGACTTCAATTCTGAGTGTCATAGCATTTATTTGACATTACGTTTTCACCTTATCAGTATGGGCTATTTAGAGTACATTTACAAAAAAAATATATATATATACAAAAAAGGCCTCATAAAACCACTGCTCTGTAATCTCTACCTTTTGTTGTGAGACTAGGAAAAAAAGGTATTCTTCTTCTTCTTGATCTCCTCTAAGTAAAATAAGCTTTATTTTTCATGCCCGTCGTCACCCAGGGAGACTCCATGGCAACAACACTGTGATATACAAGCCGTTAAATGAGGTGGCTGTGTGGCACATAGGGGCAAGCTAAATAAAATCCATCACAACTCATTGCCTGACCTTGAGTCTCCTTCTAGAGTGAAGTAATTAAAGACTAGGATAAAAATGGACTTATAGATATAAATATACTCATTAGTCTCCCTACAGATTCACAGGTTCAGTTAAAAAAAGATACACAAAACTACAAAAATGCAAATTACATCAGAATGATTTGAGGTTCGAATATTATTTCAAACTAGCACACTGTGATGATCGCTCTGCTGCACTTATTCATGTGCAGAACATTTTCCAAAACATACTTATCGCTAATCATTATTATTTTCACTTTTCCTTTCGCCTCTACTTTTTACTCCACTTTCATCACTTCCTATCACCTTTTTCCACTTATTTCATGTAATTGACTGCTTCACACATCCCCTTTCACCCTCCTCTTTTTCTTTACCAAAATGCATCAGAGGCTTGTTAGAGAGCAGTAGTGATCAAACAGCATCAACAAATGCCTTACAACAAAATCCCTACATTTATAAACCCTTTGCAGTGCCTTTTATTAACGCTCAGTAGATGTATCAGTTTTGTGTACATTTTATTTAAAATAGCAGATCAATAATTATTTGCATCCTTCTCAGTAATTACAGCGATCAAACTCTTCTTTTAATTGCTGAGCAATGTTTTGCAGATTTCCACTGCAATACTGATGATTTATGCTGGTGATGAGCTCCAAGGTTAGAAGTTAGAAGGTCTCTGTACCGTCACCAACAAGCAGTACTCTGGCTGGTTTTAAAATTGCTAGGGTCAATAACCATAAACTTGAGTGTGGTTTGAAGAATGCTGAGGACAATTATTAATAATTTTTCATATATATACAGTACAGACCAAACGTTTGGACACACTTTCTCATTCAACTGAATGAGAAAGTGTGTCCAAACGTTTGGTCTGTACTGTGTATATATAAGTACTGTATTCGTCCGTTTGATGTTTCACTACAAAATTCAAATTCAAATTCAATTCAAAATTACTTTATTAATCCCAAAGGGAAATTAAATGTTGTTGTAACTCATTATGCAAGTTCCTTCAAAGATTTGTTGTAGATGCTGATGGCTGTGGGTAGGGATGATCTCTTGTAGTGCTCTGTAGATCTGAAGAAGCCTCTGACTGAAGACGCTCTGTAGTTGTATGACAGTCTGATGTAGAGGATGCTCTGGATCTATGGCGTCTTCTTTTCAACTCATCAGGGTTTTGTGGCTGTAGTTGAGGTATTATTTGATCTTTTGTGATGTTAATCAGCTGCTGCCAGTTGTAAACCACCTTGTTGCCATGGTTATGCATCATAACAAATGTCCAAAAATAAAAAGTATCAGCAAAAATCCTACCAGCTGCACAGCATTCAAAACCAGAGAGAACAGTTGTCCACAAAAACAATGTTTCTACCAGAAATGGAAGAATGAAAGTTTTAAAAAAGAAAAAAAATATTAACCAAAGTAACAGAGCTATTCCAACATGCTGCCACCTTGAGCGGCGCAATTCCGGAATTCAGTACAGTGTAGGCTATATAGTATCTTTATTCAATCAATAAAAATTGAAAGGCGGAATCTTTACACTGAAAGCCAGTAGGCTGTTGGCTAAGAAGGATCATTAAAATCCAAATTGTAGCACAAAGAACAATGGTGGCAATGTTGTTAGTATTATTTTCACAATCTACGACCTGATGCTTGGATGAGACCAGACTGCTCACCCTGTAGGCTATGAGCGTTCGCGACAGATCGTAGTCTTGAATTTGGAACAACGAAGACAAAGAAAATCCCTGAAGTGAAGACACACTTGCCCAAAAATGCGTTTCCTTGACAACCCTGGCCGCTCTGTGCAGAGAAAGTCCAGCTGTATTACAGTTATTTGCAAACGTACTTTTACTGCAGTTGTTTTGTATTTACAACATATGTGAGAGAGATGAATGAACCGTAAATTAAATAGCCCATGCAAGGAGAAATTCTTGGGTTAACAATATTCATTTTTATAAAATTCTATGCAATTTCTATTCTGAAGTTCATAAAGTCCAATAGGCCTATTTAAATTCCTGTCATTTTTATTGATACGTCTACTTTCAAGCAAGAAACATTTAATTATAATAATATTATATTGCTCGGAGGATGCGTGCACTGGCCTGTGCCATTTGTGCATTCATGGAGCAATTGACGCTGCATGCTTAGAACACCTTCGATTAAACAGATACCAGTTAATCAGTCACCTTTTGATACTGCACTCCCTTTTGAATGTGTAATTTTATCCGGGGACATGTCACCTGCTAAAATGACGCCTATGCATAAAAGACAACATCGGGTGCAATTTAGCTTCTCTGTTTACCCTTTGCCGGCAAACCACCATTCGTGTTAATTAATTATCAAGTGAATGAATTGTGTCATGTTGTGGCAACTAGCATAACATATAATTTTTATAATAATATGATGCGACCCCACATAACTGGGAAACTTTGTCTTGTAGCTCTTCACAGTTAGAGGGAAAATCAAGCATCAAGCAATATGAGCCCACAAGTCCACAGTGGGCAGGATTACTTATTGAGTGAATATTATTAGTATTAATATAATAAAAATCATGGTGTACACCTGCTCCAAAGTGCCCTGCTCGCTGATTCAGCACTACAATAATAAAACCGACATGAATTAATGAGAGGCAAGGTAAAATTGGGAGATTTGTGCTGAGAGTTTTGACTATTTCTAAATGTGATTTAGAATTTCTCCTGATAGTATGGAAGGTATAGGTCTGTAAACAAGCAGGCATTAGTTCCAATATAACCACTTTCTTTGCCCAAATGACAGAGTGAGCTGTTCTATTTTATTTCTCTTTAAAAGTAAGTCAATAAATACAAAAAGCCCACATTTGAAAGATAATAGAATGAAAGTAATATAAAACAGGCCTGCATATTTTACCATTGAAAATATCTTAATTGGCTAGGTCAAATGTGTTTTCCAAATAAAATGCCCTAAAGCTTTACATGTTTTTTTTATGGTGACACAGATGTGCAGCAGATGAGTTTAGGTAAACTGGAGGAAGTGTGAAAGGGAGAGCAGAGTCTATCCAGGGACTGATGACAGAGGCAGCAGGTCAAAATATATTTTCTGATACTGTTAATGGATGTATTGCAAAGAATAGTGTAGATGTGAACACATGCTGAATTAAATCTACCTTGTGAAGCAATGAATCCTTATTTGCACTGAATTGGACATTTCTTAGAAAAATACTCTGAATTACAAGGCTATACAGAACAGCGTGCTGTTGTAGCTTTAACATGTAGGTTATAATTACATGAGTTTAACAATAATAGGTTGTAATATAAAGTGGGTCGGTCAGGGCTGAAAATGAGTCCCACTCTGGCCCTGCTCCACTCTCCAGTTTTCTTTAACAGAAACATGTACAAAAGTTTACAAGATGATGCATGGTGCTGTTTTGAGATGTTAACAGACAGTGGCACATTTTGTCAAGAGGTCTGCAGATATCATTAATACTAAAATGGAAGAGCAGCAACACTGTGTGGCTCCTCAGTTTTGTTGTTGCATCGTTGGAAGAAGTGCTGAAGGAGATGAGGACTCTTTTTTTCATCTGTGACTATTTTAGAAGGTTGAGAAGCTGAAACACGTTGGTCATGTACCTCTTTTAAAGGTGGGATTTTTTATTTTTTTTTGCAGCAGTAACTAACATGGCTAATATACTCACTGACCAAACTCGAGCTAAACACACAGGAGTAATCTCATTTAGATGTGATTTGATAGCTACATAAGAAGACTGGTGATGTATATAAAGTGATTTGATTTACATGGTATATAAATTGATACATATCTAATGTGTCTGCAGACCTTCACTCACTGTTTTAACTGGCTGTTGGATGCTTCAGTAACTGACTGTAACCCATCTTACTGTCATCAATATCTGCATTCTCATCCAAAACAAATCAAATCAGGTCGATTTAAAAAGGTGCTTAACTGTAATGCTCAGTGAGTACCATTTCTAATCTGAACCTTTGCTGGGATAAAATTGCTTGTACAGGCAGTGTTATGTTTCATGCTACTGCAGTGACAAGACCTCCAACTGCAACTTTTACAGGCCACTACATTCTACCAATCTATTCATCCATCCATCCATCCAGTTTTAGTCCGTGAGCCACACTACTACTTTTAAGACCAGGCCTTAAAACCTTCCTTTTTGATTAAGCTTACAGTTAGAGTGGCTTAGGTTATTCTGAGCTATCTCTATCTCTGTAGTCATGCCTATAGGCTTAGACTGCTGGAGGACAGAGTGACCACTTTTCTTCATTCTGCTACTTTTCTCTTCTACTACTCTCCAATTGCATTACCTGCAGTTATTATAACTGTTAACTTTGTTTTCTCTCAGTGCTTTTCTCTCCTTAGAAGCTACACCTGGCCTGGCATCCTGGTCAGCTGTGATGCCTTGGAGTGTGGCATCGGCTGGGATGATGCTCCCAGTAACTGAACGTTCTCCCTCTCCTGTTATCAACTTTTTACTTTCTTTAACAAACAGAGTACTCTTTCATCAGTTCATTTGTTCTTTCTGTCTCTGCTCTGTCTTCTTGAACCCCCAGACGGTCATGGCAGATGGTCTGTTGGAAGTTTCTTCCTGTCGCTACATGGTTGCTCAGTATGAGGGATTGCTGTGAAGTCAATGACAGAACAGAGGCAATTGTCTACTGTCGCTATATGTACGTTCAGGAGGAGTGAATGCTCCAAGTCAATGACTCGATGCAGTCTGCTGGGTTTTCTTACAAAATGTTTAAACTTATTAGACTAATGAACTGAAGGATTAATTGGAATTTATCTAAAGTTGAATTGAAATGAATTTTCTTGTAAAGTGCTTTGAAATGACATGTTGTGAATTGGCACTATATAAACTGAATTGAGAACCTACCTACCTACCTACTTACCTACTTACTTACCTGAGTCAGAAAATGATTAATAATCCATGAACCACGACAGACTGTGACTTGGGTGAAATTCAAAGAAGCATGGAGAAAGATGATGATCATCTTCAGAAAACAGATTATATATATATTCTCGTTTGATGTTTTACTTTTGCTTAATTTCCATCAATATTCACTCGTAAATGTTATAGACTGCATCGATCACTTTTAATGTTGTGATATGCCAGACGGAACTCTTCACAAGTCCCTTTTTTCTGAGTTCAAGTCAAGTCCCAGGTATTTGAGGGACAAATCCACTCAAATAGTTGATCATCATGATGAATGATGCGGTCATTCCTAGTCTAATATATAGTCAGTACTTGAAAATAAAATCTACCCATTCCAGTCCACCTTACATAGCAATATTCTGTTCACCTACAACAATGTCTAAAACTAACATTGAGGAAATTGCATTTTTATTCCATTTTGTTCAATGTCAGTTCATGTAGGATGGAACTAATTTTTCATTCAATTGAGGGTCAGGGAGTAAAATAACCTGTCAACGGTGAGGTTCTATTATGGGCTTATTGGTCAAGCACACACTCACAGACTGGTCAATAGGAAAGGTACAGTTTATATGGCAGCAATTACAGTCCTGTCTTTAAGTGAGGGTGAGAGCAAAGCAATACTTCTATCAAAAAGAAAACTCAACCCAAGGACCGAAGGATCAAACCGTTTTTTATTAGTTTGAAAGATCTCAAGCCGTTGTGGTAATAAGAAAGATAAATGACCGTGAAACACAAAACAACCTGGCCTAGCATTTTAGATTCACAGCGGTAGTACAAAGGTGAAAGCAGCTTCCTTTTCATGTTAATGGAGACACACACCTTCATCGACAGATGAGGAATCTTTTTTATCTGTACCTTCAGTCCAGAAACACATAAAACAGATAGATACTGTTTCAGTTTAGAGGTCTTTACTTATATGCTGGATACTTATCTGTGAACTTTGATGATATAAACTTTTGTGATTTTTCTTTTTTTTATTCTCATCTACAGTGGGGGGAAAATATTTAGCAGCCACCGATTGTGCAAGTTGTCATACTTAAAAAAATTATATAGTTTATCATAGGTAAGCGTCAACTGTAAAAGACAAAATGTATAAAAATTCCAGGATATCACATTGTATGATTTTAAATAATTTATTTGTATAATGGTGCAGAAAATAAGTATTTAGCATCTACAAACAAGCAGGAATTCTGGCCCACACAGACCTATTACTTCTTCTTTAAGAAGCTCTTCTATCCTCAACTTGTTACCTGTATAAAAGACACCTGTCGACACCTTTAAACAGTCAGACTCCAACCTCCACCATGGCCAAGACCAGAAAGCTGTCCAAGAACACCAGGGACAAGATTGTACACATGCACAAGACTGGGATGAGCCAGTCTACCATAGGCCATCTGCTTGGTGAAAAGAGTTCAACTGTTGGAGCAATTAATAGAAAATGGATCATTGACTATCTCCCTCGATCTGGGGCTCCAAACAAGATCTCACCTCTTCGGGTACACATGATCTTCAGAACAATGAGGAAACCGCCCAGAACTACACGGGGGGAAACTGGTCAATAAACTGAAGAGAGCTGGGATCAAAATAACAAAAGTTACTATTAGTGACACACTTCGTCGTCATGGATTAAAATCCTGCAGCACTCGAAAGGTCCCCCTGCTTAAGCCAGCAAAATGTCCAGGCCTGTCTAAAGTTTGTCAGAGACAATCTGGATGATCCAGGGAGAATGTCATGTGCTCAGACGAGACCAAACTAGAACGCTTTACTATAAACACCGTCCTGGGTGTTTGGAGGGGAAGAATGCTGAGTTGCATCCAAAGAACACCATACACACTGTGAAGCATGGCGTGGAAACATTATGCTTCCATTATTCTTTTCTGCAAAGGGGGCAGGACAAGTGATCTGTATTAAGGAAAGGATGAATGGGGCCATGTATCGTGAAATGTTGTGCAAAAACTTCTTTCCATCAGTGATGATTAAACAATTGATGATTAAACATCACTTGATCTTCCAGCATGACAATGATCCCAAACACTGCATGGGAAAAAAGGAGTGGCTACGAAAAATGCATTTCAAGCTTCTGGAGTGGGCTAGTTGAAAGTCTGTGTTGCCCAGGGACAGCCCCAAAACATCACAGCTCTAGAGAAGAACTGCATGGAAGAATGGGCCAAAAATACCAGCTACAGTGTGTGAAAACCTTGTGAAGACTTACAGAAAACATTTGATATCTGTCATTGCCAACCACTGTTACATTACACTGTATTGAGGCGAACTTTTGTTATTGACCAAATACTTATTTTTTGCGCCATTATACCAATACATTCTTTAAAAATCATTCAATGTGATATCCTGGATTTTTTTTTTCATTCTGTCTCTAACAGTTGACGTGTACCTATGATGAAAATTATATATCTCTCTCATCTTTTTAAATGGGACAACTTGCTCAGTCGGTGGCTGCTAAATACTTTTTTGCCCCACTGTACCTGCCAGCAAAGTGGGTTACACTCTCTGGTAATAAATTTAGTACAAAAGACAATGTCTTATAAAATGTATGCCTACCATGTGTGTTTGATTAGTGTCTTATCATGACATACAGTGCCTTGAAAAAATATGTCTTTTGAAATGTTTCATATTTTGCCACCACAAACTCCATATATTCTATTGGGCTTTTATAGGATAGAACACCACAAAGTAGTGCACGATTATGAGGTGGTTAAATAATGATTTCCAGGATTTTTTACAATTAAAGATCTGAAAAGTGTGGCCTATATATGCAGAACCACCAGAGGTGGGTAGTGGAGTGGTAGTGGTACCTTTACTGGAGAAACTTCTTGAAAGAAAACATATATCTAGGAGTTGTTTTACTGCAAAGTACTTTTTACTTCTACTTAAGTCATGTTAATCTGAAAAAACGCTTTGGTTAGAAAGATTTGGCTGGTCGCCCACTTCGAGTTACTTCACTTAAAAAAGAACAAAACATTTTAATCAAAGATGCAGATGCAAACAGTTTATTTTATAGTGAGACTTTTTGTTTGATAAAAAGCCTAATTGTTCCAAATTTTATTTTTATACTTATCTGGCTGTACAATTTAGAGATCAAGCCCTTTACCCTGTTCTCACCGAAATACATTTCTTACTGTAAGTTCTAGATTTAAAAGCTTTATGTTGGCAAACAGTATAATTTAGAAATATTTAGAAATTCATTACATTTTTACTCTGTTCCTATGTGACTCTTTAAAATACCAGAATTTGCACATAACTTTATATTTTTAGATTACAAAGCTGTTCACAAATGAATTTAGATGTTATGTTCACAGTTTGAACTGTTTTACCAATTTTCTGGACAAAATTTAAGCAGAATCTTACCTTGATTGGATAAAATGTGTCTGTGTCAACATCATTCTTGCAAGATATTCTGAATTGGATTTAGGTCTGGACTTTGACTGGGCCACTTTAACACATTAACATGCTTCAAAACCATTTCATTGTAGATCTGGTTCTATGCTTGGAGCTGTTGTCCAGCTGGAAGGGGAACTTCTCCCCCAGTTTAAAGTATTTTACAGCCTTTAACAGGTTGTCTTCCAGGATTTACCCACCTTCCTGTCACATCTAAACAACTTCCCTTCTCCTGGTGAAGAAAAGCATCACCACAGCACGATGCTTCCTCCACCATGTTTTACTATGGATATGGTGTATTGAAGGGGATGTGCAATGTTAGTTTACCTCTGCATTCTACACAATGTTAATAGACAGACAGTAAAATCTAGGTTTGATCTTACCAGGGCACCTTATTCCACAAATATGCTGTGTTACCTACATGCTATGTGACAACAAACAAACTTTTGTGGCTTTTTTCAACAATGACTTTCTGCTTTGCACTCTTTCATTAAGACCTGGATTTGTGGAGTTCACGATTACTTGTTGTCCGGTAAACAGATTCTCCCTCCTGAGCCACCAATCTTTGCAAGTCCTTCAAGGTCACAATGGGCCTTGTGGCAGCTTCTCTGCTTAATGCTCTCCTTTCTCTACCTGCCAGTAGATGGACCCACCATGTCTTGGTAGGTTTGCAGCAGTTTCATTATCTTTTCCTTTTTCAGAACATGGATTAAACAGAATCCTGTGGGATGTTTAAAGTTTGGGGGGCATGTTTCTGGACATTCATGGTATGCGTGTGTCTCCACTTATTTTCGGGGTCATTTCAGGAACCAAATGAGTACCGAGTATGTACTCGGAAATAGTCTGGTAGAGTGGCTGGATGGGAGCTGTGGTTAAGTCATGCTGATTGATTGTAACTAAGAACGAAATGAGCAGATGTTGTCAAACATCATTAAGCTTCTCTGCAACTTTCTCCCTGTCCTGTGCTGAGTTCCTTGGTCTCCATTATGATTTTTGTTCTCTGACTGCATCATAGAATACATTTACTTAGGTGATTTCCGAAGACAAGTGGTTTTACTGCATTTTCTTATTGTTCTCCAATGGCATATACTCACATAACATTGTCCAAAAAGAGAGTTAGTGTTAATAAGAAGAGAACTAAAACAAAATGGAGAGCTCTGTAGTGTCTTCCACAAGCACCAAGTTGTAATTTGGCATCACTAAGGTCTCCTCTGTGCTAATCAACCAACAGGAAGCTGATCATTTCCTCACCTCTCACTTTCATTCACCTCTGTGATTCTGCTCTCCTTCAATTAGCTCAACTAAAAAAACTCCTTAAACCTCTGCTGTTACTGTTCCCACTGCCTGACATTCGAAGAACCTACTGAAACGATTGATTCGTTAGACGGCACTGCGAAGCTGCCCTCGATCAGCCACAGTGCCACTGGGGCAGACACTCAACATCATAATTACAGTATCTCCTTGCAGTTCCGTGGCTCATTAGTTTTTAGTTTTTTTTTTTTTACTTCTCTTATTATGTTGGTACCTGGCAGCACTGACTGAGCCTCTGCCCTTTTTTTACACTTTAGGCTGTGATCTAGAAAATCAAACACTTAGGTAATTAGGTTTTGATTTGAAGCCCAGTAAAGCAGTCAATTCCCAGTTCAGACTGAGCAGAGATCACATTGGGTTTGATAGGAAATCATAGCGCCAGCACAGAGAAGCTGTGTTAATTATTGACAGCATAACGATAGAGACAGTAGTTGCCAGAGAACGAATGAGAACGTTTTATAATTACTTAGTTGACAAACAGTACCATCTGTGTTCATTTATCAGGGATTGTGTTATTACTTGATGCATTTACATGACAATCATTTGACTGAATGTAGGAGTGATCTGCAGCTGGGTTTCCAATCGTACAGTACAGTGACTTTCTGTCAGTGATTTACTGACAAATATACTGTTGTTAGTGTGTTTTCGTAAGAAATCATGTGGTCAAAAAAAATTACACTGAGAAACACATCACTGTGAAGAGGAAGAGAATGCACGATTTTCATCATTTCTTTGTTCAAATAAAAATCCAAAAAGTGTGCAGCAGAACATGTTTACTCAGATGCTTTTACTCTCACAAATCGAAAATTTGTAATAGGAACATCTCAGTGAAGATCATACACTTATACAATAGTGTGGCATTCTTGCCCATGATAGTCATCTGTTCTTTATATCTTTGGGTTGAACATTTCACATTGACTGCGCTCTTCTCTTGTGGTCCATTGCTGGACAGGTTTAATTACAGTGAACAGCTGTAAGTTGGCCGAGTTCAAGCAAGGCCACCAAGTTTCAACTTTTGAAGATTAAAGTCTAAAAGTCCTCTTATAGCAAGCATGCAATGTTATACAACCAAACTGCTAGTGTACGATTCCTCCCATCTAATGCCATGATAGAAAAGCAATGTCAGTAAGTAACAGAATCCTGTAAAATACAACCAAAGTGAGATTTTCTAGACAAGAAGAGAAAAAGAGGTTTACTAACAAAAAAATATATATTTTGAGCTTTTCTGCAGAGACCTGCAGAATGTGTTTGGATAAATAAACCAATCAAAACTGAACCCTGAAAACTTGAAAGTGCCCTGACAGCATGTTTAAAATCAGAAAATGCTGCTCTATGCTACAAACCCCAATATGATTTCCTGTGGAGTCTGTATAAAATGAATAGCTGCAATCTAACAGGTATACCAGCCACCTTAAACTCACTATATAGAAACCGTCATCAATTTCAGATGACAAGTGATAAAGTCTATCTACTTGAGGAAAAAAATAGCTGATATTGATATCTGGGAAGCTTTCCTCTTAGTGTATAAACCCATCCAGAACATACCGTTTTCTCATGCATGTACTGACCTTCCCCACTGTGCAGTGACATTTACTTCACCCCATTCACTGCTTGTGAATTCCCTTAAATTTGCACTGATAGAGAGGGCACCACAAAACTCTTGATAAAGATACAGAAAAAGGCTGAACACCTTTACAGGTTTAGAAAAATCCATTGAGCGAATGGAGAAAAGTGAAATTATGAAACTTTTTCACTAATAAAAAACGATATGAAATTGCTCCTTTGTGCATCTGAACAGCACTAATGGAAAAGTTTTAATGCAAGCTAAAAAGGATGCTGCAGGGAGTTTGTAGTAAAAAAGGGTTAGTGCTCAGTCAGCCTTCCCTGACTATAAAAGTACCCTAATTAGGCCCAATTTACCTACTTCAGGGCTCTTTGCAGCAGTACTTTTACAGACTGTTCCTTTAGGTTCCTTTCAGGTCTAACACTTGTCCTGTCACGGCTTTCACAATAATGCTCCGCTTGACACCCACACACACGCGCACACACAGACACACACACACACACACACGCACACACACAAACACACACACGCACACACACACACACCTACACACACACACACTCCTTTCAGCACCATGGGCAGCAATATGGCCAATGTGTCAGCTTATTGATTTACATTTAACCTGTTCCACCCCACAGCCCCGGCGCTGGGTCATTGTGGGGGAAGGGCGGAGAGAATGTCTGAATTTAGTTGACCCGTGGTCACTGATTGCTTAGCATGTCCTATCATTATAAACCTCAGAATATTCGCTAAAGACTCATATAAATCTTTTCTGTGACCTCCAAACCCAGAAAAAATAACAAGCAATTAAAAGAGCAGTTGTGCTATTTTGCCATTTTTACATGAACACATTCAACCGAACCTGTCGGTCACCCTGCCGAACAGAACCGAGCAAACTTTGCCTTCTCTGAAAGCCAGCATCTCACAGATTCTAAAGCTACAAGTTTCATCACGCTACGTGCAAATTTCAGCAAATGAGCAGAATAAGCCCAAAAATACGTACAGCATTTGAAAAACAAGAGCAAATCCACTGTGATATGACTGTATCTCCAGAATAACTAAAATATCCAGTGTGTATTTAGAAAAGAAAAAGTGCAAAAAACGAAAACCTGCAGTAGAAATCTCCCATGTCTCGCTCCTATCGGCTGCGCCTCCTCACCTGCGGTAGGTTCCCTGCTGCGCGGGCTGCTCCATGCCTACAGGTGCTGCTGCTGCATCCTCCTCTCTGCCCGGTGTGTCAGAAAGCTAGCTATGTCCTACTTCTTTAGCTGACTTGAAGAATTCTGTCAGCTTAGGCATTTTCTTTCTTATTTGTTTGTCTCAAAGCTCCTTCTCACGAATCGCTTTTCTTTTCTGAGCACTGCTCTCAAATTTCTTCCCCGACATTTTCAACGTTTCTTTACATCCAGATGACCACGCCCTGAAATTGTCTAAATTGTTTGATTGGTGAGCTCATGGTGCAATGGGAACTTTAGAGGGCACGTGGGTGAAGTAGGTCATTTGTAATTTGGATCAATCAGCAGCATTAAAATAGCATATAAGATGATTGACAGAAAACCTGACAAGTAATAAAACAATATTTCTTTTGGGGTTGTTTTAACCTGAAATGATAGGCCCCCTGAGCGTCATAGGCCCCTGGCCACCACCCCGGTTGGCCCGTGCATTAAGGTGGCCTTGAGCGGTAGGCTACTGCAGGACTCTGAGCCCTGACTGTATAAGACTGTATAAGAAGGTGCAATGGAGTAATTTAAATAATAGTCCGTTCGGATTCTGATTATGTGGAAATTGTGCTGGGAGCACAAGTGGATGTTAGATCTGCGGTGGTAAGAAATTCCGCATCAGGTTTAGAAAAGTGGTGGGGACATGTCCCCGGCATCCCCAGTTATGTCAATAACACATCCCTGTTATGTGTTTCACAGAAGTAGTCGGCGAGGTCGACTTTTAAATACATCAATAATTTCATCAAAATCAAGAGTTGATGTAAGATCCCTCTCCAATGTTAAAAGACAGAGCGAGTTTAGGCGTGAGGTGAGCATAGAGCTCCTGCTGGCTGTTTTTATTCTCTTCATGCTGGAGAAGACACGCTCAACAGTACGTGACAGCATTGGTAGCGTGATCTGTGCTTTTAGGAAGCAATGAATAGGAGGGAAGCCTTTTTCACTGCACACATCCAACACATCAATGAGAGTTTTAAAAGTTTCTCCTCTTTCTTTTTTCGCTTTGTGTGCTGCAGAAACACAGAAAGCTCTGACTCTGTGATGTTGATATGAAAGAGCTTTCCTGCAACATTCGTGTAGCTGGCAGTTACTCAGGGTGGGCCCAAGTGCAAGTGGGTGGGCCCAGGCCCAGTAGGCCCACCACAACGCCGTGGCTGCTCAGCACTATGAGAAGTAGAGCTTTCAGCTGCTATACTCCCAGACTTTGGAACAACCTACCGAATGATATCGGAAATACTGACCTCCCTTCCCCTCTTTAAAATTAGACTCAAAACTCACCTGTTCAGGATAGCCTACCCTCTGTAATTTCACAGTTTAATCTATTAGTTGTTTTATTGTTTCTCTTTTGTCTGTGTTTACTGCTTGTTTTATTGTACGTATAGTGTCCTTGGGTGTCCTGAAAGGCATTTCTAAAAAAAATTATTATACACACACATATACGTGTATATATATATATATATATATATATATATATATATATATATATATATACACACACTCAACAAAAATATAAACGCAACACCTTTGTTTCTGCTCCCATTTTTCATGAGATGGACTTAAAGATCTAAAAATCATTCCAGATACACAATATTACCATTTCTCTCCAACATTGTTCACAAATCAGTCTAAACGTGTGATAGTGAGCACTTCTCCTTTGCTGAGATAATCCATCCCACCTCACAGGTGTGCCACATCAAGATGCTGATCTGACATCATGATTAGTGCACAGGTGTACCTTATACTTTGCAGTGTTGGCCCTTCTTTTTCAGGACCTCTGCAGTTCGACTGGGCATGCTCTCAATCAACTTCTGGGCCAAATCCTGACAGATGGCAACCCATTCTTTCCTAATCACTTCTTGGAGTTTGTCAGAATTAGTGGGTTTTTGTTTGTCCACCCGCCTCTTGAGGACTGACCACAAGTTCTCAATGGGATTAAGATCTGGGGAGTTTCCAGGCCATGGACCCAAAATTTCAATGTTTTGGTCCCCAAGGCACTTAGTTATCACTTTTGCCTTATGGCACGGTGCTCCATCGTGCTGGAAAATTCATTGTTCTTCACCAAACTGTTGTTGGATTGTTGGAAGAAGTTGCTGTTGGAGGGTGTTTTGGTACCATTCTTTATTTATGGCTGTGTTTTTGGGCAAAATTGTAAGTGAGCCCACTCCCTTGGATGAGAAGCAACCCCAAACATGAATGGTCTCAGGATGCTTTAATGTTGGCATGACACAGGACCGATGGTAGTGCTCACCTTTTCTTCTCCAGACAAGCCTTTTTCCAGATGCCCCAAACAATCGGAAAGAGGCTTCATCGGAGAATATGACTTTGCCCCAGTCCTCAGCAGTCCATTCACCATACATTCTGTAGAAGATCAATCTGTCACTGATGTTTTTTTTGGAGAGAAGTGGCTTCTTTGCTCCCCTTCTTGACACCAGGCCATAATCCTGGTGCTTGCTTGACTTTCTTGGACGCCCTGAAGCCTTCTTAGCAAGAATTTAACCTCTTTCCTTGAAGTTCTTGATAATCCGATAAATTGTTGATTTAGGTGCAATTTTAGTAGCCACAATACCATTGCCTGTGAAGCCATTTTTATGCAACGCAATGATGGCTGCACGCGTTTCTTTGCAGGTCACCATGGTTAACAATGGAAGAACAATGATTTCAAGCATCACCCTCCGTTTAACATGTCAAATCTGCCATTCTAACCCAATCAGCCTGACACAATGATCTCCAGCCTTGTGCTCGTCACCATTCTCACCTGAGTTAAAAAACTTAAGCAGCAACTTTTCCAATTTCCAATATTCATGTTATTCTCAAAACCTTTGGCCACGACTGTAGTGAGGAACAGCCAGACTCTGCTACCAAGGTGAGGTTGTGGAACATACTGTAGTATGATGTCATATTTTATATATATGAAAACCTTTATTGGAAATTGCTTTGGGTTTGTTTCAAATGCAATAGACACAGAGTTGGAAAAGAAAGGGAAAAAGAGAAAAAGAAATGAACAGAGGAGGGGCAAAAAGTTAAAAGAGAGAGTGGAAAGAACAAAAGAGAAGAAGAACAATAGAAAAAACTCAAAGTCTGTTTCTACACCTTGGATGGATGGATGGATCATGAAAAGGAACCCTAGGGAGGCAGTAGGTTTCTATTGTAAAACATTGTGCTTTTTAACCTAGTTTTCAACACCACAAGATTGCAACTCAAAGTGCTTTACAGATTAAAAAAACTCTATAACCTTTTTGGGATTGGAGTTGTCTGGTCTTGGCCCAAATTGGTCTAGTTTCTGGCAAACCCTGATCTGTACTTATACTCAATAAAGATAATAAGAAAGTTTCCTGCTACAGATTAGATATTAAGTTGTCATACATTGTCAATAGAACCCTAAATTAAAAGTTTGAACTTTTACTTTACAGGGACTTGAAGTCATGATGCAACATTCATCTGTTGTTTTTACCTCATTTAGGGGCTAATTTAATAACACGTTCAGGTCATGGCTCCTTGATAAACACACCATCATGACCTTTCTTTATGGATCATTTACATCCAACAAGTTACTGCTGTGGCATGTGAAGCATTTAACTGGGAAAATTGCATAAAATGTGAGTTTCGAAGTTCCAATATATGTTTGTGAGTCCATTGCATTATTTTGCATTCAGTGCTTTATCTACAAGCAAAGTTGTTGTGCACTCTCCTTAACATGTTATTATTTGCATCCAGATTGTGTTGTTTAACATATTTCCCCGATTAGACGGACCATAAAGCATCATCTGGTAACTCTGCTCTCTTTGTTTTGTACCGCATCATAATTCAATTTTACTGTAACATTTTATGGTCATTAATGCTCAGGCACAACCTCTCAAGATGGATTAAAGGCAAAAATATAGGTGAATGATCAACTTTAACTGCCTATTCCATGGATTTAGTTGATTGTGAGAGCACATGTAGATCATGGATTTAGCGTATGATCTGAATATTGCTGAAATATCAATTTGTGGGCATTAACCCCATATGTCTCTATGGTAGTTTGAACCTTGGCGGAGATGCTTTGAACATATGGAGATTCCTTGGGCTGATTCCTAGTGGACACATGCAGCGTGTCTTCAATATCTCAGTCAAATTAATCACTTCATCACTTTTGGTTGTAAGATCCAAGACAGCATATGGCAGTCCTTTCCTTGTCCAGAGCCCTGGTGGTAGGGAGCAAGATAGGGTAAAAGAAAAGAATTTTCTTTTACCCTACCTTGAAAAGGCAATAATTGTATAAAAAATGTATATATTGGAAAATTGAAACTTTAGTCACTCACTCCATGGGAAGGTGTTGCATCATTTGAAATTTTTAGAATTTTTATCACTCTCCTAGAACAGAAAGGAGAGTTTGAACTAATGGCTACATGTTCATTAGGCTTGCAGATGGATACTGTTATTGGTACCAACACAACAACTCTCTGAAGACTATGTCTCTGAAAATATACTAAATATAGAGAAAAAGGAGAAAAAAGGAAAACAAAAACAGACCAGTGTCTCAGCTGTGAAACACCACATAATAAGGCATGGTTGAAATGTATTCATTGACTTGAGTAGCTCCGATGTGCTGCAGTTTTAAAGTTTTGAACATATTTAGTTGTTGTCAAAAATCATCCTATTCAAATCCGGTGTGTCAGCCGAAAGAGACTGTGACTAGGGAAAATAAATCCTTAATGAACTGAGCTCACTGTTCCTGCTTACACAGTATAAATTTATTTTGAAATTCAGTTTATATATTAATTTATGACAATATTTTTTACCTCTGCCAGGAGGTAAGATTTTCGTGCCAGTCTGTTTGTCTGTCTGTCTGTTAGCAACATAATTCAAAAAGTTATGGAGGGATCTCGATTAAATTTTCAGGAAATGTCAGCAATGGGACCAGAAAAAAACGGATACAATTTTGGGGTTGATCCGGCATGAAGAGCATATCCACCCACCAAGTGGTGGTGCTATCGTGGACTCCTCTCCCATCTCAGAGAGCTCACATACGGCTGACATTGCAACGCGATGAAGGTAATATCCCTCAGAAAAATATGAATTCAAGTGGATTTTCATCTGCATCACATTTTGCCTTTAGTACTTTTGTACTTAGATGGAATTTGGGGTAGCCCAATATAAATAAACACATAATTGGAAATTGAAGTAAAATGATAGCCTACATGGGTTTCAAAAATTATTTAAAAATAATTTGTTTAAATCAACATTCCTGCTGCGAAACATAGTGGTGGTAGTATCATGCTTCAGGGATGCTGGTCAGAGAATATGGTAAATGGTTAGAGCTACTTGGAAATATTGGCGGAAGGGTTCTTAGAGGCTGCAAACAACTAAAGACTGGGTCATAGACTGATTTTGACCCTAAATATACAGCCGGGATCTCGGAATGGAGTAATCGAGTCCTGGACTTGCACTCAAGCCCTGACTCAACTCATGTTTAAGGGACTTGTGACTTGACTTGACCAGCACGCTGATGAATTGTACTTTGACTCAGACTTGAAATGTTAGGACTAACCCCCAATTTCCACTGCATGGCTCTGCTTTGGCTTACACTCCGCAGCAAAAACGCTCCCATTGTAGTCAATGAGAGCATCTCCACTGCCGCCGCGGAGCGGTCCCGGCCGCCGTTTCGCCAACTGGCAAAAATAGGATCGATTCTACTTTTTGCCGGACGCTGGAGCAAGTCCGCACTCAATCTACACAAATCACTAAGCACCAACAGGACATAGAACAACCACATTTCTGGGTGTTTTTCAAAATAAATCAATAAAAACGGACAAGACATTTTTTGTATGCATAGCTATATTAATATAATCCTGCGTATATTTATACATATGCTGTCCAAAATATCTTGACACAGAATAACAGAGAATAACAGTTCTTTTCTGTTCGTCTTCCACGGAATGAAGAATCTTTTGACTTCCGCATTTATTCCTGGCTTTTATCGCCAGATCTCGCGATTCCCGTGCATGCTTCTTTGAGCACCTCTGGGCTGCGGACCGGAGCGGATCTAGAGCGCATGCAGTGGAAATTGCAAACGGCTGCGGAGTTCGTGGTGGACCGGAGCGGAGCGCATGCAGTGGAAATTGGGGGTTAAACCTGCACTCAGACATGTGAAATTGCTATTGTTGGAATAAGCATATAGCCGATGCTAATGGTAGCTTGTTATATGAGGTCAGATTATAGGACAAATTTAATAACAACTTCCTAAAGCCTTCGTAAGTGTACGGGTGACATGACAATTATTTATCTTTTTTTGGGGGGGGCATTGAGTACAATTTATCTTTTAAATAAAGTAAACCATGTATGGCTGCCATTATTTTAGTCTTAAAATCTACACCTCTATTGTTTTTACTTGCTCTCAGGTGATAATAACTTGACTTGGAAGATTGTTTTTGGGACTTGGCCTGTAGGACCTAGACACTTGACTTGGACTAATCCTGTGGGACTTTGACTTGCACATGGACTCGAACACTAAGGACTCAAGTGTGATTTGGATTTGAGAGATAGTGACTTGACTACAACACTGCTGGGACCCCAATGGAAAGGTTTAGATTAAAGAATATCTATGTGTTAAAGACCACACCTAATGAGACCTAATGAAAATCTGATGAATCTTGATCATTGGTTTTTACAAGTAGAATTACATATGACACAGATCAGATCAGCCCATCACAAACTATTTAAATCTTGCTACAAGCTGGTCAGGATCGTGTGGTAGACAGTCAATGGGTAGAGCTAATCAATGTTCTTTGCTAATGATTACTAAATAATAACACACACACAGTGGAGAAGTACAAGAGCCATTCTCCTGAGAAATCCTGTGCTCAGTCACAGCTTTCTAAATAGATTTCCTATTTTAGAAGCTAAAATCTTTTTTTATCTATATTTTTCCAACCAACCTTGGTGATCCTCAAAACAAAAATGAACAAAAAACCTTACCCAAATCTAATTTAGACTAAAACATTTTCGCTGAAATCTTGATAAACACGATTTTAACCCAGAATATACACAGCTTGGTTTATTGTACTGCACGGTCAACAACACTGATATAAACCTGAGGCATGGGGTGGGATTTGAGAGTGTTCTGTGTTCAGGTCAGACTTGATGAATCCCAAATTGAGTGTAGTGAGAAACTTAGTATATGGGGGGGCATTGGTTGTACAACCCTACAGCTCATATTTGCAAAAACTCACTTCTGATTACCCTGCTGAAGCTATCAGAGTGCAATCACAATCCCAGCAGCCGGGACATTTCAAAAGTTCCAAGATACTAGCTAAAAAAGAAAGAAGGCTGGTTCTGTTCTGGGGACTGCTCTGGAACCTGTGGAGATTATTGTACAAAGACCGGTTCTTCCATAAAATGAAGAATGTTACGGACAACCCTGAGCATCCTTTTTACGAGACTGTTAAATAACAGAGTGTCTTTAGTCATAGGCTTCTTTAGAGCTCCCATAATACAGACTGCTACAGAAGATCATCGATGTCTACAGCCATCAGCATCTACAACAACTCTTTGGATTAAATTCTATGATATGAGTTACATTTATTTCCGTTGCATTAATAAAGTATTTTTGAACTGAATTGAATATTTTTCTCTTACTCACTTGTAATAAATTTTTTCAGAGATTAGTAGAACTAATCTCTCATGTGCCATTCAATAACAGAAAAAACTGTTGAAAAGTGGAGCTAAAAACCAAGGTCACTGAAAATTGAGTTCCGGTTCAGTTCCGTTCTTCTGTACCAGTCCTGAATACCTCCAAGCCCTTTTCCATCTAAATGAACATCTGTGGATGTGTCAGCTTCTCTCCACAGTCTATTTCCATCTCTATTGGCTCCAGTTACTACATCTCTCTGCAGGATGCACTAATCAGATTTTCTCCAAAGCTACTGTTGAAACGACGATAATGAATGCCTGTGTTTGTTTCGGGCTGTTTTAACTTGACAAGAGCATAATTGATTCTGTTGCTAGAACGAGGACGTGTATTGTCCACGGGAGACAATTCTGATGTTATGCTGAAATTTAAGCATTAAACATATTGTCCGTTGTAAAAGGTTTTTATCTCTGATGTTTTTGTCAAATAAATGATTTAAAAAAATGTTTTCAGTGATAATTGATGTCCTTCAACATAATGTCAGAAATGGTCCTTGTAGTTAACAGATCTATATATGCAGGTGCACGATTGAGATAAAACTGCACTTGGCACTAAATGGGATCCTCAGCTGAAGAGGATGTGAAGCAGCAGCTAGAGGACCATGCGTGAGAGAATCTGTCTGTGAGCATACATATATGAGGACCCAGGAAATGCGTGGGTGCCCCCATGCCAGAAAGAAGCAGGAAAGGGTGTTTTTCTTGTGATGATGATGATGATGATCAGACACAGAGACAATGCAGCTGTGATGTTCCGCAGGCTTGCCATTGTTTGTCAAACACAAGGTAGCCGACATTAACCTAAAGTGACAGCTCAATGACGCACAGCTCAGGCTTCTGCAGTGACACACACTCTCTCTCACACACACACACACACACACTGTCCACACTGTATTTATCTTCCCGTTTCACATATAGACGTGCCCGTTTCCCCATTTCTCTGATCTGGCTCATTCTGCAGAAATGACAGACCTGATTGTGTTGTGCTTCCTGAGCTGAGGTGGCTGATGACAGGGCGGCAACACAGCGAGCCTTTGCTTTCACACGGTTCAAACGCAGTGACAAAGCGACATCATTACCCATCATTCTGCGGGTGTCAAGGCTGGCACAAACAGCCTGCGACAGTCCGTCTGCTTTGACTGCACAACAAACAGCTCCTGTGTGGGTGCACTGGAAGCCTTTCTGAGGACTAGTGAGGTAGTTTTCTGCTGCTGCCGTCAGCTGTGTTGTGCAACTTCACAATAAGTAGTTCAAAGGTCAATTCACACAGATTAAAACATACTGTATCTTCATAGATCATGAACAAAGAATTAAGAGATAAATGCAGAGGGATGGAAGGGTGCTTGGGCCTATCTCCAGAGATTACTGGTTGAGGGGCTGGTCCAAACAATAACACTTTTTGCTGGGGAAGTCGTTACTGAAGGAAATGGACGCAGCTGTTTAACAGCCCCCTCTCTCACACACTGTGTGACATCGCCTCTGCTCTTAAAAGAATTAATGCTCACGGTAGGAAGGCTAGTAGAACCAGAATCTGGTATTGGCAGATTATGCTCGACAAATAAGGCATACTTGAGGAAGTTTGCGACAAAACTATTTTTTACCAAAATAATCAGGTTTTAAATTAAGGAGGAGTTGTAATGTTAAATCTTTTAAGTTGTTTCTCTTTGCTTGTTTTTTATTCTTAATTCTACACCTTTTAGGTTAGAGAGCTTCTCTATATGAAGCACAGTGGACCCCCGGTATTCCCAGGTGTAAGGGACCAAAGCCTATTATGAAAAGCTAAAATCTCAGAATACTTGAGACCCCTTGAAGAAACCCTTATAACAAACAATTTTAATAGTTAAATAACCAAATATACCTTAATAAGCAATAATACGCACAGTGGAAACTGTCTTAGCACTATGGGAGACCTTAATATCTACAACTTTCTTTATTTCTGCTTTTGGGGGTACAGCCAAACAAAATAAATGCTGCTCCTGGATTGGCTGCTTTGTAAACACCAGCCAATAGCATGTCAAGTAGCATTGTTCGTTTCAGCTTCCCAAGCTCGATTCTGTTTTGAATATTTTAGATATGCTCTATGAGAAAAATCTGTGAATAGGTGAATTTTCCGAGAATAATTTGGAGTCACGTTCCATGGAAGAAAATCTGAGAAAGCTGTGAATATGAGGGGGTCCACCGGAAGCATAATCAGAAGATCTTTTCTGTCCTTACACAGCATGTTGTTCCTGCTAAAGTGTTTTCCTTTAATCAAACACCTTCACAACAGTACATATCTTATGATGCCGTTTATATGTTGTCACTGTACATGATTTTTTTTCTTCACACTTTACTCTAAATTATTTCCATTCTTATCTTCCTCAGTACACATATTCCTTAGTGTCTTTTGTTCTGTGAAAGCGCATCGCTTGTGACAGTTTTCCATTATCTGTATCCGTTTTGGGTTTTTTCTTAAACGTAACTCACTGTTTCCAGTCCCAACATTTTAATTTGCATTATTTTGTTTTCTATAAAACTTTGTGGCCTTTTAAATCATTGCCAGTGAGCTATCTTAAATTATGCAGTGCTAAACAAAGACAATGTAAATACATTTGAATCTAATTTATTCATGAAGAGGTTAACATTAGACCCCGAACCACTGGCCAAGAACCACTGCTATATAATATGACATCTGTGATGATTCACATTTAATCCCATATTAATGAGTCTTTCAGAGTTGCATCCAGACGGTGTGGTTGTGTAACAGGCTTTGCTGCATCAAGGAAAATAAAATGATGCCCACTTAAAGCAAGGTCATAACATTTCATGACATCATTAGAGCAGACATGATGCAGAGTGAAGCAGTTTGGCAGCATTAGCATAATGGCTATGGCTCTGGGTGGACTGGTCGTCCTTTAGCTAGAAGCCCCCACCACCCCCTTACGTATTACATTATGCTTATATAGAAGGAAAAGGGCAGCATATGCATCATATAAAGCTAATATGTTAAATCAGAAGCATGTATTCAGTATGTTTGGCTAAGGATAAATAAAAAAGCAGTTTGTAAGATGCTTTGCAGAAGCTAGGATGGAAGGTGCTGCAGTGCCTTGTAACCTTTTCATGTTTTGTCGGTTTACCATCCCAATGTTCTATTTCCTATTAGTATTTTAAGAGACAGAACCAACACAAAGTAAGGCAGTGAAAAGTAAAGATGATGTTTGTTCACTTATGTTTTCTAATAAACCTCTGAGTCCTTCACAGAACAACTGGATTTATACTGGGAATAAGTTACACACAGGTGGACCTTTACTTAAGGAATTTTGAGTAAAGGGGGTTAATTATAGTT
Organism: Valencia hispanica; assembly: GCA_963556495.2. Classification (NCBI taxonomy): domain Eukaryota; kingdom Metazoa; phylum Chordata; class Actinopteri; order Cyprinodontiformes; family Valenciidae; genus Valencia; species Valencia hispanica. Next base: position 10,515,987 of record OY747709.1, on the reverse strand, counting down.
GCACGTCACACTTTTCAATGTCGTATTCCATGAAACTTAGAAAACCATATATTCTTTTTCTTCCATTTCACAGTTATGCTCCATTTTGCTTTTGGTCTATCATTTAACATCCCTGTTTAGAACAGTGAAGTTTGGGATTGTAATGTACTACTATAAGGCAATGAGAGTACAACCCAGCAGCATTTGCAAATGTACAAATTGTCTTAAAAGGAGAGAAGAAAAGGGAAGCAGATTGGCAGCAACTTTCACAAAGTCAATAAAAACTTGCTGTCTCAGAAAATAAAAGAACAAGCTCTACCCTACTTTTAGAGCACCCTTCTGTGCAGTGTTCCGCTCTGCCTGACATGGTTGCCTGCTCTTCTGCTTCGCTCTCTAATGTGTAATCCCTAATAAGATCTGTGGTAATTCATGTTTTGATGGCATCGTTAGCCAATCTTCCGCTGAGGATTTCAAAACAGCTCCAGCAGTGCAGCCAAACAGAAAGCTGTTTCATGCATGCCACCGAACCATTCAAACATACACACACACTGAGCAGAGGAACCCACACTGGAGCAGATGGAAAGACAAATTCCATTAGACCCAAATAAGGAAGAAAACTCGAAGGTTAGTATGGATTACGTGCGCTAACTTTATGTTTCTGATTAAATCTAAAGGTTTCGTTAAAGATACATGTTCCACAGACTATGTAAACTGGCAAAATAATTCTAATCTCTGTCTCCCTGTGGGAGTTCAGAGTCGCAGTCCTTTTCTCTACCCTCTAGTTTGCATTAATTAAGCTGGACCTTTATGCAAATTCAGAGCTGTCAGAATGAGGTGTCTCTTTAAACTTCCCATGGTGATACCAGTGTGTGAGAGGAGAAATTAATGAGGGTCCTGGAAATGGCTTTCCTCTCTCTGGACTTGGCAAAAATGTAGTCTGAACCTTGTTTGGAAGTTAAAGTGGCTACAGGATCTCTGAAAGTTATCCGGTAAGGCAAAGACTTAAATATTAAATAGGAAGATTTAGGTAGATGAGGAAATAATGCTGCCATGCTAATATAGATCTAAAAAAAGTTTGAAAAACAATTACCAGTGACAGAAAAATGATATCAACTAGAGGTGTGACAAGATCTTTTGGCAAGAGATCATGAAACATTAATAAGAAAAACATATTTCTCGTCAAGGTAAAATCAATTTGCTGTAAGCAAGTGACATTCTCTGGTAAAGTGTTAGTATGTAAGTGCTATTATTAGGATCCCCGGACATCATGGTGAGGGCTTCATGCTTGGCACCCTGGTGCTTCTCATCACAGCTAAACTAAGAGGCCATTTCAGTTGAATAATGACTTAAAACTTGTGTTCCATTACTGGAAACACAAAAGGGAGCATTGTGATCAGGTCATATTTTTCCATGAAAGCTACAGCAAATGTGTGTTGGCACTAGAGGTATAATAATGGGTGACCATATTTTGATTTCCAAAAATGAGGAGACTTGGTACATTCCTGAAACACTTCAATCATATTCTGTTTGCTTCGAAAAGACTTTTAATTTTAAGTGTTCCTTCTCTATGTGGTTAGAAAGAATGATTAAATAAACTTCAGATATTGTCAGGATTTGGCTGTGTGAGTGTGTTTGGAAGAGTTTTTGGTTTCCCCTGAACAGGTTAAGCAGACGGGCGTGTTCAGGCCTCCACATTCAACACACCTGTGGAGGATTTCCTCATCAGGCTGAGAAGTTTAAAAGAAGCTGCAGCGCATCTCCTCTTTGCCTGATGGTCCAACATAGTTGGTAAAGTTAGCCAAAGAGATTCTACGTGGCAATTTTTGATCAAGGTCTCCTAGAGTAGCTCTTAAGCTAGTGGTGCTCTGAGGTCACTAACCTCACCCTTGCCTTCTCCAGGTGGCAGTGCATTCCAGCTTCAAGTTCAGTAGCAAAACTTCCCTGTGAAGAACCTCCCGTGTCAGCCTCCACAGACGCAGGCTGTGGCTTCTCTCCCTCTCAGCTGAATTTCAGATACGTGTTGGTGATCGATCTCGGCTCTCCCCGGTTCTTAACTTACTTTGATCCCCTACCAAATAAATTCATCAAACACTTTACTCTGTCAGCTTGTCGTTTCTGCATGTGGGTCAGAAAACTCCAGCCCCTCATGACAGATAGGCTTTTACAAGTCAACCGTTACAGTAATTTCTTTAAAATCTCTGGAAAAAGAAATAATTCATTTTCTGTATTAGAAAATTTACCTATAGCAATAACAGCTCACCTAAAAATTACAAAAACAAATCTCCAGTTGTATTTTGAGAAAACAAGTATTTTCTTTTCAAAGTAATCACAAAATAAAAAGCAACATTCTCACAAAGACGGTTAAAACAAAGTGTATGGTCCAGTTTTTAGTTTTTCACTTTCATTTTAATAAACTCTGACTTTTCATATTTTTTTTTTGTTTTTTTTGCGTCAGTGTGACCAACGGGATCTTTGGCTCCTGTCATACACAGAAACAAACATGCCAGTACGTACGTTCAGTTATTGAACAGTAACGTGCGTCTATCGCGAGTGTCTTTGGGTGTGGTCTTGCGTAGAAAGAGATACAATGGCAGCGGGCAAGATTGGCATCCATTAATTACCTGACTAGGTGGTCATTAACTGATTTGCAGCCCAGAAAAGTTGTCGGAGTGAGCTTCTCTTTAAATAAGGTATGCCTCCTTAAAAAAATACAATCTTTCCAATTTTATCAGTGTGATTGGTAATTGTGTTAAGGAGTGTGGTGCAGTGTTATTCTAAAATGTTTGACAGAAAAAAAATCAGTTCAGAGTTCAAACCCTTAATAAGGAGCAGTCAAATATTGGACAGTTGGGACAAGAGGCTGTAAAAGAAATGTATCAAAATTGCAACAACATAAACATGAATAAAGGGGACTGAATAACAAAGAAAAAGTAAAAAAAAAATTTTTTTTTTTACTATTGATTCATATTTTATGGTTCTTTTTTATCTTTGCCCCTGTTTCATCTGTGCTTTCTATGTAAGCACTGCATATTAAAATTAGGGCTGTCAAAATTAATGCATTAATGCGGGTCGATTAATTTGTGGAATTAATGCCATACATTTTTTTTAATGCAATTAACGCATGCACAGAATGACCTGCCCTGTTTACCCCACAATTAAACCCGCGCTGCTTTCAGTGCTCGCTTGTCACGTAAACAGCATGACAACTGTTTGATAACTGCAAATGATAACAGTGGGAACCAGGGAGTAATGTAATGGTTTGGTGTTGATAAATAAATAATCTCTCTATTAGTCAGAAAATTGTTATTAAAAAATACTTAATTCCTCCCAGAGAGAAATTAAGTGTTTTTGTAGCTCATATTATTAAATTGTTCAAGGAGCTATTGTAGATCCTGATGGCTGTAAGCAGGAATGATCTCCTGTAGCAGTCTGTATCGCAGCAAAACTGAAGAAGCCTCTGACCGAAGACATCGCTGTTGTAGGATAGTACCATGAAGAGGATGCTTAGGTTTGTCCAAAATAGAATAAGAAACTGTCAGCTTTACATTCAGAAAATGTTAACTGGTTAGTTTGTCTTAGCAACTGGCTAAAAGATTAATAGGTAAAAAGCTCCACGTGTAAATGTGATTGTGGAATTCAAAACAAAAGTTCCATGCATCTCTCCTGTATTTCCTTTAAAAAAAAGAGCAACAGCTTCCGGTTTCGTCCTTTATTTACACCAAAAATGTTACTTTTCGGTCATATTTGGGAATGTTAATTAATCGTGATTAATTTACAGCTACCCTGTGATTAATTAGATTAAATTTTTTTAAGCGTTTGACAGCCCTAATGAAAATACTTTTGGAATAAGGAAAAAATGGGATTTAAAATGCTACTCAGTATGAAGGATTGCTGTGATTGGAGTCTGCATGAACGGGGCACAACCTCAAGTCAATGACTCATTGCAATCTGCTGGAATTCCTTAAATAGAAAACTTTTAAACTGATCGGAATGTTTGTATGATTGTATTGAAATGACTTTTCTTGTAAAGTGCCTTGAGATGAATTCTGTTGTGAATCGGTGCTATATAAATAAACTGAATTGAATTGAACTTAATGAAAAATATGTGTGAAACATCTGCACGCAGAATTTTCTACAATCTAGTCCACATTGTTGATAATGCATACTCAGGCTATTAAACCAAATTGCAACATAGGTTTGACAGGACAATTTAATTAACCAATGATCTTTCTGATTTGTAGCCAATGGGCTTTTTTTGCACAGCTACATGGTGTTCTAGAAAAAGCTGTGTAAGGATATAAAATTACCACATAAATGTTTGTGCCATTTCATAAGAGAGGTGAACAATAACAAGATGGCTATAGTTAGTCTACCCAACATCTGGAAAACTGTGGCTGTTTTTGTGGATAATTTGGATAATTTTGTGTGATTATTTGTTTGCAAATGAAGCTTACAAGTGGTGGGTTTCAAACAGGGATTCAAGTGGGAATGCGAACCAAAGAAAGGAAGTGATATCGCATACATATAATTTATACATGACATACATGTGATGAAATCTTGTAAATACTAACCACAGCAGTGTGGCATACTCTTTATCTCTGTTATATTTTTAGAGTACTGCTGCAATCGTCCCATGTACGGAAATCTAAATCACTGCGTAGCTTTTTGTTGAAAGGTCCCAAACAACCATATGTTGACGGCGTGACATTAACCAGGTGGTTTGGTCTGTTTTTATAAGTGCAATGTGAAAGTAAACCAAAACAGATAACATTGTTGAGTTTTACAGCATTCTTCACGCAACAGAACTGACTACCCCAGACTGTTCTTTTGTGAAAAGCACCCACATTTCACACAAATACCATCAAACAAAGATGATCATCTTCAGGCAAAAATCACAAACCTTCGGAGAATATGTTGGCATACGTTTTGGCAAAGCATTTATGTCCTGGTGAACATAAATGACTGTCTATCCATTGCTGGTTAGCTGTGATGGTTTCAGTACAGCGTATATACCCCCCCTCCTTAACCCCCAGCTGTCCCCACTGGCTGTCTTTACTCTTGTTCCTAACCAGGGCAAGTGATAGAAAATGGTTTGCTTTTCCACCCTCCGAGAGCCTCACCAAGTTTGAGCTACTTGTGCAAAGACACATGCCCTAAAATTCTTGCTGCTGTAGCTGTGGAAAAGGGAACGGCATCCTAAACTTTTTAGATTTTTTTTTCATTGGAAACCATGTGATTCCCTTCCACTTGACAATTATCTGCTCCTCTGATTTGGAAGTGTGTGGTTGTAACGTGACAAATGTGAAAAAGATGAATTGGTATGAATACTTATGCAAGGCAAAAGGTAAACTTCCTGGAGTAATGAGTGTGGCTTTAAAGCTGGAATCTGTTGCCATTTTCTTTAAGAACAACCAGAGCACACTTCCAAAAATAGGTTTCAATGGAGTATTTCTTCACCGCTCACCTAGATGTGTCTCCTGCTGCACTCTGGCACAGTGTAATGAATGTTGCACTTTTTCCCGTCGTCTAACAGAACACTGAACGCACTTCAAACACCTACTGAACTTGCTTTTTGCTGCTGTTCGAGTCTTTGGTTGCTGGAAGCGATTGTAGCCTAGATACCTTTCTCCTTCTATGGAAATCTTTGCGTCAGCCTTGCAGGGAGTGACTCTCATAGCTGTGGTGTGTGCGCACAGCTGGCACGACAGCTTTTCTTAGAGATTAAAAACAGAAATCGGATTCACATTTCAACGCAAGTTGGTAATCTAAGATAATGTCAACAGCGCTCGAAGGCTTTCACAGGGCTCAGCTGCAGTGTGTAGAAATGTTTTAATGTATAACTGAATTTGGCCCACGCTAAACTAGTGAGGAAAGAAGAATAGAAACAGAAGGCCCGACAGCAACCTGTGCCTTATTAAAATAAAAAATGGTGCAACAAACACCTGGGTCCATATCTTAACAGCAAATGTAGCCCAACTCCAAACAAAACAGCTTGGAGACAAGGCAGATGCTGTTTTTATGGCTTAATTATATCACAGAACATTGTTACACTGCAGCGCCTCAAGGTATTTCAAAGGCATCCCATTTTAACCCACACCCAGTGTTTATCTGTAATCATTACGTTAACGCTAGCTTACAAGTAAGTCTACATGTTTCAGCTTCACTTTCCTGCACAACAATCACACAAACTATAGTCCTGTATGAGGTAAGCACGTAACAAATTATTCACCATTATGGTGATGTGTTCCTTGACACAGGACCATTAGTAGAGGACAGCATGCTGTTATAAATTCATTGGCCTGAGCTATCCGTCAGTAATAGAACATCTCGCTGCATCAACTGAAAGTATTAGCCAATGACAACTGGGCTGCAGCTTAAAGTGTCATGCTTTACTGTTAGAGCCTAACAGCAGCTCACCTGCAGCGCTGCAGCATCTCTATCAGGGCGTCACCTTAAATATTCAACATGTTCTTCTATTTTTTTTGCCATCAGATGTCACAGTCACAGCAATAAGTTTAGGATCTGGTTACACCACCTAAATCTTTGGAATGGTCTGCCTATTTGTATTTTTATTTAATTGTATTTCTTTGGGGGGGGGCTAATTGACAGTAATCAGACAGGAAATGGGCAGAGAGGAAGAGACATGCAGCAAATCTTTCAAGGTCAGGAATAGTACTCGACGCAGCCAAGACCAGTGCGTTGAGTACTATAGTCTCTGTGTGTGGGGTGCCCGCTCTGCCTCTGCACGAGATATATAATATTTTACAGATATTTGTGTAAGTGGTCAGGCTTTAGACATGGACCCGGCAAAAACCAGACTGAAAGAAAGGAATTATGAATAAGTAGGCAAATGGACTGAAATATGGAGAGGATAATTGAAAAAACAGATTCAAACAGATTGATGGATGGTGGATGGAGGAATAACGGGATGCATGGTTGGATAGGTAGATAGACAGATGCAGGGTGGGATGGAAAAACTGATTGGTGCACTGACGAACAGATGGGTTGGCAGAAAAACGACAGAATTGTTGTCGTTTTCATTATGGATAGATAGATGACATATGTACCAATGAATGACTGATAAATGGATGGATTGATAAAACAATTAGCCGATGGAAGTTGAAAATCAAATCATTTTATACGTTATTCTCTTTTTCCATAGTTACTCAGACTTGAAACATATGTAAAACAAAAGCCAAACTTTTTCCATAACCCTAAAATAATCATCAATAATAATTATTTGAGTCAAAATAACCACAAACTGCTGTTATATGAAGAAGACAAAAAATAAGTAGAAAAGCACTCGGAGAGCGCAAGCCTCTGCCAAGGTCTGCCCCCCCCCCCCGCCCTCGGAAAGTGTTCCGGATCACCTCCAAATTCTAATCACTTGTTCCTGGTCCCATTGCAGACATTTCCTGAAAATGTCATCAAAGTCTACCCATAGCTTTTGGAATTTTGCTGCTAACTAGCTAACAGACAAACCCTGGCGAAAACGTAAGCTCCTTGGGAGAGGTAATGAATCCAAAATACAACAACAGGATCTAAGCTTAACTTTAAATGAAAATGGAAGCCCAAAGACAAAAAAAACACTTAAGGTAAATGAAAACTGAACATCAGGATAAACATGGGATGACAAAGGCAATGAATAAGCAATGAACAAAATTTGCTGAAAGATAGAACCTGCGCAGAACAGCAAAAAGCTCAACCCTAAGTAAGAATATCTGTGATGACAGACTGAATAAGAGCACAACAAAATGAAAAAGCATAGGAAGTGGATGGTACTGACTTCTTACACAAGCTAATGCAGCCAAATACATCATGTCAGAATTTCCCAAAGCGACTAGACACAGCCTACTGTGGGTAAAACTTTATTAAATAATGCACAAGAATAGCAGGTGAACTTGTATTATTTATGGATCAAGTACAACACGGTTCCACAAAAGTTGTTAGGAGGTAGTTGTGTTTATGTTCTTGGGTTGGGGAACAAGCCCCCCTTGGGGGTTCTTGTACATCATGTAAACCTTCCGCATGATTCTAACTTTAGAGAAACCAACCTGCCTAAAAGACAGGAAATGTGATAATAAAACAATGAAAATTAATTTCACTGTGATATGGGGCTTAAATCCAGTAATAAAGCCAAGCTTGCTGTCATAAAAAAGGTGAAATTCTGGAGGTTGTGTGGGACGCTCCTGTCACTGAAACTTTCCCCCAGTTTGACCGACAAGGTTGCGCCGATGGCTTAGTGGTTTTCTGGTGCACCCATAACAATCTTCTGTATATCTGGGAGACAGTTTCTGATGCTTGTTTTTCACTGACCTGTCAAGGGCTGCAAAACTAATAGAAAGATGCTTTTGAAAACTGAAGTTTTCCTTAACAAAAATAAATCATTCAAATGCAACTTTAACAGAAATGTGTCACTGTCAGGACAGATAAATTACACCAGACAATGGGAGAGAGTTGGTAGGAATGCCAAAGCTTGGCACAGAAATGTTCTCGTTCCATCACAGACAGCAGGATGGAAGTGTAAATATAGCCAAAACAAAAGTGTGCATGTCACCGGTTGAAGCGAGACACAGGACCAGAAACATATTTTGTTCTGGCTTGCCTGCTGTATTTCTGTCTCTCATTGTCCATTTAGTTCAGGATCTTTCTTAAATAATATAAAAAGGTTCAGAAAAGGAACCAGGCCACCAATAACTAACAGGGGGAACTGTCAGGGCAATGGAGGGACAGAGGAAAACTCAGAAACCAGATGGGACATGGTGCAGCTCTTTCAGTTTCTTGTTTAATTCTACACTTTTTGGTCTAAAAAGATCTTAGTGCTGCCCCCTTAGGGTTGAACGGTGGCTACTGCATTTGAATTTTGTGATTGGTGGAGAACGTTACATCTTTACGTCACAGGCATTGACTGTGTCACAGCCATGGTCTCACAGACACGCCCCGTGGATTTGGGTATAAAACTACCAGACAAACCAGCCCCGTGGCGAGTTTGGAGTTGGATTGCGTTTTTCAGATTTCCATTATTATTACTTTAGCACATAGTTAGCATAGCTAACATACTGTTTTGAACGTTAGCCTATGTTAGCATTACCACTCAGAGACTGGACCCATCCCACCTCCCTCCACCCCAGCAGCAGCGCCGACTCAGCACCCTGAGCCAGCGGCTCTAATTGATACGGCTCGCGGCCGCTGGGCTCCATAAAGCCTCCCTCTACCTCCGGTGACGACGGAGGAGATCGGCTGGCTCAGGGCGCTGAGTCAGCGCTGCCCGAGGCCGGCGCGAGGGAGACAGGAGGAGTCCAGTCTCTGAGGGGTAATGCTAACATAGGCTAGCGTTCAAAACAGATGAACGTCAATCAGATCGATCAGTTGCAAAACTGCCAACGTCGCTTTCGTCACTGTCCATGTTTCAGTGTCAGGTTAAGCGAGCTGTCACCAGGGGCGTCACTAGAACTAATACTGTACTGAGGCACACCTGAGGCACAAAGAATTCATGAGAGAGAACAAAGTGCGCAAAAAAAAAAATTCAGCACTTATTTATCATAAAAAAACAAATAGTTCTTTAAACTATTTAATCATAGACTATGTTGTTGTCTAGATCTTTGATTAACCACCTAAAATGTACTACGATAATGCACTTGACCTACTTGTGCACTTTACTCTAGACTTCTAAACTATTACTGATAAAAGCAAAAAGGAAGAGCAATGAATATTTTTGAAATATCTATTTCAGTAAACATCTGCAAATTGAATAATTACAAAAGTAAAAAATAAATAAATAAATAAAGCACCCCTACATCTCTGGGTTCTTGTTTTTCCATAGTAGAAGAATAAATGAACAACTGTTGTGTGTCTCTTCAGGGAATAATTTTTGGGGAAGTAAACTGTAACGTTTTGTTTTCATTTTTGTAAAGTGGTCAATCACTTGGCTGCACTTAGTCTGAAGCAACATGAAAATATTACTGTTTATTGCTGTACAAATATGTACACAGCTCAGAGTCTCCTATCTGCATTTTTTTATTGTCTTCAGTTTTCACATGTGATTATAAGAATAGTGAAAGCTGTTCCATTTACAAAGTTATCCCACCCTTCCTTGTGACAAAAAAGTCCCCTGACCAAAAAGCATACTGTAAGAAACTGATCCAAAAATGATATACTTACCTCCCAGGCAAGGGTCCTATAGTCATCCTGGCAGTACTGCAGTTGTTTGTAGCTTAAATAGCATACTAAAGCCTTCATACTGACTTTTGGTGATAATTTGCAAATGTAGCCTATAATAATCTACACAGTCAGAGTAGGCTACTCTGACTCTGTGTAGATTATTATAGGCTACATTTGCAAATGCAGCAAACTTATTTAAGTTTGCCATTAAACCATTGATCAAATCACAGCACTGGCTGTTACCAGGATAAATGTTAATGTTACCGTTAATGTGGACAATTATCATACCTCCCTCATCCTCCTCATGTTATGATGTGAGGTTTTAGTTATTTCATTTCCTTATTCAGTTCACCTTTTCCCCTTTAGTTACTACTTGGTGTTTTTGTGGTCACTTGTGTTTTTTCCTTCCACTACGTTTTTGCGCCCTCAGGTGCTCTTATGTTTGGTTTCTCATGTCTGTGTTCATCCCTTGTTTAGTTTCTTATGTTCGTATTGATACTTAGTCCCAGTTAGCTCTGTTTAATATTTAATTCCTTTTTCTAGTCCCTCTTTAAAGAATTCTTCCTTGTAGGTTTATTTCCTTAGTTCTGTTTCCTTCGCTCTAATGCTCTCCAGTTTCTCTTAGGTTCCCATTTAGTCCTTCTTCCTCTTTAGTATATTCCTCTGTCTAATCCTTGTGTTTTGCTGTTGGCCTTTCTTTGGTTCTGTAGCCATTCTGCCTTCTGTCCCAGCTACTGATTGTTTCCACCTGCTCTCTCCCTCTCACCTGCTACTGCTTCTCCTAATTAGCCCTTAGCCTTCTCCCTTTCACTCTAACACCTCCTCAGTATACTTAAGCCTTCCTCTGACAGTCACTACTTGCTGGTTCGTTTTCAAACATCCCTGTCCTGTTCCTGTTTACCCGCCGCTGCACTTTTCTCATCCTCCTGAGTTTATTTAAGTTTGTTGTTCTGTTATTTGATAAATTTTAATTTCATTATTTGCTGCATTTGGGTCTTTTAAAAAACTTAACATGACACCTCATCTCTCCTCACTGTCCCTCTGCCTCTGTTGAGGAAGAATTTTCTGATGTCCATCTCTGAATAGTTTATCAGAAGGCTATATTTAGTTTTACAGTAGGACAGCTTCACAAACAGTATAGGCTACTTTTACAGGGCTCTCTCCACAGTATGGTATAAATCATTATTAATTGTCCGCATGTGTGCATGCAGCCTATGCATGGTGTGAGTGTGTGTGTGTGTGAGGGAGAGAGCACAAGCTGGTAAACTGTTGCTAAATTTAGGCTACATTGACGCTTAGCATTGAAAAATAGATGCTAATTATATGGGCAACATTCTCTAACAGCGATCAACTTGTCATTTTTTCTGTCAAACAAATTGTGAATTTGTTATAACATTAAAACAGGTGAAGACTTACTCTGTGCTCAAAGTGATGTGACGAGCTCCAGCGGTTTCGACTGTGTCTGTATGTGTGTACAACGAAACGCTCGGAACAATCATGTTAACGATTTTCATTGGTTGTTGCGTTCAGTTCAATCTTACCCAGCAACAGACGTGCTATTTCCTGATAAGCTATTGTGGCCCCTTTCTTTTTTTTTTTCTTTTTTTTTTAATTGGCTGGTAAGTGACAGGCTTGAGTCATGACTAAAAGCAGGCACAAAAATGCGCTCCTTCCAGCGAGAGCATCGCTATAATTTTACTGGGGCACTTCAGACTTTTACTAAGGCACGTGCCCCAGTGAATAAGGTCTAGTAACCCCCCCGGGTCTCACTGTCCTCCTGAACACACCCCCACATTCCCCCCTCCGCTCATCCTCCACACTTGGCCATAGCCCTCCGTGCTTCCTAGCACTGCCCACTTTGTAGAATTTTTCAAATGTTGTCTGGGGGCAGGATTATGATTTTTCATGGGGTTCAGTTACCCTTTAAAGAACAAAATGTAACTCCAAGTCAATCACACTTCTGTGAAATCAAACTGTCCCCTTAGAAAGCAACATCGATTGACAACCAATTTCACCTAACGTTTTGCAAATGGAATAGACAACAGGTGGAAATGATAGACAATTAGCAAGACACCCCCAATAAAGGAGTGGTTCTGCAGGTGGTGACCACAGACCACTTTCCAGTTCCTATGCTTTCTGGCTGACGTTTTGGTCACTTTTGAATGTTGGTGGGGCTTTCACTCTAGTGCTAGCATGAGACGGAGTCTACAACCCACACAAGTGGACCAGGTAGTGCAGCTCATCCAGGATGGCACATCAATGCGAGCTGTGGCAAGAAGGTTTGCTGTGTCTGTCAGCGTAGTGTCCAGAGCATGGAGACGCTACCAGGAGACAGGCCAGTCCATCCTTCCTGCCTTTGTGCAAGGAGGAACAGGAGGAGCACTGCCAGAGCCCTACAAAATGACCTCCAGCAGGCCACAAATGTGCATGTGCCTGCTCAAACAGTCAGAAACAGACTGCATGAGGGTGGTATGAGGGCCAGACGTCCACAGGTGGGGGTTGCGCTTACAGCCCAACACCGTACAGGAGGTTTAGTATTTGCCAGAAAAACACAAAGATTGGCAAATTTGCCACTGGCGCCCTCTCCTCTTCACAGATGAAAGCAGGTTCACACTGAGCACATGTGACAGATGTGACAGTCTGTAGACGCTGTGGAGAACGTTCTGCTGCCTGGAACATCCTCCAGCATGACGAGATTGGCAGTTGGTCAGTAATGGTATGGGGTGACATTTCTTCGTGGGGCCACACAGCCCTCCATGTGCTCGCCAGAGGTAGCCTGACTGCCATTATACCTAATGACCCATATGAGATCCTCAGCCCCCTTGTGAGATCATAAGCTGGTGCGGTTGGCCTTGGGTTCCTCCTAATGCAAGACAATGATAGAACTCATGTGGCTAGAGTGTGTCCACAGTTCCTCCAAGAGTAAGGCATTCATGCTATGGACTGGCCCGCCCGTTCCCCAGACCTGAATCCAATTGAGCACATCTGGGATATCATGCATCATGGGAGTTAGGTCATATAGGCATGTGGAGGCCGCACACACTACTGAGCCTCATTTTGACTAGTTTTAAGGACATTACATCAAAGTTAGATAAGTATGTAGTGTGTGATGTCACTTTAAGTTTGAGTGTGACTCCAAATCCAGACCTCTATGGGTTGACAAATTGGATTTCCATTGATCATTTTTGTGTGATTTTGTCGTCAGCACATTCAACTATGTAAAGAACAAAGTATTTAATAAGAATCCATCCATCCATTTTCTTCCGCTTATCCGGGGTCGGGTCGCGGGGGCAGCAGCCTAGCAAAGAGACCCAGACTTCCCTCTCCCCAGCCACTTGTTCCAGCTCCTCGGGAGGAACTCCAAGGCGCTCCCAGGCCAGCCGAGAAACATAGTCCCTCCAGCGTGTCCTGGGTCTTCCCCTGGGCCTCTTCCCGGTGAGACGTGCCTGTTAAATCCAGAATAGAATTTAAGATCCTTCTTCTTACATAGAAAGCCCTTAATAATCAAGCTCCATCATACATCAGAGATCTAATTGTTCCATATGTTCCTAAAAGAGCACTTCGCTCTCAGACTGCAGGTTTACTTGTAGTTCCTATGATCTCTAAAAGTAGAATGGGAGGTAGATCTTTTAGTTATCAGGCTCCTCTCCTGTGGAACCAGCTCCCAGCTTTAGTCCGTGAGGCAGACACTCTGTTTACTTTTAAGGCCAGGCTTAAAACTTTCCTTTTTGATAAAGCTTATAGTTAGAGTGGCTTAGGTCATCCTGAGCTATCTCTGTAGTTATGCTGCTATAGGCTTAGACTGCTGGAGGACAGACTTACCAATTTTCTTCACTCTGCTACTTCCTTTTCTCCTACGACTCTCCAGTTGTATTACAGTACATTCTGTTATTTCGACTGTTAACTTTGTTTTCTCTCAGTGTTTTTCTCCCCATCGAAGATACACCTGGTCTGGTATCCTGCTTGGCTGCAATGCCCTGTTGGACGGGGGTCATCGACTGGGATGATCCTCTCAGTAACTGAACATCCACTGTGTCCTGTTATCAACTTTTTACTTTCTGTAACATAGAAAGTTCTCTTTTATCGGATCTTCTGTTCCTTCTGTGTTCTGCTCTGTCTTCTCAAACCCCTAGACGGTCGTGGCAGATGGCCGCTCCTACTGAGCCTGGTTCTGTTGGAGGTTTCTTCCTGTTAAAGGGGAGTTTTTCCTCTCCACTGTCGCTACATGCTTGCTCAGTATGAGGGATTGCTGAAGGATTGCTGTGGTTGGAAATCTGCCCAACCTCACGCCAATGACTGACGCAATCTGCTGGGATTCCTTAAATAGGAAACTTTTTAACTGATTGGAATGTTTGTATAATTGTATTGAAATGACTTCTTGTTAAGTGCCTTGAGATGACATCTGTTGTGAATTGGCGCTATATAAATAAACTGAATTGAATTGAATTGAAACACCTCACCAGGGAGGTGTCCAGGAGGCATCCTGACCAGATGCCCGAGCCACCTCAACTAACTCCTCTCGATGTGGAGAAGCAGCGGCTCTACTCTGAGCCCCCTCCGGATGACTGAGCTTCTCACCCTATCTCTAAGGGAGAGCCCAGACACTCTGCGGAGGAAACTCATTTCAGCCGCTTGTATCCGTGATCTCGTTCTTTCGGTCACCACCCAGAGTTCGTGACCATAGATGAGGGTAGGAACGTAGATCGACCAGTAAATCGAGAGCTTCGCCTTTCGGCTCAGGTCTCTCTTCACCACGACAGACCGGTACAGCGCCCACATAACTGCAGATGCCCCACCAATCCGTCTATCGATCTCCCGCTCCATTTTTCCCTCATTCGTGAACAAGACCCACAACAAGAATTTTTTTTTTTATTCATTCAGATCTAGGATGTGTTATTTTAGTGTTGCCTTTATTTTTTTGAGCATATATATATATATATATATATATATATATATATATATTTTTTTTTTTTTTTTTTTTTTTTTTTTAGGTTTTTTGTTTATGTTTGGTTCATGTTTCTCTAGATTCTTCTATTCCCTTCTTCAGTTTTCATTTTGACTTTTATTTTGCTATTTCTTTATTTAGGTTTTGTCATTTGTAGTAATTCCTGTGTTAGTTTCTGCTTTTTTATCATTATGCATTTAGAATTATCATTCCTTATTTGAGTTTATTTCTGCTTAGTCTGTCTTCTGCAGTTCTCCCTGCTTTGTTTTCCTCCTGCCACTCTTCCTCCTGTCCCAGCACAAACTTATTTCCGATCTATCCTCTACCTACTCTCTCCCACCGGCATCCGTTTAGTCTTGATTATCTCCTCTGGTTTTCTGTGCTATTCTTCACTCTTCCCTCTCCTTAAGCTCTCTGATCACTTCATATCTCTGCTGGATTCGAAGTCTTTCCATCTCTCTTTTCCCTCGCCCCTTGTGTTCCCTTTGTGTACCTGCCTGAGCAATATTTGTAAGTTTGTCCTTTATTTGTTATATCATTTCACTTCACATCGGTCTGTACTTAGTTCTATTCCTCAACAGCATGACAGGTTGGATAGGAAGTGTCAGTGCATAGCCATTTTAGGATCTCTCCAGACATGTTAAATCGGATTCAAGTTCGGCTCTGGCTGGGTCCATCCAGGACATTCACAGACATGTGCTGAAGTCACTACTTTGACATCTTGTCTGTGTGCTTAGGGTCGTTATCCTGCTGAAAGATGAACCGTTCACCTGAGCTCGATTTTGAGCTTCATGGCAAAGGCTGTTAATAATTATATACACGTGATTATGTACATAATTTATGTGCACAAAAGTATTTTTACTTTTTAATGAATTGGCTAAATAAATTTTAAAAATCTCATTATCATTATGGGGTGTTGTGTATAGAATTTTGATGCGACGCAAATACTTTTTAGATGCAATGTGCACGTGTGCATGTGTATGAGTGTGTATGTACATATGTATGTATGTATGTATGTATATATAATAATGAACACAAATGGAAAACTGATCAACTTACTCAATATTAGCTCATCATTCATCATTCATTTACCTGCATTTTTCTGTTCTAATGGGAGCCTGTATGACATACAGTTATGATTTACAGCAAAGATTTTGGTTATAGATAACACTAATAGTTCAGAATTATCCGAATAATGTATTAAGCCTGAACATTTTCATGATTTGTTCCTGATTATCCCTAATCTGAACACTGAGCGGCAACAGCAACTAACCATTATCACTGCATCGTGAGGTACACATGTAATTACCTATTCCAGTACAAAAATGTACACTAAACTTGTCCTCAGTACTTCCTTCATTATTAAAGTACTATTAAAGTACTATTTCATCTCTTTCATGCGGTTAAATTTACTATGCTATGTAATTACACTTTTTGGTTGCAGTAGTTTCTGTTGAAGAAAGACTTCAGGATTGTAAGCAAGTATTTTATTTGCTGTTTTAAGAACATGTCTATTATAAATTCTATTTAACATCAGAGAGATGCTCTTCTTAAAGAATACAATAAACAGCAGTAAACCACTTTTGTTTACCTGATGCTTTGAGAGAGATTTCTTGTAATACTTTCATGCAGAACATGTCTGCTATCATATGTGATGATGCTAATAGCAGAAGGCTAACAACAAACTGCTGACACACACACACATATATATATATGTGTGTGTGTGTGTGTGTGTGTGTGTGTGTGTGTGTGTGTGTGTGTGTGTGTGTGTGTGTGTGTTTCAGTAAGCTCAGTTATCTCTATTCACTATGAAGTTTATTATATGAATAAGCAAAGACTTATAGTTTTAAAATGTTACTGTAAGTGACTCACCTGATGAAACCGAACAGAACCTGTAGATGAAGATGTGGGTTAAATTTAACCTGTAATGCTGTGTTATGTAACAGGCAGGAGGCTTCAGAGAAATCAGAAATCATTAACGCATAACAAGGCAGGGAGAAAAAGGATTATGCTGCTGGTATTGATCTCATCAGGAAGAGTTTCAGGCAACACTGCTCTAAACGTTCATCAGATTTCCATTTTTACTTTAAGCATACGCAGTAAGTGGAGCTATATTTGACTGCAGTTTGATTCCAGCATTTGCCCCCTATTCAGTAATTGTTTTGACATGAGGAAAGCCCGCTATGTATTGTAATTATAGCTAGAATGAAGATGGATATCAGGTCTTTAAAATTAACAGGATACATTATTGAATTAAACACTTGAGATGTTCTCACTAACCAGAAAACGAAGGGCAAAGAGTCTGGCATCCATCAGGCGAACAGTCTGTATGTGTTCGAGGGGGAACACCATTTGGATGAAGAGGAAAGATGTTTGATGGTAAAAGATGAAAGTTTTAGTGCAAAAGAGGAAATTCTGAAGCTCATCAGCCATGACATAGCATACTGATGGATAATTCCAGAACAGAGCCTGGCAGAGAGCTATGGAGAAAAACTTTATTTCTTGCTTTTACATTATCTGCAATAAACATTCTGTAATTCTAATGCAAACACAAAAAAATTATGATTTGTAATTATCAATTAGGAAAGATTTCATTTTTACCGAATGGGGCACTATTAGATTTTATCCACTGATATTTAGCTTTGATTTTAGGCAAAGCTCAGTATGTGATTCAAGTGTCTTATAATATGATGATACACCGATTGATTATTACAATTTATTGTCATGTCATTTATACATTTTGTATTGTTATGTGGATTTTTGCAAAGACTTTAGCAAAAATGTAGAACAAATACTGAAAGTATGACAAGCTAGTTTTAGCTGGTTAGTTATGCTATCTGCTCCGGTAGAGCTTGAAGCTGTTTAATTTACAGACACGGTATGCAATTTAAAGTTTCAAAACAGCATTACCTTTATTAAATGATAGGTGGCACTCCTTTAATCTGCACACTGTGAGTGTCTGTATTTTTAGTGACCATCCAATGTGATTAGTTACTAGTTATATTTACTTGAGTAACTTTAGAAAATAAGATATACTTCGTGGTCTAGTTTTACTGCACCCCACTTCTAACTTGTACTTGAGTAAAATAATTCTGGTTGAGTACAATTTCCGTCTACAGAACCAACTCGAGTTCTTTAGTGAATGATGAAACAAACCCAGCGTATATATATATATATATATATATATATATATATATATATATATATATATATATATATATATATATATATATATATATATATATATATAGCAAAAAAAAATTAAGGTACACAAAATAACAGAATGAATAAAATAATATTAAATACTTTGTATTGTACTTTATATAGTTGAATGTGCTGACGACAAAATCACACAAAAGTTATCAATGGAAATCTAATTTATCAACCCATGGAGGTCTGGATTTGGAGTCACACTAAGTTTGCTGCCATTTGCAAACCAGCACTATTCATTTTCCTTGGCCCACGATTGGCTAAACCCCTCAAGGTCTCAAGTATCAGATTTTACCTATTCCTGTGCGGCTGTGGTCCCAAACCAACATGGAAGCTAGGGGTCCACTGTAGTTGCCCTGCAGATGATGAATAGCAGTAGATGTTTTTGGCTGGTCTTAACAGCCCCAGAAATGGGGATTAATTGTGGATCTCTTTAACAGGTTTGAACGGATTCAGTGCCTTGCTAAACAGCACGTCAGCATTGGAAAATGTTTATTTTCTATATGCACAGTCAAGGGAGAAAAAGTGCAACCCATTTCCAGGTAGGTTTTAACAAATTTACGGTATTTAAGTAATTTATAAACCTGATAAATACCAGATAATTGTTCTTATGTCTTGATATACACAGTAAATCCCTAGGATTGACAAAGGTTATACTTTATTTTCACCATGACTGGCTATCGACATTGAATTAAAAATGTCAGTTACTTATAAGTAGCTTTGGCCCTTCAGACAATTGAAAAAAACTATGTAAACCCCTGCAGACTACTGAGAGTTTAAGTGACTGGAACATGATTAACAGCTATGACACACTCCATTAACTCCAAGGGCTGTTGCATTGTGGTGTCATAGATACCATTGTTGTGTGAGTTACAGATGAGTACTACAGATTTGTTTCTATACAATATTCTATATAAATATTCCACCAACTGAATTTGAGCAATCTCAAGCAACAGAAGATATTTTTTCCGTGATGGTCTTATGAAGCAACGTCCTAATCTGGCTCATAGAATAACTCAAAACACAACAAACTTAGTTTAACGATCAACCCATCACATCTGCTCATTTCAAGTTTCCTTTTCACAGATTTATCTACTTTCGCTTTTAGTTTTCTGGTGTAAATTTGTTTCCATTTGTAATCAGGGGGCTAAACGAATAAGGAAAAATAAGATCTGGGAAAAATATGATATCTGAATGGATTTTTTTTGGGCCCTACAAATAATCATTTCAGTAAAACAAGTTAATATAACTACAGTTCCTGTGCATTATTATTGTGTAAATACCACATGAATTCAATAGTTGATATTCTTCTGTATAGGTCATTTCTAAAAGATAAAGCAAAACGTTCCTATGTAGTTATGAAATAGTTTTAACATACAGAAGTAAGGCTTTGAATATAGAACCTGCAAAACATGGATGGATGGATGGATGGATGGATGGGTCGATGGATAGGTCGATGGATGGGTCGATGGATGGATGGATGGATGGATGGGTCGGTGGATGGGTGGATGGTTGGAAGGATGGATGGATGGATGGATGGATTTTTCAAACTCTTAAACAATAGGAAAGGGAATAAAATCTGAAAGTACAAATACTTTGTTTTCCAGAGTGTTAAAGAATCCTTTATAACTCCGTTAAGCAACCAAATTCATTCATTGCCGTTTAAATCCCACCCTATCCCAACAAGAAATATACAACTGGCTGAAAAATATGCTATAAAACAGATTTGGTAAGTACTGTAAAATAATTGTAATCATTTGGGGAAAGTTTGGTTACAATACCAGTTTAGTTAGAAAGCGCTTTACACATGACATGGCAGTCAACCAAAGAGCTGTACAGAGGGCAAGGTATAACACAAGAAACACATTCAGAGACATACAAAATATGAAATAATTAGTATATTGATGGAAATTAAAAAGCACAAAGATACACCACACTAGGCCAGAGTGTAAAATAGACAAAAACCAACTATAAAAACCAAGCAAGTTATGGGGAAGTAAAAGCTAAGCTAAAAAAATGTGTCTTTAAACTATTTTTAAAAATGTTTGAAGAGGGGGACTGCTTAATAGGGAGCTCGTTCCAGAGTTCTGGAGCGTACACTGAGAAAGCCCGCTCATCTCGGGATTAGGAGCGCGCCTTTGGGACACTCAAGAGAAAGTGTTCTGCATACCTGAGTTCCCAGGAGGGCCGTTAAGGACAGAGTAGCTCCGACACCTGACAAGGGGCAAGGCCATTTAAATACTTAAAAATAAATAAAAGAACTCTAAACTGAATTCTAAACTGGAATGGCAGGCAATGCAGTGATTTTAGAATGGGCGTAATATGCTCCCTCCTAGCAGCACCAGTCAAGAATCTAGCAGCTGCATTTTGGACCAGCTGGAGATGGGAGAGGAAAGTTTTGTTAATACCAACTAGGGAGGAGTTGGAGTATTCCAAACATAATCACATTCAGTAAAAGTATTACAGCAATATATATATATATATATATATATATATATATATATATATATATTCAATTCAATTCTAGAATTGTGCTGCTCTGGGTGGCTGCACGTTGGAGTGCCTCTGTTGGCTACATATTAAGTTTTGGTTTTTTGTACATTGGTTCCTCTTTTTTCTTAAAGAAGATTGTATTTTTTTGACCTGTATACTTTCTAGTCTTTGGTGCTGTGAAGCTGGAAGGAATTTTGCTGTAAATGTTTCCTTTTTGACAATTTGTTATGATGTGTAACCATGGCAACAATGTGGTTTACAGCCGGGAGCAGCTGATTAACATCGCAAAATCTGAAATAATACCTCAACTGAAGCCACAAATCCCTGAAGAGTTGATAAGGAGGAGACGTGGATGCAGAGCAGGAGCAAAAAGGAGACAGAGAAAGAGGAAGTTCAAGCCATCTCTTCTACCGATCATAATGGGCAACGTAAGATCACTGGCTAACAAGATGGATGAACTCCAAGCCCTTACAAGGACTCAGCCAGAGTACCGTGAATGCAGTGTTATGTGTTTTACTGAGACGTGGCTGCTGGATCATATCCCTGACTCCAACGTCTGTCTGCCAGGCCTCCTGACTGTACGAGCAGACAGAGATCTGAAGACGAGCAGAAAAAGAAAAGGTGGTGGAGTAGCAGTGCTTGTCAACAACAGATGGGGTTATCCAGGACATGTTACTGTGAAATGTCGTCTCTGCAGCCCAGATGTCGAACTCTTGGGAGGGAGTTTTCGTCCATATTATTTACCTAGAGAGTTCACCAGTGTAATTTTGGCAGTTGTTTACATTCCACCTTCGGCTGTTGCGGACAATGCATGTGATGTCATCATTTCTGTTGTTGCTAAGCTACAGACACAGCACCCCAATGCATTTGTGGCAATATCTGGTGATTTTAATCATGCTTCGCTCTCTACTACACTTCCAACATTTCAACAGTTTGTCAGCTTCTCTACAAGAGAAAACAGGACCTTGGATTTGTTTTATGTAAATGTAAAGGATTCATACATGTCCAAACCAAGACCTCCTCTGGGACAATCAGATCACAATCTTGTTTTTCTCTGTTCAGAATATAAACCCCTTGTTCAGAGGCAAGCTGTGACAAAACGAACTGTGAGAAAATGGTCACAGGAAGCTGAAGAAGCCCTGCGGGGTTGTTTTGCACCCACAGACTGGATGACTCTTTGCCAAGCACATGAAGAGGACATCAATGCCATGACTGAGTGTGTGACTGACTATATAAACTTCTGTGTGGACAACATAATCCCCACCAGAACAGTGAGATGTTTCCCTAATAACAAACCCTGGATCACCAGTGACCTGAAGGAACTGCTAAACAAGAAAAAAAGAGCCTTCAGGGAGGGAGACAGGGAATTACTGAGGAGTATACAGAAGAAACTTAAGGTCAAGATCAGAGACAGCAAGGAGGCATACAGGAAGAAGCTGGAGAACAAACTACAGAGGAACAATATCCGAGATGTCTGGTCAGGAATGAGAAGGATCACAGGGTTTAAGGACAGGAAGGATTGGATAGATGGAAGTCTGGACAGAGCCAGTGAACTGAACATATTCTTCAACAGGTTCAGTTCAGGAACTAGCTCAGCATCCCCCTCTCCTATTCCCAGCCAAACAGACATCCCACTCTCCTCTGACCAGCAGCTTTCCTGTTACACCTCGGATGTTTTATCCTTCACCTCAGCTATGGACTCTTCTAATTCCACAAGTTTGACTTCAACCAAGTCAGGAAATGCTGCTACCCCCTTTGCCTCCCCCTCCCACTTGTCTGTCTCCAAAAGTCAGGTGAAGAGGCAGCTGGAGAAACTGAACCGGAAAAAGGCTGCAGGACCAGATGGTGTCAGTCCCAGAGTTCTGAAGCCCTGTGCTGAGCAGCTCTGTGGGATTCTGCAGCACCTCTTCAACCTTAGCCTAACTCAGGAGAAGGTTCCAGTGTTGTGGAAGACATACTGCCTTGTTCCAGTACCCAAAAGAACTCACCCATCAGTCATCAATGACTATAGACCTGTTGCCCTGACATCCCACATCATGAAGGTCCTGGAGAGACTCCTGTTGGCACCCCTGAGTAAGCAAACAAGAACGTATCAGGACCCACTGCAGTTTGCTTATCGCTATGGAGTTGGAGTTGAAGATGCCATCATCCACCTACTTCAACCAACCCACTGTCATCTGGACAAAGCAGGCAGCACTGTGAGGATCATGTTCTTTGATTTCTCCTGTGCATTTAACACAATTCAGCCTGATTTGCTTTGTCAGAAACTCCTGAAGACACAGGTGGAGCCCTCAACAATCGCCTGGATCAATGACTACCTGA
The DNA here is from genome assembly GCA_963556495.2 of Valencia hispanica. Taxonomy (NCBI): domain Eukaryota; kingdom Metazoa; phylum Chordata; class Actinopteri; order Cyprinodontiformes; family Valenciidae; genus Valencia; species Valencia hispanica. The sequence goes on along the minus strand of OY747709.1, from coordinate 10,492,877 downwards.
CCAACAGACCACAATTTGTGAGACTGAAGAATTGTGTGTCAAACCAGGTGGTCAGCAGCACAGGAGCACCACAGGGGACCATACTCTCACCATTCCTTTTCACTCTCTACACCTCAGACTTCCAGTACAAATCAGAGACCTGTCATCTGCAGAAATACTCAGATGACTCTGCAATTGTCGGGTGGATCAGAGATGAACAAGAAGCTGAATACAGAGAGCTGGTGGACCGCTTTGTGACATGGTGTGGAAACAATCGTCTCACCTTGAATGTGAACAAAACAAAGAAAATGATTGTAGATTTCAGAAGAAATAGGGATAACTCCAAAACTGTTTTCATCATGGGAGAAGAAGTGGAGGTGGTTGAGGAGTATAAATACCTCGGAGTTCACCTTGACAACTGACTGGACTGGAGACTGAACAGTGAAACCATCTACAAGAAGGGACAGAGCAGACTGTACTTCTTGAGGAAGCTTAGGTCCTTCAAGGTTTGCAGCAAGATGCTGGAGATCTTCTACAAGTCTGTTGTGGAGAGTGTAATCTCTTCAGCCGTCATCTGTTGGGGTAGCAGCATCAGAGCCAGGGATTTAAATAGGCTAAACAACCTGATAAAGAAGGCTGGTTCTGTTCTTGGGACAACTGTGGAACATCTGGAGATGATAATCCAAGGAAGGATTCTTCATAAAATCCAAAAAAATATGGACAACCCTGAGCATCCTCTTCATGAGACAGTCATACAACAACAGAGCGTCTTCAGTCGGAGGCTTCATCAGTATCGCTGCAATACAGACCGCTACAGGAAATCCTTCCTGCCCACAGCCATCATCATCTACAACAACTCCTTAAAGAATTAATTATATGAGCTATACCAACACTTAATTTCCCTCTGGGATCAATAAAGTATTTTTTAATTGAATTTAATTGAATTGAATATATATATATATATATATATATATATATATATATATATATATATATATATATATATATATATATATATATATATATATATATATATATATATATATATATAAATATTTATCTCAAGTATTATAGTAAAATATAGTAAAAGCCATAATGCTCCACTTGTGGAAGTAAATCTGTTGGGCTTCTACTTGGCACTCGCACATCACTTCTGAATGCCACCCTGCCAGACAAGACATTAAAAAAAAAAAAACTGATCTGCAAAGTCAAATAAGGCAGTTTGAGTAACATAAAAGTTCCAGAAAGCGGTCTGCTATTCAGTTAAAATCCCTGCATTGTGCTGCGGATGCAAAGCAGAGGAGAATAGCCTGCGCGTTGCACAATATGAAAAAAAGTGACAGCGGGGAGTCATAATGAATGGAGTTTTTGACTGCTTGTGACCACGTTATCAAAGTTGAAGGAATTTCCTTTTAACACCAGTTGTTTTTCCCTCACTTTTTTAAGCTATTCTCCTGCTTCACAGCACACCTTCCTCTCCATCTACCCCTTTGCACTCCGCAGGAGGGGCAGACTCAGCATCTCCGTCACCGGCTCAGAGCAGAGTCCTATATGGGAAAAATTTTACCAACCCGCACGACCTGGTACCTGGTTATCTACCGATCAAATCTGGACCTGACCAATTGATTTAAAACCAGGGACCCGACCCGAGACCCACACACGAACACAATAAAGTCACTATATGTACCCTAGCTCTTTGAAAATGATTTCTTTTCTGCAGCGCTTGCTCTTAACATATAGATTGTGTTCAACTTTTCGTTGTCTGTCATTTTGACTGATGGGATCTAAAAATCCCATCATAATCGTCAATTTTTAAATGATAATAGCATTTTTAATTTGTGTTCATTTTAATCAATATTCAATTCGAACAACCTGAACAAAGAATCCACATCATGCCATCACACTTCGAGCAGATGAATACATGTACTATATATATATAAACCTTTAATGTGCTGTGGCCTGAACGCACAGCCTGGTTCATGGACAAGAATTTCACACGGTCTTGCCTGTGCATAATGGAAGCTGAATACGCGCTCTGCTGTCACACGACTGGAATTACAAGTGCTATTTCTCTCTAAATGTGGGTTTTCCTGCTTGCTTCAGCAGGAGAAAATCCACAGCATCAGTCGGTAAGAAGCACCAGTCTGTCTCCTGCGCAGCTACCTCCATAACTCTCCATGGTGCTGTCAGCAGAGCTCCCAGAGAGTGAGATGTATTAGGTACGGTGTCCAGGTCTGAGACGGATCTCAGATCCTCTCATGGGAATCTTTTTTTGATTGATTCAGTTCCCTGAACTCTGTGCGTAAAGTTGAAAATGTCTGCACCAAGTGGTCAGGGGTGTGAATCTGTCAAAGCGACAGAGGGCCTTCAAACTTTTCCATCACTGTTTTAAAAAAACAGTCAAAGATGGTAAATGATGTGACCCCTGAAGGTAAATGATATTACAATTAAATATTTCCCTTTTATTTCTCTGAAATGTTGAACAGCTGACATTTATTTGATATGGAGATTGTTGTGCAGAAACAAAATACCGTCCACTGTCCCTGGCTTTAACTGCATTCTCCCTTCCTGAACCACAAATCCTGCCAGAGAAAAGTCTCTCTCGCTGGCAGTGCTGGATGCCTAGATAGGGAGAACATTCCGCTATCAGCACAAGGTTGGGAAGCATCACATGTTCTCTCCACCAAGAACATATATCAACAAGATCCTCATTGAAAGGATACATTTATACATAATACATGTTTTCTCACCAGCAAACCTCCATAAAAGAATCTTCTGCCTGGGCTGTACAGTGAAATTTAAATTCCACCCGTGAAACAACTTTTACGCGGGTCACCGACTCTGGCTCAGAGCTCAGACCTATTTTCCTGTTGTGAACATAATATTTTTTTGCAAAGAATCATTTAACTTCCTGCTATTCACTTCTTTGGTAACACTTAACGTCTTTAAACAAATTACACGACAGATTAAATCAGTTACAGTTGTTCTGATTGTAAAATGATTTACTTTGAACAGCAGTATTAAAGTCTGTTAGTTTACAACACAGCTTAATTTGAGGAAGTTCAACAGAGTTTGGTTTTTTTGCTTTTAATTTGCTCATTTCTTATCCTTTTTTGTTTTGCTCCGTGTCCGTTTACGTTCTGCACTTGATAGGGGCATGGTATACACAGTTGTACCCAGTTCTTTCAATTCATCATGAATGTATTTTCCCCCAGATTCCACATACATACACTCTCTGTAGTGGATCACTGGGTGAACACAGAATATTTTGCAATTTTGACAAATTGGTGCAAAGAGTTCCCAGATCCTAGCAAAGAGTTAAAAGAACACACTCTCCTAAAATAAAAAAGTTCCTGGATCCTGTTCCAACAGGATCTGCCTTAAATTAAGCCCTGGTTATGAGTTCGGTGTGGATGGGCTTTTTTTTTCTTTCTTTTTTACGAAGTGGTAAGGATGTTCCGTTTTTTTTAAAACACTATGTGTGTACATGGCCTTAAGCTCCTTGAAAATCTAGACGTGGCGTATTTACTGAAGTATGATCATTTGTCATCCTGCAGAGATGTATCAGTGATGATTTTGTTGTTGTGTCAGCACTGTGTAACCATTTCCATTTTGCACATGCACTGCACCAAGATTAAATCATAATGCGATTGAAGTGGTTGTGATTACCTGCAGAATGTGCAGCATGCCTGCACTGCACTACGGATAAAGGAAGAATGCATAAGGAAAAGCTAAAACTAATGAAATTGCAATAGAAAAGGAATTGAAAGAAAATAGAATTTCTCCCCATGTAAGACCAAAGAAGCATTTTTATTTGGTACTGATACCCCCTAAAAATATATCACAAGCCGAATTGCTACAGTCAGCCACAACAACAGAGACGTAAAAAAAGAAAATGACTTTGTTCTGCTCATTATAATGCGCTGCACTGCTGGGAAAGCCAGGGTCCTTGGGATGCCAGGACACTCGAGATAATGGCTTGTTGATCCAAACACAATTGCTTGCTGGACACTGCTTTCTACTGAAGGATGTACTGCAAATGCAGAGCAGTAAGAGTGCAAGCAGAAATACCAGAGGGTCTCTGAGGATAAACATTTAGTGATTTAAATAGTTTCTTTTTGTCTGTTTTACAGAGAGAATAATGGGAGTCATTGTGAACTTACAGTCTGTATGCTTTTGATTCATCAAAGTCTAATGTTTATATTGAAATGGCTGACATTTTTACAGGGGTGTGTATACTTTTCAGATCCCCTGTAAACAGAGGTCTGTGCAGACATTTGATCACAGGGCTGCTAAGAACAAGTGTTCTGGGTACCACTCCTCTCCACTAAAGCAAATGATAGGAAAAGGAGGCATAAAATAGATTTACTGAGGGATAACGCTCAGGTCAGATCCCTGTTGGATTATTTTCCAGAGTCCTCAAAGACATTACTCAGATACAATTCATTTCCTGCATATCATTTTCCGGCCTGCTTCTTTTATGGTAGTCCTCCACTTGTCCCCTTTTACAGCTTCCTGTAAGGACACAATCCTCACTGTGCTAAAATATGACAAGTTTTCAGCTTCGGCCTTGTGAAGCCTATTTTGTGCTTGAATGATTCATGGATCTGTGTTAAAAGACTTAACAAAAAAGTTTTCAGAAAATGGTTATGGTGAAGCAGTGGACTGAAATAAAGAAAAAAATTAACTAAAGTCTAAAAGGGTTGAGAAAGCCTGGAGAACTTGCTGAAAGACCACTTTAAAATACCAGGAATATCTGGATCCTTAGAACTGAACAGGCCTGTAACTCCCGTCTTATTCTATTTGATTGAAAGTTTTATTTTATATCCTTGTCATCATGGTTTTTACCTACATTTATCTGACCTCCTTACTCAATAAAAAAGATAAAGTATTCTTACCAATCCAAGTGACAGTAAACCAATCATTTGCAGGACAGGGATCCTACTATAGTTTCGACAGATATTAACAATGTGTTTTAATGGTTTGCTTTTGTTAAAATGTACGCAAACCTCAGAGAGGGCACAAAAACATGCAGCAGGTGATTTACTAAGCTCCCATTTACTGTTAAACCTGCAGCAAGATGTGTGCAATCCATTAAGAGCTATTGCCCTTGATGAATATGCAATGTGGGCGTTTCTGTCAGAAGGAGCAAATATTGGGAAGAGAACATGCAAATAAGTAGGCGTTCCACACGCAGTGTGATTTATCAAACATGAAGCTGTTTGCACAATTGTCTTTAGTTAGAACATAAAACTATATTTAGAATTAAGCTTCTTCTATTTACTCTCAGATGTTTTAGGCCCTGTCTATGGGCACATTTTTTTCTAAAACAGGTAAATGGTTTCAAAAACACCTGCGTTTAAGAGGGACTGTTTCTAGAAAGCCTCGACACAAGAATGGCGAACAACAAAGCTGCAACTGTTGCAGAACCTCAGCACCACTGCAAACATTTAATCTGCCATTGCTGTTATGTATTACACCTATGAACCGTTTGTGGTTACAGGTCATGTAGGAGGCTGGGCTAATACTCCACCATTTTTTAGGAAAGAGGCGTTTTTGCTGTACACATGAATAATGTGATGTTGAGATTTGATATTTTTTTGTTTTTACATTTAGGGTCCCTTAAAATGTCATTTACGTGTGAACGCAAGGCACAAATGGTAACAGATTTTAGAAAAAAGAAACATTCCCGTGTGTACTAGGCTGTAGAAAAACTGTCTCCTACTGGGTAAAAGAGTATAACATCTGTGTGTTAAATTAATCACAAGTTGGAACTGCTTGAGATTAGTATTATGAGGCTTAGAGAAAGTATCCTCATGTAGAAAGTTTTTAAGATATCTAAATAAAGAGCACAGACTCTAGCTGCCACTTCCTTCTGAGTAATTGGTGCAGTAAATAGAGGTTAAACTGGTAATACTGAGGCCTTTCATCCTGAGTTATCTCTGTAGTTATGCTGCTATAGGCTTAGACTGCTGGAGGACAGACTGACCACTTTTCTTCACTCTGCTACTTTTATCTTCTACTACTCTCCAGTTGCATTATTTGCTGTTATTTTGACTGTTAACTTTCTCTCAGTGTTTTTCACTCCATAGAAGCTAAACCTGGTCTGGTTATCCTGCTTGGCTGCAATGCCCTGTTGGACGGGGGGCATCCCAGTAGCTGACCATCCCCCTTGTCCTGTTATTAACTTTTCACTTTCTGTAACATAGAAAGTTCTCTTAAATCAGATCCTCTGTTCTTTCTGTGTCTCTGCTCTGTCTTCTCGAACCCCCAGATGGTCGTGGCAGATGGCCGCTCGTACTGAGCCTGGTTCTGCTGAAGGTTTCTTCCTGTTAAAGAGGAGTTTTTCCTTTCCACTGTTGCTACATGCATGCTCAATAGTTTGCTCAGTATGAGGAATTGCTGAAGGATTGCTGTGGTTGGAGTCTGCATCAGTGGGGTGCAACTGCCAGTCAATGACTCAATGCAATATGCAGAAATTACTTACATATAAAAGTAACTAAAATCTTTAAACTGATTGGAATTTGTGATTGAAATGACTTTCTTGTAAAGTGGCTTGAGATGACATCTGTTGTGGACCAGCTCTATATAAATAAACTGAATTGAATTTTACCTGGATTATTTTAGTTGTCCCTTTTTCATTTCCCACAACCATCCAATATATTGATATGTTTCCTTATCACTGGCCACCAAGGTATGTAATATTAGGAAACATATTTATACCCATTTACCCTTTCCACCTAATTGTCACAATACCACCACACTACCGCAGACCACGTGTAGCTACACAAGCCCAGGACCTCCACATCCAACATGTTCACCTCTATGATCGTTTGAAACCAGCCCAGGCAGCTGCTACAACAATCGGTTTGCATAACCAAATAATTTCTGCACAAACTGTCAAAAGCCATCTCAGAGAAGCTCATCTGTATGCTTTCCACTCAAATGCTCACATTTGATGACATCTGACACTTTGGAGAGGCGTTCTCTTAAAGGATAAATATCAGTTTTCACTGTTCAGGCCCATGTAGGTGAGCGGTTTGCTAGTGTCAACGTTGTGGATCGAGTGGCCCATGCTGGCGGTGGGGTTATGGTATGGGCAAGCGTATGTTATGGACAACAAACACGGGTGCATTTTATTGAATGCCTTTTGAATGCAGAGAGATACTGTGATGAGATCCTGAGTCCCATCGTTGTGCCATTCATCTACATGTACGACTATCACCTCATGTTGCATCATGATAATGCACGGCCCCATGTTGCAAGGATCTGTTCAAAATTCCTGGAAGCTGAAAACATCCCAGTTATTGCATGGCCAGCACACTCAGCGGACATTTCTCCCATTGGGCATGTTTTGGATTCTCTGGATCGCCTTATACGACAGCGTGTTCCAGTTCCTGCGAATATTCAGCAGCCTCGCACAGCCATTGATAGTAGTATGCCAACATTCCACAGGCAACAACCTGATCAACTCTATGCAATAGAGATGAGTCGCACTGCGTGAGGCAAATGGTGGCCACACCAGATACTGACTGGTTTTCTGACATCCCCGAACTCCCCCAGTAAAGCAAAACTGCACATTTCAGAGTGGCCTTTTATTGTGGCCAGTCTAAGGCACACATGTGCAATATTCATGCTGTCTAATCAGCACCTTGATATCCCAAACCTGTGAGGTGGGATGGATTATCTCGGCAAAGGAGAAGTACTCACTAACATAGATTTAGAAAGATTTGTGAACAATATTTGAGAGTAATGGGTATTTTGTGTACATAGAAATTATTTCAGATCATTGAGTTCAGCTAATGAAAAATGGGAGCAAAAACAGAAGTGTTGCATTTATAGTTTTGTTCAGTGTATATACACAGCATACATACACAGCGGTGATCAAGAGAACAAGGAACAGTTGGAACTGAATACAGGGGTTTTGCTCATGGCTTGTGGTGAATTGCAAACAGGAACCCTGCTTTAAGCTTTCTCTCCTACCTTTCTGCTGAGTTTTTTGGTCAAGCAAGTCCGTTTACATGCAGCAAGACAAAACCGAGTTATTGCCTTAGTCCAACTGCATTTCGGACTCTTGAAATGCCTGTATACGCCTTAGTCTGGCTAAAGTCGATCCAAACTGGCCCATTCTTAATCGAGCTAACACACGATAATGCAGATAGAAAGCCAAATTTCTCTGCATGTAAACGGCATCCCAGCTTAGTCGACCTATTCCATTCTGGAAGTTACGAGATGGCGGAAGTGGGAATAACAACACCGGTACAACAACAACAACACAGCAACAACAACAACACGTGTAACAGTCAAACAGTACAATACTTACAAAATGTACTGTGCTACAGTGTTGTCGTCGTCCATTTCTTCGCTTATTGTACATCCAGTTTTTACTCCGTCTGCTTCACTGTCGACACTCAGAAAAATGGCAACACGAAAGAACGCATGTCACCACCTACCATCGTGGAGTCGAGCGCGCTTCATTCAATATTTCAATTTTCTGAGTGAGAAGTAACCTGGGACAAAGGCTCCCATTCTGGTTAAGGTATTAGCTTGATTATTGCCATAGCTCAATTTAGATGTGCACGTAAATGTACTGGCTGATTCTGACTCAGCAACCAGGTTTCTTCTTAAATGTCAGACATTATTTCCCTCTGTATGAGTCATAACTATGCAAACGGAGTTTCATTCTTGGGCTGTATTATATTAGAAAATGTAGCAATGGTGTTAATATTGTGGTAATGATATCAGCTGCGATATATACCTATTTTATTATTTTCTCTTTTTCTCATCTGACCTTCCATCACTCTGTGACCTTTAGCATTTTCGGGCAATGTCATGTGTGTCCAGTCTGAACATCTGCTGCCATTAGACTCTGTCCAACTAGCAAAATATTATAATAGCATGAACAATATAAGTTCATAACACTTGGAATATATTAGCCTACAATTACTGCAGACCAAACATCCTTTGCGACATGAATATTGCATGTTTCATGCATGCATTTTGCAATATGATGGAGAAATTGTATCCAGTCATGGAAGATTGATTATAACAATGCTTGCATTGCAGCTGCATTGTTCCGATCAATGAAATTCAATAGTAATATATTTGAAAGTTTAATATTTACTTCTGCTTCATCATTGCTTCTTTCTTATGTTTCATGTATTTGTTGTGATTGATGATGTAGGTAAAAATCTACAGAAATAAGTCTAAATATGTTCATTTATTGTGTTCAATAATGAGGATATAACTTTCAAAGCAGCACAATGAAACTGGCCAACTGGGAAACATAACAATGAGCCAAATCAATAAGCAAAAACCAAAACAATTAGGTATAATTAAGAAAATTATCCAGCGCTCAGCTGTATTTTGACACTACTGTTCATTCACAAACTATTGTTGGATTTATGATTCATTTTAAATAAATAAAAATAGAGTAACATTTGCAGCATCAAAAATAGGATGCTGCCCGTTTTTATTTCCACAGAAGCTCAGTTTGAAGGCAAAAAAACCAAAAACTTAAAAATACCTTTTTTTTTATTAATAGAGAAATAAACACACAGAAAAAGTGTTTCCCTTGTGTTGAAACAAATTTTACTATCAGACAAACATAATCTTAGTAAATACCAAACACAGACTTGAAATGTGGATTTTTTTTATTATTATTAGTAGCCCAGTCTTTTTTGAAAAATCGTTTTAATTCAGCCACACCGGTAGGTTGTGGAGCAATAATGGCCTATTCGAGGGTTTTTCACAGTATCTTATTTTAAATCCAGACTTTGACTAGGCCACTCCAAAACCTTCATTTTTTTAGCCATTAGGAGGTGGACTTGCTGGTGGGCTTTGGATCAAGAAAGTTACTGGTCTCTCATGCTGGTAAATTTGTTTTGGAATTATTGTTTCTATCTACCAGTCATGTCTCCCCCCAACTAAACACAATTTTGTATTTATTTTCTAAACCAGCCAACTTTTAGGATTTAGAGAAATCTGCCTAAAGCTGAGGATTAGTGACTGTAAATTATTCCTATAGTTAAAATATAAGATTTAGCTTCTAAGAAGGCAGCTTTGTCCTTCAAAATAAACAGAAACATAGACCCTTCCATAAGGATATGATGGAACCACTCGATTGAAAAAAAAACTGTCTGTAAAATAATATTTGAAGTCCTCAGGCATATTCTTTGACTACTTTTTAAAAAGTTTGTCTTTTCATCTTTGCAAGTAGCACTTCATACATAATTTAGTTGAACGGTCATTATATGCCACTCTTTCTAAAGTAAGAGGAATAAATAATTGCTCAAAATTACTCTAATGTGCAGTAAAATTCATATTGGTTGTCTTTATTAGGTGAAAATAATAAAATCCAGAACTTACAGATTGAAGCCTCTAATGGAGTTGACATATACCCGAATTGACCTGCTGTTACTCCACGCTGAAAAAAGCTAATCAGATTTGCTAGAGTAATGCTGGTCTGGGAATCTCTGTTCCCACTGGTGGGACCACAACACTGAAACCTCCATACAGTCATTTAGCAGATACTTTTATCTAAAAGATGACATAAGCCGTATTTCGACTGCATAACCTAATTAAATGTTGGGTTTATGCTGTTGTGGGTAGAAATTGAGTAGATTTAGCAAAGCATTAAGTCATAAATTGTGACCCATTTTGTTGGTTTAGCAAAGAGAAATCAAGGAACCTCATCATTGTTCCCAGACCACAATTTTAACCTAATGACCTCATCAGACCTCACAGAATCTCTTTCACAGGATGAAATGAGAAGTGGTAAGAAGGGTAAAAACTTGCTGTATAATCATTTGAATGTGATAGAATGTCTTCTATGAAGTTATCATTAGTAATTCCCTTTAGCTGTAGTAGAAAGATGTCATACTGCAGTAACTTTGTAGATAAATGAAAAAAGTCCAGTCGATTTTAGCTGATTTAGCTGATCGAATGATTTAAACAATTTAAACTAAAATGTTAATATATGGGAAACTACACTCAACAAAAATATAAACGCAACACCTTTGTTTCTGCTCCCATTTTTCATGAGATGGACTTAAAGATCTAAAATTCATTCCAGATACACAATATTACCATTTCTCTCAAACATTGTTCACAAATCAGTCTAAATGTGTGATAGTGAGCACTTCTGCTTTGCTGAGATAATCCATCCCACCTCACAGGTGTGCCACATCAAGATGCTGATCTGACATCATGATTAGTGCACAGGTGTACCTTATACTGCCCACAATAAAAGGCCACCCTGGAATGTGCAGTTTTGTCTCACAGCAAAATGCCACAGATGCCACAAGCATTGAGGGAGCGTGCAATTGGCATGCTGACAGCAGGAATGTCAACCAGATCTGTTGCTCGTGCATTGAATGTTCATTTCTCCACCATAAGCCGTCTCCAAAGGCGTTTCAGAGAATATGGCAGTACATCCAACCGGCCTCACAACCGCAGACCACGTGTAACCACACCAGCCCTGGACCTCCACATCCAGCAGGTTCACCTCCAAGATCGTCTGAGACCAGCCACTCAGACAGCTGCTGAAACAATTGGTTTGCATAACCAAACAATTTCTGCACAAACTGTCAGAAACCGTCTCAGGGAAGCTCAATTGCATGCTCGTCGTCCTCATCGGGGTCTTGACCTGACTCCAGCTCGTCGCCGTAACAGACTTGAGTGGGCAAATGCTCACATTCGATGGCGTCTGGCACGTTGGAGAGGTGTTCTCTTCACGGATGAATCCCGTTTTACATTGTTCAGGGCAGATGGCAGACAGCGTGTGTGGCTTCGTGTGGGTGAGCGCTTTGCTGATGTCAATGTTGTGGATCGAGTGGCCCATGGTGGTGGTGGGGTTATGGTATGGGCAGGCATCTGTTATGGACGAAGAACACAGGTGCATTTTATTGATGGCATTTTGAATGCACAGAGATACCGTGATGAGATCCTGAGGCCTAATGTTGTGCCATACATCAATGAACATCACCTCATGTTTCACCAAGATAATGCACGGCCCCATGTTGCAAGGATCTGTACACAATTCTTGGAAGCTGAAAATGTCCCAGTTCTTGCATGGCCAGCATACTCACCGGACATGTCACCCATTGAGCATGTTTGGGATGTGCTTGACCGGCGTATACGACAGCGTGTACCAGTTCCCACTAATATCCAACAACTTCGCACAGCCATTGAAGAGGAGTGGACCAACATTCCACAGGCCACAATTGACAATCTGATAAACTCTATGCGAAGAAGATGTGTTGCACTGCATGAGGCAAATGGTGGTCACACCAGATACTGACCGGTTCTGAGTCCCCAGACCCCCAATAAAGCAAAACACTGCACATTCCAGGGTGGCCTTTTATTGTGGGCAGTATAAGGTACACCTGTGCACTAATCATGATGTCAGATCAGCATCTTGATGTGGCACACCTGTGAGGTGGGATGGATTATCTCAGCAAAGCAGAAGTGCTCGCTATCACACATTTAGACTGATTTGTGAACAATGTTTGAGAGAAATTGTAATATTGTGTATCTGGAATGAATTTTAGATCTTTAAGTCCATCTCATGAAAAATGGGAGCAGAAACAAAGGTGTTGCGTTTATATTTTTTGTTGAGTGTATATGAGTACAATCAGCTGTTTACAACTCAAAACAGTCCGTTGTTAGGTATGTGGGTTTTCCCATAGTTTTGTCACGATGGTTGACACTAACAGCTGTATTCATCCGCACCTGTTTCGAATGTTATCATCCCATTAAATGGCCATTATTAGCGGTCATCACTCCCATACAAAGCTTCCGAATGTGCCTCCTCTACCTCCTGCTCGGTAGGTCGTTATCTTGTGACTTTAGGTTTAGGAACTTGTCCCGAGTTTTTAGGATGAGGGTCGGGGGTGGGGTAAGGTTATAAGTAAATATCCATCGTTACCTAAATTGTAAACACAGGTTTTAAATAAAGTTAACAAAAGCGAAACTTACGCTTTTAGACGTGGGCGATGCTGAAAAAAATTCTAATGCATATTATCACCGATTAGAATGGCAGATGTGTACCTTCTAGCCTGCTAGGAGGTAGAGGAGGCACATTCTGAAGCTATTGTATAGGAGGGATGATCGCTAATAACGGGCATTTAAAGGTTGATCACATTCGAATCAGGTGTTCAGCTCACATTACTCTTCTTTCTTTGCTGTGTCTACAGTTATGATTGTATTCTTGATTGGCATACCTCATTGGAATTACAAGAATCTTAGATTTCCAATAATGTCTAATATGTATATGTACATAGAAAGGGTGTTGCAAAAAAAAAGCCGATTTCACCCGGAAGTATGTAATGTCCCAGCCGTGGAACGTAAGAAAGCTAAGGGGAACACTTAAATGTATATGTATTACGATGGAGTATTAGGGCCATTGTACACAAAAGAAAAATATTTTGAAGTAATTTATGGCCAAAAAACTTGAAGTTTTACATTAATTTAACATATTTTCCAGAAAAAAACTTGGAAATTCTCTCATTTAGAAAAGTTGAACATTTGCGAGAAAACTCCGAAATTACCATTATTTAAGGCATGAATTTTCGATATTTAAACTAAGATGTTTTCTGACATTGTAAAGTCAGACATTTGCAAGAAAAAAAATTACATTTGGCAGAAGAAAACTTTGCCAGAAGAAAACTCAGTCCAATAAGAAGTGTTACATTGACAAGATCCGGATATTTTCAAAAGTGTAGCCTAAGTGGTCCATGTGACGCTTTTCCTGGATCAGAACGACTTCTCCTGATTCAGACTTACCATGAACGTCTCAGACGGGAGAGACGTGAGGAAGAAGCTGGAACATGGCTACATCGATTAGGTCTCAATGAGCACTATGAAAGTGTGTAACTTTAGTTATTGCAGTAAGACCTAGGCTACTTGATGCAGCCATGTTGCAGTTTGTTCCTCAGTCTCAAGCCGTTCATGGCCTCATCTGAACCCGGGAGAAGTCGTTCCGCATGTAGCTACCACTTAGACCTTTAAAAATTTCCAGATGCCTATCTTGTAAATTTAACACCTAAATCTTACAGAAATTGCATTTTCTGTCGGAAATAACAGATTTAAAATCTCAGCAAACTTCAGAGTTATCTGAAATATCAGAGTTGTTATTTTTTCCTTCAAAATTTCTGACTTTGCAATGTCAGAAAACATCGTAGTTTAAATATCAAAAATGTATGCCTTTAGTCATCGACTTCTCTCTCAACTCTTGAACTTTTCAAAATGAGAGAATTTCTGAGTGTGGAAAATATGTGAAATTAATCTTAACATTTCTGACCACCCACCGACACAACATTACTGGCAATCCTGAGTTAATCAGCTGCACGTAATTCTTGGATATACTTGGAAAACTTGATTTAAAACAGCAGGACAAAAAAAGCATACGTGATAAAGCCAAACAGTATCATCAACGTAGCCCGGGGAACATTTGCTCATAAAACGAAGTTAGCTAAAGTCAGCTGTGGCATCATAGCAAAAAACAACAACTACCTACCGTTTTCTTTTTGGAACTTCACATGTCGAAAGAAGTTGGACGTTGTGCCATGACTGTCTGTGATTCTCTTCTTCCATGTTTTTACAAGTTGCACTGCGTTTTTGTCAACTACTTTGTAGTTTATATAATCGAAAGAATTCACTATTCGGAGCATAATTGTCGTTGGCTGCAGTGCTGTATAGAGAGAGAGCGGGCTATGATGGCTTCCTTTTTTAAATCAAACAATTTGATTGGCTGTTCTGCAGAACTCGCACACATGCGTACACAGAGAGTCTCAGTTTGTTAAGATGGGATCAGAGCCACGGGATGACTGTAATTTTGAAATAATAGATGTTTTAAACTTTAAAAAATTATTGGGTAAAATATCAAGTCTTTTTGGGTATACAGCTTTAAGTCCGAGTCAAGTCCCAAGTCATTGGTATAAAAGTCCAAGTCAAGCCAAGTCAAAGTCTTTGAACATTTTTTCAAATCAAGTCTCAAGTCACAGAATTAATGACTCGAGTCTGACTCGAGTCCAAGTCATGAGAGTTGAGTCCACTCCTCTTTCTGCTACAACAGCTAGTTACATAAAGGGTATACAAATTGTTTGCTAAAACAAGTAGTCTGTCTGAAAGAAGAGAATTTCTTCAGTTTCCTACTAACTCAATACTGACAGGAAATATTTACCAGAGCAAGCATGAATTTTGTTATTAAAATTCAATGGCTTATCTATAACGGTCCTATTGGATGTAAGGAGGTTGTTGTGTTTATTTTTTGTATTCTGATCAGTGTTACCACTCCAATAAACTAAAAACAAATTATTTGACCCAAAAATAAGCTGCTTAGTTATCTAGGCTGTGGTTTATTCGTTGCAGCCCACTCTTCAGTAACCTCATATTTAAAGATAGGTCATTTTAAACCGTTTTTGGGTTGACAACCAAATCTAAAGTCAGGTGTGAAAATTATCCAAACTGGGTTGTATTTGAGGTAGTAATGTTAAATAACAGCACAGTGTTTGTATTGGTAAAAGCAACCAACTTCATGTCTGAAACCTACATTTCTAAGTAGATTTTTTCTTCTTAAATGCATCTTTCTTGAACAAATAATAAATCATTACAGGATCCACAGCAGGGTTAAATGCTTAAAAGCAGGTTTTTCAGTCTCGTTTCACTCTGTACACATAGTTGACAGCCCTCATTTACAGTGTGAAAGAATTAGACCACTGCATGTCCATCGCAGCTCCGCCCATTTTTTCCCTTACGCTTTGTGCTTGACTTCATGTCATTTCTCCGCACGCTACCCACATCAATCCTCTGTCAATCACATCCCACACCTCACAGACTTTCCTTTCTTCGCCTTCTGTCTTCTCTCTTTTTTCCCCCCCTTTCCAGAATCAGACTGGTTCTAAAAGCCTCATCCTGTCAGAGCGGCAGAGAAATCCCAGACTTATCACCAAAAGGACACAGGAAATGCAATGATATTTCACTCCGTCACACAAAAAGCCCTCGGCTGCACTAGCTCTGTCTCCAACCTGCATAAACAAAACATAATCAAGGGAATGCATATTTCATCACTTTTAAATGAAGCTAAAGAGCTTCATCTAGCTCCCAATGCTGTGCAGCTTGTTATATAATAAATATTAAGTGCTAATAGTTTTCAGATGAAGTCTAACGGAGTTGGGATGAATTATTGTTTGGAACCGGCAGCCTGGGAATTCTGCCAGCATGTACTCTTGATAAAGAACAGGGGAATCATCTCCCTAGTCGCTTTTTTGTACTCACATCCGCCTATTCCTATGTTAAGCAGCTTATACTGTGTGTGTGTCTTCATATTTACACTGTACATTAAAGCCTTCGAGGCTGCATTTTTCAAAGTGCGAAAGTGGTTTGAATCCCAGATTTTGGCACTATCCTACTTTTTCTTACTGTTTCTATCAGTGTGTTTGTATCCGCCAATATTTTTAGATTTCCACTCATCAGCTCCGTTGCCTAGAGTCTAGCTTGGTGGGCCACTCTGCTGTTCACGACTGCAGTCCAGCTTCATCCTCCCAAGAAATTTGCAATTCAGATGAGCGTAGGAAGAGAAGAGCAATAAGGTAGCACCTGGTGCCTTGCAAACCGGTGATGAATGTGTCGAACTTTGGCACAAAGGAGGAGTCCGAGCCTAATGCATCGATTGAGGAGGCGCAGCGGAGGGGAAAAAAAGGGGCTCTAGAGGTCAGCTTCTCCTGTAAGCAGAGTCACCAGTGTCTGTGCTTTACTGCTGAAAGGATGATTGAAAGCTCACGCTCACACGTTCTAAGGAGAATTTAAGACCATTTTTACAATCTACTGAAGAATGGTGTCACCATTTATCTGCCCCTGGCCTTGGTTTAGGTCCATGATACTTTATGGTTTTACACCGAACTGTCACTCTACTTTTTCTTGATTAAAGATCTTGGCTGGGATGGCAAAGAGACTGTTTAGTTAGCGACCCTATATTTGCGTCTTTTCTGTATGAACAGGGGTAAGCTGCAACAAAATTATGCTAAAAGCTGAGTTTAAAACATTTACTTCTGTTAAAAAACTGTAAGAACAAAGTCATCAACTGAGACTGATTGTTGTTCTTAAAAAGTCAAAAACTGTCTTGAGTTTGCTGATTTCAATTATAGGTCTTAACACTTTCCATTCCACAACGTAGCATCCATTGAGCTTTTTTGGCAGTGTTCTATTCAAGCTTTAACTTTTCTAAAAATAAAAAAAATAAACATTGTTGAAGTCGAGGGATCTATGTTGTGTCTGCACACTTTAGCACTATGCTTCCTCTGTGTGTTAATAGCAAGAACGTTAAGTTTAATAAACAATGTTTTATTTTTAATTTATGTGGGTCTTAAATTGAGATCATGCTAAAACAAATCATAACAATTTTACTTGAAAGACTCCGTTTTTAAATCGTGACACAGCAAGAATCTAGAAATCAATTTGTGAAATCACAAAGCATAAAGCTGCAGCAAAGACAGTATTTTTTTCATTAATTACAGAATAAAAATGTAGCACTTTTGTAGCACAGGAAATCAGCACTGTAGTACAGCTACACACAACTAGAGGTTTAAAAAGAAGCCTTTTAGAACTCCCCTTAGCTAGTAGTAGAAAGAAATAAGTCCAGACTGAATTGTTGCTGGAGTAAGGGACTCATTGCTTTTTAAAGAAATTAGTTCAAAACTTAATATGTTCGTTTACTCTTCTGTTATCCATGGTTGGTTTAAACAAAGATTTAGGACATTTTAACTTGTGAAAAGAAAGGAAGTGTGTTTTCAATCTTTTTGGCATTTGAACCATCTTAGATTGAGAAAAGCATAAAAAGCCCAATATTTAGACTTGCTAAACCTGAATTACTGCACTAAATACAGATCAAATACAGATTCCAATAAATACGAATCCTTGGTTTTCACGTATTGTTTAGTTCTTGTTCTAACTCATTCTCATAACCCAAATATCATCAGTGAAAATACTGTTACATCCCTACCAGAGGTTGGACTAGACTTTTTTTGTTTTTCGGTAATTTTGGCTGACGGGGCCCCAAAAAAAAAATCCCGTCATAATCTATTTTTACCCGTCAGCTTTTAAAATGACAATATTAATACAAAAATGTAAGTTTAACGACTTCACTTAAAATATGGACAGTTCATCTCCTGTTGCCTGAATACACAGTCTCACAACTTCCACTTGGTCCACATGGACCTGAATTGCGCACCCACTTGTGCGTAATCAAATGTCTCAAGTGGGCTTGCTGCAGAGGCTGTTGTCATGAGGTGTTTCTGTCCCTGTTACCTCGATCAGATGACTTGTCATGGCGGTTTTGCTGTTGTTCTAGAGACCGAACCCTGATCCCACAAGCCCTTGTTCAGCGGGAGGAAATCCTGCAGCATCTGCTACTTCTGCACCAATGGTCATAGACGTTCTCCAAAGCTTTCATAACTCTTCAACGAGCTGCCAGCTCCCGGATAGCAAGATGCAGACAGGTCTGAGAAGATGCTTAAATGCTCTAATGGGAATCTTTTTTTTGTTGATTAATTTAGTTATCTGCTGCTGTGCGCCAAGTTGAAAATGTCTGCCCGTATGCATCAAGATATCAGGGGTGTAGATTGTAATCTTTTAAAATGACTGATAGCCTTCAGATTTTTCAGTCACTGTTTAAAAAAAAAACTGTCAAAGACAGAAAATCTTCAGCTAAAGTCACCCCTGCTTCATATTTATTATAAGCTCAATCATGCATGATGCTCTATCCATTGTGTTAGATCTTTGAGTTTAATTGGAAAAAGCCTCCTGGCACACCTAGCTAGAACATTTCCATCCCTTGTCTATCCCCTGCTTATCCTTGCAGCGTTAACGGGTGGCTGGAGCCTATCTCCAGAGGTCATTGGGCGGTAGGCAGGGCACAGTCCATCACAGGGCAACACGGAGAGAAAACAACCGAGCACGCGCATGCACGTGGAGAGCATGCAAACTCCATGCACAAAGAGCTCAAATCGGGATCGACTTGCAAAAGTGCTACCTACTGTGTAACCGTACAGCCCTGCTAGAACATAGCTAAAACATATTTTTACTCTCGCCCTTCTGTGTCTCCAACGTTTACTCCTTGAGTTCTGAAGTAGTCAATATTTGTTTATGGGTTATAGTTTCAACTCTATTTGCACATTTTATTCTACAGCTCACAAAATGAGTGTGAGTGCAGTCTTAGATCCCTTAAACACCAAAGTCATTTCAATGTTTTTCCTTTGCGATACAGTATTTTCCCAATAACAAACAAGGCAACATTAATAAACACAGATGGCATTTATTTGTCATACTGATGTGAAAAAGCAAGACATGAACATTAAATTCACTGAATTCCCTGTTCTATGCTCTAAAAGAAAACTGGGCCTCATTCCACATTTCCATATCGTACGGAGTTGTCAGAGCAAGTGAATTTTGATTTGCCTAATAAATGTGCTGCAGGGCTTGAATTCAGCATTTTCTTCAAAAGTGAGCAGAAAAACCATAATAGCAGGAGCAAAAGGGACTGGATAGCCTGTCAAACTGTCACCTTGTACGCTCGTCAATTTCTTCTTGGCCTCTAATGCTAAATAGGAAAAAGAAAGCAAGAGAGTTTCAGCCAAATCATGTGCAATGAACTGAAAATCCTAGATGAACTCAGCTTCGAGCAGAGGAGGTTTATCTTCAAAGAATCACAATTTCATCTTGATATTTAAGAAATGTGACATAGATGAAATTTTTCAGTCTTTATAAATACACAATATTAAAGTGAATGCTCTAGTATGTAGCATTTGTAAATCTCAAAGAATTGTGCTAAAACTCTCAACAGCCAAGCATTAAAAGTAGACGGCTGAATAGGCAAGAAATCACTCACTTTTTGGAAAAATAAAGCATTTTCCCTTTTAGGGGTGTAAATCTAACCAGATGTGTGAGTTTTTCCTTGGGAAGCTCATATCAGATTGCAGCACATGTTCTGCCCCACTTTCCAATTTCATTCCAACTTTCATTAAGTTGATCATACTGCTGTCTTTGTTCCCTATAAAGTAAATATTTTAAATTGCTTCACAAGTTTTTGTGAACTTTCAGTATAATTTTTGATTGCTCTTGTTGATGCGCTTCAAACTTTTTCGTATCACAAACAGCATAAAACTTCAGGGTATTTCATTGGGATTCCACGTCAGTGGAAGTGATAAAAATCTGAAACGTGTGATGTGCATGAGTAAATGATTTTCTTCAGTCATTGATACACAACACGTTTTGCGACAGATTGACAGTTAAGAGTTTGGTCTGAACTTTGGCTATGAAATTCTAACAAAAATATTATGCATTTATCTAAAGTACCACCGCCTTGGCTGTTTGTTAGATTTGATTTCCTGCTGGAAAGTGACCCTACACCCACAGCATGGTGCTGCCAAGGTTTGACCTGAAGGCCAAAATATTGCGTTTTGGTTTCATCCGTATTTTATAAAGCAACTCCATCCAAATATTTGCAGTGACCCCTACATACCTTGTGGTAACCTGTAAATGAGGCATCTTTGTTTTTGCAATGATGTTCTTTTTCCCTGTTGACAGGTTCTTCCACCTGAGATGTGGATCTCTGCAGTTCCTCCAGTGTTACAATAGGCCTCTATCATATACATGTTGCAGTCTAGCACATAAAAATCCAGTAAAATGTTTTATAGTTGCAATGTGACAAAATCTGGAAAAGTATTGTTTAGCAAAAGCTTTGTATAATCCCATAACGTTTTTAATGTATTTACAGAACTTAGATCCAACAAGGGATTGTTTTACGGTATGGTGAGTTTCCCTGTTAATTCAACCACCAGAAGAAGGTACAGTTGCAAAACACAATAATAGCCATAAAAAGGATTATTGTAGGAGAAGTGTTTACATATTTTATCCCCCAAATTCTGAGCTCAAACAAAAAGTCTAAATCCATATTAACAAGTTTTGCAAAGCAGTGACTGTGTTTGTAACTGGGAAGTAAACCAATCTGTAAAAATGAGCTTAGACCATTCAGTCAGTTTATTTTTTGATTTACAATAAACTATTTTCAAGAATTGAGGACAAAAACAGACATAAACCTGTTAAAATTTTATATATGATTTAATTTGACTGCATAATTCTTTCTGAAGATTTTGCACTACTGGCTGTCATAAAACCACTTTTTTTTTTACAGTAGACTATGAGTAGATCAATAAAATTACTTGAAATCACTTGTTGTCAAAGTAGGTACAAAGCACCCCCAGGGGTTGGGTTATGGGTTTTTACCATAGACTGTATAATTACTGGACGAAGCCTCGGTGACGTCACCCATTGGTTTCTGAAGAGCAAAAATGAAGCCAAATGGGCCGCCATCTTGTCTGCGTCACGCGTTTCGTCACTCCCAGAAAATACAAAAATGGGCAAAGAGGTGGAGCTGAGAGTGGCGCTGTGAGGGCGGGGGCGGATGACTGACACTCTGAGCCGATGTAGCCAGGAGCTAGTCCTGAAGCTAACTGAAGCTAACGGAGGTTAGCGGGCGCCTTTAGCCTGAAAGCCGCGGTAGAGCAACTCTGCTACCCTCTTCCATCCAGGCTGTAAACACAATATTAAATCGGTGAGTTAACATTTAAATTGAAATAATTTATTCAAATGAAATGATCATTAACTTAATGCAAGTTTTCAATAACATTCTTAACTTAGTTATTACTAGTGTATGAGATCTATTTAGTCTATACATGAGATACATGATCAAGCTAAGTTAGTGAGGATAGTTCACATATTTATATTCATATTTGTTTGTATTTACCCTAACTGTTAGTGATTGTACTACCATGTAGGATCTCCCAGTTAAAAAATTGTTCCCACTGCTATTGTAGATTAGCAACAGCTAATATGAATAATTTCGATCCTAGTCAGTTCTGCAATGTATGAATTTTACTAATCATTTATTGAGGTCTGGGAAGGGATAAGTTGCACTTTTAGTAAGACACTTGTGTTTCTTATTATAGATTTTGTTTACCAGGTCACAATGGCTGCATGCCTGTCCTCCACAACAGCCAAACAAAGCAGAAAATGTAAGTACCTGTCTCCATCACTTCATGTAGAATTTTAATAGTATTATACTTTCAACCGATAGGCCACACCTGTGCAGCTGCCATTCATTATGATAGTTTTTTTCTCCAGAGCCATTTGGATCATTGGAGATAGCTATGTCTGACATAGTTCTGAGAAAGCTGAAGAAACCATCGGAGGAATCGGAGGAAACCTCGGCCTCCCAGACGTCCGTATCTCCTGGTTTGGCTGGGGGGGCTGAGGTGGAAAGGAGGAAGAGCAGCTCTACATGTCCTCATCATCAGCTGTGGCAGAGATGACATGGGGATGGTCAGCAGTGTCCAGTTGGTGAACATGATGATGGAGGACCTGCACCACCTTTACCTTCTCCACCCTCAGATGTCCATCATCTTCTCCTCCATCACCCAAAGGCGTCGATAGAGGGTGGGTGTAAAGCCAGCAAAAATAGAAAAAGGCCAGGAAGTTTGTCAACAGTGTTATGGCTTCTTTTATTCCTAGTTTAAATCCTGCCATCTTTACGCATCCTCACATTAGACCAGACTGTCCTTTTGAACAATTGATGTTAAAGCAAAAAGTATAAATATAGCCCTGATTGTTATGTGTAATGTGTTGTTGGTGTAGTTTTTTTATTTCAACAATTACATCTGTTGCCATAACACTGTTGAAAACTCTGCCTCCCCCCATTTTACTGTACATAAGTCTCTTTTGCTTTCTGGCCCCCATTTGTTTTTTTATCTGTGTCCCTTTCTTTTATAGAATCTTGTGTTTAAAAAAAAACATTTTTATTCTCTATAACGACTGAAAATTCTTTCAACAGTATATAACAAGGGAAGAAATAAGAAGTCAACCAAGTAATTAATCATCCAACTGCATTTTCGAATTTGATAAATTCCTTCAACATCTTAATATTAAAATAAACCTTGGTGTCTGC